>CM062231.1:2158732-2811780 GCA_031216185.1 Syzygium aqueum
TTCTGGCAGGAAACACAAGAAATGCGTCCAAGACAAAAATCAAATCCGTTTCTCCCTATCTCTCTCTGGCCGATCATTCGCAAGAATGTTGTTGTATCAGCTGTGTAACAATTCAAATTACTTTGGTTATCATTGTTAACTTTCGATTCCGGCAACATGGTTTCTGATTTGATCGAGCCGGCATGTGATATTAGCTGAGAGAGCAATAATGGATCAGAAAGTTGTTTCCTTGCTGTGATGCATCTGCAATGTTATTTCTCTCCGGGCTGACCTTTTCCCATGGAGTTGAACACGAAGCCTCATTGCCCGTTTGACCCAGTCGCACATTGCCTGTTTGACCCAGCCGCACATGCGCTGATTCTCTCTTGCAGCCTCTCTCTCTCTGCCTCTCGAAGGGAAGGTGGGTTGGCGTTCCGACGACCCAGGAGCACAAATCTCAAATCCACTTTGGGGGTGGGTAGCGGGGGGACGAAATCATGGCCGTGCCGGTTCCACGTGAGCTCGCGCTACGTTGAACCCTTGGATGAGGTGAGACCGGTCCGATCGAACCGTAGGCGCGAGCCATGCTCGCCTGATTCAGATGTACCATGTACTTTCTCAAATGTTGGGGGGAGACCGTGGATCTCGTGGAGTTACAATATTTGTAGAGTTGTTTGCTCCTTTCACCGTGGCTCGTGACCAACTTTACAGCTAACATCTGGTTGGTGGTGGCGACGTTGTCAGAGACTGCCTCGCGCATGATAAGTGTGCACATCGTATCTTATTTGGCCCATTCCGTTTTTACTTTTTGACTCGCTGAGGCCAAAATTAATTGGCAGGATTTTTTGAATTTTAAAATTTTCAAAAACGATAATAATTTTTTTTTCTTTCAACTTTTCCTCCCATCAAATCTTCAAAATTTCGAAAACGGGCCTGATTGATTTTCCACCTCGGACGATGTGGCGACCCTCAGAGCTGAGTGCCGGCATCGGGCGAGGGTCGTGCCTCCAGCTATGGTTGCCGGTGCTAGATTTGGCTTGCCAGCGAGCTAAGCTTTGCCACGCGTTCAGCAGCAAAGGTTTCGAGTTTAATTATTTTTTTATAAATAGCAAAAGTTAATTGTGATTTTTCCAAGCTTCAAAATTTACTTCCTTAATGGACTTACTGCTCCTCACGTTTTCGTATTGTTCTTTTCTTCGCGTGGTCGCCACGCTGTCGCATCATTGAGCAGTATAAGAATGCATAGGACGTTGCTCCCATCGTTCACATTCCTCCATCTCTCCGTCTCCCTCTCCGGCTCTCCCCGTGTTGGTGGCAGCGTGATCTTCACGTCCATTACTCGCATCGACGGAGGGGGAAGATGAAGGTGATAGAGAAGATCAGCGAGGCCTTCGCGGCGAGCGACGGCGGCGAGCGGAAGAAGGGGGAGGTGGTGTTCTCGTTCGAGTTCTTCACGCCGAGGAAGCAGGCCGAGGTCGACGGCCTGCTGGGCGTCATCGGCCGCCTGGTGGCCCACGGGCCGGCTTTCTGCGACCTCACGTGGAGGTCCGGCAGCTTGGCCACCGACGACCTCACCCTGGACGTGGTGGGGAAGATGCAGAACGTGGTCCGCGTGGAGACCATGATGCACCTCACCTGCACCAACATGCCCGTCCCGAGGATCGACCGCGCGCTCGAGAGGATCAAGTCCGACGGCATCCAGAACGTGCTGGCCCTCCGCGGCGACCCGCCGACCGGCCAGGACATGTTCGTCCCGGTCCCGGACGGCTTCGCCAGCGGGCTTGACTTGGTAATTAAGGGCTGATAATGCATGTTCGCACGTCGAGTTGGGATTATTGAATACGTTTGACTCTTGTCATTGCAAAACTGATGGCATTTCCACCGAACGTGCTCAATGTCTGATTCGTTGTGAATTCGTCTCAATGATTGACGGCTTCATTTACACATGCAACGCCCTAACATTTGGAACTTAGAAAAGAGAAATGCTATCCGTTTTTCTGTCATTCCCAAGTATGGCCCTTGACTTGTGCTGGGAGCTCCAAATCATATGGAACATTATATATTATGTGCTTTTGATACCTTGCTTTGTATGTGGTTTTGTATTGCTCTTTGAAAAATTGGTTTAAAAACCCTGACAAACCGGGATTGGCTGCGGTAGCCGCCCTTGTATTATGTTGCTGTTTATTCCCGCTACTTATTATGTTCTGGATCTGCTTGGTTATAAATGCAGGTGAAACACACCAGAGCCAAATATGGGGATTACTTTGGCATTACTGTTGCTGGCTATCCAGGTTAGTCAATCTGATCTACTCAGTCGTTACCTTTAAAGCTTGCATATTTCCCTTTGTTTCATTAGTTGTGACCATGATATCATAATACACTGTTGTTTAATGTGATCAGAGGGCCATCCTGATGTCATAGGAAGCGACGGCGTGGCCTCTGATGAGGCTTACCAGAATGAGCTCGCCTACTTGAAGCGAAAGGTTCAGTTTCTTCGGTGAATGTTACTGTTGTACGTGTCACATTTGGTGCCGATTCGTGCATACGGTTGTTTCATGTTTCCCCCGGTTCTTTTTGTAGGTGGATGCTGGAGCGGACCTCATAATCACTCAACTGTTTTTCGACACCGATATTTTCCTCAAGTTTGTGAACGACTGTCGCCAAGTCGGAATAACTTGTCCCATTGTTCCTGGCATCATGCCGATTGCCACCTATAAGGGCTTTGTGCGCATGACCAGTATATGCAAGACAAAGGTTACAGTCACCTTCTTCTCTATGTTTTTGTGATATATCTGCTCTTCTAGTGCTTTCAGTTACTGCTCATGTTTACATGGTTTCAGGCAATTGGTACCCTGCATAGGAATTGTAATGTTTCGATCGAATGGACATGGACATTTTAGCAGCTTCTTCCCATATAAGCATGCTTAAACCATATTCTTTCTCAGGCTGTAGCTGAGGAAAAGTGATGTTGACTAGTGTGACTTAAAGAGGATAATCAAGTTATATGATGCATGAAAACAGGACGCTCGACTCCTAAGTTGGGGAGGAGGGTTAATGATGCTATGCGGAGTCAGTTAATTTGTTGATTCTGCTAGTTTTGTGATCACTAAATGTTTCAGTAAAAATGTTGCAGGTACCAGCTGAAGTCGCCGCTGCTTTGGAGCCGATAAAGCATAATGATGAAGCTGTTAGGAACTATGGAATTCACCTTGGAACAGACATGTGCAGGAAGATTTTGGCTAGTGGAATCAAGGGTCTACATCTTTACACCTTCAACAAGGAAGTGTCGGCTTTGGCAATACTAATGGTTGTTCCTAATTCCCTTCGCTTGTTTAGAGATTTTGACATTGACAGTCCAGTAAGTTTTGTGGCTTTTATACTAAATTGCGCTTCATATTTCAATCAGAATCTTGGCTTGATTGAAGAGGTCAGAGTTTCAAGGTCTCTTCCCCAGAGACATCCTGCAAAAGTCCTTCCTATTGAGGAAGATCAACACCCGAATTCTAGTACTATGGAGGCCAAAAAACAGTTTTAGCATCAGTCCATTGGTAGACAGGGTGTGGTTCTTCGATGCAACTAATTATTGGCGTCTCATTATAGGGCAAGTTGTCCAAAGTGCTAACATTTCAAGGACCACAGTATGGGACCAATGCCTTCTCAAATCGGGTGATTGAGGAGCAGCAAGGACTGGAGAGGGTCTCGTTCCAATTCAGGTCATTGTATCATTAATGTACTTAAAAGGAAATATCAAGTTATAGAGGAAGTTTACACTCATTTACGAATAGAGACATGTATATTTCATGTGATGATTAACCTAATGTGGAAAACTTTCTCAAGATTCTCTGTTGCACCAACTTTTTTTTGACAAAAGATATTTATTATCGTCGTGATTCGTGAATCTCTTAGCATGGTAAACTTTCTTTTAGAAAACGAAATATCGAAATATCTGTTTTGTGAGGTTATGATAGGAATAGCATTATTATTTTGTTCAAGAGTGTGATTATATTAATGACGTACAAATGCATGGCATTGTCTTGTTGAATCTTAATTCCATGAACTTCGTCTCTGATTTTGTCGATGACTCCGGCAATCACCATGTCTGCAGTGCAGACCCAACAAGTTTTCCAATATGATTGGACACAAAGCCATATATATAACTGTTGACCAGTGGCAATCTGATTTCTTCAAGCCTAATCAGTTGAATCCCACTCTGTCTCGGTCTCTCTCTTTCTCTCGTACTAATTATATTTTTGTTGGAGTAAAAACGTCGGTCAGCCAAAAAAACCAGAGGTTTGGTGTACTGGGGCCCTCTCCAACAACCCCGATCCAAGCACTCTGATTCCATGGTTTTGGTGGTGGATAGGGAGAGCCGTGGGATCTGCCATGTACGTTTGTCCTGCCTACATCTAGACTCAAAACCTTGACTTTAGCAAATTAATGGATTTGTTCTTTTCCTCAGGATCATTCTTGTGAGAGTTTGATTTGCGTGCTCTTGTAACTACTCGGTAGAGTCTGTGATGATTAGCAGAACTTTTCGCAGGGCGATTCGGCCAAGCATGTTTAGCGAAGCCTAGTTCTCGGACCGAACGAGCTCCGATGTGTCCATTCAACACAGACTATCTTAATTTGATTAGAGCCAGTTAGCTTTTGGAGTATTGTCATCTCCGTGAGAACACGCAAGCAGAGATGGTAAGGAAGGATAAGAGCTGGGGTTGGTGACATTCCGAAAGCCCATCTTAGGTTCACATATAACCTACATCTAATGGTGGAAAAAGGGAAGCTGTGAAATCTCATGGCAAGAAGAAGAAGTGGGGACCCATCCTAGAACCCAAATCTCTCAAAAGGGTGCTCTGGTCCTGGCTTTCTGTCGTTGAAACCGGAATGTATCTTCGACTGGGTGCATCTAAAAAAGATTAAAAATTCTAACTTTTTTCTTTTGGTCGAATAAAAATTCAATTTTTTTTTCTGGGTCGAATAAAAATCCTATCTTTAACCAGTTAGAAATGGGAACGAAGCAGCCCCTGTAACGCAATGAAAGATGGTGTTTGTGTGGGGGCGGTGTCTGTGGAAAAAAGTCGAGCTTGAGGAGAGGTGAAGATGGTGGTTGGGCTATGGTTGTGTTTTTGGGTGTAGCGCTGTGGGCCCTCTCACCAACTCTCTCTCCCTCTCTCTCTCTCTCGCAACAGCGAGTGTCGTCATCTTCTCTCCCTCATATTTATGGAGACTGAATCTCAGATCTCATTTCGTCCTCTGCATCTGTTCTCTCTCTGTCTCTGTTTCTCACCATTGATGCGTGAGGCAGAGTAGTGCGCGAACCTCAGCCTCTGGATCGCATTCCCACCGCCGCGTATCACTCTCGCCCTGTCTGTGCTCCCTCTATTTCACCCCCCCCCCTGACGACCCACCAGATCCCGCTCGTTTGAAGGAGCGCAGCAATGAAGGTGATTGAGAAGATCAGGGAGGCGGCCGGCGTGTGCAACGGCGGCGGCGGCGGCGGCGAGGGGAAGGTGGTGTTCTCGTTCGAGTTCTTCCCGCCCAAGACGGAGGATGGCGTGGACAACCTGTTCGAGCGGATGGACCGGATGGTCGTCCACAACCCGGCCTTCTGCGACATCACCTGGGGCGCCGGCGGGTCCACCGCCGACCTCACCCTGGACATCGCGAACCGGATGCAGAACATGATCTGCGTCGAGACCATGATGCACCTCACCTGCACCAACATGCCCGTCGAGAAGATCGACCACGCCCTCGCCACCATCAAGTCCAATGGGATCCAGAACGTCCTCGCCCTCCGCGGCGATCCCCCGCACGGCCAGGACAAGTTCGTGCAGGTCCAGGGCGGGTTCGCCTGCGCCCTCGACTTGGTTCGTCCCTTCCTTCTTTTTCTTGTGCATTTTGGGAGTTTGTAGTTGATGCGCTTACGCTTGCTTGGTTTCGCAATGTGGGATCTAGATTTTTTACTGCGTTAGATCGTCCAGTGTTGTCCCGATTTTGTTCTGGATCTTGCTTACTTGTTAGGAGTAAAATGCAGGTGAAACATATCAGAGCCAAATATGGAGAGTACTTCGGCATTACTGTTGCTGGCTATCCAGGTTGTTTCATTTGCTCTGCTCTGTCCACTCGTTTCCTGAAAATCTTATGCTTTTGATTGGTTTTGTAAGCATAATGTGAGAATGTAACGTCTTGCTATTTTGTGCAATCAGAGGGCCATCCGGATGTCATAGGAAACGATGGCGTGGCTACATTGCAGGCTTACCAAAATGAGCTTGCCTATCTGAAGAGTAAGGTACGGCAGCATCACGCCAATCTGGATCGATCTAGTGGTCGTATAAGTTTGTGACTTCTATGGGCGTGTGTTCATGTTACCAATGATTTTGTGTAGGTGGATGCTGGAGCAGATCTCATCGTTACTCAACTGTTTTATGACACTGATATTTACCTCAAGTTTGTGAATGACTGTCGCCAAGTTGGAATCCATTGTCCTATTGTTCCTGGCATCATGCCAATAAACAATTATAAGGGCTTCATTCGAATGACTGGTTTCTGCAAAACAAAGGTGTGCTACTTTCGTCTGTATGTACTCCATTTGCTCTTCTGGTGATGAATGTTTTTAGCTGTAAGGAAAAGAGCCAACCTTATCATACTTGGTAATATTATTGTGGTGCAAATTTCTTTTTTTAGATTGGATGAGAGGGAGAGAGGCAACCCTTAACTCGGTTGAAAAAAATCAAAAGAAGATGATAATCATGATGCAATGCAGAATTAAGTATTTGCTGATTTTTCCAGTTCTATTTTCATCAAATGTTTGAATGGGGTATGTTGCAGATACCAGCTGAAATAACTGCTGCCCTGGAGCCAATCAAGGACAATGAAGAAGCTGTTAGAAACTACGGAATTCACCTTGGGACTGAAATGTGCAAGAAAATTTTGGCTAATGGAATCAAGACCCTACATCTTTACACGCTCAACATGGAGAAGTCGGCATTGGCTATATTAATGGTTGTTCCTGTATCCTCAATCCTTTGACAATATTTACATTGTTGGAGTAGCTTTGATCTCTTCAGGCTTTTACTAACATATACCATGTATGTCATCAGAATCTTGGCTTAATTGAGGAGGCCAAAGTGTCAAGGTCTCTTCCTTGGAGACGTCCTACAAATGTCTTCCGTGCTAAGGAAGATGTTCGGCCCATATTCTGGTACAATATATGGATGAGAAATTTAGTGTTAGTTTATATGTAAAGTAGGGATTATTATTCGTATGACGGGATGATTGGGCTATGGCAGGGCAAATCGTCCGAAGAGTTATATTTCAAGGACCATGGGGTGGGACCAATACCCTCGTGGAAGATGGGGTGATTCCCGGAGTGCAGCATATGGGACACTGACTGACTACCAGGTATAGAATGCCATCAATCATACATGTGGTTGGTTTTGGACAATTGTCGAATTAGTAGAAAGTTCTTGTCGTACTTTTTTGTTACTACTTGAGCATTTAATATTGGTATTGTCTCTTCATAATTTTTTTGATACCGGGTTCATTTGATGACACTGGAAATTATACTTGAGCATTTGATTTGTTTGTCAATGTGTTAAATGTTTTTCTATATAAGCTTGAGTTGTGTCATGCGCAGGTTTTACTCCTGTTTGGGCGTTTTTCTTTTGCTGTGTTATTGGTGTGTGCCCAACCTCCTTGGTGTTGTGGGCTGGAGGGAGGGAGGATTTGACATCTCAAATCTCTCTTCCTGTCTTTGCTGATGCTTTATAGCCTTTTAGTACTGATGTATGGATGACTTGTTTATTAGTTCTTCGATCTGTCTCTTAGAGTTCCTATGGATCTGCTAATTTAGAAGGACTCACTCTTCCTTGTGATTTCCCTTTTTTACAGTGTTTGTTGTGCTTTAAAGATATATACAGTCATGCTCTCTAAGTGGGACTAACCATTCTGTAAATTGTCCTTTTTGGGTACCAGTTCATGCGGCCACGTGCCCGTGATAAGAAACTTCATGAAGAATGGGTTGTTTGCTTGAATAGCGTCGAAGATGTTCATGAGGTGAAATTGCGATATCTTTAGTTGTTCCTTTTTGTTTATGAATTATAAGAACACATCAGGTCTGAATTTATGTATTTTGTATTATTGTGCACCAGAAATTTAAGAAATTCTGCCTTGGGAAGTTGAGAAGTAGCCCATGGTCCGAGTTGGATGGCGTTCAGCCAGAGACAAGAATCATTAATGAACAACTGGGAAGAATTAATTTGAAAGGTTTCTTAACAATTAACAGCCAACCAGCGGTTAATGGGGAAAGATCTGATTCTCCTTCTGTTGGTAAGAAGACGGTCCATGGTGTTTCTTTGTGTTCCCTGCTTATCATTGTTTCCTGATAAATTGAGCTGGTAGAAACCATGATTTTACATCTATAGATAATGGATTATGAACCATAGAGAAGAAGATTAGTTGCACACAGCAATTCTTTGAATTGGTTCGGTTTTTAAGTACGAATTTTTTTTAAGTAGTTACATGCATTAAGCTGTGAATTTGTCTTAGACAATCATTATGCTTCAAGCCATTAGGGCTAGTAAGCGATAAGCTAAACATATTAGAGAGATTTCCAGGACACGGTAGATCTTATTCTGGACATGCACTTATTGAGGTTGAAGAATACATGACATATAGTGAAAAAGAAATCTAGTGAAAAAAGTGCCTGGTTTTTCTTTGGAAAATTGGCTCTCTTTGTTTAGCAAGCTTAAGAAGCTTAAAACATCTTAAAACTTGGAGTGTTACCAGAGAAATTTAAGTTATAATTCTTCCATAATTGTTCATACTGTTTCTGCATCTTTTATTGTTATTAAGTAGTCAAGGGACTACTTCACATTGCTTGAGTTCAGTTTGCTTAATGCCTGTCAATTGTCATTGTTGTGGTCAGACAAAAGAAGATCATGTCTAGACCCTTTTTTTACCGAAGAAAACTAGATGCTCTAGGGATGCGGATCACTATGTTATCGTGTCTTTCTCTTGCCATTCTAACGCCACGCGACTGATGTTTTTGGCGCGATTCTAATTCAGGATGGGGTGGTCCTGGCGGTTACGTGTACCAGAAGGCCTATCTGGAGTTTTTCTGCTCTCCAGAAAAATTGAACACCCTCGTGGAGAAATGCAAGGGATTCCCGAACCTGACCTACATGGCCGTTAACAAAGAAGGTGACAAATGGATATCCAACGTCGGGGAATCCGATGTGAATGCAGTGACTTGGGGAGTCTTCCCGGCAAAGGAGATTATCCAACCGACAGTGGTTGATCCAGCCAGTTTTTTGGTCTGGAAGGATGAGGCATTTGAAATCTGGTCGAGGGGATGGGCTCGTTTGTACCCTGAGGGTGACCCATCCCAAAAATTGCTTCAAGAGGTTCGCGCACTCTCATCATACTTGTCTTTCGTGTATAGACCATGCCATTTACCCGCCTGTGCATCATCTGGTGTTTTTCTTCTCTCCCTCCTTTTCGGAACTTTTGTGATAACAACAGATGTCTTTATCTTTGCAGATACAGAGCAGTTTCTTCTTGGTAAGCTTGGTAGATAACGATTTCATGAAGAGCGATTTGTTTGGTGTGTTCGATGATATATGAAGCGTGCTGCTTACCGCTCTCGTGTTGCAGTGGAGGTGCCTGTAGTTTAATTTCCTCAAGGAGATTGTCATGGGAATAACCTGTTGGTGTCCTGGTATTGCAATTTTACCACACAAGTTGTAATCTGGATAGTCCAGCAGATGATTTTTCTTTCAATTCTTAGAATGTTATATTGGTTCATAATTTTTCTCGGTCTCGTATGCTTATATGTAGTTCAGGTTTTGTTCGTTGTATCCGTCCATCGGTATTCTCAGCAAGAATGATGCGGACTATTTATGACGATGACAATGATGATGATACGTCGTGAAAATATTTTGCAGCGACATTTCCTTGGATTCGATATGGTTCTAGTCCATCAAAGCATCGAACATGTAAGCACCCGAATGTGAGGGTCTTCCGTGACCGTCGCAGCTTTAGGAACTTTTGTGCTATATATAAAAACTGGTCAAAAAGCTTGTATAGACGCGAAATCAGCACAAGAAAATGCCACAAAAAGTGCCTTAATCCTCCAAACCAAAGTCGACAAGCCAAAATCTGACTGCTCGAAGCATCTTGCTTCCACATTGTTCTTCCTCATCGTTGCCAGTATCAAGTTCGCAGCTCCATTCAAAATCATTCTCTCCTTCGAAAAATGGCAAGCCTCTGCCCGTAACGTACGATCATGAAAGAACTGAAGATAAATATCAAATCTAGCCCTCTAGCACTTTACGGTATGATGATATTAGCTGATAGGATGCTACTGCTTATTTTTTAAAATAAGAGGACCAGAATGAGAAGCACATTGCCATACCTAGTCAAGATATATTGGCATTCTTCAGAGATTTGCATACTACTACACCTAGAGATGTCCGCATGAAGTGGTCTCCGAGCACGGCATTATAGGACGTGTCGGTCTTCAGATGGGGCTGGACTGACTCCCAAATCTTTTTCTTTTGAACCTGCAAAATTTTTGGGGCAGAACGATCAAGCAAAAAGACACAAGATATTGTCAAGCCTTCAGTAGTTTCTTTTTTTTTGGTTTATTGCTCATTATAATGACTCTTGGAATATTTGTGTCGTCGTGAGTGCAGGAATGTCATACTTCACAGATAAAAGAAGCATGCAATGGGAGAATCCTACTTCAACGTAGCCTTTTCCAAATCAAAAGCTTTTTGCTTTTTGAGCTTTAAAAGCTTTTCAAGCTTCTCTGATTGCTGGTACTTTAGATAACGTCATTACTACTGGACAGGAAGCCAAGATCAACTGATGTCACAATTACTATGGCAAGAATGTGCAATCACATGACAACAATAAACCTACAAACCTTCAACGTAGGCTTTTCTAATTGAAAAGCATCGGAATTGTTCTCTCTTGGAATGCAAGTAACAAAATATAAATGCAAGGGGGTTAAAAAAATGTTGTAAGACAAGCTATTTTATTCCGAGATTGATGCCCAAAGGGGAAGATTATGCATAGCAATACGCAGACGATCAATGAACACTCTGGAAGCATTACAAACAAAAGCAACTAAAGTACTCAGCGAGAGAAGGAAGAATGAGCAGATAAACATGATGAAAACAAAAGCAACTAAAGCACTCAGCGAGAGAACGAAGAATGACCAAATAAACAAGATGAAAACAAACAGGTCTTCAGAGCAGACAACTGTAATAATGATCAGCTAATGACTTTTAGTACTAGTTAACAGGCAAGAAAACTAGATATCAAAAGCTCCAAGAAAAGTCCTCTGAGTCAAAAAGGAATTTAAAAGGACCCTTCACCAACTCCCACAGGTTTGAAAATGAGATTTAATCTAGTTGAGATGTCCAAGGCAAGATTCCCGAAAACATTAAGGTCAATGATATCACATGCTTAGTCTTCCCAGTTTTACTATGAGAATTGTAGGAACTTTGGCATAGATATTTTATTTTTGGGTTCTAACAAATGAAATAGTAGTGGGGCTATTCCCCCTACTTTGTTTTCTGTTTAAGATCACTCACTCATATTCAAAAAAGGAAAAAAGAAATCACAGGTCACATTATAGGTAGCACACAATGGGCAAAAGGTTTAAGAATGCTTCTCAGAGTTAAAATCTGGTTCCTGGAAGGCCAATGTTTCAGACCGATCAAGACGAACACCACTTTACATGAATCAACTAGCTCAACAACCAGATTGTTATGCACAAAAAATAGCGCATTCGATTAAATGATGCTTATGGTACTTAAATTAACACCAAACTATAACCAGAAAAAGCAGTGCTCTGGTGATATATTAATTGGCAGGTCAATGGCATCAATCCTAAGCTAATTCAAGTCCTTTAGTTGGGCTGTAATCACCATGATAATGGTCAAAGGTGGACTCAAGCAGAGGCTGAAATTTTGTGGGGAACGTTGACCACACAGTCAAAGTCCCATACATCACATGATATATCTATTTAGAAAATTATATTATAACAGTGTGAAAACAAAAAAGAGAGACTACTTGACGATTGCAATGCATCATGCATATACTTGCAGGGACAATACATAGAAAAGTACCTGATTAGGTGTTGCAGGAGGGGGTTGATTTTCCTTTCCATCTTCTGAGCCAAACCATATTCTCTCACCAGGCATCGAGCCTTCAGGAGGTAAAAGAAGCTCGACATTTTCATGAGATGCATCAGAAGCAGCCAAAAGCATTCCATTTGATTTAACTCCACGCATATTCCTTGGCTTCAGATTTGCTAGTACAACTACATTTCTTCCCTGCAAATTTTAAACAAGCATCATTAACATGACTCATCTTGACAGCGAATAAAAGAAATGATAGCATTCCAAGTCATAGTCCCTTTTATTGTCCCAAATCTGGTCAGCAATTGAACCGACAATATGATAACTATGTTTTGTACTCTAGTTTTGCAGGGTATCAAACATCAAACCTGTCTAATACTTAAAAGTGTTGAAGAGAAGAGGACCTGTAATGCCACGTGCAAAGACTGGATTTGTTTAGACGTGCTCTACGCACAAAAGGCAAAGATGCACTTTCTAAAACCAGCAACCTATTTTGCCATTTGACAAAAGGAACCTTTAGGGCTATGTTCAGTTGATAGTGGACCTATAACTCATTATAATAGAGGGCAGTCACTTTTGGTACTACAATTTCGGTCCACAAATTTTTTACCTTCTTTGAAAGTAATGCCTTGCTTTTATGAGCTTGAATTTTTAATTGGGTTAATACCACGAAAAACTCCAAATCGGTACACTTATGACAATCTTACCTCGAATTAATTTTTTGACTACCAAAAACCTCAAACTGGTACACCTATAATAATTTTACCCCGAACTATTTTTTTTACCACAAAAAACCCTAAACTGGTACACTTGTAACAATTTTACCCCGAACTAATTTTTTGGCTACAAAAAAACCTCAAACTAGTACACTTGTAACAAATTTACCCTAAACTAATTTTTTGACTACCAAAAACCCCAAACTGATACACTTGTGACAAATTTAGCCTGTATTAAATTAGATTAATATCACAAAAAATCACAAATTGGTATACTTATGACAAACAAAGGGGTAAAACCCCAAACTGGTATACCCGTCAACTACCACGTGTCATCAAACTTAGCAATTTGACATTAAAATTTAACAGAAACTAACGAGAGGTAAATTTGGCACAGGTGTATCAGTTTAGGGTTTTTGATAGTCAAAAAATTAGTTCGGGCTAAAATTGTCACAGGCGTACTGGTTTGAGGTTTTTGATAGTCAAAAAATTAGTTTGGGGTAAAATTGCCACGGGTGTACCAATTTGGATTTTTTTATAGTAAAAAAAATAGTTTTGGATAAATTTGTCATAGGTGTACCAGTTTAGAGTTTTTGTGGTATTAACCCTTTTTAATTCAACAAAGGTTGTCCTTAGATCAGCTATCAATTTTCTTTTTAAATCAATGGGTGTCTGGGGCTCTTTGAGCACCCGATTAATACCCACCGTGTATGACAGTCCCCGGTCTTACACTCAACGGGTAATTACCGGAGACACATAGATTTGAGCCCCTGTGGTGGCCCCAAGAGAATGCGCAAGCAACCCAAGTCTTGAGTGAGAAGGATGAATATGCTTGCCACTTGAGCAACTCCTTGAGGTTTACTTATATCACATGTCAACTTAATTTTGCTGCTAAAGGTCATGATAATATCAAACTAGCTATGGAGTTTCTAGTTTTATGTCTATAACAATGGAAATGTACACTAGTCGATCCAAAATCCAGAAATGCCTTTTCCATAGTAGATCAATTCTGTTGCGCTGAACTTCAAAGTAGGAGATCTACTTCTGACCACAAGCTCATCAATAGTGGGGGTTGAAATTATGTTTTGTTCAAGAAAAGCGAGGTCAAAATCATAGAGCCTACTCAGTCAGATCATTGAAAATACAATTCCCTAAGAAAGGAAGGACACATCACAATAGACCACCTACTGCAGATACTAAACTGAAGAACTACTCACAGCTTCCTCAGACCAGGCAACACACTCAAGCTGCGTTTGGTCGTCCAGATTTCTAAATAGAATAGTATTGGATAGGATAGGATAAGAAATCCTGAAACTTCTTCATATCCTGTCCACTATTTGGTGGACTACGGATTTAAAGTCGGATAAGATAATTTTTATTTTTCATTTTTTGCTATTCACGGGTCTGGAGGAGTCGGTTAAGGAAAAAAAGCCGAGAAATTTTTTTGGTGAAAGTGCACAAGGTGTGGGGATGAAGATGACGGCGAGTGGAGTGTAGGGTTTCTGGAAAAATAGGCATTAGAAATCCTATCCTGGTTTATCCCTCCCTCCATTGGATATTTTTATCCGGGCTATATCCGATCTATATCCGACCTTATCCTATCCTGGAGCACCACTAAACACAGGGTAGGATAAAACATATCCTATCCTGACTTTTATCCGGTCGACCAAACGCAGTCTTAGACCATTTCATATTTCCTATGGCAAGACCACAATTCTATCTAGAAGACCTCCATAAGATAGAGGATTCTACAGTGGCCAGGATAAAGATAAATTAGACGAACAAGAAACTTGAAAGTAATAAGTGAACAAGCTCAGATTGTAGACTATACAAATTTGACTCAACAAAAATGACACCATCATTCTCAAGAGATGTAAAGAATGACACAGGATCACTATCTGACTAAGACTTTGTCTATATTGCAATTTCTAATGGCATATAAGAGATCCACATCATCAGAGGATGTCTAATTCGTCCTTTCTAATTTTAAGGTGTCATGGGACAAAACCCCAAGTTACCTCCAGCTCCGGCCTCATCTAAATTTCTTGATGTAACCCCCGGTGGAAGTCGCAGATTACCTCTGCAGGACTCCCTTAAATTGCAACGCCACTACCGATAATGGATTTATTAAGCTGACTTGATGTTATAAAGGTGAATAACCCATAAAGAAGTGCTTTTATCTCCAGCTTCCAACTAAAGAGACCTCAATTTCATCCTTTAGAGATTTTTTGATATAATGAAATCAGCCAACTCCTTCTTTAAGGCATCAGCACAAAAATAGATAAGCTCCTTCTCTAAGGCTATGTTTCCAAGCTTCTCATTCATGCTTGCTATCATCAAATTAGCTTTAACTAACTGAGCAGTCATGCTCGTTTCATGGCTGCACATGGTACTTCGGAAATACGCTTATTGAATTAGCTTTTCAGACTTCTCAATAAGGTTAGGCAGGGTGTACTTGCAGACATGAACTAAAAAGGTCAGCCATTCTGTCCTTCAAAAACTTGCTCAAGCTGTTAACTCTAAATTCTTCGACTCCAAAGCCTGAGTGGCATATGACCCCTACCTATCAAAAGCTCAGAACACCAAAAACTGCAAAAAGTAACCTAAACTGAACGTCGGTAGTCAGTAGGTGAAGTGATGTGAATTGTATGTGAACTTCCAAGCACAACAAAGGAGAAATTTGCCAATCCAAGACCATGAAAAATGCATCTGTCATGCCAGACCAGGTTAATTTTTGCCTTCCACACGGTAGATCGATCGAGCGATCATCCAAAACCTCCTAGGCAATCCTATGAAATCGAGAGTAAAAACGTACGGGCGGACCATCTACTTCATCCTCAACCTTCAAGAACAGTGCCAAGCCGCTGCAATATACAGAGACAAGAGTACCTGAAGCTCTTGGAGAGGGACGTACTTGACGAGGCCGCTGCAGATGATTCTCGACTCAGGCTCGCCTACGTCCACCTCTTCCACGTACAGCGAGTCGGCCTCCTCGTGCCTCCACGCTTTGAGCACTTGCCCCACTCTTATGTCCAGCACGCTCGCCGCCTCCCCTATCTTCCTCATCCTCTCCTCCTCCGACTCCGCCTCCGCCTCCGCTTCCTTCACCTCCGTCGCCGGATCCGAGGAGCTCGCGGCTGCGCCGGCGACCTCCACGCCATTCGCGCTGGCGCTCGAAGCCGTGCAGATCCGCAGCGCGCCTCCTCCGCCCCTCGACGCGGAGAGCGCCCCGCCCTTGGCCGTCGCCGCTGGGGAGAGGACCAGCGGCCGCCGGAGGAGCTGGCGGCGGCGGCAGGTGGAGAGGAGGAGGAGGCCGCCGCATCTGGCGACGTTGTTGACGGCGGCGGCGGCGGATGTCGGCAGCATTCCGATCGGTGCTCGAAATGCGGCGTCCGTTTAAGAGTCCGTTATCTCGTTATCCAAGATTCAAAGGGCACATCTGCGTTCAACTCATTTTCATTTTCATTTTCCTCCCCGAAGGTAAATTATAACATAAGATGATAGTTGTTTTTTTTTGTTAATTCCTAGGAAAATTGCGACCAAAAATAAAACATTCCTAGGAAAATAATTGCTGTTGTTACTAATGTATCAATTTCGAGTTAGTTTGATAATTTCGTATCACATGACTACATATTCGAGTTTATACCGGAAAATCGATGTTGTATTTGAGAGCGTGATTAGGGGTGTATTGCTTTTTTTTTTATTGCTGGAAAAACAATAGAATTCCCGAGAAAATATTTGTTATTGCTGAATTCCGTGTGTAATAGCAGTCGAAAACATGTGGACCTTGTGGAATCGATAGCGTCGAGTAGGTTTCAAGATAGGCATTAGAGCTTTCAAAGGCGGTTATGGATTCAAAAAATATCGGGAACAGTGAACATATAATTTTTTTACTATCGAAATTTTAAACTGATACACCTATGATAAATTTACCCAAACTAATCTTTTAATCGCAAAAAATTCCAAACTGGTATATCTATGATAAATTTACTATCCGTTAGTTTCTGTTAAATTTTACTGTCAAATTGCTGAATTAGATAACACGCAATAGTTGATTAATGTACCAATTTGAATTTTTATTCCTCCATTTGTCACAGGTTCATCAATTTGTGATTTTTTGTGATATTAATCCAATTTAACGGAGGGTAAATATGTCACAAGTGCACAAGTTTGAGGTTTTTGATAATTAAAATATTAATTTTTGATAAATTTATCATAAATATACAAATTTTGGGTTTTTTGTGGCATCAACCCCAATTTTTTATCATGTAGTTCGTTCATGTTTTGTAATAAATTCAATTTTCAATAACTAGAATTATGACGAGTTATTACAAAAAATACAATATGGTATATGAAAAATAGCCTATTTTGTGAAGTTACATAAATTTATTTTTCGTTTATTTACTACAGAAAACACTTAATTAGTTCATCTTTTTCTTTTTTCTATAAAAGAAAATCAGCAAACATGAGGAGAAAGTTACATGGCTCAAACTCTCAAACGAACTATTAAAGAAAAAATTTAATATTTCATATATAACTCTGAAGCTCCCACTCATTTCGCCCGTCGAAATATTAAAAATGTGCAGCATATAAACAAGGGCTATGACAAGAAGTGTATGGGACAAATCGACTCGAGCAAATTATAGGTTTCTACAGCCGGCGCCGCTCTCAGGGCTTCCACGGCGGCGGCGGTGGGGGGCTGACGGGATAGAGCGGTGGGATCGCCGAGAAGATGGTGTTCTTGTCGATGCCGAGGCCGCCGCTCTCCGTCAGAGACACGAGCGCCGCCACGAGCCCCGCGTTCCCGGCCATGGTGGGCTCGGTGTAGCTGTAGTTCCCGCGCACGTCCTTGAACCTGTCGAACCGGTCCGGCCCCGCGACCATCGCCCCGTTGATCGTGTTGGGGTTGTTGTTGCGGGTGTCGCGCCACTTCCATCCCCCGGTGCACGAGTAAACCACGTGGTCGTTGGGGATCGACGCGCCGCGGTGGTGCACGTGTTTCGGGTACTTGGAGCCGAACCCGACCACATAGCTCATGTTCAACGGGTTTGCACCAAGAATGTAGTTAATCTGAGTTCAATTTCCCCAGCCAAAAACAAAGACTTCAGTGAACAAGAGGTATGAGCAGAATTCATTCGGACTTGGTTTCTATGAAGCCTATAGCATTAGTAGTCACCTGAGAAGTAGCGAAACTCCGAAGAGTGTCGGACGATATGAAGTTCGGACCGCAGGTCCATCCCGGGACACCGGTGGCGTTCATGTAATCGACGTAGAGAGATGCCAAGAAGGCGGCGTTGGCGATGTATTGCAGCGGTTGTGGCTGTCCATGGTTCAGCTCTATCATTCCTCCTGCAAATCAGAGGCAAATGACACGACTGAATTGGACTCTGTTCTTGTTCGAACAGTAGATGGCTCCGATCAGACAATAGAGTGCATGAACACAACTTACCTTTAGTCCAATTGAACACGTTAAATCGGTGAAGATACGAGCACATGGTAAGGCCGGTCACGTTCTGGTACATGCTCAACATGTCCTCGTACGGGTAGCCTGGGTTCAGGAACACTCGCAACCGCGTCAGCAGGAGCATCGCCGCCGGCAATTTGTTGTCCCAGCTCAGCACGCTCAGGTCCGGGATCATTTTGAACGCCTTGGAGTTCTTGGGGATGCCCCGGTTGGTGGCCAGGGAGATGTAGGACTTGTTCCCAGTCGCGTAGTACAGCCACGCCGCGCCCCACATGTACTCGTCGAAGTAGCCCGTCGAGTTATAATAGGGATCGATGTAAGGATTGCCGCGGGAATAAGGAGTGCGCCTTCCGGAGTCCCGGGCGAACGCGAATAGCGTCGCGGCGCCCTTGACCAGCTTCTTGGAGTAGGCAGCGTTGTCCTGGAACACAATCGAGGCAGACGCTAGGGCCGCGGCCATTTCCCCGGCGAGGTCCGGCCCTGAGGTAGTGACTTGCACCTGCCGCGGATAGTCCATGTCCTCCGGCCTAGTCCAACAGTAGTGATCGTCCGGGCTCGACGAACCGTTCCGAGACCCGCCCACCTAGAAGAACAACAACAACAAAAAATGGAATCCAATAAGCAAGAGCGCATTCTGAAATTCTGAACCTGTGCTCACAATTCCTCAGAAAGTTGCGCATTCCAAGTCCCTGAATCTAATCAATCAGCCCGATGTGCTCGTCTATCGCCTCGAGTATCAGAGACCGACAGGAGCAAACAAGATAATCGGAGTTTTCAATGATCGAACCAAACCGAGTTCGGAGCAGGATACGGCTTCGATGTATTTAATCCGTATGCTCTTGAATGAGCACGGCTCAAAAAGCTACAGCTATGAGCCAGAGAAGAGCATGCAGATCGCTTCTGATCAGGAACCAAACACAGAGATGAACAACGGCAGTGTCATCTTTCAGGGACATGTAAACAAGCATCACCTGACTGTAGATCTTGTCGATCTTGGTCGCCGAGGAGTTGAAGGTCAGGAGGAGGTAATCGGTGCCCCACTTGATGAGGTCCCGGGCGTGGTTGTACTCGCCGATGGCGTGGTACTTGTGGTTGTACTCGATCACGCTCCAGCTCAGCATCGTCATCGCGAACGCCATCGGGAAATGGAACTTGGTGTTGTCGCCCGCGTCGTAGTACCCTCCGACCAGCCCTCCCTTCACGTCCGTCGTGCCGTTGCCGTCCTGGAGCCCGGAATTGCCTCTCCAGGGGATGCCGTTGTTCTTCGGCAATCTCCCGGCTGCACCGGAAAAAAAAAATCAGCACTTTGCAACATTATCAACCGGTCGAATGCTTGTAACGTAGCAAGGGGGACCGACTTCATGATCAATCGAGATCGAGAAAGAGCAATGCATACACTTTTGGGCATTGAAGAAGAGGAGGGCCTTGTGGAGGGCCACGGTGTAGTTGTCGGGGGGCGGCGGGCGGGACTTGTGCCGCGGCACGGTCTTGGCGATGATGATGGGGAGGGCGATCACGACGAAGGCGGCGAGGAAGGCCCAGCCGGTCCACTTGAGCGCCTTGCGGCTGCAGACGACGCAGCCCAGGTCGACGTACTTGCTCTTCTTGGGCCGCTGGTCGTTCGAGCCGCCGAGGAGCCAGCTCTGCTGGGTCTCGTCGAGCTCGTGGTGGTGGTGGTGGTGGTGGTGCAGCGCCGCCGGGTCCCACTCCCGGCTCCGCTGGTCGTCCTCCGCGGCGGAGGAGTCGCCGTTGATCTCGAACGACCCGCCCCAGTGGTTCCCGGCATGCATCTCCACAGATTACGAGAAAACACGAACACGATCCGAAGTCCCGTCGATCGATGGAGCCCCTCAGTTCACGGAGCGACGAGCGACGGTCAACGCGGCATCGAGCACGTATCGCGACGGGAACGTGCGCGGCGTTACGCCGCGGTCAAGCGACGGAGAAGACGAAGAGCAGCTCCTCCTCCTCCTTCTTCTCCGACCAGTTCATGGGAGGAATCGATCCTCGCGCACGACATGATCATATGGAAGCGAGGTCGGTGGGAGCGACTGAGATTTGGCAACTCCCATCTCTGATTTTTTTTCTTCTCTCTCCCTCTTTTTTTTTTTTTTTTTTTCCTTTCTTTCTTCGGGTTCAGTCCGTATGTTCTGTGCAATGAACAGAGACGCAGAGAGACCGTTGACTTCGAATCAAGATTTCCCTTTTTTTGTTTGTTTTTTGGGTTCTTCTTTTTTTTCTTTTGTCTTAAATAGGGAAAGTTCAGTAATTTCATACAGGGAATGTCGAGCTGGCCCCCTATCTTTCCAGCACGTCAATGCACGCCAATTGACATTACAAAACCAGTCCCCGTTCTGCACGCAAACCCGAGTTTTCCCCCACCGTCCACAAGGTGCTCGAACTTTCCGGCTCGACTGGCTAGCCACGGGTGGCTTTGAGTATGATGCGGTTCCGACACGGGATCTATCACGCCCAATTCTTCGATAGAATTAAGGGGCATAGCCTCCTCGACGT
Organism: Syzygium aqueum; assembly: GCA_031216185.1. Taxonomy (NCBI): domain Eukaryota; kingdom Viridiplantae; phylum Streptophyta; class Magnoliopsida; order Myrtales; family Myrtaceae; genus Syzygium; species Syzygium aqueum. Next base: position 2,179,552 of record CM062231.1, read on the forward strand.
TACTTCGAACGTGATGCGATTCTTTCTTATTGAATCTGGTATTCGAACTTTTCGACTCGATTGATCAGTACGCGAGGTATGGAATCGCCGTGTAGATTTAGAGATATAGCGTTCTCGACATTACTTCGAGTATGATGCGATTTCAACATAGGATCTGTCACATTTAATGCTTCGGATCTATCACATTTTAATTCTTTCTTGTGGAACTCAATAGTCGAACTTTCGACTCTACTAATTCGCACGCGAAGCACGCGTATCACCCCGTAGAGTTTTAGGGGCATAGCCTCCTCGACATCACTTTGAGTATGGTGCGATTCCAACACGGGATCCGTCACACTAAGCGCTTTCGGATCTTCTGTTGCGTACCGCGAGTGGAACCGACATATTTTTTCTCGAAAAAAAAAACATTTAAAAATCTCTTAATTAATCTTTTCAATTTGCACCGGAAATAATGGCATTAACGCTAGCAACGCCATCAGCGGATCGAGGAACGCGGTACGTCCCTTTCACTTTCGTTGGCCAAATTAGTTTTTATAATTTAAATAATTGTTCACATCTAGAGCATAGACTTGCAAATAATGGTATTAAATTGAAGTTAGTCAAGTCTCGAATTCGATTGAAACACGCATCTCTACGGTCAAAAGGACGTGAAAAGGAAGGACAGCTAATCGCGCATAAGGAAATCAGGGGTCGTGCTTAATTATGCCCTTAATTTAATCACTTTTTTTAATTAACTGATTTCATTTTAATTTAATTTTGTGTCGACCTACTTGCCCTTTGGATTGCGAGTGGCCAGCTTCGAGATCGATCTCCTGTCTAATTTTAATTACGTGATTGTTTGTTGATACCTATTGACTTTAGTGATATATATAAGTTGACAATTAAGACGGCGCTATCTCGCTTTCGCCAACAGCCCACGAAGTGTTTGATAGAGGTTCTTGTCTCCCCAATTTGAATTTTTGTTTTCGTTAAGTGTAATCTCGCGTCGCTCAGAGGGGCAATTATGTTGTGCCTCGTAAAATCGTAATCTACCGCCACCTGAAGGGGGCATTTACCACGTCCGGGAGAGGGTCAAGTGTAATTCCGCATTGATTAAGTACGCTAAATACGTGATTGTATTGTGTCTTTTACGATATAGTCTCCCTCTATCTAACAATGAGTTAGGTTTTCAATTAGATATTCTAACATTATTTAAACATAGAAAGCTCATGCCACGTGTTTCTAGCATGGTGTCGCTAGCTAATTGAGTTGTTGGGTTCGAGTGTTTATTGCTCCCCATGGACGAGAGAATAAATGCACATGTGCCATGAATGGGATTATCAGATAGCACATCATCACCGTCAGATGGTATATATGTCAAAGTTTATTCTTCCCAACACAAAAGACAAACAAGACCCATGGTAACTAAGTGGCGATTTGATCTCCCCTTTCGATAGAATGAAAGATGGTGGATCCGTGATTCAAGTAGCTATCTTTTATATGAACATTATTATAATGGTTTCACATCCGCCGTAAAATGTTTAGTCTAAGCCATGAATGAATACTTAACCATAGTCCTACATGCTGCTATAGATCCAGAACCCATTTCCTCAAAATTAGCACATGCACTACTTCAGCAAGTGCCATTAAAACCTCTTGATCTCAAGTAAGTAGAATATTAACCTATACCACTAGGCAACTGATGTCAATGGTGTATTTTACATTTGTAAACCATATGAAAAAATGATACCGTTCACAATGAATAAGCCCACTCGAATGTGAACCCAATGAATAAGCCCATTGAAGTTGCATTGAACTTTCTAAGCTAATATCTCTATTCTAATACCGAATTTGTTGTAAATATGTCAAATTGCATATTATTATTCAATAACAATTTTCCTAATTTTGGTCGTTTTTACGCCTTAGAAAAAACGAATCGTTAAAAGATTGTTTTCATTATATAAGAATAATACGTGTCTCAACATTTTGATTCGATGAAGAAGACATTTTCCTTTAATTCATTTGGGTATATGTTAATTCAATTAGAGTTAAGATTGTGCCAACCCACTTGACAGGGTTGACGTTAGGTGGGTGTAGTTCGGATTCATCCTTATGCAATGTGAAATCACCACTGCATGTGTGACCAATTTAATTGAGCGGACCATGTCATCTAAACTAGTCAATTTATCTTTACCGACCTATTTGAATTCGATTTAGTTGACTTTGATGATCTTTTACTTGTTATTAGTTAAAGAAGAAAGTATTAATCTTCATCACTATTCAATTCCATTACATACCATAAATGTTACTCACAGAGTTGAACCAAATCAGACTTGACCTAAAATGGTTTGAAAGTAAACTCTGGACCTTCTTGACTAGCCAAATTTCATGAGAGCCCAAATGGGCCGGTCCCATTAGGCTCGAATATCAAATTTTGCACGTTGAATAGATCTTACCGATTGAATATAAATTTCATTAAACTTTGTCTAAACCCTCTTAGGGCTACCTCTACGAATTGCCATTCCTTATTCAAACTCGTTTAAACCTTTTTCAATGAACCTGGACCTGCCCAAACTTGCTACTGCTGGATTGCCAGGTCTAGGAGGAATCCTTTAGTCAACTTAGTAGGTGTACCACAGGAAATCTGGACTGTCAAATTTAGCGAGACTCACGTAAGTCCCAGTATTTTCAAGGCCTAATTCTCTAAAAGAAAATCCAACTTTAGGTTCGATTCCAATTTCGCCCCAAACTCTTTTTCGTCTAAAAAAAATCGCTAATTTTCACTCTAGTCCAAATTTTGATCTACCTCAATCGCCACAGGTTTCTTCAAAATTATCGATATTAGGAGATTGTTGTTACTCCATACGAAGGTGAGGGTATTGGTGACGACGTGTGTTTTGATAATAAATCTCCAACTTGTCACGATGTTGATAATTTTAAAAAAAGTAGTGGCAATTTTTCGGCTCGGTTGCGGATTTGGGACTATGGTGACAATTTGTGCTTTTTTTTTAGACAAAAAAAGTTTAAGGAAAAATTGGAATTGGATCTAAAGTTGGATTTTTTTAAGGAATTAAGCCCTATTTTCGATAATCTAAATTCAATTTAGTACGTATACTACACTCATGGAATAATTTTTCCAGCTCGTCTCTCTATCTCTAAACCTAAACCCAGGTCAATTGCTCGAAAAATTCAAGGCAGTCTAGCCCAGCACGAAACCATCTTCTTTTATACATGCATGTTCCAAGTCCAAACTTATTATGAATGATGTTCTCTCCTTGAACTATTGGGCCGGAGCTAATTCATCTTCACGAGCTATGAATCTATAACCAAGAAAAGAGAAGCTTTCAAAAATGTGAGATGATAGAGAGAGGCCCGACATAGGTGCATATACGTCACTGATGATACCATGCAATGGACTTGATTGTTCCGGCATTTGAACGATCGACAGTAATTAAGATTGGCGGTTGAATCCGTCCCAGATGCTGAACACATTCAGGAAAACGACCTTCATAGACAAATCGATCTCTCATTGTCCTTTCCAGGGAGCAAAGTATGAATGCTATCGTTCGCAGGTTGACATGCATGCCCAATGTCATTGTCGTCGTCGTCCATTTTTCAGGGTTTTGAAGTTTCTTGGCAGGCTGAGACGGGTCATGCGGAGCATGGGCGCTTGCTTTTCTGTATTGATGTCATGCATGAAGAAGGGATTGCGCTTGGTTGTTTGCTTACTGCATAAGTTGTCAGCTTCTTGTTTTACCCAGCATAGTTGTCGTGCACGGTTCTTGTTGCGAGGACCCGTCTGTTCTATTATATGCACAAAGTGCCTCGTACTCGTCTTGTTATTTCCACCCGACCACAGTTGAGAGACATCGATCCATCTCTACATATAGGGACGCTCCAAACTCCCGCATCTCGTCACTTTTAGCTTGTTGGATCTTTCGCGCATTCCGTCGAGAGAAGAGAGAAGCAAAGAGAAGAGAGGATGGAAAGTATGCATGGGGAGGGAGTGAGGAACAAGCAGGTGATATTCAGGGACTTCCTCGCGAAGGGAGCCTTCCCTAAAGAGTCGGACATGGAGGTGACTGAATCGACGATTGAACTGACGAGGGCCGTCGCTGAAGGCTCCAAGGGAGTGTTGGTGAAAAATCTCTACCTCTCCTGCGATCCTTACATGAGGGGTCGCATGCGGGAGCTCACTGACTCATCTCAGAGCTATATCGCCTCCTTCCAACCGGGTTCGGTTAGCCCAGCTCAACTCTTCTTTTTGTTTTGAAATAGAAGCAAGAATGACGAGAAGATGGAATTCTCTGTTGATGAACTTGCTCTGGGATTGATTCGTGTTTTGTCCCAAGTGAAAATTGTGGCATTTTACATGAGTTTCTGAGGCATTTTTTTTTTGGTGGAAGTTTCTGAGGCATTTGACTTTGCATGCTTTTGCTTGCTACTGTTCTTCGATAGTTGGTCCCAGGTTGGCTAATTAGTATTTCAAGACTGGTCATGTGTAGCATTTTCGTCATAACAGTGATTTTGTCCAAGGGTTCTTGTTTATGGTTGAGTTCTTGTAACCTCTGAGGCGGGAGCAGATTCGGGGCGCCTTTGAAAGCATACCTATGGTTCTAAATGTGTTCCAATTGTTCCCAAAAATGTGTTGGAGGATTTGGTGAGTTGAAAGAACCGAGTTTATGCTTGTAGGTAGAGAAACTTTCATGTTTGACATTTGGATGGTTTGATAAAATCACGTTTAATGAGCGATGCGGTTTGCTTTTATCGCTTCCATTCATGTGTGTTAGGATGTTCACTGATGAAAGCAGCTTGCGTGGGGTATAGAACAAAGAGATATATAATTGATTGAAATGAAACAAGAATGAACACGACTCTGCAATGAGCGGAGTATACGCAGGATCCATAAGCGTTGTGTTTGTGTTCTAATCTTCTTCCTTGATTGATAAATCAGCGCCTTTCGAATCATAGACTTTGCACATGCATCGCTTTGAAATTTGTGTTCGCTAAATGTGTAAGCATGTGAAAACACATCTATGCAGCCTGTTACCGGACTTGGAGTGGCAAGAGTCCTGGAATCTGGGCATCCGAATTTCAAGAAAGGCGATTTGGTTTGGGGCTTCACAGGATGGGAGGAGTACAGTCTACTTCCCGCACCAGAGACTTGCTTCAAGATCGAACACACCGATGTTCCTCTCTCTTATTACACCGGTCTTTTGGGTACGCTCTTTGGTTATCCACCGTATTTGCTCTTTCAATGCTGATGAACTCTGTTTTTCCCCGAAAGTCTTGCTGGTGCACACTTTCAACAGTTCAATTAAGAGTTCTGCAGCACTGTTAGTTGAGTGAACTAAGCAGCAAGCGTGTAAGTCTGGGAATTTCTCGATATAATTAGGGACTTTCCATGAGAAGTCTATGCATTTCCCACAGGCTAGCTTCTCTTCCGGATATATATGGTTGTCTAGTGATTTTGGCCATAGCCATATAGCTTCTACTCTTTAGCTTTAGCAAATTTTGATACTCAGTCTACTTTCTACAAACCTGAACTCTGCAGCCATGCCGGGCCTGACGGCTTATGGTGGGTTTTTCGAGTTATGCTCCCCAAAGAAAGGAGAGACCGTTTTTGTATCGGCTGCATCCGGGGCAGTTGGTCAACTTGTTGGCCAGTTTGCGAAGTTGTTAGGTTGCTATGTCGTTGGCAGCGCTGGCAGCAAAGAAAAGGTAATCTCCTCACATTTTTCCGACATCACGTATTTCCTCAAGCGATAGTTGTTTAGGCAACATCCACCTCCGAGATGGTGCTAATTTGGTTTTCCGAACACATTTAGCATCTGCAATAAACAGATCTTTTCGGTACTAGGCGAACATTTATGTCCGCATGAACCTTAGGACTTCAATCAGTCATCTAGTCATGAATCATATCTGGATATTACAAGCATGGCATGCTTTCTCAAATTTGAGAGCACTTTTCAAGAACGTGATCGCCGTGTCGGATGTATATCCTCATCATTCGCTAAAACAAATGTAGAAGCACTCCCTGTGTTAGCTAGTCTCTTCATTTCCTTCTTTACTTCTGCAAAATAGGTCGACTTGCTGAAGAACAAGTTTGGATTCGACGAAGCTTTCAACTATAAGGAAGAATCAGATCTGGATGCAGCACTGAAAAGGTTAGTTCAACATGCTAATGACGATTGAGTGAATCAACCACCGCTACACATATGCGCACGATCGTGAAGCCGGCTTGAGTTTACCTTTTCCATCTCGAAATCTCTAGGTACTTCCCTGAGGGGATCGACATCTACTTCGATAATGTCGGGGGAAAGATGTTGGATGCGGCGCTACTCAATATGAAGCTTCATGGCCGAATCGCGGCATGTGGAATGATCTCGCAGTACAACCTCGAGCAGGCCGAAGGCGTGCACAACCTGATGCAAATTATCACGAAGCAGGTTCGAATGGAAGGTTTCATGGCGCTCAATTACTATCATCTCTATCCAAAGTTCCTGCAGATGGTTTTGCCTCAGATCAAAGAGGGACGGATCGTGTATGTGGAGGACGTTGTAGAAGGGCTCGAGAACGGTCCGGCGGCTCTGGTCGGGCTGTTTTCCGGCCGCAATGTCGGGAAACAGGTGGTCCTGGTTTCGCGCGAATGAGTCCCTTGTTGTACCTTTTCCACTGGCATGGTCTCTTTGGTTTGTGTTTCCGAAAGGATTATGTTTTCTGTTCCATTGGCATAGTCTCTTGAGTTCAATTATTTTTCGGTTTTTAAAGAAAGGTCTAGCAATCGATCGTAACTTATCGATAATTAAATATTTCGCCAATAAATAAGAAATACCATTAATTATTTCGATTTATATTATTGGATCCACGATTTCGTGCTTTTAAATATGTTCAAATGCCGATAATAGTCTATAACCTATAGAGTATCTTCATTTCCGGCCCCTATTTTCGAGGAATCTAATTGAAAAACCAAAGTCGCCTTTGTTTTTATTACATCATATTTATTTATTTATTTCATGCAAATTATCTTAACCATAAAAAGATATTTCAATTATGATAGGGTATTTTTTGTACGAGCCATAGAGTTTGTGAATGATTTTGGTCGAATTTCGATAGAAAGAAAAATGATATCGGGGGCGTTGCATATGAAAAAGCTACGAAAGATCTATAAAAAAAAATCCCTTTTTTTTGTGTATCCATGTTCGCGTATTATAAATCGGTCTTAGTATTTCGAATCAAGTCAAACACTACATTTTGATTAATCACGTTATAAAATTAATTAGTATTTTATTTTGCGCACAAACAATGTAACCTTTAATTTTTCTAGTGAAGAAAACAATATGCATTTTTATTTAGGGTTAGTAGCACGAAAAACTCCAAACTGGTACACTTGTGATAATTTTACCCCGAACTAATTTTTTAACCATTAAAAACCCCAAATTGGTACATCTGTGATAATTTTACCCCAAACTATTTTTTTAACCACCAAAAACCCACACTGGTATACTTGTGATCATTTTACCCCGAACTAATTTTTTGACCATCAAAAATCCCAAACTGGTACACTCGTGATAATTTTATTCCAAACTAATTTTTTGATTACTAAAAATCCCAAACTAGTATAATTGTGATAAATTTACACTTTGTTAATATCCGTTAAATTGGATTAATATCATGAAAAATTACAAATTTGTAAACTTAATCCCAAACCAGTACATCCTTTACCACATGTTATCAAACTTAGTAATTTGATAATAAAATTTAATAGAAATCAACGGAACGTAAATTTGTTACAGGTGAATCAATTTGAGGTTTCGGTGTAAAATTGTTATAGGTATATCAGTATATGGGGTTTTTGATGATCAAAAAAATAATTCGTGATAAAATTATTATAGATATACTAGATTGAGATATTTTTGTGATTTTTTACTCCTTCATTTTCAAGCATAGAAGAGCGAATTGCCGAGCGCTCCTGCCAAAGCCCTTCCCTCCTCCGCCACCGACCAGCGCCGCCGCCTCAGAAGCCCATCGACGGCCACCATAGACCGGCGAGTCCGCGGCAACCGCAGTCGCACTCCACGCCGCGGCCACGCTCCGCCGACCTCAGCCACCGCAGCATCGGCTGAGCGCTCGCTGCCACCGCTGACGGTCCCCGAGCCTGTCACCTCGACGCCGCCATAGACCGGCGACTCCGTGGCAACGGCAGCCGCGCTTCACGCCGCGTAGCAGTGCCGCCACAATCGCCGGGGCCACGCTCCGCCGACCCCGGCCGCCGCAGCATCGGCTGAGCGCTCGCCGCCACCGCTGCCAGTCCCCGAGTCTGTCACCACCTCTCTCTCTCTCTCTCTCTCTCTCTCTCTCTCTCTGTCTCGTTTAAGTGGTTTTCATACAGCGACTCCGCGATCAACTCCTATGAAACTTAATATTTCAATTTTTGCTTATCTATGCAATTGAACTGAGACACTGATGAACCTATTTTTGGGATGAATTGGCCCTGGGCGGCGGCCATTCCTAGTTGCTGTTGGGGAGGGCAGAATGAGTGGCGGAATGCCAAGTAGGGTGGAGAGTCTTGGCCATTTTGGTCAGCATCAGTAACGCAGCTGATGCTTCGACTGATTTTGCTGGCAATGTGTGACCTTTGGACGGTTTCATAGAGTAATGCTAGGTATGCTAAGATCGGTCCACTAAATCGGTATGTTTAGGCGATGTTAGTCGAGACGGACTGTAAATGGCTTTTAATACGAGTTTTCTGCATCACGTTGTACTGATTAAGTGAATTGGACTTAGTATGCAAGCACCATTCAGTTAGTATGCAAGCATTATTTCGTCAACAGGACTTAGTGTGTTTTTCGTGGTGTAATTTATTACTTGTCAACTATTGGTATGGGGGCTCTCCGTCATCGTTGTTGTTGAGGTGTGTTTGTTTTTGGCATGATGACTCTTAGGGGAGTTCAATGATGAGAATTCTTCTGGGTGTTTGATGACGATTGGACTGTGGTTACTGTGGGTGCTCCTTTGCACTTGACTCGGAAGTTGTTCTTCCACAGGACTTGGAGATGGAGTACCCCCTAAATTTGTGAGGTTGAGGCAAGAGGACTCCCACCGATGCGGAGATCATTGGCAATATCCTCCCTGGTGAGCCCTTTTCATTTCATTCTTCCCTCAATTTCTTAATTGCTTCTGCATAGATGGCCTTGTATCGCCTGAGGTTTCACTGGGTCTGAGTAATTGAGACTTGAGTTATTTTTGGGCATTGACGCTGTTAATAATTTCTCCAATAAAACTTAGTTAATCTCGCTGTGGTTTTCATCTCCACTGTCCTTCCTGATGATATCGACGTAGTTCTGTTGAGTTCTCTGTTACTTGCAATCCATATTATAGAGTCTTAACCTTTGCGATGAGTTGTAGAGAACTCTTCCCTGTCGTTACATTTTTTGAATCATTGTCGATTTCCAGAGGTTGCATTTGATGGTATTTGTAATTGGCTTATGAGGGGCAAAAGAATGCTTGATGTGGATCAGAATTGTCTTTGGACTGATTAATGATACATTTGAGATTCTAACGTCTGCTGATATAATTGCTTTGCACAGGTTGGACGTTTGACTCAATATGGAGTGGTTCGTGTCGAGAAACTTGGTTCCAGTTACAGTACAATGGTCCAGTCACATATTTATGGACATTGCACTGGTGGAGCAAAAGAGTCATCATTAAAGGTGCTTACTAAATCATTTTTCGTGTGCTCTGATTGGAAAAAATAGCCCGCAACCCCTTAGGTTAACTTGCGCTTGGAAAAGAAGTAGCAGAAGTGATAACATAAGAAAAACACAAGTTCTGCCCTATTTCTTTTTAAGGTAGGGCAGAGGTTGTCCCCTCCAGTCAATGTGTCCTTGTAGGTCCATTAATAATACCGTGTTTTGGAGAATGAGTTATCGCTTGTTTAAGGAATTAGGGTCTTTTTCGATGAAAGTTCTGTTTTGGATATCATTCCATGATTGACTGCATATATTCCTTTAACCTTAGATTTGCGGGTGCATTTTTAAATCATTCTTTGTGTTTTCTCTTTCGTATTCTTCGCATTTACTGCTTAGGTTGTTGCATATTTACTATACCATCTGCAGAAATATACAGCAGCTACTGCATCTTGAATGTGCCTTGTAAACTTTTCATTTAACAATGGAAAATGATAGGATTGTACAGGTGAAGTTTGATGTAGGCCTATTGCTATTAAGAGTTTTTCTAGAATCCCTTTGTGCTTTTTAATGTAAGTCACAGTTCAATTACATGTGCTCCATGGCTTGCTTGGTGCGACTCGTTCGGCTTTCATCCAAAATCCTTGAACAAGTTTTTCTCCATGGTCCCTCTTCATAATAATGAATGACATCTGCTGTAACTGTATATCTCCTCAATCTCCTCGTTAGATAGATGGCCTTCTCAGTCAACTTTCCTTACTCCACTCATATTGAATCCTCTTTTGTGGTTTAAGATATTTGAAGGCTGCATTTAGAAAAGGGTCACTGCTCTCCTGCGATGGTCATTTGAAGACCAAAGCATTTGTTGACACAGAGTGGGTTAGGTCTGTTGATGTTAGAAGATTCGCTTCTGGCATTGGTAGTAACCTAGTTGATTTGTGAAGTAAAAAAGAGTTGGTTACTTTTAGATCAAGTGCAGATGCTGAGTATGCAGTTGTGACAGGAGATGTGATTGACTTATTTTGCCTGAGAAAATTAGTTCCAGATGTAAGACTAAATGTTGAGCAACTGACCTTACTCTATTGTGATAAAAAGGCAGCTGCTATCAGCATCAATCACAGTCTGGTTCAATGTGTTAGAGCAGAACATATTGAAATTAACAAGTTTTCCTCAATGTGAAACTAGAGAACAGGCTCATTTGTAAATCTATTGTGAAATCCATAAAGTGATTGGTATATCTTTTTTATTCCCGGTTTGCAAGATGGGCATGGAAAATATCTACCCTCCCTCATGGTATATCGAGAGTTTTTTCTTTTTGGTGGCTGACATGTAATATTAGGTAGTGTCATGTCATATTCATTATCAAAACACATGAATTGGCTGTAACATGTATTGTACAACTCACCTTTCTATGCTCTTCTTTCTTCTTTCAATCCCCAAATCACATCAAGAAAGTATTCATTTATAAGCTCCCGTGACATATGCAGATTTTAGTGGTCTATTGCAAATTTTTAGAATTGTTGATGTATGGATGGATTTGCATGCGCAGGATGTTGCCTGATGAATAGCCTTCCAGTTGTATTCTTCAACTGAACCATTTTGAAACTTCATTGCAATCATATTTCTCTTAAGTTTCTTTTTTCATAGTTGCTATTGTTTGACTTGAACTTAGTGATTGTATTGCAGGAAGAGGGTGATGCTCATGCTGCCTTACATGGTGGGCAGGAAATAGAAAGATCACAGAAGCCCAGGATTGGAGAAAATGTTTCAAGAAAGGATCGGTTCAATTTTCTAGTGAGCACAGTAAGTATTAATGGGTGGAAGTAGTTCTCAAATATGAAACTTTGTAGAAAACTGCTCTGTGAATGAAGCTAATACGAGATCTATTCCTTTTATTTGCCATATGTTAGGATAGAAAATGACATAACCACGAAGTTGACTGATAAGTAGAATCTAATTATATCCCAGTTAATTTTGGAGTGCGTTTAAGTATAATAGTGTGAAAACTTGTCATACATTGAAGGTAAATTGGCAAGAAAACCAAGTGATGAACGTGTCATGTCACTTTGTTAATTGAGCTAATTGATGCAGCCCGAATAACCATGCAAGCTGAGAGCGATCATCATTGGAAATAGTTGCACTATAATCAAGTTTTCGTGGAAATAGGCATTGTATTATGAAAAACTCAAGAGACCTAATAGGTTTACAATTCTTCTTTTAGTTGATTTTGTTGTTTGATCTACTCATGTGATAAACGTCTTATTTCACTTTGTTAATTGGGCTAATTGATGCAGCCCGAATAACCATGCAAGCTGAGAGTGATCATCATTGGAAATAGTCGCACTATTATCAAGTTTTCGTGGAAATAGGCATTGTATTATCAACAACTCAAGAGACCTAATAGGTTTACGATTCTTCTTTTAGTTGCTTTTGTAGTTTGATCTACTAGAATTAGAATCCTATCAGGATTTTGATGAGTTTCTAATTTCTACTTGATGTAGAATTTTATGGGTTTCTATTTGTAATGGAATTAGGTTCTGGGTTCCTATTGCTACTTGGAATAGGATTTTGAAGGGGTTTATTAAAACGATTCATCATGTTTATTGAAGTATCATAACTCTTATGCTTTTTTGAGTATTGTGATGCAGTTTTATATTTAATAATGATGCTTAAGATGTGGTGTTTATGAGCTTTATGTGTGATGTTTAAAAGAATTTACTGTACTTCATTTAGGCATCGTGCTCAAGACCTCCCAAGCATCATAATCTAGGGTTCTTAAGCATCATTTCAACTAATGAATTTCATCGCACAACTCCATAGTAAACAACTGCTAAAAACTCTAACTTTATTATTAATCTAAGAATATCATATCTAAAGATTCTGCTATAACTTATTCCAAGTTGAAATGGGATACTTACATAGAAAACGTAAATCCTACTTCAAATAAAAATGAGAAACCTAATGTCCTATTTAAAATAGAGAAGGAAATTGATTAAATTCTGAATACTTGGATCCCATCCAACTGATAAGACTATTAATTCAATCTTTACAAAAAAAATAAGACTATTAATTCAATTAGTATATTGTGCTATTAATCTATTAAAACTCTTACTATTGAGGCAAACGTCCATCATCATCAAGACTTGAAATTCAATCTTTGAATCACTATCACATTGTTTCAGTTTGTGTGCTGCATCACCATGCTCTGTACCCTCCCTAATTCTTCCTTTCAAGACCCACATTCCTTTAATGTTATTTTTTTTTTCTGTTTACAATGACCAGCTGCCAAAGTGCTGAGCTGCAACTAGTAGCTCTTTATTGCATAACTTCTTGCTCAATTTTCTTTGCCACATACCTAGTCTAGCTTCCTTCGCTAGTAACTAGCTTTGTCAATCACCCTCAAAAGGCTCTGCTTTAATGTAAAATCCATTTGACTCCATCTTACCAACACCCATGCCTAATTAGAACCCCCAAACAATTTTCGATGTCTGAAGCCATTGGGAAGGGCTTCGGTTTGCAAATGCACTCTTGGTTTTGCGTGGCAGCTTAATCTTTTTCCACTTTTTGACATAATTGAAGACTTTTTACAGACATTTCTTCAGGTATTATACTTGTGCGTTTGCTTATTACTTTACTCCTTAAAATTAACAGCTTCTTGATCTGAAGGACAGCAAACAATCAGTTTATGGTGCTCTTGATGCCTGGGTTGCATGGGAACAAAATTTTCCTCTTGCTTCGCTTAGGAGGGCATTGCTTGTTCTTGAGAAAGAACACCAGTGGCATCGGATAGTCCAGGTAATCTCACTAGAATTTCCCTGAGAAACATTCAATGCTGTGAGCTGCTAAAATTGTTAAATTTTGTACTATGAATGTGTTGTTGACCTTTGTTTCAGAAGAAGTGTGAGCTTTTGCTGTTCCTTTTTATTTCCTTCTTTGAGCTTGTGGCACTCAAAAAGTAGTGCACTATGAGCAGTCTGTCTGACTTTAGACCTGGTTTTGCCTTGCACTTGTAGGTGATTAAATGGATGCTGAGCAAAGGACAGGGAAACACAATGGGAACATATGGAATGTTAATCCGGGCTCTAGACAAGGACCATAGAGCAGAAGAAGCGCACAGATTTTGGGTGAAGAAAATTGGTAGTGATCTACATTCTGTACCATGGAGTTTATGCACCAGCATGATCGCGATCTACTATCGAAACAATATGCTGGAGCATCTTATGAAGGTAGTAATACTGTGGAAGTTAAAATTCACATGCTTAAAGTAAAAGGACTTTATGGTTATGAAGTGAAACTCTGACTGATGAGCTAATTTTTTACAAGACTATGGTAGTCTTTGACAAGAAGATTTTCAGAAATCCTTGAATTCACGAGATGTTTGGGGCAACATCCTGATAACGATAATGCCTACTAAATCTATGAGGCCTCGGCGAAGTTCTGAGAGGAAATTGTATGCATAAGCATGGAAAAATAAGTCTTACATTAAGTTTCTTGTGAACTACTTAAAAGAAGAGCTTCTGCAGCTCAATCACATATTAAGAAGGTTCATATGAAAATGATTTTTGGATTGTGTCCTCCCCTCCTTCTCTCTCAAATACCATGTTATGCTACACCAAGCTGTCATTTCCATTTCGGAACAACTATCAAAGAATATTTAGAGTTCGAAAATTCAGTGATTTTTGAGTAGTTGCCCCATGGGCCATCTATTTTGTTTATCTTATGTTTAGATGATTATGATTAATTAGTCCATCTCTAGCTTGTGAGGAGCTGGCTTTTCTTTTTGTTTTCCCACAATTCCCTGAACCTTATGAATTTTACCTTGTTGAATATGAAGCTTTTCAAAGGCCTTGAAGCTTTTGATCGGAAGCCACCAGAGAAGTCAATAGTTCAGAAAGTGGCAGATGTATACGAGGTTTCAGGCCTAGTCGAGGAGAAAACGAGACTATTAGAGAAATATGATTATCTTTTCACAGAATCACACAAAGGCTCCACCAAATCCACTTCAAAGAAGGGGAAGAAATCAGGTCAGTTATCTAAGAATATAGTATTTACCATCCCCATACTCAAATAAAGAAGTCATATGCAAATCTCACAGATCAATTTCTTTGCGAAATGAAAACAAATGATGTTGATTGGAGCCAATATGTGATGGCAGTAAATTTATCGTCTAGAGTCTAAAAGAAAGAATACGGTGTTGGTTCATGTATGTGAATTCAAAGTTGTGGACGGGATTTGTTTCCCTACCAATGGAGTTATGATGTCTAATATTGGCATGATGATATTAAAATTCTGTGCATACTGTTGCACAAATTCCCTGAAAAGTTCATCTGATACATGTTCTTTGAGAATTCAACATTGATGGTTCTGTTGAGTTGTTTTCCTTTGGAAACTTGTTTGAGCATATAGCATTTCTCATCTCTTTCATTTCAGAAAGCTGGACCTGCCATCCGTTTCCGGCATTGCAATTTAACCCATTTATCGTCTCTTAATATTGTCCTTCAGGGCAGAGGAAAAAGACAGACCTGCCATTATAGTCTTTAAAGAAGACAAGCACAAACAACCAGGAATAAAGAGAAGAATGGGATGCCTTTAGATGGTTGTGGCATTTTAAAGCTGAACCTGCCATCCTTTTCCAGCATTGCAATTTTCTTCTGCCGAGCATTTCTTGGTGTCCTTTCTCATGTGATATCCAATGGCCAAACCTTTTGATGTTTGTGGTATTTGGAAGCCTTCTAACAAGAAGAAAAGGAAGACATGGCAATAAAATGGGTTCGGTCTTTTACACACAAGGAAGGTAATCGAAAATGGCATTGAAGTGATTTTTCCGTCTATGCTAGAAATTTGCTCGATCCAGTTTTAGATATGAAGTTGGGAAGTATCAAAGTCATCTTGAAGCAAGTGTATTGGTAGAACGAACGTGTTATGTCATTGACTTACATCATTTCATAGTAAAATTAGAACCTTCATCCCTCCAGAGCGGGCGAAGGTCGGTCTCGACAATTATGCTTTTTATTATAGCATATGAGGGGGTTATGGGAGTGAATGTAGTCTGCAATATTCTATTTGGCGTTGTCGTTGGATGTAAAACAGAAATTTTCTGGCTCATTAGCAAGTTGTTGGGTTGGGTACAATTCATGCCACGTTCCGACACATCTGGGTTAAATTTCCACTATGATGCTGTGTCCGAGTTGTATTTGCACGTCGTGTCGAAAATGACCACACCAGATTGGCACGGGAATTCTTCCCGTAAGTTGCGCGTGACACGAGAACTTATAGCAAATCACGCAAGAAAACATAACACCAAGCTCACCTTACGATCTGGGCGCCGAACCCAAGATGCTACTGTCATCATTGATCACAAAGGTTGACATGAGTTTTGGAAGATTAGCCAAGGCAAAGGTAAGGAACCTACATGCAGTGAGAAACTCGAACATTCCTATTACAAACTTTAAGGTGCCCACACTTCATGGCAAAATGCACTAAGGTTTCTACTCGATTTCCCATGTATTTTAATTGAAGGTATAACATGAACACAAAGTTTATAATTGTTTCAGAGCTGCTACAACCGTTACTTACCAGAATCGTAGAACTAAATATGCTATTTCGTTGTTTTTAGTATGGTGCTCGAGCGGCACGTAAGTTTGAATATGCTGCTCCCTCCCGTACGTCATGGGATGTCTTGACGATAATAAAAATGCAATTCCTTGGATTTGGCCAAAATCAGAGGAAACATGAAGTCATTTTAATTATCAGTGTTCTAAAGCACTTCGAATAGAGATAGGTGAATCTAGCACAGGTCCCCTGGATATCAGATCATGGTTCAAGAATAAAACAATGACTGTTATATCATCATGAAAATGCCGCCGAACCTCCTTGTCGATTTTGCGAAGATCTGAATAACGCATTTCTCGCTTTCTTGCGGCTTCATACAGAGCGGCCTTAATTAACCTTTTGGCACTTCCCTGAAAAAAAAAAAAGAAGAGAAACTTGCCCATAAATACTCAGGAAGACAAGATAAAACCAAAGATAGACTGCATCAGAATGCCTAGTAATGTATAATTCATGCAAACTAATGAGAAGAAGCAATCTCAATGCTCATGCAAAAACTGTCGCAACAAAAAGTTCGTCTCCACAGAAGAAAAATGGCCACGAAAATTGTACACAGAGAAGGTCTTACCGCCCGAGGATGACTGTGGACAATCTCCACAGCTTTCTCATTAGTCAAATGTTCCCAGAGGCCATCAGATGCAAAAATAAGAAAAGAATCATTTGGATGAATAGGGTGAGAGGTAATCGCCGGATTGGCAGTTAAAATAGGCATATTCAAAGGCTGAGGAAGTCTGAATTTTGGATTAAGCGGTTCCCTGTTGAACCGTGCATGCTTCAGGTATACATCACCAATAGACCTAGAAACCTGCATCAAGTGCATTTAAGTGCATAATCAGATGAGGTTCATATCAGTTTTTTTCCCTTCAAAAGATGACATCAACAGCAAAAGGCAACCAATGACATCAATATCACGTTGTACATAAATTCCACGGCTCAAATGTACTAATTGTTGGGATATTTAAATATTAAACCATACATTTATCTAACAGTTTAAGCTTTTAAAGCAGTTAGCTATGATCCCACAAGATTTTCACTTATCATTGGTGAAATCAAGTTTCTCTTCTCCTCCGTGACTAACTATCAAATTTCTCTATTATTTTTTCCTATTAAAAACTAAATAGCATCTTCAGCATCTTTTAAGCTGTAACATTCACAAACCACTTAACATAACTACCTTTCAGCTACTGGAAATATAGTACTCAATAATCTGAACCAACTTCAATCCTCAAAACAAATCCATAAACCCTTCCAAACATATTCATCATAGTAAATTTTTACCATTACGCATAAACATGTCAAAACTGACTTTAATTGTCAATTTGGGGTAAGTATGAAGTGTGTAATTTAAACAGAATCAAATGTTATCTAGTTTGTCATTGGTCATGAGGAAAGGAGTATCTACTTTGTCCCAGAATTTCCAATAGACAAAAAAAATTTCAACTAAATTAGAAGCATGCAATCTTGTCTAGTTTTCACTACATAAAAAGTCAAAAAACAACAAGATGACAACAGGGACAACAACAGCGACAAGTTTCATGCTCTAACCACCACAGAACCCGAAAACTTAAAATAGCAAAATTTACAGTGGTCCTCATTTAAAAGATTCCTTCACATGTCTACAGACAACATGTTTAGGTGTGCGAGAAGGTGGAGTCCAATGCTCTCATGCTACTTAAAGACTGATGGAATTAAAGGGAAATCAGTCCAAAGGATCCTCCATTTGGAGGCTTAATCAAGAAGAGAAAGAGAGAATGGAGTGCATTTTTTCTCCATAAAAGATATAATTCATTTATAAGAATTAGAAGATGAAGATCTTCCAAATCAGGTTTACATTCGGATGTCATACCATAATTGACTGAAGATCAACTTCAGACATTGTTAAAAATTAGAAAACTGGAGCTAGTGCAAGCTAAAACAAAACAAAGAGAAAATTTTCAATCAGCCAGCAGCACCGCATCAATTGTTGAGCTAGAGACAAATACCTGAATGAGGCCTTTCACTCTCCAAACTCCACGTCTGAGGACGACGATTTGGGGGTCATTTGGGTGTAGCTCTTTAAGTTCCTGCCTGACAGACTCAATATTTGCATTATGCTCTGTTGACAGCTGTATGGCAGCAATAACATCTGTATTGCCAACCTTCTTGCCCAATACTACCCGAGAGTCTCCAAGGCTTGCTACAAAAAGGGTCCTCTGATATATGACTCCAACTAGACAGCAGGAACCAGAAGAAGCTATATTCGGCCGAGTACTCCATGACTCTGACACAAGGGCTGTAAATCCCTCCTCTGTTTCTTGAAACGCCCTTTGAATGGTGTCACATGTCACAACTCCCTGCGTGTCAGCTGATAATGCTGCACCAACACAAAGCCTAAGAGTGCCAAGATAAGAAGGCCCCTCCTTAAATAGCACGATCACATAAAACAAGGGAAAGGACAAGATACGGCAAAAAAGCAATGGATGCCTTCCCATTAAACATGACTCCCACTGATCTTTCTCTCAATTCAAGTTCTAACTAGGCTATCATACAGGGATATCTAAGTTAAATTGAAGAACATGCGCACTCACGTGGGAGAGATGATTCAGATCAGGATGCACTTAACTGTGCCTGATATAAGCTTCTGAAAGTTCAAAAAGCAAAAGCTGAGCAAAGTTCTCTCTCAAATTCTCTACCGAATTGGACCCGGCTACAACCTACTCGAAATGAGCCCGCTAATCCCAAATTCACCACGAATTGAGCACAATTATGAGCCAAAACTAAAGTTAGTAAGTAAATGCATAAAATCTGCATGCAGTACTTCACAAAAAGTGTGCTTCACGAGTGCCCTAAAATTAGAAACAAAAAATGGAGTCGATAGGAACGAAAATGACTATGCGTTCCAACCTCCATAAGCCAAACAATTAGAACATTCAGATTCCATCAAACCCGGATATCTCTGCGTAACCGCCTAATCAAAAACATTCCGATCAATCAAAGGCTCTAACCCTCGGGGCTCATCAGGAAACGAACCTTGAAAGTGCCGAAACAGATGATCGCACACGTATCGAGCGGCATCGGGCCCGCCGTGACCGTCGTAAATGCCAACGAACGTCCCGAACTGGCCGGACTCGATCTGGCTCTGATCCTCGAGCACCTGGTTAGCCTGCACGACGGCCATGGAGAAGTCGCCGGTCGCGCATCTCCCCAGGTCCCGGAACCAGAGCAACCCGTCCTTCCCTTCGCTCCCGAAGGATCCCAACCCCTCTCCGCCACCGCCGCCGCCGCCGCCGCCGCCATTATCGCAGCCGAAGGGGTTCCAGCACGAGGAGAGCAGGCTCATCAGGGCCGCGAGCATCCCACATCGCTCGTGGACGCAAGCCCTGCTGGCCCCGATGCAGTAGTCGCCGCCGCCGCCGCCGTCCGATCC
The DNA here is from genome assembly GCA_031216185.1 of Syzygium aqueum. NCBI lineage: Eukaryota > Viridiplantae > Streptophyta > Magnoliopsida > Myrtales > Myrtaceae > Syzygium > Syzygium aqueum. The sequence continues at coordinate 2,199,235 of CM062231.1, forward strand.
GGAGGTCTCGATGTCGTCGGAGCCCGCCAAGATCGGGGACTTTTCCAGGGCTCTCGGACAGGGTTTCAGCGGCGGAGGATCGGGCGGCTGAGGAGCAGGGAAGAGCTCACATCGCTCGCTCCGTCGTCTAGAGAGAGAGAGAGAGAGATGGCGCGTGCGCGTCGCTTTCAATGTGTTTCACACGTATATATTTATTATTCATATAAATATATAATATAAATAATATATATTATTTTACAACGTTCTATGCTCAATTGCAATGAACAACAAAAGCACCATAACGTTATTTAAACAATTCAAGTGCGATTCGCAACCACTCTTAAAAAATTCTAGAGAGAAAATGACATGTATAATCTCTTAATTTTCGCTCGATATATAATATAATTTCTAAATTTTTTGTACATATTCAACTTAATTCCCGAACTATATGAAACACACGTAGTGCTATCATTCCATAAATTCAAGTTTAAAAATAACATTTAATATTTTCGTATAGTTCATGAACTAATTTAAATATGTAACAAAGATTTATAATCTATATCGAACAAATTAAAAGTTCAGAAATCACGTTACACATTGAATTAAAATTCATGAACCACATTGAATAAATTAAAAAGTCATGAATTATTTATGTCATTATTCCAATTCTAAAACCTCGAATTACAAAACTAAAGTTTATAAACCATTTATATCGAAGCCCAAGTAGCCGAATTATTACGGGGGAGAACGTGTTCACAGCTGTAGCGGTTTTGTCTTCTAAAGTCAAATGTGATCGTACTTCTTCTGTTGTTGATTAAATAAATGTCAAAATCTTATTAAATGTCGAGCATGATCAGGCATATCCAGAAACTCTCCATCTTCTAGCATAAATAATTCGTTTAATACGAAAAGAGAAGCTAAGTGCAGGGACAATTTCTTCGACAGCGGTTCCTTCGGCCGGCCGGCCGGCTGCCTTCGCCGGGAAGGCTCTCTCCATTAGTTAACATCATTTGGGAGCCTGACCAAAATGCAACCTCAATAGATGATGGCACATTGAAAGAAAGAGCTTCAGAGGATCGAGAGAACGTGTACTTTTTTCTTTCTTGGCGATAAGGATGGGGAGGGGCGATCTGCGCTTGGTCCCATAGCCTCTACAGAAAACGAAATTTCGGTTGCGTATAAAGCACGCCGGATGGACCGACGCATCGATCGTTTCGGCGGGGTGGAATTATACAAAAGCATCGAATCATCCGACCCCCGCCTTTGAGATCGAAACAGATCTTATGCTCTACTTTATTGAAAAAGTACAAACAAAATGAGAGATTACACACATGCATGATCCTGTCCCTCTACAATCTGGCGGCAGGTTTCTTTGAGCCCCGTCCTGCTATGAATTCTTGCATCTTCTTGAACTGTTCCTTGGTCATCCCGTTGTAATATTCATGAGCCCTTTCCTGTAAAAGCGACGTAAACACGTGATCGCAAGGAAGTTCACGGCAAGAAGGACGTAAAAGGGTGTGCTTAGTTCGCCGGGGTTGAGTTGAGAGGCAAATAAGACTTGCTGCTAGTTGACTGACTGCTAGGGACAGATAAAAATGCCAGGGGGAATTAGTCACCATCCACCAACATCGGCGACTTTCTTTTTTCTCAGTTCTTTCATTTCGTAGCGCATTCAAACAGCAGAATCTCGATTCTGAACTGGGAGTTCTAATCTCGACCGGGGCACATGTGAAGAATTTAAGAAGGGTCCAACTTTAACAGAGGTACAAAGTGCCAAAGTGCACATAAAAAACAAAGTACAATCGAAAGAAGAGGCCAAGAATAGAAAACCAGATTCGAGAAGGTGTGCAACAGTGACAAGAGCTACAGCACCGCTCACATTTGCCAGTTACGTGAAGAACTCATTGTTCCTTGCAACTTAGTCTTCAAATATTTCCTCTTCATTCTAGTTAGGGCAAAAGCCACTAAAAACCCCAAACCATAATCACCGTGACACATTTACTCTAAACTTTGTTCTTTGACACAAAAAATCCCAAACTTCTACTTATATGACACATTTATCCTCTATCAAAGTTCCGTCAATGAGCACCATTAAAAATTTGCCTACATGGGCGTTGAAAAGCAAACGGTGTTGACATGACCCCTACGTGGCTTAAGTATAACAAAAACGAGGTTTTTTTGGCCAAAAAATCATATAACAAAACCTTCACGGGAGGGAGGGGTTAAATGTGTCACATAGTTACAAATTAGGAGTTTTATATGTCACAAGAAAAAGTTTAAGGTAAATGTGTCACAATGAGGCATAGTTTGGAAGTTTTTGATGTCACAAAAAAAAAAGTTCGGGGTAAATGTATCACAGAGAGAGTATAGTTTGAGGTTTTTGGTGGCTTTTTCCCTTCTAGTTTTATTAGCTAGTTTTATAATTTGCAGAGACCAATAGAACTGAAGACCAGCTCTTTCTTAAATAGTATGTCTCCGACAAAAAAGCCTAATGGACTTGATACACACAAAAGATGCATCATAGAATTAATGGATCCAAAGATGCTGGAAACTAAGAGCTGTAATTACCTTCTCCAATGCAAGAGCATGGCCTAGGTCCAGCTTGAAGCCATCGTTTATGACTGACTTGTACCTCAAAACCAGGTCATGGTTGTTCTTGATGATGGCCTCAGCAATTTCTCGTGCCTTCTTCAGCAACTGGCCTTCTTCAACCACATGGTTTACAAAGCCCAATCTCTCAGCCTGCTCGGCAGTAAGAGGTGTGGCTGTAAGAGAAACTTCGCGAGCTTTATTGGGTCCGATGATGCGCGCAAGCTTCTGAGAGAGACCCCACGAAGGAAAGATTCCGAACCTGCAACAGCACGTATTTGATACTTCAACCAATGAAGAAGCTTCTGTGAATTGCTCAGAAAGTAGGCCACCGCAATGGGTCGAGAACAAAAACATTGAAAAGGGTACTCTGCTACGATGAAGGGGAAAACCACCGAGTGGTCTTTCTTCAGCCAAAGACCAGCAATCTATTCCCTCTCACAAAAACAGAAGTCCAAGCTCTTGGGCCCCACTTGTCATACCCAAGTTCATCTTGTCACGATTCTTACACAAAGCCTTCGTACCGCACAAACAGCTATTCATTGAAAACTTCTAAGTGTTTGTGGAGAGCGACACTTCACATAGCAATTAAGATAGATTGACCTTCGATGCGACAAGCTACGAAGAGAAATTGGTCTCTCGAAGAAACATAGAAAACCCCCCATTCAAGGCATCAGTCCTTGGAGGATCATCATTTCTGAAAAACCCCATGTGTTTGGCATGTTGCCATGATTTACAAAACAAGCAAAGTGAGCTCAGCACATCATCACTGCGTATCTATGCATTAACCTGACGTACCCCACAACCAGGGAGCACCATCAGATCCTATCAAACCGAGAAGCGAGGTAAGATAGCAGCAACACGACGAGTTGACGACGAACCTTCTTGTACGAGACACAAACTCGCAAGAACATGTACACACGCACATTAGCAACAGCAATTCACATGAAGCTGAGTCTAATGACATAGACCACGAAGCGATCACACAATTGCCTGACGCAAACTCGTTCTCACCCATTCACTTCCAGTCCCAGCTCAAATGAACAAAACGCTAAAAATCCGATGCAGGACGCGGAGCAGAGAAGGAGAGGAATCACTTACCTGGCATGGGTATCGATGAACTTGGCTCCCTTAGCGGCCACCAAGATGTCGCAGGCGAGCGCGATCTCGAACCCGGCCGTCACCGCGAACCCGCCGACCGCGCCGATGATCGGCTTCGGGCACCGCTCCATCTGGGCGACGGGGTCCGTCTCCGGGTCCTTGACGTCGCCCTTGAACACGTCCTCGGCCGCCGTGAGGTCCACGCCAGAGCAGAACGCGCGGCCCGACCCGGACAGCACGATGGCCCGCACGGACCCGTCGGCGCCCAGGCCCCGGAAGGCCCGGGCGAGGTCGACCATCATGGGGCGGGTCAGCGAGTTCAGGGACTTGGGCCGGTTGATCGTGACGGAGGCGACGCCGTCCGGATCGCGCTCGACGAGAATCAAGGGCTGGGGATCGGCCATCGCCGCCTTCACCGGAAGGTGTTCGACGAAATGCTTGGCCTTCGGGATGGGTGGTCGCCGGGGGACTAGAATCGGACGTCGGGAAGAAGGGTGACGAAACGGATGGATTTGTTCATACGGTTTGCGTGCCGAGACGGACTGGTTGACTTATCCCTAAAATAAATTAATAATAACTCAAATAGATTTAATATAAAAAATAAAATTGACAAGTAAAGTTGAGAAAATCTGTAAATAATTTTTTTTTAGAAAGTTTGGTAATTTGTAGTTGATCAGATGGTCAGTGGTCCAAATTAAAGTTAGTCATTCCTTATGAAAGTTGATATTTTCTATAAAAAAAGGGTGGATAATTTATTAGGATGACATAAAATAAAACTAGTGGGTACTCTCGAATAAAATTGATAATTCTATTTAAGCGTCGGTGATATTAATAAAAGTTGCCAAGCTATTGAAGAAGTTTGGTAATTCGAATTCGATCAAATGGAGTGACTTAAATTAGAGCTGGTAACTTTATTGGAAAATAAGTGGGTAGTTTGATTTAAGAGTCCTAATTCGGGCATGATTAAATTAGATAAATCATTCTGACAAAAAAAATTAGATAAAAAGTTGGCAAGCACCATAAAACTAATCGATACATTCATCAATAAAAAAGTTGGTAATTTATAATCAGAAAAACGCTCAAATAAATATCGATAACCTAACATTACTTTTTAACTCACCCCAATAGAAGTTGATAATTCTTTCAAATTAAGATTGGTCATTTCACGCGACTCGATATTAGTACGCTACCTGATATGTTATAAATAATTAAATAAAAGTTGATAATTTGATACGAAAGATGGTAACTTGCCAAACACGCAACTATCCAGTGGTAGCTCCATTGATGTCCCTCTCGAGCGGTATGCAAGCCCCACGTTCGCTATGACAATTTTCGTCGCACCCAGATCATGAAGTCTCTGCAAAGTTCTAGAAGTTAACCCAATGAATGTGATTCTGGTAAAGGAATAATTTGACAGAATGACTCGATGCTGTAGACTGTGTATGAAGCAAGAGTTGTTCATTTCTTCATGAAAATGCAGATGAATTCGGCGAAGGAACAGTCGCAACTCCTCCATGCAATCACGATGCTTCGCCATAAACGTAAGATCAACCACAATACCCGGATTGGAGCCGCAGAAGAACAGTGATAATCTTTGATTTGACAGGTTGATAATGCTAAAATCTTGCTGTATGTCTTAAAAATGCAGTGAACGAATCAAGACCGTGATCTAACAGGGGACAAACGAAAGGTCAATGGCCAGCATTATAGATGAGCAATAGAGTGATCTAAATTGCATCCAATGCAGGCTACGTTATTGAATAAACGCCGTTCACTTTGGGGCTCTGAGCCTATTGAATCAAGGGTGTGGGTAGCATTGAATGTCACTGCCAAATGAGAATCAACCCGTGAAAATAGAACTCAAATTAGAGTTCCAGTGCACATTATCTAATAACCTCTGGGGTACGGCTAAGAATTCCACCGTCGATGCTAAAAGTGTCCATCTTTCTCGCTCAAGAGTCGGGTTCGCATCCCTGCATTTGCTTATTCTCTTGGGACTGCCTAGGAGGCACGGATCTATGAAACTGTACTCGACCGATTACCCGGCCGAGAAGGGACTCATTGAGGGAGTTTCGGATGACCCGGTTCCTTCACAAATCAAGAGAGAGATTGTTTACTTACACTCGACTGCCGGTGAAACCGACTCCCCGTCAACTTGCAGAATCGATCTTGGAAGTTGATGCAGATCACTCAAAAATGGAAGTCCCACCCATTACTGTATCCATGTCATTGAACTTAAAATCATAAATTCTAACCGGAAACGCAGAAGAAAGAAAAGAAGAAGAATAAAACAACTTCATAGTTAAAGCTGTGACGCAGTTCTTCGACCGACAGCAAAAGCTTGACTTGAGCAGCAACATTTAATGTATTGACTGCGTCTGTACTTTATGATTCATTGGCCATCACAAGAAGGGTTGGTCTGGCGAGTTATTGCATCCAAGTGCAAGCCCATCACTACATCATAACGATTGCTCACTACTTCATGCTGAGAGTTGGTAACACGTACTAACGAGTTGTCGAATAAGGAATTTACCGGTCACTTTTCTGTCACCAACGTTGTTTGACATTCGCAACCGCTTTCATAAATTTACGAGCATGGAATAGCGTTCTGTTTGCCATCGCACATTTGCTTTGATTCGTGGTCACAAGTTTATTCGAAATTTGGGTTACTTCGTCAAAGCCGTGGTTGAAGGACGAACAGGACATCTAAAGGGAGTTCAAATTATATAATTCTGGTCTTCCAATACTACTCAACAGAGAGTTGTATCCGAGTGCAAAAGGTATGTGGCCACTCTCGATGTTTACTCTAGTTACTTCTTAAGCATCTCCTCTCACGAATTGTCTTGATCAACAAGTATCAATCAAAATGGGCACTTATAACAGCAATTTCTTGGTTCCATGAAGCAACGAACACAATCTGATGAAACACGCTGTTTTGAGCTTCCATGCATGAGACAAGAACATCTTTTTCCCCAGGTATCAAGTTACATATATCATGTGAAATGAATACTGTTGAATATCTGTGGACGATTTACCGTTTCCTCTATGTAAGCATAGTCCATACTCTTTCTCCAACCCAATTAGGTGAAATCCGAATCAATCACTAGCTATATCCATCCATATATGTCTTACTTTGCTCTACTTATTTGATCAGGATTCAACGAGTCGCCGAATGTTCATCGTCATGATATCTTGAACTCCACCATCCATAAGACGCTTCGCGATTATGACGTTTGTAGCATCCGAAGGATGGTATGGATCCCAGAAGACATACTTCGACCTGTCCTGACAAACCCTAGAAAGCGGACTGCAAGGTATCAGACCCCCGAACTGACCCGCAGTGTAGCAGCATGCCGAATTTGGGTTTTCAAAACCTGCGAGAAAGGTTTTCGATTGAAATTAAGAACAGATGGTCGTCCATTAGCCAATCTTATGAAGACAAAGGAAGAAGTAATAAAGTAGTAGAGATTGCAATGCAGCACTGTACCGTATGAAATATAATTGTCGATAATGTCTTGTACGATGCGATACACGTCGGCATAAACGAATTTCGATCCTTCCAAACTTGAGCCAAGGTCTACAACAAGTCTTCTCAATTGGGTATTATATAACTGAGCCATCTGATTCGGGAAGTCAATGCAACAATCTGTGTCAGCTCCATTGGTGTCCCTCTCGAACGGTATGCAACCTATCGGCCCTACATTTGCTACGACGATTCTCCTCGCGCCCAGATCATAAAGTCTCTGCAAATAACACTAACCATCATTGTGAAGTATTATTACAAATATAACTTTCGGGAATTAGAATGCGCGAAATATACCACAAGTTGCTGCCTATATCTGGAAATCATTGTGTTCACGAAAACTTCTGGAGATATCAATCTCTGCTCAGCTGCGGAGATCACTGGCGTCAAGTAGTTATTGATGAAATCATTCGATCCGATGGTGATCGAGAAGAGGGCTGTCCTGAACAGCTCCGTGGCTGCAGAAATGCCGATGCCCGAGATTATGTCTTGCCTTGTATTCTCGAAATTATCTAGCTGCGCATCCAAGTTTATTCGATCGCCCTGTCATCCCGTTAAAAAGTGTATTACTTTATCTAATCAATTGCATATTAATGTTCGCCTTGTTTTTGTATAATTGCTCTACTGCAGAAAAAAGATTATCCATAATTGTGTCGCGGATTTGATAAATACAATCACGATTCGAGAAGAAAACAATGCTTACGAAAATCTGTCCAGTGGAGTTAAGGATTCCGCATCCACCGGAAGCGTAGTTGACCCCCTGCAAGACGACGGGCCAAACCGTCGTCGGAGCCAGGTATGGAGGAGTATAATCCTCGAAACCCAACTCTTCGCCTGCGAGAGGAAAAACGATGAGTAGTTCAGAATACGATAAGCAGAGAATCCAGCGTTGTGTTTACTGTTTGGCGAGAACTTGCCTATGATGTCAATGATTGTTCTTCCGTTTGTGAACCGTCCAGTTGGGCCGCCGAAGTCGATCCCATTGGGGATGAAGTTAGCCTTCGAAAGCGACGGGATGTAGTTGTTGTTTCCAGCTTCAACCAAGGAATCTCCGAAAACGAAATTTGCAGGAACGCTCTTGGCGAAGCAACTTTGGAGCAGGACCAAGAGAATCAAAGTTGTAGAAGTTAACCCAATGAATGGCTGTCTAGCAGAGAATCTACTCATTGTCAAGAAGAAAAGTAGAAATGCAAAGTCCACTAGAATTTCTTTGCTATATCAATGTGAACTGGTACGTCCCTAAGCTCTCTGTTCTCTCACTGAATTTGAAACCAAAGAATTTGGCAGAGCAAGTGGCCAAAAGAATGTGATTCTGGTACAGGAGGAAATTGACTGAATGACTCAATGATGAATACTGTGAAAGAATCCAGAAAAGTAGTTCATTTCTTCACGAAAATGTCCGATGAATTAGACCGCCGCTCCTAGGCACGGTCACGACACTTTGCAACCGAAGATGAGAACAACCAACCCAGATTGGAGCAGGAAAAGAACAACAACGATCTTTGGTTTAACAAGTCACTAATGCTAAAAACTTGCGGTATCTGTAAAAACGGGTCCAAAGAGCGAACAAGTATGCCCAGAGAGCCTGAGGAAAAGAAGGGTCTATAATGCAGAGAACGAATCAAGGCTGATTTGACATGGGACAAATGAAAGGTCAACGACTACCGTGTAGCTGAACGATGAGTGATCTAGATTCTATCTCGTGTATGCTATGGTTGAAAGATGAAGTACCCTTCGCTCTGGGGCGTGCAACATTGAATGTCGCTTCGAAATCAGCACCAAACCCGTGCAAATAAAACTCGCACTAGAGTTCCAACGCACAAAATTCTATTAACCACTTGGGTCATGGCTAAGAAACTGTGCTCGGATCGATTGCGTGGCATGAGAAGGGACCGGTTTCGGATGACGCGGGGATCACCATTATTAAATGACCACGAGGAAGAAGAACTGTGAAGTCCGTGTTCCTTCACGAATCAGAAGATACTCTGTTTACTTCACTCAACTGCCAACGAACCCAACTCTCACCTTCACCTTGCAGAGTCGATCTTGGAAGTTAAAGGGCATCGCTTGAAATGGCAAGTCCCGCCCATTACTGCATTCGTGCAGTTGGACTTAAAATAGTAAATCCTGACCGGAAACACAGAAGGTAAAAAGCGGAAAGGAGGAGGATAAGACAGCTGCATCGTTAAAGCTGCGATGCTGTCCTCCGGCCAACGGTAACAGCTTGGCTTGAGCGGCAACATTGAATGTGTTGGCTGCGTGTGTAGTTCATAATTCATTGGCGATCCCTAGATGGGTTTGGTTTTGAGAGTTATTGCGTGCAAGTGCTAGCCCATCACTGCTGCATCATAATGATTGCTCTCGAATTCATGGTGATAATGTTTTTTTTTCCCTCTTGAATTTTCCAAAATATGTGAACCGTGACAGTGAATTATTCTATGCCAGGGTCTCGTGGACAAGCACCCTTGGACACGTAGTTGATTATGCACGTCACGAGGACGGTCGCTGGGTTGAAAATTTGCAATATTTTTATATTTGATTGCTTAACAAGTGTTTGGGATCACTAATTTTAGAAAAAGAAATATATACTATTTGATTGTCCCTCAAAGAGTGTTTAAGGGGCATATAATTGCCTAGCGGCCCCGAGCCACCCCCGGGTCTTGTCATCGATTGAGATGGACTTTGCTCTCGTCCCAACATTAGAGAACGTTTTGACTGACGAGCGTACCATTGGCTATTTGAATTGAGCATGTTAGGGTTTGCATCATGACCACGTGAAAATTCACTCCATTAATTATATTTCATGACAAAGTTTAGTATTACCAAGAACTTACAATCATCCCCTATTTAGTCATTAATCATTGTCCCTGTCCTGGGGGCAATAGGAACACAAAAGAAGAAGGAACTGTGTGCACACATAAATCGAATTTTTTATAATATTAAAAGTAATATATCGTGTGGATTGTGTTTATTGTTTAAGATAAGGATGATAAAATTCAGTTTTGGAAGTCTGTCTTGTATAATGAAAGCAATAACTAAATTATGCCTATCAGTTGACACTAGGTGGAGAATAATCGAACACTTATGTCTCCATTTCACTCCTATTAACGAGATAATATAACTGAGTAAAAGAGAAAAAGAAATTAAGAATTTGCTATAAAGTAAAAACTTCTTTAAAGATGCGTTATGGCAATGTGTAGAAACTTGGTTTGTGGCTACAAAATGTTTGAATTGGTAATCAGGACGGTGCGAGCTCATTGAAGCTAAAAATTGTAAAAGAATACTCAGTAGATAGACAAGCAAGATAATACAAGTTGATGGACTCCACAGCTTAAGATCCACCTCAGAGGCCCGCCGCCGCCGCCGCCGCCGCTAGCCCATCGCCTCCTCTGCCTCCTCCGCTTCCACATCTACCACTTACACCGCCACTGGCAACCACCTCCGCCACAAGAAACTGCCGCCAACAGCACCCCGCCGCCACCCCCCCTCCCCCCCTGGTCCTATTCTTCCAAAGCCATAACTTGCACCACGACCACCACCAAAATCCTCTTACCACCTTTCCCATCACCAATGCCACGTTTGAATCCTTCTCCTCCAGCACCGCCTCTGCCACCTCCTATGCCTCCACCGAAACTAGCACTGCCGCCACCGACTTCTCCCCCGACACCACCACGTTCCCCGTCACTTTGCCACCTCCTAGGCCGCTGCCAACACTCTTTATCTGCATCACTTCCAACCCAGAGAGCCTCCAGCACCATTGCCTTACCTGGTTCAATTCCTACGTCAACCCACCTTTTCGCCCTCCAAAATCCTACACCTCCTTCTCTGCGTCCAAAAGCCACTGCCAACCCCTTCTCTACTACCACCACCTTTGCCACCGCCAGCTCCAACAACACCTTTTCCGCTTCCAAAACCACCAGCACCACCTCCAACTCCTACGCCGTCACTTTTTCCATGTCCGAAAGGCATCAGTGACTCCTCCAGCACCACCAACTTGGCCACATCCCACTCGTGGGACGCCACATTTTCCTCCAACGCAGCCCACCCCAGCTCCTCCAGCTCCAGCTCCGCCAAATCCTCATCCACCCACTACCACCACCAGTTCCAACCCCAACTCCAAAGCCACCACCAACTCCTAGATCGGCAACCTGATCAAATACTCCTCCAGCTCTGCCATTCGATCTTGCTCCACCATCCTTATCAAATGCTCCACCTACAACACCACCACCTCCTTCAGCACCACCACCCAAGCTTCCTCCAGTGTTATCAGACAACATATACATTAGTCATAGACCACACAGACTACTCCATGGATGCGTGTGTTAAGGCCTCATTGTGACTTTCCTAATTGGAGAACATCAAGTTGTTAGATGCAATTAAACTCAAGATGACAGGGTCTTTTTTCAAAATTAACGATTAATTCCAACCCAGTTCTTGGTAAACAAGCCACCGGGTTCGGGGCGGGGGGCTGAAATTTGAGAATAAGTCCGTCAGACCTTCCAGGATTTAAATCTAGAAGGTACTGGAAAGCAAAGAAGAAATGGTGATCACCTTTTCCTCATGCAAACAAAAAACTGATAATAGACTCTCCACTTGAAACATAAACAACAGGGATGGCTAGTCTAATGGGAAAATTGTCGAAAAGTCCTAAACCTATTGCACTTTTGCCAATTCAATCCTAAACTTTTTAGGTTTGCCAATTCAGTATTCAACATTTTCATTTCTTGCCAATTCAGTCTTAAACCTTTTGACTTGTTGCCAATTGAGTTCATCTGGCCAATTTTGGCCAGCCGGCGCTAACGTGGCGGCCAGCAATCCGACCAACACTGACATGACAATTTTTAAATATCTTTTTCCAATTTTTAAATTTTTTTTTCTGCCCTTCTTTCCTTTGGCCGGTCCAGCGACTGGCCAGAGGCGTGGGCTGGCGAGGTCGACCTTACCGGCCTCTGGTGAAGCTCGCCCCCGCCGGCCACTGGCAAGGGTGAGCCTCACCGCCGCTACCTGGGCGAGATCAACCTCACCATGGCTAGTCGAGGCTCGACCTCGCGAGTAGCTGGCCGGTCTCGCCTTGGCTAGGCAAAGTCGAGCCTTGACCAACTGTGGCGAGGCTAGCCAGCACCATCGAAGGTCGGCCTCGCCTTGGTTGGGCTAGGTCGACCTGGCAGCGGTGGGCAAGGCTTGCCCTCGCCAGTGGTCGACGGGGGCAAGCTTCGCCAGAGGGAAGAAGGCAGAAAAAAAAAAGATCAAAAAATTCAAAAAAGAAATATTAAAAAATTACCACGTCAATGTTGGTTGGACCGCCGGCGCCGGCCAACGGCCACGTCGGCGCCAGACAGCCAAAATTAATCAAATGAGCTCAATTAGCAAGAAGTGAAAAGATTTATGATTGAATTGATAAACTTAAAAAGTTTAGGATTGAATTGGCAAAAGTGCAATAAATTTAAGATTTTTTTGACAATTTTCCCCCAACCTAACAGCAAGTGAACCAGAGAAAGAAGCCGAGCAAGTTCACACCTCGATAATGTTCAGCCGGTCCCAACACGAACGAATCAACCATTGCACCCTCAAAGCTTGGATTGATTTACCGATGCAAGTACCGATGCCCAGCCAGTACATCAAGACTGCCTGACGCTTCAATGACATAATGAAGCGGCACCCACTTCACGAATTTCATCACTACCTTTGCAAGCCCTTTCACATGCATAATTTATGTACAAGGTACCAAAAACTTTTCAAACGTAAGGCATGAGGACGATTAGTTAAACTTCACAGATGAGGCCTTCGTATTAACTCCTGACCAATCAAAGACGAAACATCTATGGGTCAGATTGTCTCGCCCAAGACCTCCTCTTTCCTAAAAGCTAGACCGTTGGCTTTATTACATGATATATTACAAGCTATAACTTAGAGGGTAATGCTGAGGAGATACTGTTACAATCATTGTTGACTCTGTGACACCGTATAGACCATATGTATCTATGACACATGCTTACAGTGGGAGCACGTCGCAGCTCAACTGTCCATACGACGCACTTCAATCATGAATCTACATTGGAGACAGCTTTTCCTAATGGCAGCCTTGATTACACAGCAATCAGGTAGCACTTCTTGGTCTCAAAGGCGCAGCATACTGTTGCATTAGGGTAGGAGGTCTAAAGAGATCTGAGGTTACATCTCTCGCTAAAAGATCATCGTCCAATTCTTGAGAAGTTGATATCAAAGTTGGGAACTTTAAGAAGTGATATATCGCAAAATCAGTCGTGGAAGTTGATTGATCGAGTACCCATTTGCAGAATTCAATGCCAGGTTCGGTCCATCCATGTGTTAGTCAAGAACTTATACTTAGCATATGCCCTTGGAGAGACAAAGGGAAGAGGGACTGGTCGAAGTTGAGAAACATTTGAACAGTGATTTTGACGTCCAGAAAGCTAGTCAATATCCTTTGATCTCTGAGGCATGGGGAGTTCAAGAGTAATGATGAAATAACATCTTTCAGACTCTCTAATATATTGCACTTCACCATTCATGAGCTTTAAAATCTTCCTGCACATGCTCAGCCCCAAACCTTCCTCGGTCATCCACCGACTGCTATGGAACATGTCTTGAACCAGCTCAGGAGGTAGACCTTCACCAGGACACACAATCCTTCATAAAGGGAACAAAATGACATAATTAGATTCGCATTCATCATATATGCCACATGATCCAATCTGTCAGTAAAGGTACAAGAAGTCCACACAGCTTTTGTCTGCGTGCACTATCCTTCGCTTCTAATTTCTGAATAGACATATGCAGCTATTTTTTTACTGAGGCTAATTTGCTCATGAGGTCTACAAGTATGGGGACCAATCAGTGCATTCTCAAAGCAGCCGAAGAGGCATGCATAGTGATATAGCAGGATTCACATAATTACCGATATTGAGAAAACTATCAAGAAAATTAGCATTTACTTTCATTATAGGGCAACTATACTGAAAGGTTTGAAAGCTCGAGAAGCTTCTGTAAGTCCCCCTATAACAAAATAGGCCATCATTTCCCCAGATTACATCCAAGACTGGACTTAGACGAGAGTTCTTTAATATCTGGTGATGTCAAGGAAATTTAATACCAGGTAGAGAAATATAAAGCTATCCAATGGAGCATGTATATCAAAGTATATGATTTTCCCTTAATTTTGACTATGGCATAATTCAATATAACTGAGCAAAAGAAGATATATGAGCAACACATCATTTATCTATCAAGTAAATAATAAAATTTATAAATTTATTTCCCATGACTTCACTGCCCAGCTTGCCTCCTTGTTCAACAGAAGTTTGTAGAAATCTGAAAAATAGAATACACAGCATAATACAATACTTTTGACAACCAGAAAGGCCACAAATCGCCTCAAGCAAGCTCATAGTGGTCGAAACAAATTTGTTTGAAACATGACGCAGTGTCAATCTCCACATCTGGTGATGATTCTCCAAAGACATTGGGCAGTCATTCAATAAAAACACATATTGATTGAGAGAAACAGAACCTTAAAATTTGTCAGTATCCCACACTGACAATCCATGATAACAGCAATCCATCATTCTAGTATCTAATTCACGCATCAAATCTGGTAACCATAAGTTTTCTGGAGGTAATTAACCCTCAAGAGCTCTGAAGAGTTAACAGAGACGAAATTTTGGAAACAAAGCCGTATCAGGAAACCATCTCAGAATAGGACAATGCATTATCCACAGAACATACTCAAAACAGATAGGAACCTATAAAAAGAATACCTAAATTCGTTGTGCACAAGGGTTAGTCCTCCAGCAGTTTGCTTCCGACTTGGAAGAACGTGAATCTCCACCCAACCCTCTGGAGATGGAGCATGTCTCACCATATTTAACAAGAAATCAGCCAATACTTGTTGAATTCTCAACTGATCACCACAGACAGCCAGAGTTTTAATTTCATCTGGAATATCACGAATCAATTGCAAACCTCGTTCTCTCAGCAATATCATTACTTGGCTAACAACAGCATTCATAACACTTCCAAGAAAGAATTCGGCCATCTCAAGCTCCAATGAACTAATTAGAAGAAAAGAATCGATTAGACCACATTTTCACCAATAGCAGAATTGTGCTAAGCAAATAGGTGAGACTTAAATTCCCTGTGCCACAGCAGTTTAGACGCAGGAAACACTGTTACTCTTAAGTTAATTTTCTTCATGTCAGCGAAGAAAGATAAGATTGTTAAACGACTATTTGTTCGGACTGCTTCAAAGCAGCCAAGCCAATGAGACCAAAATATTTTTAAAACACATCTATGGACACAAGAAACTGGCTAGATAACAATAAGAGGGAGTGTAAAGATTCATTGTACTTGGTTTGTACTCCAAGTCACACTTGCGTATTGGGAATTGGGAATGAAGTGAATAGGTCATCTTAAATAAGTCAGCCGCACGTATATGAGTCAGTAGCATGAGGCTTAGCTTAGAGCTAGGTAAAAAAAGGAAGAAGAAAGCAGTCAAAATTTTTCAAAAACATTACTTTTTCCATTGTATTTGAAATGTTATGGAGAAGAATGAAAGTACATGGCCAAAGTTCATCACCATCAATAATGCATTGATATTTTATATAAACTCAGAGACTCTTTCCAGTTTAGATTCCAAAAATCAGTCCTGTTCAAAAAATATTCATAAACAAAATTTACATTCCAAACCTTCCAAGTATAACACGAAAGGAGCATGTCCCCAGAAAAAAGTAGCAGCAATTCAAAGCAAATGGCTTCATGCATTAGCTTTTCATAGGAAAAACCAAAACCTCAATGATTTATTCAAAAGGATCAAACAAACTCACCCATCTTCAATGCTTCGCAAATCAGCATCATTTATTATCTTCATCATCTGCTTCTCACAAGCAGCACTAGTCTCAAGAAACTGCTTTTGATCCTCAGTCAAGCCTGTGGCCTCCAAGAGTGAGTGAGTAAAACGTATGCCACTTAAAGGATTTCTTATTTCTTGACACATATAAGCCAACTCTTTCATTCTTGAAAAACTTTTCTTGTCCTGCTGCCTCTGAACTTTCAGAGCTTGCTGAAGCTCAGGACTTGCAATTTGCAAAAAGCAGAAGGCTCCAATAATCTTCCCATCCATGCTGACCCTCTTATTAGCAGTCAAGAGCACTTGCACATATTTACCATGTCGGTCAAAGAAAGTGAAAGGAAACTTGTCTGCATCCTGACCTCCAATGGCATTATGCAAAACAACCATGAATTTCGTCAGTGCATCTGGACCTTTGAGCCGACAGCAACTGCCAAAGACCTCCCCAACAATCATCTTTCCCATAGTCTCACCTCGTGTCCAACCAGTGAGCTTTTCCATGGCAATGTTCCATTCAGAGCAGCAAGTATTATCATCGCAAGCAAATATTGGAGGGATCAAAGGATTGGGACTATGAACAATAGCCTTGTAATCACCTTGGATGTGTATAAATTTGTCCATGACTATTTTCTGACCAGTAATATCTTGACCAACAAAGCAAACTCCAACTATATTGTTCATATAATCCTTACTAGAGCAAGCATTAACCACTACAAAAATAGGCTTCTTGTGGTGTTCTGGCCCAAACGTTCTCAACTTTATCTCTACATTTTTATCCTCTTCACCTGCACAAGTAATGCCCCCACAATTCGATGAAACACTTGACATTACAGCCTGATTTGCCCAAGAAAATTACCCATTCTCTTGCCAGTAAAAGTTAACTTAAAAATGGAGAAGTGAGTGAAATCTACCAAATGGTTGCTGTTGGATCTATACCCAACAGTATTCTGTGGTGATTAGTTGGTGAGGCCCCAAACTATATCTTTTTAGAATCCTAAGAGTGGCATGAGATTTTATTTCAGGTCAAACTACAGTCTTTAACAGCGTGTTGCTGATGGGAGTGTTGCAGTCACACAGTTCCCAGCCATAACAAGATTTTAAGGCTTAGATTTTGTGATACCTTTTTTTCTTGGAGATGAAAAGTAATGGGTTCTAAGCATACTTAAGGGGCAGTGCTGTGCCTGTGTCAAGAAGTATCATAAACTACAAGCATTGGAATCATTGCTAACTAAGTGAATTTGGCTTTTTTAATGATATATCATCCTAAGACCTCATGTTCATATTCTGAAAGGTGACAAAATGACACGCATCGGCTAGGGGGATTTCAGTACACTATTTGCTATTCATGACCAGGACAAATGCAAGATGACTTATTCAAGCAATATATGACATATTAAATAGCAATTGGGGTTGAAAAGAATCTGCACACTTATAAGGCAAATGTTTGACTCATCTTGGGTTTTATTTGAACCGCAATCAACGGTGGGAACACCATCCATGGGTGATACATAAGTAATCACGACGAGAGCATCTAGGAAGGTGGAGTCCGTTTGACATGCTAAAGGCTAGAAGTTCCTGCTAGTGAGATTTTTGGTGAGAGCTCTAGCAAATTTTGGTGGTTTAGACTTTAGAGATATTTTTATACTTTCCTCTACATAGTTTCAAGAGAAGATTGCATGAATAAATATAAAGATGACACGTACAGGTCCATGCTTGCTAAGTTTAAGGAGTAAGTGACGGCCAAAAAGATTTTCCAGGAGTAAGTTCCACTACAAGCTTGAAGCAAACAACTTGATGTGATTGTCAAGTACATTGTTACGCAAGACATGATGTCTTGATTCAAATTGAAGCTCTCATTAGGTGCTCATAAAAAAAAAAACATGGATCAGCTACCACAGGTCAATTTACAGGAGTAGCTAAGCTGAATCCAGGTCAAGACATAGTCTACTCCTAATCAAGATATAAGAACGATGTCTTTGCAATGAAGAGATGAATCTACTATGTGGGTGGACAGTTATCATCCTTTATCTAACGTGTAATGAACTTCACATAGAAGCTCTATCGTCAGAACATCTCGTACAAACTCTAGAAATGGTGAGGTAGAAGATATCAAAATGTAAAAAGGCTTACCTTGCAGGGCATGATGCAAAAGTTTGTCAACAATCTCTTCTGATTCCTTAAAAATGAGATCGTGCAGCAAGGACTTCCCCATCGCTTCATCAACTGAGAGCCCCGTTAATTCCGCCATCTTTCCATTCCACCCATTTATGCAGCCATCAACATCAACAGCAAATATAGGAGCAGTTGCAGTTTCTATCAAACGAACCATCTCCCTTGCGACCGAGCTTAATTCGTCCAAACCTTGCAACTCAAGACCCCCTTGTTGAGCATTGACGACTGCCTTGGAGTTGCTAGGCTCAGCATCTCTAAACGAGTCACGCAAAATGAGCTGCAAAGAGTGGATTGCGTCCATCTCTGCATTCTCCCATGGCAAACTCCGGCTCTTGACCACTTCCAAAAACGCCTTAAAAGAAGAACGAGGGTGCATCCTCTGCCCGTCATCTTTGTCCTCGGGATGATGTTTAGCACCACCCCATTTTATCTCTTTTGCCGTATGGGACCGAAACCAGAACAGAAAATCCCTCTTAGTGATATAAGCAACAGCCATCCCACATACTGCATCCCCAAGTGAGGCTGCCCCAGGGTATCCAGCATCAGCCAAACTGTCCGTGCTCAAACCAGTTGAGTCTCCATGAAATGCTAATAACCACTCCACAATGTCCTTTATCTGGGATTCCGTTGGCGTCACACCAAGGGGGTAGTACTTTCCTTGATAAAAAAGTGCCGCACCATCGCATTTCACCAGGTCCATGATACTGGGCCTCTGAGTGACAATTCCAGTAGGGGAATCCCGGAGAAGCATGTCACACAACAAAGTTTGGGTCCTTAGAACATGCTTTTCAGACATTTGAGATGCCAACTGCAATTCCATGTTTAATTGAAGTCCAAAGGCCTGCATTAAGAACTCACATGCATATCGGAGTGGAAAGGGAATGCACCTGGCTGACGTGTGATGACAAACCACCAGACCCCATAGCCTCATCGCGTTACGACCTCCGACAGCTTCATCATCATTGCTATTTATAATGACAGCCATAGCTAATGACGCGATGGAGCCCATGTTAGCCATGTACTGCGCATGACAACCATGAGGAGCGCGAAGTGTCGACCCAACCAAGCACAGAGGTTGCATAAGACTGTCGTCCTGTAAGACAAGAACTGGCGCAGCATCGCAGTCCGCAATCATCCTAACCCGGTTCTGCTTAAACAAGAACCTCGATGCTTGCGGAATATCGGTGGCAGGATAGTGCAAGCCAATATATGGCTCCAAGTCCGGCCTCTTGCTCTCAGCCACAACCTCCCCATGCTCATCTTCATGAAACTTGTAGACCATGACCCTATCGTACCCAGTAAGTTCCTTCACGCTTTCGACCACGGTGTCACACAACAGCTTGACGTCCCCGCCAGGGAGCGATTGCAGGTGAGAAATCGCTCTCACCGCCAACTTCTGCGACTGCACAGCCCCAGCAATGGACAGGGCAGGATCCTCTGTCCTCGTGGGTTCCAAATCAATCACAATGCCCACATCGATCCTGTGCAAGATGGCGTAGAACGCCTTCCCCGAGTTCTTCGAGTGAATCCAGAGGGGATTCAGCAGCATAATCTCCCTCGCCCCGAACGCCTTCTCGAGCAGGACCCCGCTCGACGGCGTGAAGAGCGTACGGACGTCCGTCCCGATCGCGAGGACCTCCGGCTTCTCGAGGCTCGGCACGGACTGCGGCGTGAGCCCCAGCATCTCCCTCGCGTTCTCGCTGTAGGCGAGGATCCCGAAAGTCGCCTCGTCCGCCGCAATCGTGCAGCCGAAGGGCTGTATGTGGCCGCCCCTCTGGATCTTCGACAGGTAGGCGGTGATCTGCTGCTCGGGGACGGACTGCGTGGTGGTCCTGACCGACTGCGAGTAGTCGAAGGACTTGCCGGACTCCCCCGACTGCTCGAACACCGCGTGGAGGCGCGCGTCCTGCGTGTACTGCGCAACGGCCTTGCTCACCGAGTACGTCTGGTGCCCCGCCCCCCGCCCCCCCGCCGCCGCCGCCGCCGCGCTCGAGGACTGCGCCTGCTGCTGCTGCTGCGAATTCCCAGCTTTGCTCGTCGACGCCATCCCCCCCGCCCCCGCCCCCGCCAAACTCCCACTCCGCCTCCCTCCGCCGCCTCCTTCCTCCTCCCCCTCCGCCCCCGCCTCACGGCGTAGGCGGCTCCGACCGGCTGAGGAACCTCGCACTCCCGCGGCCGACGAATCCGCAGAGACGGCGACGGCGATGCTGCCGGCGCTGCAGCGCGCGCTTCTGCTTTCTCTCTCTAGCTTCCTAGAGAGAGAGACACGGGGAGAGTTTCTCGTATCGGAAAATCTACCGCAGGTGGAAATGAAGCGATATTCGTGCCTTGTGCTTTTATTCTCTCTCTCTTCTCTTTTTTTATTGTTTCATTTATTTTCGATTTTTGTTTTTTTCAGGTTCTCCTTCTTCTTGGTATGTCGTGTCGTTTTTCTATTGTTCACGTGCGACTTCCCGCTTTCCCCTTGTCCGAGCTGGAGGCGAAGCTTGTGGGCGGCCACGTGCGCAGATTGCAAAGTAAGAGAGAGAAGCTGGAGATAGAGAGAGAGAGAGATAGAGAAAGTGGAATTATTTGAGATCAGATGAGATGAGACGAGAGCAAAAACGTGATTGGTCTTTCCTTTTTCTCCACACCTTTTTTTCCTCGTTTATTTTTCCTTCCCATCCCTCATTTATTCTCCCATTAATTCCCGCCTCGCGAAAAAAAAAAATCTCAAAATGATGATGCATTCGTCCATAACTATCTTTTGCCCCGGCAAAAAAAAAAATCTCAAACTAATATTCCCAACTCGGATTTACCCTTTATTAGAGACGAGTACGTGATAGATGAGGGTCCGACCCGTATGGCGATCGAACCGAAGGTAGCAGCAGCTCGCGTGCTTTTCGAGACAACGCCGGGTAAATTCGAAATGATAGGTGATTGGTGAAGTAGCTCCTTTCGTGGTGGACTTTTGGGCTTGGCTACTTTTGAGGGGCTACTCTCCAACGGACGTGTTTGTCTCATTTAAACGCACAATGCCCCTCTTCATGTGTCGAGATTGAAGACTGGGAGTACGAGGAGGGTGGGGCTAAGAGCATGCATTTCCTTGGCATTTAGACCAGAGCTGAGCGTTGCCATGTGGGCTTGTTTTGTGGGGGAAATCTTTTGGGAAATAGTGACATTCACTGTGCAGTGACTTGGTGCGCGCGCGCGCGTGCGTGTGCGTGAGGTCACACTCCGACTCCAACCGCCGAAGGGATTGGGGACTACGTTCCTCTACGGTTGTGGTTAAGCTTGCACGATGGTGGCCAAAACGTCTAGCAATAATAAGATTGCCACAGGAAAAAATTTTACGAGATAAATTGGAAAGAATCGGATAGCGAACCGTCATAGCAGCTAGCTGAACTGCCAAGCTTCTGAATGTCATGCTTGGGAGCTAAGCTTTAGTTCATATGGCAAGACTCATCATAGTTCAGCTTCAAGCGTGCTTTGGTTATTCCCATTTTCCTCATGAATTTTTCAGATCAATTGCCAAGAAATCATTAATCAAGACCCAGCTTTGGGGCTAGAATTAGCAAAAGCGTTGACCCATCTGTGCGTTCAGCTTGAACAATTCATGTCTTTTCCTCATGAATTTTTCAGCTCAATTGCCATGAAAATCATTAATCAAGACCCAGCTTTGGGGCTAGAATTAGCAAAAGAGTTGACCCATCTGTGTGTTCAGCTCGAACAATTCATGCCTTTATGCGGGAAAATTGCCTAATTAATCTTAAATTTATTGTACAAATATCAATTTAATTGTAATTTTTTTTAATTTTACCGATTTAGACCTAGACCTTTGCGTGAAATCACTGACGTGGCCGTGTGCCACGAAGGACGGTTGATTTAGGATTGAATTGTCAAAATTGAAAAATTTACGATCTAATCGGCATCCATGAAATAGGTTTAAGACTGATTAGATAATTTCTCTTGCTCAAGGACTATATCTCATTTGGCCAAAATCCGACGTTGGGTGCATCTACTACTTTTGGTGTGGTGCGCATGGCTGATCAGCAGCTGATAGCCAAAAAGCATGATTGGCGTAGATCTTGATCTAGATGATAAGATCCAAACGACAACGATGTTCATGTCCCAACCTATGTTGGGTTGTTGAATCTTCAACTTTGCATCCGACATTCTTTCATTTTTTTTCCTTCTAATAATGACTAGGAAGCGAACCTCAGATAAGATATGGATCTCGGTCGGAGCTGGAATTGAACTTACGGACTTGAGGGCAAATGCAAAGCAAGAGAGACTAGAGAGAGAGAGACAGAGGGGGACGGGGGAATTGTTTGGGATGAGATGAGATGACATGAGATGAGGAGATTGGTCTCCTTTTTCCACCTTTTTCTTTGCCTTCCCATCCCCATTTTATCCCTTCGCATAATTGATTTGACAAAAAGTTTTAAATCACTTTCCAATAGTAAATTCTTTTCCTTTTCCTCTTTCTTTTATAATTCCAAATTTTAGAATGTTCAATCGGCGAACAATTCAACCAGACGCGTGTCAAACTCTTGCTCCGCGTACACGAAATGATCATAAGAACATTAAGAAAATCGATAAAAATAAAAAGGGTTGGTTATTTTCAAATTATCTGCTCTGAAAGGTGGATTTTAGGCTCATTGTGATCGAATTTTGAGGGACTATTCTCCAATTCAAATTAGGAATTTGTTGTGTTATTTACATTAGTTTCCAGTCCAGCTGGCGAGCAATCTAACCAAATGCACTGGCTTCTTGTTCGGTGTACATTACGCAATCACGAGAGCATTATAATGTACCCTTCTGAGATGGCTCTAAGAAAATGCGAGAAGATGGACCGTTTCTAATTTTGATTACGGATGTATTGTCTTATTTTATATCGACATGTCCCTTGTCATGTCTCAATGTTGAAGATCATGGTGCGAGAGGTGGGGGCTAGAGCATGCATTCTACAGGCAATTTACACGTGTTTTGAGTCTTAGCCACGTGGGCATGTGTTTAGGAATGTGTTTGGGAAATTGAATGGAGGGTTACCATCGTTTAATAGCGACAGTAAATGATGTGATTTTATCGATGGTTTTTACCATCGTTTAAACGTGTTAGTTTTACGTTGGAGTTATGCGATGGAAATTACTACGGGCATTAATCAACATTTGGATCCTTCGTCGCATTGATTAAATGCATTAATTATCTACTTTTTTTTTGGTTGGATTATTAATTACTTACTTCACGTTGCGAATTCCGAGGCACAGGAAGAACTCGTGTTTCCTAACCTTAGCAATTGCAACCGCGACATTCAGATTAAAAAAAGCCACTTAAAATAAAAATATATTGGTTTGATTAGATTCATGATGGGTTTGTTTCATGGAAAACTTATAATTTGAAGAACATTTAATTGAAAAAAAATGATCGTTTGTATCGCTTATATAAATGAATGAACAAAAACCATTTTTATCATCCATGAAACTGTTTAGGCGAGAATTGTTGTTAACAGCGAAAATATTTTCTATTAACTAATTTTTTTAACATATATAACCAATTATTTTTTGAAAAATATTTTTCAAATCATTTGTTTTTTTTTGTGAAGGCAGTTGTTTCACGAAACCGAATGATTTGAGAAATGTTTTTCAAAAATTAATCGTTTGCATCACTTATAAAAATAAATGAATGAAAATTACTTTCCTCGTTCATGAAATTATTTAGACATTCACGAAAATGAATGATTTGAGAATTTTTTTTTCAAAAGATAATCGTTTACATCACTTATAAAAATAAATGAATGAAAATTACTTTCTTCGTTCACGAAATTATTTAGACATAAATTCTTGTCAATAATGAAACCATTTTTTATTAGCTAATTACTTCAAGTGATACAAGAGATCATTTTTTTAAAAAAATATTTTTCAAATTATTCTTTTTCGGCGGAATAAACGGAACCTTAAATTGATTTGGATTCTGGATTTTGATGTTTGTTATTCATCCATAGTTTTTGATATTTGTTATTCACCCATAGTTTTGGCATCACATATTTTCTAGATTGCTTAGTGCTTGCATCGTTTACAAAATGAGTTTAGACCTAGATTTATGTCAATTTCCTGTTCGACCATTTTCTAACTTCCATCTTTTGTTGCAAACTCTCGTGTTGGGTCGTACGAAACTGAGCCCAACTCCATATTCTCCAACGTCAATTTTGGTAAAACACAAGTCCAGTCCAATCATCCGGAGGACCAGAAATATGTCAAGAAGGCCGTGGCTAAAGAATTCAATTCACCAGAAGTCCCCACATGAGCAGAAACCATCCTGGAAATGGTGGAACCGATTCCTATCTCGCACGGTAATCGGGCGTTCGTAGACCTTCGAAATCAGCTTCATGGCGGCGTGGCAATCCTCGCATATCCGTAGGTTCTTGGCAATCCGAAGCGGGGTCTTCGGGCGGGTGCTGATGAGCCCGAAAGCTACGGCGATCTTCTCGCTGTGATAGTGCAATGCACTCTCCTTTTCTTCTTCATCGACATTGAGCAAGACTTGAGTGGTGTTGGGGCTATAGCCTAATGATCTCAACCTGCTAGCGATTTCCTCCAACATCGAATGAATCTCTCTGGTTCTCGGGTGAGCCTCGTCTTCCACTAGGAATTCGTAAATTGTTCCGTCAAGCTCGATCCAACTGCACCCAGGGTCCTTCCTAATATCCGTCTCCTTCATCTTCAATCTAATGTCCGAAACTCCCTCCCAGTTTCCTCGAGACGCAAACATGTTGGAGAGAGCCACGTAAGATCCACTGTCATTAGGAGACAACTTCATTAGCCGTTGTGCTATTCGTTCACCCATCTCAACGTTTCCGTGCATCTTACAAGCACCCAGCAGGGCCTTTAGTATCACATCATCCGGTTCCATGGGCATGTTCTGTAGAAGCTCCTCAGCCTCATCCAACAGCGCGGCACGTCCGAACATGTCAACCATGCAACCATAGTGCTCGATCCTGGGCTCCAGTCCGACTACATTAATCATATCGTTGAAGAATGATCTACCCTCCTCAACTAAACCTGCGTGGCTACAAGCTGTTAATACAGCAATGTAGGCAACATCGCTTGGTGTTACTCCGGATCGCTCCATTCTTGAAAAGTAATCAAGAGCATCCTTTGCTCTACCATGCATAGCAAGCCCTCCAATAATGGCATTCCAAGTCTTTGCACTCTCTTTTGGTAGCGCCTCGAAAACTTGAAGTGCCTTCTCAATACTCCCACACTTTGAGTACATATCGAGCAAAGCAGAACCAAGAACATCATCAATCTCAATCCCATCCTTCTCTGCATATAAATGGACCCATTTCCCCAACTCAAGCGCCCCCAAGCGCGAAATTGCCGGAAGAACACTAACTAATGTCACATAATTTGCGGAAACATCCCCCATCTGCATCTCACGGAACATCTCAACGGCCTCCATAAAAAGCCCATGTTGTGCAGACCCGGATATCATCACATTCCACGACACGACACTTCTCTGAGGCATTTTATCGAACAGCTCCCGAGCAGCTTCTAAATCCCCCATTCTCACGTACCCATCAACCATCACATTCCACAAAACCACGTCCCCCTCTTGCCTCCTGAGATTCATCTTCTTCCCCACCCCACCATTCCGAACAATTCTCTCATCGAACAAAACGTAAGCATCCTCCATGACACCACAGAGCACGTACATTCTGACAAGGTTACTAAGAACAAACTCGTCACCATCCAGACCACACTTAGCAACCATCCCATGAACCTGCCTCCCTTCCTTCACCCTCCCCAACCTCGCACAGGCCTTCAACACCGGAGGGAACGTGAACCCGTTGGGCTCCACGTGGCCACCCCGGACCATCTCGCGGAACAGGGCCAGAGCTTCCAACTGCGTGGTGTCGTCGTCGCTCTCGGCAAGAGCCCTGATGATGGAGTTCCAAGAAAAGCAATTGGGCCGGCGCATCTGGTGGAAGACCGCGCGCGCGTACCGGAGGTCGCGGCGGCGGGCCGAGAGCGCGCAGAAGCGGAGGATCTCGGCGGCGGCGAGGGGGTCCCGGACGTCGCCGGTCTTGATCATGTGGGCGTGGACCTGCTTGAGGTCGGCCATGGACCTGCATCTCGCGATCTGAGGGAAGAGGGCAGAGGGGCGAGGCGGCGGCGGCGGCGGCGATCCGGCGGTGGCTGCGCACGCCGTCGAGTTCATGAGGCAGGCGAGCTCGCAGTTGCGTCAGGAAGTTCTCTTCCCGCGCTTTTCATCCCCGCACCATGGGCCGATGGGCTTGGGCCTGGGCCCATCGGGCCCCGTAGGCCCGGCCCGAAGGCTAGCGTCAACGGATTCCCATTCGCCCGGATGAACGGCCAGGATCGAATCAGGCTCCCCTCACGCTCGAAAACCCTAGCTATATAAACTCAGTCTGGGAGCTCTCCTTCTTTCCCTCTTTCGTGTTCGGCCATAGCCAGAGCTCTCGAAGCTACGCCTGCCGTCGCATCTCGCCCATCCGTTCGTGCCCCAGCAAGCTCTGTCGGAGCGAAGATGAAGGTTGTCGCCGCGTACCTGCTGGCTGTTCTGGGAGGCAACACATGCCCCTCCGCCGATGATTTGAAGGACATCCTAGGATCAGGTCCTCCGTCTCTCTCTTTCTCTCTGTCTCTCTCGATTTAGTCGATGTTTTACTCATTTGACGACGACGCTAGCTGGAGTCAAGGTTTAGTAGTCTTAAGTTTTCTTGCATCGATTAATTGTATCTTTACCTGTTCATTGTGGAAGTTAATGAAGAGGAGGGTTGCGATTGCTTGATGCGTATCTGGTGACGGATTTTAGCGCTGGGTGCCTCGGGATTTGCTGTCGTAGTGCGTTTTTAATGCTCTTCAAGAGGCTCCGGTGATCAGCTTGTTCATTTTTGGCCGTGGTGATAAGATCCTCCGCTATCTGATTGTAGCGTTCGTGTGGATCACAGTAATGCCGGGGAGTTGGTAGATTAGTCTGCAGTAGTTTTGCGTAGGCAAAAGATGTTCAATGCTTGATTTGCAGTGTTGCTCGGTATTTGTTGGACATGCTCATAGAATCGGTTGCTGGTCATCGCCCTGTAGAGTTAGTAGACCGTGTTGTATCTGGAACAAAGTAGAAATTTCAGACCGTAAAGGGTGCGTTCGTTTTGCGGAAAACGGATGATTTGGAATACATTTTCCATAAAATGATCATCTGAATCATTTACAGAAATGATTGAATTAAAAATATCTTCATCGTTTTTTGAAATTGTTTAGACATAAATTATTGTTGATAATGAAAACACTTTTCATTGGCTAATTGTTTCAAGTGATACAAGCGATCATTTTTTTGGAAGATGTTTTCCAAATGATTCATTTTCTGCAAACAAAGGGAGCCTAATTTAGTTTTATGTGATGTGGGAATCTTTGGTGTACAATGTTATTTCTAAGATCTTTCCAGATTTGTGGTCCTTTTGGGGGAGCAACATTTGCTGTTGTGCTGAAGGATTGCCTTGTGAATTTTTGACAGTTGGAGCTGAGGCTGATGACGATAGGATAGAGTTGCTCTTGTCCGAAGTCAAGGGAAAGGACATCACTGAGCTGATTGCCGCCGGAAGGGAAAAGTTGGCCTCCG
The DNA here is from genome assembly GCA_031216185.1 of Syzygium aqueum. Lineage (NCBI taxonomy): Eukaryota > Viridiplantae > Streptophyta > Magnoliopsida > Myrtales > Myrtaceae > Syzygium > Syzygium aqueum. Next base: position 2,227,080 of record CM062231.1, read on the forward strand.
TGCCCTCTGGAGGTGGCGGTGGCGGCGTGGCCGTCGCTGCAGCTCCATCAGGCGGCGCTGCCGGCGGTGCTGCCCCAGCTGCCGAGGCAAAGAAGGAGGAGAAAGTCGAGGAGAAGGAAGAGTCTGACGACGTAAGCATTATTGTTCATCTCTCTGGTTCTTTCGGAGTTTGTTTTGTGCGGATGATTTGGTCTTTCGGTTGCCATTTGATTTAACCAAAACTTGGACATTCGCTTTGCTGCAGGATATGGGCTTCAGTCTCTTTGATTAAGAATGCAGATGGCAATTTTTGCTTACAAACGTGTGTGTCGTGGATATAGGCGCAAGCATGCGGTCTCTGTAGTCCATAGTTAGAAGTTCTTGTTTTTCTTTCTTGTTTGCTGCTGGACTCCCTTGAAAGTTTTGCTTACCCTAATGAGATGTTTTTGGGACATGGGGTTAAATTTTTCCCTGCAATTCGTCCATTTCGGATTCCCTCTTGATTATAATTTACTGCTTATCCAGTTTAGATTCTTATTTCGTGGCGAGGCGCGAGTATCGAAGATGCACTGGTCGTGCGACGCGGGTTTTAGAACCTGTGACCACGCCAGGATCGCTCATCTCAGTCATCCAACACCTTGGGTGCTCTAGTATGAGCTTCTCTTTCGGTCTTTGCCGTGGAGTGCTGTGGCTGATATCTCTGTCTGATAACCGGATGATCTGTTTACTGAAAAGAGAAGGTTGCTGTTATCTCTGTCTGATTACCGATTGCCCAAACCTCGGGATAGGTCGACTGCAGGGGGCGCTGATATGAGGTGGGGTCTTGGGTCCGGGGTCAGGTGGTGAGGATCCTCGGGTTCTCGAACTTGTCTATCTAAGCACCAGAGACTTGGATCTTGCGTGGATGCGCGAGCCCGAGGCTTTGGGCAGTGTCGGGTCTGGAGTCTAGAGACCCTCGAGCCTGAAGCTTCGGGCAGTCGGGTCTAGACCCTTGAGGTTCCCGGCCTGGGAGCCACCGGTCCCGTGACTAATTTAGTGCGTGAATCCGTATATGCAATCTAAAATTTGTCCAAGATCGTAGCGAGCTTGAGGGACAGATTCCCAAATGTCAAAGGAAGTTATGTGCAGCGGACGAATTCTATTGCTGCATGTGGTAATGCTTTTCTATTCCCTAATAATTGTAATTAATGAGTTAATCCTCGTTGACTTATTTATGCATGGCGTGACGTGGCGTATGTATGAGGGATTAGAAACCCAAAAGAAACGCTCACAACCGGATTAACATGTCCTTAAACACGAAATTAATGCGTAATTAAAATTTTCTCTTTCATTCTGTTCCAATCAGACCACCATCCCCGCCTCAGAAAAAAAGAACATTCGACGAATCCCAGATTTGTTCGTTTTCGTGGAGGATTGATGACCTCTTCGTCCTCTGTTCCTTAGCCTTTTTCCTCCGATTTCTGTTGGTAATGTCTCGTAGACATGAAAGACGAGCTCCGTTCCCATCTCCGGTTCCATCTGGTATGCATTTGCCTCGCATCGAGCATCATTCGTGTTCTAGGGAAAAGTTCCGGCATCAATTCCGAGTCGTATGTGATTGCGTGCGGATCCTCGAGCCGAGGAACCGATTCGGATGGCCGAGTATGGTGGCCGGATTCCAAGTTCCTCGCCTCGCCGGCCAATTCGGTGCCCACCACCGCCCAATTCCAGGACCCTTCTCTGCCTTCCACGGTCCCATACATGTCTGCCAGAGTGTTCACCGGTCAATCCTCCTACAGATTCTCGGTTCCGTCGAGAACTCGGCTATGGCTCCGGCTCCATTTTTACCCTTCTGCTTATAGCGACCTCGATCCGTCCGACGCCTATTTCGCAGTCACTGCGAATGAGTTCGCACTCATGAACAATTTCAGCGCCTCGATCACAGCCCAGGCGCTCACGCAGGCATATATCATCAGAGAGTTCTCGCTCACGCCGGTTGGATCTGGCGACCTCAACATCACTTTCACACCTTCCGCAGCACACGACGGGGCCTACGCATTCGTCAATGGCATCGAGATCATTCGGATGCCCGACATATTCGAGCAGGCGACGATGGTCGGATTCAGTGATCAGGCCGTCCCTGTGGACGGATCTTCTTTGCAGACATTGTATAGGCTTAATGTGGGTGGACAATACATTCCGCCGACCAATGATTCCGGCCTCACCAGGACATGGTACGACGACACCCCCTACTTATTCGGCGCCGCAGCCGGCGTCACGTCCGAGGCCGACAAGAATGTGAGAGTTCAATATTCTCCGGATGTTCCGGAATATATTGCGCCGTTAGACGTGTATAGCACGGCGAGGACGATGGGTCCGGATCCTAAGGTTAATCAGAACTATAACCTCACCTGGGTTTTCCAGATCGATGTGAATTTCACCTATATCGTCAGGTTTCATTTCTGCGATTTCCTCCTCAGTAAAGTTAACCAGCGGGTGTTTGATATCTTTGTGAACAACCAGACGGCGCAGGCATCTGCTGATGTTATCGCGTGGTCCGGTTCGGAGGGAGCACCGGTTTATAAAGATTTCGCGACCTACGTTAGCGACCGTGCCGGCGACGAGCAGCTGTGGGTGGCTTTGCATCCTAGCGTTTCGATGAAACCCGAGTACTATGATGCGATCCTCAGCGGACTTGAAATCTTCAAGATGAATGATAGCGACGGGAATTTGGCCGGTCCTAACCCAGTTCCGTCCCAAATGCTTGTCCATGCCGAGGCCGAGGCGGCCAAGAAATTCGCTCCTTCGGGTCCTTCGAGCACCGGCCAAGTGATTGCCGGGATCGCCGGAGGGGTTTTAGGCCTTGCTATAGTTGTTTCAGTATGCCTTTTCGTGCGGCATCGGAGGAACGAGGCCAACGGAACGGAATCTAGGGTCGGTAAATGGCTACCGCTCTACGGAAGTTCACGGGCGTCGACGACGACGACGAGCACGAGCAAATCGACAATTTCCGGCAAGAGCAGCGGCGCCAGCAGCCACCTCTCATCGCTCGCGGGAGGCCTGTGCCGACACTTTTCGCTGTTCGAGATCAAACACGCTACCAAAAACTTTGACGAGTCGCAGGTCATCGGGGTGGGAGGATTCGGGAAGGTCTACAAGGGCATGATCGACGGCGGGTCGACCGCGGTCGCCATCAAGCGATCGAACCCTTCTTCGGAACAAGGAGTTCACGAGTTCCAGACCGAGATCGAGATGCTCTCCAAGCTGAGGCACAAGCATCTGGTGTCTCTGATCGGGTTCTGCGAAGAAGACGGCGAGATGATCCTGGTGTACGATTACATGGCCAACGGCACTCTCAGGGAACACATCTACAAGGGCAACAATCCTCCATTATCATGGAAGCAGAGGTTGGAGATCTGCATCGGCGCCGCCCGCGGGCTGCACTACTTGCACACCGGAGCGAAGCACACGATCATCCACCGCGACGTGAAGACGACCAACATCTTGCTCGACGAGAGGTGGGTGGCGAAAGTCTCCGACTTCGGGCTATCCAAGACGGGGCCGAACCTCAACCAGACGCACGTCAGCACCGTCGTGAAGGGCAGCTTCGGGTACCTGGACCCCGAGTACTTCAGGCGACAGCAGCTCACCGAGAAATCCGACGTCTACTCCTTCGGGGTCGTCCTCTTCGAGGCCCTGTGCGGCCGGCCCGCACTCAACCCGAGCTTGCCCAAGGAGCAAGTCAGCCTCGCCGACTGGGCTCGGCACTGCCACAGGAAGGGGACCCTGGAGCACATCATCGACCCGCACATCAAGGGTCAGGTCAGCTCCGAGTGCTACGGGAAGTTCGCCGAGACGGCCGAGAAGTGCCTGGCCGACCGCGGGCTCGACCGGCCGTCCATGGGCGACGTGCTGTGGAACCTCGAGTTCGCGCTGCAGTTGCAGGAGAATCCCGACGACGCGGCCGGCCTCGCGGCGGCGGAACGCGACGGCCACGACGTGCTGAGATCCATGCTTGGTACAGATGAAGGGACGGCCGTGAGCGGAGGAGAGATCCAACATGACTCAAATCCGAATGCAGTGTTCTCGCAGCTAGTGAACCCTAGTGGAAGATGAACTCCCTTAATAATCTTCTTCTTCTTCTTCTTTTTTTAAAAATTATTCAAGCTTTATTTCTGTAGGATTATTTCTCATATTCTTCATGGAGGCCTAGGCAAATTGATAGTATTTTTTGCATGGACATATATATCATTTTGTCCTAATTTTGTTTCCCCACTTTTTTTTTTTAATACAATGTGCATAATTATGGATGCTCTTGCTTTCATTCATCGATTTTTACATATTCTTCAAGAAATATTATTGATTTAGCAGTAAATTAATTAAGAGAATTTAAAATATATGTATTTAGCTAGTATGAATTTATGACAAATTGAGAATATCAATGAAGAAAGTAGACAATTTTATTTAATTCACGGAGTCGTTCATTTATATATTAAAGGATAATTACATAAATAATCTCTTAATTTTGACCGTATGTCAACGTGGTCCCTAAAATTTTAATTTATTTAATGTGGTTCCTGAACTTTATTACAATATGAAATGTGATCCCCGAACTTTTAACACATTAAATGTGGTCTCTAAACTTTTGGTAAATATTCAATCTAGTCTTTTACACTGAACGGAAAAATCCGACGTCATCCTCCCATTAGTTCGGGTCGATGGACAACATTGAATATTTTCATGTAGTTCGAGAACTAAATTGAATATGTACCGAAGGTTCATAGACCACAATACATTTGGCCAAAGCGTAAGGATCGCATTGTATACATTAAAAGTTCAGGGATCACATTGCATGTTGAACCAAAGTTCACGGATCGTTTGTGTCAATTTTTTTTTTAATATTAACTGCACTATCTTTAATAATTAAAATGGTTCTTTTAAAAATAAATGTAGGAAATGCCACGTGATAGGGTTTAAGCCTTAAGGACTAGCCTGCGTCGTCGTTTTGCAGGGTTTTTGGAGCTGTTCACGACGAGCTGCGACGCTCGCCATGCTTCGAGCTCTCGGTTACCTTCTCCTCGACCCCGCGCCAGTTTCGCGTTGATCGCAGCGCGCTGCTTCGGCGCGTCTGCAGCGGCAATGGAGGACGCCGACGATGGTTTCGGAGCTTTGTACGTCGACGACGTTGAGTTCGGAGCGAGCGAGACCGTCGGCGGCCTGCTCGGCCGCCCTGTTTCGCGGGTTCGACCCGTAGGGGGAGAGCAATCGGGTGAAGGTGGCGGCGAAGCTCGGAACGCTCGTGGAGGTATTGGGTCGGAGCTGGAAAGTGGTTACGAGTCGAGACGGTTCGAGGCGAGTGATGTTAGAGAAGACGGCGGCAGGCGCGAGGAGGAGGAGGAGGGGGGTAGCGGGAGTGACGGCGAGGATGATCTGAATATTGTCGTGAACGATGAGGATTGCCGGGCACTCGCGGGTTTGAGCATGCGGAGCGCGAGGGGCGGAGGCGGGTTCGGTGATGATGCGGGCGGTGATGTCAATGGTGTCGCCGCCGAGAATGGTTTTGGGATGAACAGAAGGTGGTGTGATCGATTATCGAATGGAGGGCGGGATTGCAACGGTCCACCCAGTGAAAGAGGAATTGGATTCAAGCAATTGAAGGTGGTCATTGGTCATAATTCTTGAAGTAGTCTTTCACACATTTTGTTGGTTATTAATTGTTGGTAGTTATTTTTGGGTGGTATCTGTGAATTCCGAGTCAATACGCCGAGTTTTGTTTGGTTCTTCAGCTATGAAATTATGAATAGTTTGTGAATCTTGTTTTGGGATCTATCATAGTAGACAGTGCTTTCCACTTTTTACTGGTTCCAGTGAATCGAGTTGAAGATGCTTTTTACTAAATTAAAGTATTAAAAGTCACAGTGTTTAGGAATTCATAGTTTGTTCATAAGGATTCATGATAAGAGGAGTCAAAAGGACAAAAGGGATAAGTAGTGAGAGTCTTTTGCCATCTTCCATTTTTTCTCTCTTCGATTTTGTTTTTTCTCTGTCCACGATAACCTGATCAAGATCGCGGTCATATCTGCTTGTTTTTAGTCTCTAATCATGTTTCTAGCCGATGCCAGAAAATTAACTGTTGCCACATGGATTTTAGCCTTCCGAATGAGCATCTCTGTCATTCTGCCGCTGCTCTCTTACAGCTACCGTTGGTTAGATGAACTTTTCTTCTGCTCTCTTTGGCACTAATGAAATTTGTTATGTGGGCTCATGATGTAATCCTTACTCTTGGATGAATAAATTATAATGTTTAATTTAGTACTCATTTGGTAGGATAGTTCTTGATCTGGTAAATTTTATGGCTAGCATGTTCAACAAAGTCCACTCACTTGTTGGGTTGCCGTGTTGCAGTTTAAAGGACCTTGCAGGACTGGATATGCACGTGCAAACTGTTTAAGAGCTAACACATCTGGGGTCATAATGGCATTATCCATGTCAACAAGAGGTGATTTCGAAAAAAATGAGGACCGGGATCATAAGGAAGTGAGTTGCATGGTCCATGCTTGTGCTCCATCTAATTTAGCAGTACCTCAAAAAGGACGTAGTGTTTCTCGTCCCTGGTATAGGTCAGTAGATGCTGTTACAGTTTATTCCCAATCTCTGTGCTTTTTCCCCCCTTAAATGTGTTTTGATTGGGCAATGTTGATTACAAGTGGATGCATACTGTCAGTTGGCTTCATTCTGTATGTGTTTTGTCCCTGGAGGAGTCGGCAGAACAGGATTATCTTAACTAAATAAGCTTCTACTATATGTCTGAATTCTTTTCCTGATGATCATACTTGAGGAATTAGAGGAATAGTCAGAGTATGGTCAAGTATGCTTCTATTATGCAGCTGCTTTCATATTTCCAGGAACATACTTGATGTAAATATTGATGCACTCAAGGAGAAGCCGTGGAGGTATCCTGGAGTGGATATAACTGATTATTTCAACTTCGGTCTTGATGAGGAAAGCTGGAAACAGTACTGTAGCTCTCTGGTAATTATATGGCCTGCGGTTCAGTGCATTGTGCTGATGTCAGACCTTCTTAAAGCAGTACTTTTAACTCTCCTCTTTAAGTATGATTCATTCAGATAGAGTAATTAATCTGAAACTTACTGCAGGAGCAAGTAAGGCAGCAGAGCTCTTTGCAGTCTAGGATCCCCACTTACGAGTTGTCAAGCCTCAATCAGGTACTAAATCTGATTGGTTTCTATGATGCCTTCCTACAAATCTTGCTGATGGAATATTCAACTCTTTTAGGACTAGTGTTACAGTATAAAAATGGTTTGCCTCGTGGCCCCTACTTTTTCATTTCCCCAAAGTTACATCTAACAAAATCATTTCAAATTTTTCTGAAACTAACAGCAAAATTACCGAAATTTGTCATAGGACCTCATGTTATTGATTTGTTCTCATGTATCCTCATATTGACTTGCTACTTCTGTAGCCTTCAAACTTACTTGCTTTTTATTCAAAGAAAATTGCCAAAATCAAAGCGAAGACCAAATATCAATTAAGAGTGACTGCAATTCCAAAATGACCATTTAGCCTCTAAATGAGTGTTTTTTTTTCTAGTTATGGGGGGGGGGGGCACAGTTTCTCTATGTGAAAATGTTTATAGTAATATTTGAGGTGCATTGCGATAATTTCAACAATTTTAGGGTGTAAATTGGGAAAAATGAAACAGACATGAAAAGGCTACAAAGTGTAATTAAACCTTATGAAAACATTCTTAGCAATTATTATGGCTGTAGGTTTATGAACGGGAGGAGTTAGTTCAAAAAGGTATAGCTGATGGAGTTCGTCAAGTTGCATCAGGAAGGACACATGCACCCTCGACTGTAGAATCTCTTGATAGAGAAACCCTGTTGACAATGGTGTGTATAGTTTATTTGACCTGATCTCCATTTAATTACCATCAACTAGATTTCATCTAAGTTTCAGTGTAAATGACTATGTTGTGTCATGTCTGCATTTCTCCAGCAAAAAGGCAAAGCAATTGAGGTTGCGGAAAGCCTTGGTGAAAGACAGCCATCTATGGTGCTAAGGCGCCCACGATCATATGATTCTGATGTAGTAATAGAGGTGTGTCTAGAGTTTCATTTAGTCTTGGTGGCAACTTTGACAAATCCTTATTAATTTATTTCTGAGGCAGATTGCTTTACCGGATTCCCCCGAGGATTATTCTACGTCAACCAAACATGGGCTCAATTTTATGCAAAATACGTTCCCATTGGAAAGTGAAGAACCGCATGCAGATGATAGTAGAAATACTTTCCAGTCTCAGAGAGCTTACAACAATGATGCATTGATGTCTCATACTTTGGATGAAGATCTATCTGTAGATTGTCTGGAAGAAAAGGCTAGAAGGTTCGACCAGTCAGTTAAAGGAACAAGGTATGAGAAACTACATCCGATTTTTCAAGAAGCTGCTTGTGGAGAGCATAATGGAACACGCTTTTGAATCCCCTATGCCTGTGAGCTTGATCTCACTGATAACCCTGGACTTTTGTGCCTTGTGTTATCACTGATCAAAGAATAAATGAACGCGCCTCTAGGTATTGTTTTGTATAGCTGTCAGTGAATATGTCCCTTTCAAATCATATCAGAAATGTAAAGCTGGGTAGAGCAATTCGGAACTTACTTCTGCTGGTGGATGCGAGGAACATAATACGGTCTATCACATTCTCTGAGCTTAAAAAAAAAATGCAGAACATTAATTTTGGATCAGCACTGTTAACATATCATGAGCACTGCATATATGCTTCTATGTGTACTAATGTACAGTAAGGTTTAACTTCGTCAGATTTTTTCAATTAGTTGAGCTAGTCAGTAATTTTTACATTAATCTAAACAATGTCCAAGTTATGGAACCCTGGAAAATCTCTTTGATCTCATTAGGTGCTTTGAGCTGACAAATGCATCTAGTCTTGTTGATGTATCGACTTCTGGAGACGGGAAGATCTCTGATGGTGATGGCTGTGACAGTCGAAGGGCGCATATCCAAGATGCAGAAGGAAAAGCTGTAGCTGAAGAAACTATGAAAAAAGCTACTCAGGGAGTCTGTGGCACCTCATTTATGGCAGATCCATGCATATTTCAAACTGAACCATCTCTAGGGGACCAGATTCAGCTTAGTTTGTCTTCACTATGCTTTGAAAGTGAATCTGAAGCATCTGAAGATAGCGTTTCTGTTGATCTTGGAAAAAAAGATGATGTTTATCGTAGAAGCCTGTCCTTTGGCTCATGCAATGACTTTCAGGACTCAAGTACCTGGGACAAAGCTTCTGTCAAGACCAAGCCAACCAATGGTACATATAATCTGAGATGCAGATTTCACTTTCAAGTGGGAAATGTTGGTGAACCGGACGCTTTCACTGATAGTGATGATGTTGCATCCAACTTGTCAGACTCTAGGGGCATCAATGATTGGGATGACTTGATGGTTGATCATAGCAGATGGAATAGGAGACAGGATGTGATAGATCATTCTTACGAAAAACATGTTCCATATTCTAGAGAAAGGGTATATGGTGGTGAAAGGTTTGATGACAATCCCATCTATTCTTTTTACAAGTTGTTGGGTAGAGGTCGGCATATGTCAAGAAACGAGCTAGATCAACATTTCAGAAGGAGTCAAGGTGAAGGGGAAAACTTTTTCAGGGGCAGGTTTAGTGAAAATGGTAAAGATCTCGAAAGGGATGGTAATCATAAGGTGAAATGTAAACGCATGGAGGAGAGGAATTCTTTCTTGCATAGAGAGTTAAGCCAATTAGTTTCAAGATATTCCATCGACACTGCTGAGGGAATGGACACTCGATCGGGGGTGAAGAGTGAAGATCTTCGGAGCAATAAGAGAACCAATCATAATGGTAGGTTTCTTGCTAGGCCCAAGGAAGAGCTCATGCTTGAAAACCGTAGAACCTCTCTCTCTTCCACGGAATGGGAAGGGGGTTGTTTGGAGAATAACTCTGGAAGACAATTACTTCACTGGAGAGAAGTGAAGAACTTTGAGAGAAGAGGTGGACATAGAGGCAGTCCCTTATATGATAATGATCCATACATGGAATTGAAAGATGAATGGCAGGAATACAGAGATCACAAGCACCTCTCCTCCCAGCTGTACGGAGAATCTTATGCATCCAAGAAAAGAAGATGGGATGATACCATGTCACCAAGGGATGAACTGGATCACTCCAGATTACTTGGACTGTGCAGGAGGTTCTGGAGGCAATCCCATTCTGATGAAGGAGGAGAAAGTCATCGGTCCCATGTTTATAATAAGATTGATGGCGCTGATGATGGTTTTACTTTTTCTGGAGATCATGCATGTATGGGTAGAAGAAAACATGGATCCCAGAAATCACTGCCTTGGAGGAATGACGATAAATTCCTTCTGAAGCATCAAGACGATCAATTACATGCTGAAGAGGCGTCATTCTTTTGTGGAAGATCAATAAATAGAGGGGTCAATCCTAAATATAAAGGTGCAGATTGTGGGATGGTTGATAATGGTATCAAAGAAGAGAGGAATTGGCACACAAGGTCAAGCAGAGGAAATAGTGCTCTCTTTCTGAATAAAGGATTTCCTGTTAGCCATAAGACTAAGCATGATGAGACCATGTCAATGTCTGGGAATCCAGTTGACTGGTTTGTCAGGGAAGGAAAGGTAAAGTCAGGGAAACTGAGGTTAGAAGTATGTATTGTTATCCTTGTATATGATCTCAACTTGAAAAAAATGGCTTCTTCTTTGTTTTAAATTTTTACTGCATGCTTCTTGCTTCTCTCTTTTGATTTCCCTACATATTAACCTCCAAGTGTTTAAAATGGTTGAGGTGGCTTTGTAGTTCTTTATAACACTTCCCTAATGTGTGTATTCATGGCTTGAAATTTTCTATTTTTTTATAAGCCTTTTCGAGTGCAGTCCTTGTCTTTCTCACTTCATTCCCTTTTTCAAGGGCGCTCTGGGGTTTCCCTGTAAACTTCCTTGTCGGCCATCCAAAAGCCGAGTTTTTGGTGCAGGCATTTCTTTGTTTAAATATAACTTGGTTGCTTCTACTAGGGAAGTTTTTTTGGCTATCATTAGGTAGGAAAGCCCATAGGAAGTTACAGCCTCATGCCACACTCAAAGCAGTCACAAAGAGGAATGGGTGTGGGGCCACGCCTCCCCCCAGGGCACCGACCCTAATGGAGCGGATTTCCCTGCAAGAAAGGGTGGCTAGGATATTAGTGGTCACGGGGCGGGGGAGGTAATAGGTCTCCCTCTTCCCACCCTGCCTATAAGAATTATATTTTGTATGTTTAATTTAATGTAGATGGTAATTACAAATAATACGTTGAATTATAAACTATCAATAATGATATTATTATTGTTTACTTTGATAGATTAATAGATTCAGATACTTATATCATTAACAAATTACAATTTCAAAATATTTATCTCTTTTAAATTGGGGGTTGTTGCGATAAATCTCTGAAATTGCTATGTTAATTTGTAGTTTTTGTTAAATTGATGCTTAAAATAATGGCAACAGAGGGATAAATAGAGAAGATTAACGGAAAAAATATATGTTGGAATTTTAACCACAGTGGGGCGGGGCACCGCTGCCCCCACACAAGCTGCCTTGCCCCATGCCCCCCATTGCCCATCCCTAGTCACACAACGGGACTTGAACCCTGCCCCTTGGATGGTTTGAGAGGAAAAGCTGGTCCAGCTCAATTAGAGTAACAAAGCAAGGCTGGAAAATTTCCTTTCAAATTTTGGGGACACCTTTTATAATTCATTCTTATTTTATGATCATTTGTTCTTCCTGCTCTTTTGTGTCCAAAATGCTGAATTAGATAGGTTGAGCTAATGAATGAGGAATATGATTCTTGTGACATGAGTGCAGCTCATTCCATTTGTTCCTCAATTAGCTCTTATCTCCTTTCACTATTGTTATTCATTGCCAGCATGAGAGGTATTGATTTTTTACCTTAGTATTTTGCTCGGATATAGTTGAACTGGAGAAGATTTTTAATTCTTGGTTTTATAAATTGGTATAGTCGTTATCATCAAACTGCTATTCTGCGAGTTTTGTTACTGTAGTGGAAACTTTTAATGTTGAATTGTCTTTTGTGTAGACGAGTGTCTGCTTATGGGGTTGTTCATAGGAAAGATAGAAACCTACGAGCAATTTCTAATGCTTGTTTGATTAGCTGGTGTCCACAACAACAGCAGTATTTGTATCTTGCAGTACTGAATGTTAACAGTCTAATATTTATGTAGATATACAATTGGCAAGTTCCCTTAGGGCAGTTGTTAACTGATTTGGAGTTGTAAACACAAAAAGATAGCTTTTTCATGTTTAATTTTCTCAATATATGAGTTTATTCTGCTGGAGTGGGCGTTCTTCCTCTTGCAAAAGGTTGAGCGTTCGAATCCCGGGCGCCTCAGGATGACTTAACCGGTGCACGTGTGTGGTGGCTAGCACGTGTCGCCCTCAGGGTTTACCTCCCGGTTGTCGGCCGTGCGGGGGTTCCCTAGGTTATCAAAAATATATATATATATATATATATATATGAGTTTATTGTGCTTTGCTTATTCATAATGTCAGGAAACTTAATAAAGTATGTGTAATGGGCTCAACTATTTCCTTAGGCTATCTTTAATTAGGATGGTGAATGACAAGATGTAAGAATGGATATAGGTATCTCCCATCTAATTGACTGGGTGGCTGTGGGATGATTTGGACCTCCATTGATGGTAAGAAAATTAAGGCCCATCAACTTTGACAATATTGACAGTGATAGAATGCATGTGCATCAATGTCAAAGTTTTTTTTTTTAATCAACTGATGTCAAAGTTGAGGGGCAGCAACTTCGCCAGCGCGCCCGAGAGAGAGAGAGAGAGAGAGAGAGAGAGAGAGAGAGAGAGAGAGAGAGAGAGAGAGAGAGAGCCATCTACGTGGCAAACAATGATGGGGACACGTTTGTCATGTTAACCATCAATAGTGGCGGTACCTCTCCCTCTCTCTCCCCCCTGGTACTCACAGTCTCTTTAAGTAGATTTTTTATTTTTGTAATGGGGGAATCCTATATGGTCTATATTCCCATCTCCAAGGCCGGACTGGCAATAAAGGTTAAACTCAGACTTATATGGTTTTTTATCCGGTTCAGAGCACATCACCAAACACGAGATGGGATAAGCTATGTCATATCCTATCACATATCTTGGCCACTGGATGTAGCCTTTTGCAGTTGTTGTGTAATGACTCCTATTAAGTTTAAGTGAGGATGGTAGACTGATCTGCATGATCCTTATATGGGACAATCTCTTTGAGAATCATCCAAGATGCTTCCTCAAATGGCCTGTTTGCAGTTACATGACAAGACTTCCAGTTTATTTTGTTGCTGGCACTCATTTCCGTCAGTCTTTTCTTCTATGCAACTAGATAGTATAATTGATAATTTTTCATCTTCAGTAGCGGTATGTTTTATGAATCGAAGACCATTACTTGGTTGGGCTGACTAGTCTCAGATTTTGGCTTTCGGCTTTTGACATCTCCTTCTTTTACCACGTATACAAAGTTCTTTGTCTTCTCTTCTCAAATTCTATCGTGCATAAGCACCTTGGTTTGTTCCAATAGATTTTCTTGTACAGGTGCTTAATTGAAAAATCTGAAGGAAATCCCACTTACATATCCTCAGTCAAAAACAGCTGCATCAGCTTACGAATAATTTAGAAGAAAAAATAGAGTTGGTGATTAGATTGGTGGTATCTTGAAAAAAGGGCTCCGTAGTAATTTTCTAATTCACTTTAAGTCTGAAAGACTGCAGATGAGCTTGCAATCAAGTTTCTGGTTAAGTTTAATTGCTTAGCCAATCGAATATAGAAGCAAAATTGGTTCTTAGGAATGCATGGACTTGCTGAGGTATGATGAACTCCTTTTTATCAATATACATGAGCAGTTTCCATTTCATATGCATGACCTGGAATATGCTGAGGTAAGCCATAAGTACATGTCTACCTCAGGAAAATATTTGGAAGATGATTTATGGAGGATATTCGGCTATAAATTTTTGGCATCCCTGTAGATTTATCTTGTGAAGAGTTGACGTATACCGGTTGTATATTTTGGAAATTAGCTTGTTATTTTGCCTGGCCATTCTGTCCATATCATTTTATTCAGTACTTTGTGCAGAATCATTCTGATGCAAGCTTATGAAAGAGTCCCACGCTCAATATTTATTTGTCTTTTCAAATAATTCACTTGTTATTTTAACATGGCTTGCTATATCTACTGACTTTTTTTTAACGTATGGTGTTTCTTCATGACGATATGGGGTGCAGTCCTCCAGAAGATACAACACACAGAGAAATCTGAGGCACCATGTTAGTAGCGAAAACATGGATCTCGGAGTAGCTGGGACAGATCCGACTTTGAGGTACAGAAATGCATCACAGAGGAGAGAGGCAGCTGAATCCGGCTTGCCAAATTCTGTGAGTCATCAGGCTGCTAAGAAATGGGTTGACAGGTTGCCGGTTAGTGCAAAAATTGAAGATTCGGAAATTGAGGAGGGTCAGATTGAGATGGAAGAGCCAATTACTGATATTGCTTGGGAGAAGAATCATGTTCCTGGTGACGAAGCTGTGACTTGCAACATGAAGAATGAAAAACAAGGACCTAAAAAAAGTCCCAAGATGGATAAGGATATCAGTGGAATTGACGAAACCCGGATTCTTGAGACATTAGCAAAGATGGAAAGAAGAAAAGAGCGGTTCGAGGAACCCCTTACTTACAAAAAGGAAGTCGAAGTGAAAACCAATCGCCAAGTTAATTTGATGCAGGAAGTGACTGAAACGAAGCACGAAAGACCAGCTCGCAAGAGGCGCTGGGGTGGAAGTTGAACACCTTATTTTACAGGCTTCATTTCAGATATCGTTGCTGAGTACTAGGAGGGGCGTACATCTTACTTATGCACATTACACAGGACCGGTCTTGGAGATTCAGGTGAAGTCAGAATTCTTCGTCTCAATCTTCGTTTACCAATTTCACCTTTGGGGATATATGCCTAAAAACTTCCATTGTCTTCTATGGTACTAAGAGTTCTACTGATGTGCATTTCAGTGTGATACCCATGTGCATTCGTGCTGTAAATCCTTTAGATTTCGAGATTATGGAGACGGTCTACAAATAATGTCGGGCTCTATCCATTCCGATCTGACGATGAGCATTCCCCTCCGAGATTACGGAAACAGCCTGCGGTCAATGTCGGACTCTTATCAGCTTTCGTTCGGTAACGAGCAATAGCTCTGTTCCTTACATTTCTCAAAGAAGCTACGAGGAAACTTCGCAGCATTCGAGACACTGCATGAAGTAGACGGCAATGAAAAAGGGCTTGGAGCATCTGAATGCTGCAACTAAAGAGCAAAGACCGCAGATACAATGAGACATTAAGACAGTTACAGTCGGTTAAGCAACTCCTATAGTTTTCTTGGAATACAGTTGCATTCTTCCGTTGGAAATCTATTGTATTTGTTACATGGATTCCGTTTGTTTCGCGAAAAATGAATAAATGATCGCTTGTATCGTTTAAAATAATTAGTTAGCGTTTCGGGACTTGACTACGCATTTTAAAAATTTAAGGATTTAATGATACTTTTATGATAAGTTTTGAAGACTTTCCGGAGCACGTGTCTTGTTAAAAAAATAAAAAAGGGTGAGGAGAAATATCAAAGTCCATCGCAGCCGTCCGTTTCCGTCGCGCGGCCCAGCTGACGGCGACGGCGCGACGAAAGTATCGGAAAGTTGGGGGGGGGTCCACCGGTGATTTTTTTTTTTGGTTGAAAAACTCAGCCCAAAAAAGGGAAAACGGAAATGGGAAATGGAAGGAGAAGAGGAGTGCGACCCTTGTTCTTCGAGAAACCACTCGCTCCCACCCCAACCTAATCTCCGATTCCCTCCTCGCTCCCATCGAATCCACCGCCCGATCATCTCCGTCTCCGGCCTCCGTTGAAAGCGAAGGTCCGCCGCCGCCGGCGCCCGCCACCTCCCTCCTCCTCCACCTCCTCCTCCTCTGACGACTTCAGGTACGCCCCTCCGGCGATCGCTTCCCTTGGTGTGTGTGATTCAGCGTCGCCTCCTGACTGCGCGGAAGTCGATTTGCTTTGTAGAGGCGGGGGAAGGTCCTCGGTTCCCGAGTTTTCCCCGCCGATCTGAATCGAAGTCGCGCGGGAGCTTTGTAACTGGCTAATTTCGTTAGTTGACCGGGTCGCGGATCGATGCCTCTCGTGCTGCTCGTTAGCCTGATCCCGTTTGTTAGTAGCGCCGGCTTTTGGTTGGTTTGGATCTGGGGAGTTGGTGAGTCTGAGGAGGTTAGGGGCTGCACTAGCTTGTTGGACTGTTTTCTTAAGTTCCTCTCGATTTAGTGATTTCTCGATCAAAGGCGTAACAATTGCACAGAATTGATGTTATCTGGGTTTGTGGGTTTGGCGAACTCTCGGATTCTGTTTGTCGAGTCATGTGCGGATAATTAGGACGTAAACTCTGGGGATACGTGGGATGGTTATAGTTGCCTTTGCATAGGCGCTATGGATATAAATTGTCGCGATGGCATATATTGAGTGAAGGTGGAGTTTTTGAATTATCATGTTGAACTTACAAAATTTAGTACTTGGGTTCGCGGAAATCCGGACAACTATGAACTAAAGTTTGGCACCATCGCGTACCGTGTTGTGGACTTGTTTATGCTGGTTTCCCTAGAATATAGTTAGCGGGAATTTGTTGTCTTGCAGTCTTTGTTGACTGGCGCTGGGGTGAAGAGTTCGGTGGGAATTTGCATCAAATGGCGAGGATAAAACCCCAAACCCTCCTTCTTCAGAGTAAAAAGAAGAAGGTCCCTTCACGCGTCAGTGTTCCTGTGATGACTCTGTACTGCTTATTCGTTGGGTTGGCCGTTTTCTCCTTGTTTGTTACGTATAGGCACTGGTCAAGAAGGTAGGATTCTACACTCCCCCATACCCCTCCCTTTGATGACTCAGTTTCTTAAAATGATATTGTCTATAGGTTACTTATTGCCCAATACTGAGGTTAAACTGGTGATCGTTTTTCAGGTCTGTGGAACAGACAGGCACTGGCTTAGCAAAATTTGAGGTAATATCATCTTTTTTCAACTTTCTAATGAGTCAAAATCTTGAATCTATCTTTTCAGTTTGCCGCTTTCGTATTGATATCATGAAATGTGTTTGATTTATTATGGTTTTATATTTTAGGACGCAGATGCTGCTGTAGATTCGAAGAAGTACGATCTTCCTGGTTATGCTGTAAGTTTTTTTGTAATTCTTTGCACGAACATGCCCGTAGGACTTGTGGCATATAGAGAGGAAGAATTATCACACGAGATAAGCTTTCCACATCTTGTCATGATGAGGCTTACTGCTTCTCAACCTGGATGACTTCTCTATGGGGCGAGTTGAGATGGGGATCACTGTGTCCATTCCTGCCCTGCACCTCAAGAAGCTGGCTCACTAATTGCCCCATGCTTGGTAGGGCACGTGCGGAGCTTCTGTTAAAGCCCCATGCCCACTTCGCAGGAATAAATCACGCACAAGTCCTGCCCTACTTACCCTGTAACTATGATAATTTAACAGTGTATACTGTATAAAACTCATGAATCTTGAACCTTGTTATGTTAATGCAGAAGAGAAACATTACTCTACGTGAGATGATGAGGAACTCTGCGATTATATGTAATTTGTGGAATATGGAGTGGAGGCAAACAGTTGTTTATTAGTCAAGTTTATAAATAATTGAAAACACATTATATGTTGTTCAAGCAATGCAATAAGCTACTCCTAGATATGAACAGATCTCAAAAGAAGAAGAAGATATGTAAGATTGTATCCATCTCAAGCCTCAGAGAGAGAGAGAGAGAGTCTCACACTCAGATTGCCTAAATGTCTGATACTTTTATAAGGTTATGTTCATTAAGCTAATAAAGTGGAGATCTTTAACAACATATGATGGGCAATGATTTCTCGAACCTGTCCGTGCGTTTCCCTGAGCATGGGGCTGTCTTGTTTTGTCGAGTTTGCAATATGCCCTGCATGATGTCAACCTGTCCTGGTGTAAAGGGTAAGATTAGTTGCGGCCCCTTCCCTGAGTGGAGCGTTACTCTACTTCACTGTAATTAGTGGTTCTGAGGATTTGATATTGAGAATAGTGGCGTTGAAACATGTGTATCTCTCTTTAAGCAATATTCCCAACTCTGCAAGATTGCTGAACTTATGTGGTCCCTCCTGCATATTGCAAGATTTATTATCCTTTTCTTTTTCTGATTAATTTTTCCTATTTTTTGTGCAGATTTTGAATACATCAAAAGGTGATATCGTTGTGGAGCTTTTCAAGGATGTTGCCCCTGAGATTGTGGATAAATTCCTTGACTTGTGGTGAGTGTGTATCTGAATATTTAGTCATGCTCAGTGGTCAAGATCACAGACTCAAGTCTTTGCAGCTTAACTTAGATTTAAGAAGAGCCCCATGAATGCATTATTGCTCATCAGCTGATTTGATGGCTGTTTAATCTTGATTGATTTTTTGTTTATGTGCTTTAATATCTCTCTATTTTCTCCTACCTCTTGAGTTTGTTCAGAGTGTGATATGTGTCGATTCAACCAGTAATGTTTCTTGTGGAATTAGTCGTCTTAACTGTGGATTCAGTAGCAGCGGCTAAATATTATACTTTTGCTGCTGAATCTGTACTGTTCTTATACTATAGGTTTTGCACTCCGTGATTGGATGACTATTTGGTCCTTGTGCACTGTGCAGTGCCATTGCTGAATACATAATTACTTGGTGAAACTTCGTTTTGAATCCTTTGGTAAATGTAGTTCACTTTCAAATTATTAGAATTACTTCCTGAAGTGAATAACAAAGGCAATATTGTTTGACTCTAGCCAATGTTTTCAATGTACATTCTCATATTATGCACACCAACAGCCTGAGCTTGGATTTTTGCAGCCAAAAAGGGCACTTTAGAGGCATGCCTTTCCATCGCGTGATTAAACATTACGTTATTCAAGGAGGGGATTTCCAAGGTCTTGGAGCGGCAGAAGATTGGACTTCCCGAGGAAAGCTTCGGGGCAAGCTCGTGACGAGGTACCTTGAATTGATGTGAATCATCACTGTAAGGTCTATTTAACTTTTGTTTTGTATTTTACATGATCACTTACTTTTTTCTCTTCTTAATGTGCAGTCCTAAGCATGAGGCTTTTATGCTTGGTACTTCAAAGAGTAAGCAAGACAGCAAGAAATTTGAGCTTTTCATCACAACTGCTCCCATACCGGATTTGAATGACAAGATTATTGTCTTTGGACGGGTAATCAAGGGAGAAGATGTGGTCCAGGTAATTTCACTTCTCTGTTCAAGAGTTGCTTGTTTTTTATTCCAATTCGAGATACAACTGCGCAGTTGGCCCATTATGTTTGTTTCTATCAGGAAATTGAAGAAGTGGATACAGATGAACTATATCGGCCCAAGTCTAATATATTGATATTTGATGTAATTCTCAAATGAAGCTTTAGCCAAACTGG
This sequence comes from Syzygium aqueum, assembly GCA_031216185.1. Lineage (NCBI taxonomy): Eukaryota > Viridiplantae > Streptophyta > Magnoliopsida > Myrtales > Myrtaceae > Syzygium > Syzygium aqueum. Next base: position 2,246,648 of record CM062231.1, read on the forward strand.
TGGCGTGTGTTGTTAACATGTGCTCCTCTGAGATTTTGCTAACCAGGATACAAGTTTTCTGAGGCAGACCACATTCCTCGGGACTTGTTTTATCTTCTCCGATAGGTGTATTACTTGCATTGTTGTTTTCAGGATCTTTTGGATTTGTAGCGCTTTTCCTTTCTCTTTTTGTTTCTTTCCGGGGTGGGGATAATTTGTGGTAGGGATTAGTTTCTCTTTTCAGTAAAAAATACAGGGAGCTTTGATTTGTGGAGGGAGCGGGAATGCAGAGTTAGGTTCAGCATTACACGAACAATTGTGCTGCTGCATCTTTTTGCTTGTATTTTTTTTTTTTGGGTAAGGTATCTTTTTGCTTGTATTTTTATCATTATATTCTATGAAGTTTGTTTGTTCTTTGTTGTTATTAGTGTGAAACCACGGAATTCTTATGTTACCTCCTTGCCGGGGAAAATATTTATCGGAATCTGCTTTCCAATTTTAGTTTCTAAGGAGGTATTTTTCTTTTAATATCTTTAAGCTCTTCAATGGAGCGAAGGGAGTAACTCGAAAGCGGATGGAACTTGACTCTGGTTAAGAATTATCAAGAACATGGATTAGCTCAATTGCTTATAACTTAATAAGTTTTGGTTCAACTCAGAGACTCTATCATCCAAGGTCGGCCCAAACTTATATCCGCGAGCTACTCTTTGCTGCAAAGTGCTTTCTAGTTAATGGGTCACAAACATATATTTCCCCACGAAGTCTAGATAGATACTCATGAACCACAAGAAAACAGTCCAAAACCTACAAGCTCTTAAAGTCACCTCTCTCACCACGATGGAGCCACCACCGAACGTCACTGTTGCCGCTGCCATTGGTCCACCCCAGCATGCTAGTGAAGATGCTAAGTACAATGGATGCTAATAGCGCTCTTTTCGAAGAGAATAATCAGATTTTTAAGGTCTAATAATAATCTTGCCAGATAAATATAAAAAAAGTTGATTCTTGAAAGGGTTTTGGTTACTAAAACTAGCAGTTTCACATAGCAAGCTGGTTTCATCATTTGAAGGGGCAAAGTGTGTTCGATTTGAGCCGGCTCATTTCTTTATGAAGCATCCCACTTACCGAAAAGAGGCAAATAACTGTGACTTCTTTCTGTCTGATGACCGTGAAATGTTATTGACTTTGACAGCAAGCTTGGTATAATTGCTGCCTTGAGACATGTCACGCCGGATTTGTTCATGTCTCATAACTGCATTCACTCAAGTGAGATCCCATTCCCATTTCTACATGCTTTGCTTTAACAAATTGACACATTTGTTCTTGAATTCTCCTCTAAGTAATCGGGTACTTTTAAATTGAATAAGCTACGTTCTAGCTGCTTGGAAACTATTATGAAGGGATTAGAGGTTCCTTCTCGTTTGTCTAAATCTATCTACTCAAGTTACCTTTGATTCCTACCCATCATTGAACAGTTTTCACGGTTATCTTGCATATTAATCTCCTTGGTTTTACCGCTATCCTGAAGCTATTTAGGGACAACAATTCCTCGAATTTCATTTAGGGCATAACATGACATGTCCACCGTATCAGATCAGACTGTTGTTTGGTGGGTTATTTAGCAAAGCGCCTTCAACTGTTTCTTTAGTTGATTTGAGGTGGTTGCATCATGGCTTTGAGTCAGTTCGGAGGTTTGGTTTCTAGTTTCAAGCTCCAACATGTGAAGCATTTTCTGTTCTGTCTCGTGCCATTGTATGTTATCCATGATGTTGATGAACTACTCGACGTCATCTCGTGAAATTAGTCTCATTGATTTTATTGCTATTCGTTTCATAATGGTAAATGTCGGTTTTTTTTGGCTTCACTGTAACTCTACTGCGGTAGTCTTTGTATTTTGCTGCATCATGCATTGTAGTTGGGGCTTCAGTAGATTTTTTGATTATGCAGTTGTTTCGATAACCGAGATGATCTGAAGGAACTATTCGAACCAGTTCTTCTGTATACCATAATCCAGAGTACCTAACCTCGCTAATTAACTTTTATACCTCTGCTTAAGGCATAAGTACTTAAACTGACGCATGAACTTGGATGTAGTGCAACCAGCTGCTTTCATTTCTCCCACTCAATGGCAGCATGTATCGATTTATTTGACATGCCTTGTTCGATCCTAACAGATGAGTATATTGGGTCCTTCAGACGTCACTTGCTGAGAAGAACATAGAGCTCAAATCAAAATCACGTGGAAATAGCTTCTCCAGCGAATGATCCAAATAGCTTAATCAAAATGCAGGCACAGTCAGCGGCCCGAGACCATGTTTCGGTCGAAATTTCTCATACTGAAGATGACATCGTGTCTTCCATTTGGGGAAAGATGGAGGTCATTTCATCGTCAATCAATATCCGCAGAGTGCCCGAGCGACTGCTCGGGGAAAATAGCAGGCACTACTTCCCGCAATTGGTCTCTATCGGACCTTATCACCGAGGCAAAGCGACTTCCATGGATGATCACAAGTGGCGCTACTTATTTACACTCCTAAACCGAAACCCCGACATAGGATTGACCTTGGACAAGTGTGTGAAATCGCTCCGAGAGTTGGAGCACCTAGCGCGTCGGTCTTATGAAGGAGATATAAACCTCTCCAGCAACGACTTCATTGAAATGATGCTTGTTGACGGTTGTTTTATCCTTGAACTCTTCATCAAGTGCTCGAGCCGGAGCCTCCGACATAGGAATGATCCTCTCTTTTGCACTCCGGGGAAGCTGTATGACTTGAGGTGCGATCTGGTGCTGCTGGAAAATCAGATTCCTCTGTTTGTTCTTCAGCGATTGTTTCAGATCGTGCCGATTCCGAAACAGTGCACACATTCTCTGTACGATCTTGCCTTTCGGTTCTTCAAGAGTATGATCCCCGGAGAACATGAATATCTCCGAGAAAAGCTCAACGAAGAAGCTCATCATTTGCTCGACTTAATCCACAACTGTTTGATACCAGCGAATTACACGAAGAAAGATGCACCGACACGAAGTGGTCTGGATAAGCATGCGGTCGAACTTCAAGTTGCTGGAATCAAGTTCAAAAGATCAGTGACTAGAAGCGTGTTAGACGTCGAATTTAGCAAAGGTGTCCTCTATGTCCCAGCTCTGAGAATCAATCCGAGCACGGTGACCCTTTTGAGGAACCTAATCGCCCTCGAGGAAAGTCGGTGCGTTGACACGCCATGCGTGACTTCTTATGCTAATCTCATTCACAAACTAATGTCCTCGGAGAAGGACGAGAAGCTGTTCTGCGAACAACGCATAGTATCAAACCACTTGGACGGCGACGCGAAGGTTTTCCAACTGTTTGGTGATCTGTGCAAGGGTGTGATCTTACAGGATTATCACTACGAAGAACTCTGCGTACAGATGAAAGAGTACATCGACAGGAAAAAGCGCAGGACATCGAAGTGCAACCAGAAGACTGATCAACAAGCAAGTAAGCAGACCACGATCGTCATCCTGGCCATCATCGTCCTAATCATGATATTCATCGGGACGCTGTTCTCTGCGTTGTCATTCTTCCTTCACCATGGACGCGAATGAGCCGCTTTGTCGTCGCATTATGTTAGCTCCTCTTTTTCTTTCGTGGGTTCGAGTTTCTGTTGCTTTACGCACAAGTAATGCGTCGGAGCGAATGTTGCACATCCGTGTCTTGAAAGTTTCACGATCAGAAAGATGGATCGATATAAACAGCGAACAACGTCATCGCGAGTTCATTGTCTACTCGTTCTGCAGAAATTTCCACTGAAGCAATCGTTTCTGGCTGAAAAAGAAGCAAAAGCGGCCTCGTTTCATCTCCATGCTTTCAAGAATGCTCTCATTGTAATGTCATCGTGACCAAGATGTTTTTGGGCTACGGAACAAAGCCTTAAAGCAAAATGACCAGAAAGGAACAGTGTAGATGCAAACACAAATTTGGCCTTTTTGTACTCGTGAAAAATAAATGTTTCATCCCTTATTATAAAATTTCAAGATTGCTAACAAATGTCCTACCTTATTTAACTGGGTCCAGATTGGTTCACACGGAGATCGGGTTGGTTCCAAGATGAAAATTTGGGGAACCGGCCTTGGTTCTTAGGAAGAACCGATTTTGATCTTTTAGTCTTTTTTTTATCTTTACTTTGTTTATAAAAAAAATGGATACGTACGTTAGAGATGGATTTTGAACTTGGGAAATTTAGGAAATCCATAAATGCCTTAATTATTGTACCGCAAATTACTGACATGATATGTTTTTCTATAATAGTTCTTATTCCGAGCACCCCTATGGGATCAAACCTCCTCCAACACAAAATTCACTTGCGCAAAATTGTTGGGCCAAAAAAATAAAATAAGAAAAAGGCACAAAATTGAACAAAGAATAGAGAAGACATTGGAGATGGTGGGCTGATCCAATTTTGCTTACTCGTGTTATTACAAACTGCCGATCAGTTTTAATTTTTGTCTCTTGTGAATACTATTAAGGATTAATATCACCAAAAACTCTAAACTGGTACATATGTGATAATTTTACTCCGAACTCTTTTTTTTATCACTAAAAATCCCAAACTGGTACACTTGTGACAATTTTACTCAGAACTTTTTTTTTACCATCAAAAACCCCAAACTGGTACTCCTATGACAATTTTACCCTAAACTTTTTTTTTACCACCAAAAATCTTAAACTAGTACAACTGTGATAATTTTACTACAAACTGGTAAACCAGTGACAAATTTACTTTAAACTATTTTTTTGATCACGAAAAACTTTAAACTGGTACACCTATGACAATTTTACCCAGAAATAATAATTTTTTATTTTTTATTTTATTTTCTTCATATTCAACCTTTGGCCGGTCGCTAGACCGGCAACCGGCCAGAGGTGGAAGCATGCAAGGGCCGCCCTCGCCGGCGTTGGGCGATCCTCTCCAGCAACTGGGGGGGCCAACCTCACTGGCTTCCGCCTCTGGCCAGTCACCGATTCGGCGACCGACCAAAGGTTGAAGACGAAGAAAAAATAAAAAAATTAATAAAAATTTGAAAAAATAAAAAAATAATATTAAAATTTTAGTTCATGGTAAAATTATTGCATGTGTACCAGTTTATGGTTTTTTGGGGTATGTTCGTGGTAAAATTGTCACATGTGTACTAGTTTAAGGTTTTTGGAATATGTTTGGGGTAAAATTATCACATATATATCAGTTTGAAGTTTTTTGTGATTAAAAAAAATTCGGGATAAAATTATTATACGTGTATCAATTTAGAATTTTTGGTGATATTAATCCTATTATTAATGATCAGCTTGGGCGAACCTAGCTGTCCACCTCAGCAATCATTATCTAAAAATTAACAAATTGGCACCAGCCTTAAGTTCAGCATCCTTCAATAGACTTGAATGTTATTCAACTTTTCTTAGTCTTATCATATATATTGAAAATAGGGTCAGGAAACTTTCAAATTGGCTTCGAGATTACGTTTTTGCAATTGTTTTTCAAGCGGGTAGAGGCTGTAGTCAGAGTCAACATCACGATAGTGGGCCCAGAATTTTAAATTCTTTCTTTTTAAATTCAGTATGGTCCCATGTGATCCTAAAAGATCTGCAACTTGCAGATAAGATGGGGGGTCCGGTATAGGGTCAATTTGGTCATTAAAATTTTTGAATCGGACATGATGTGGCAACTTTGGATTTTATCAAGAATCTCACATCTGGCCGCAATTATTGGACGCAATCATAATGTCACCAAATTTCAGGCACCTCTTTGAAATTTCAAAAAAAGGGGGAAAAAGACAAAATAAGGAAAGTATGCGGCAGTTGCCAGTGTGACTTTTGGAATGAATGCATATCCCGCATTTGGAAAAACAGGTGAATAGGAAGATACCTTGACCAGGGAATAAGCAACTTTTTTTCTTTTAACTTTTTCTAACTAGTTAGCACAATTAAGTGAAGCCCGTTTGGTAATGCATACATCGAAATTACATCAACTTAAAGTTGGGTGACATAATTTTTTAAAATCTGCTGTAAATTGTTGCTACAAATTTGAAGAATTTGCAAGGAGTTTGCCAAACATCTGAAAAGGAACTGCAAAGTCCTTTTCATAATTGGAGCCGTAGCGAAAAAAATAAAAATAAAAAGATTGTGCAAAAACGGGCTTTATTGATTGGCATATTTTAGAGCAGGGGAATCTTAATTTATTTTAAAAGATTGGGACTCGTGGTAAATGCATAGTCAGATATTATTTTCTTATCGTCCGGCAACTTTTTCTTGTAAAAAAAAAAGAGAGGAAAATTTAGAAGGGCGAAGAAATAGGATGAAGCATCAACTTCCCTTCTAGAAAAAGGACTAGGAAATAAATAACACAAATAGAGGGGCATCGGAGCTAAAAAGGAGAAGAAAAACTCTAGCCAAGTGGGAAGAACACCCCCCCCCCACGGGGGGCCCCACATGGGCCCCACCTCACGCATTTGGACAAACCACATTACTCGGTCGTGTCGTACGCTCATAGTTCAAAACATTGGGGAAATTGTCCCCTACGTCTCCGGCGCACGTACACCCTCCTCTCTCCGCCGTCGGATCCTCCATCCATCGCGCGAAGGCCGACGCGAACGGTGGGATTGCAGGAGCGAAGACGAAAGATGACGACCCAGGAGGGGCTGATGATGATGATGGAGGACTACGACGCATCGCGCTGTCAAAGACAGACTACGCATTTGCCGCATTTGCGCAGCGCCATCTTCGTCCCACGAAAACGCACCTTCCTTTGGGGGGCGAGTCTGTCTTTCTCGTGCATCATCGTCAGCTCCTCCTCGCTCGGCCTCTCGATCTGCGTTTGTTATCCGACCCCACGAGACCGAAAGGAAGAGATAATCCAAGAACTGGGTCTTGGTTGGGTTTGAGAGGGAGAGAGACGAGAGAGAGAGAGAGAGAGAGAGATGGAAGGGGATAGGAGAGTTGGGGTGGCGGTGGATTTCTCGGCATGCAGCAAGAAGGCGGTGAAGTGGGCGGTGGACAACGTCGTCCGCGACGGCGATCACCTGATCCTCATCACCGTCCGCCCCGAGGGTAACTACGAGGAAGGCGAGATGCAGCTCTGGGAAGCCACCGGCTCTCGTAACACAATCTTCTCTCTCTCTCTCTCTCTCTCTCTCTCTCTCTCTCTCTCTCTCTCTCTCTGTGTTTGTGCGTGCGTGTGTGTGGGGAACAGTGTCTAGAGATCACGGTTGATATGACGTTGATCCTTGTAATATGTTCCACTTTTGCAATTTTTTTCCTTCTTCTTCAGCTAGAAGAGCTGTTTTTCAAAGAAGTGAGACAGAAGATAGATTAGATGGAGATCATGTATAAGATAGATTAGATGGAGATCATGTATAAGAATACACTCTGCTCTTTTTTTCATCGTGGGTTTTTCATTTTTAGTGGTTTTTTGTTTGTTTTTGTTCTCTTTTGTTCCAAGGAATGGATCCTGGCTCTTTGTTCTGAAGTTCCTTTCCCAGATAAGTTCGTGATTGTTTATGTGTTCTGGGTTACGACATCTGGATTTCATGGCAATGAATTCAGTTGACCTGGAATGGACCCTAAAAGAGGAATCTTTATCTTGAGAAATGATCTGTTTCTTGATTCTATCATCTTTTGGATTACTTTAGTTTATTGATCTCTGTGTGTGTGTGTGTGTGTGTGTCATTTGGGGTTCATTCATTTTGTTTTTTGGGCAGCTCTTATCCCTCTGAATGAGTTCTCTGATCCCATTATCATGAAGAAATATGGGGTGAAGCCTGACCCAGAGACGATCGACATCGTCAGTACTATTGCTAGGCAGAAGGAGGTAAATTCTGAATCTGGATTTATAATCTGACGTTGCATTTTTGCATAACCTGTATATCTGTCTTATAGAAAGAGGACGATTGATTCAATGTCTATTTGTGCAGGTTGCGGTGGTTATGAAGATCTACTGGGGAGATGCACGGGAGAAGATCTGTGAAGCGATCGACAAAATCCCCCTGAGCTGCCTCATAATTGGAAACAGGGGCCTCGGCAAGCTGAAGAGGTACAATTGATTGCATCCAACTCTGACTCCTTGGTGCTGTTGAATATGCATTGGCATGTGCACCGTTATGTGCTAGGATAGAAATGGTTACTTTTGCCTTGTGGCTCAATTGATTGGCTTGAACTCGATAAAGATGCTGCTAAGATCCATTCTACTGATGACATGTCTTGACAAGACGAAGCATGATGCGGGCAAGGAATAGAAACTAGTGTTTCTTGTGGAATCTAGTGCAGGTGTCATTAATCATTATTTACCGGCCTACTCTGTTTGCTAACACACTTCTATCATATTAAAAAGGTAACATTTACTGTCTAACATCATTCTCGTAGAACAAGAGAATTTTCCCTAGAAGTGCTATTTATTCTTGATTTGCCCCTACGGAGGATCATTTAGCTGGGAAGATGTAGCGTCCGATTTTCTATGCTAGACTAAGTGGCCTCAAGTTGATTGTGCAATTGAGATGCTTCTCTTCCTCTCTTTGAATGTTTTGCTGAAAAAACTGATGCAGTTTGTCTGTCGTATTGGTGCAGGGCCATACTGGGGAGTGTGAGTAACTATGTCGTGAACAATGGATCTTGCCCTGTGACCGTCGTGAAGAGCACAGAACACGATCACTAAGCGGTTCGCATACTCTTCCTATGATTGATCAAGAAATAAATTCACCTGCATTCTCTAGCCGATTGGGTTCCTAGTCCTTGAGGATATCCAGGATGGAAACCATGGAAAGTAAGTTTTGCTGTTGGGATGCTTCGGCAAAGTTGTAAGAATTTCACAGTTGGTGTATATGCCTTTCTTCAGTTTCTGCAAAGTAAACTCTGTTGGACCGAAAAAAAATTTGATCATGGACGACTTTGGGTGTTGGATAGTGGCATTTAATTTGCAGAGGCGTAGCTCTTGGTTATAATCTCGGGGTTGCTTTTCATGGCTTCTCATCTCATTATTAGTTCTTCCATCTTAAGCAGGGGTGTGATTTGTTGAGTACCTCAAGCCTCTCATCTCTGAATTATGTGTGTGCATATATGTTGGTGATGAGAGGGATTTTCTAAATGGATTAAGGAAGTTACTTTTGAGGAGGGAAAATTGTACAAGTTCTTCTCTTTATGAAAATTGAAAGGACTTAAGCCGTTCATTTAATCAAATGAACGACATGAATACGTGATTCTGCACAGCACTAACTCGCAGTTAGAGATAGTAGGTGACTACTGTACCGGCACCATGCTCTGTATGCTCTGTATCGTGTTTGCACATGTTGCTAGCGGATCATGGAGGCTTCAGAGTTTAGCTGCTGTGGCGAAATTGCTTACTGGATGTCTTGCTTTTGGTATCGAAGGATGCCGTGTGCACAGATTTGGGCCAATGCACTCAGACTTGATCATGTGCCCGGCAGCAATTTGCTAGCTCAGGTGACCCCGAAAATGTATGTCAATTGATTAGCTAGAAGCCAGCTTGGGCAATGAGTCACCCTCGGACACGTGGCCCGATCTGTGTCCCGATCCACCCTAGATATAAAGGATGAGTAGCCGATCGACGATCAGGCTAGGGAAAACCGACACGTATTGGTCTTAAAATGGACAATCTTGGTATGAGTTTCATCACATGTACTTAGGTTAATTTTAGTAGGTATATTTTAGAACGTCACAAGCTGAGAACCTGAACACCATTGTTAGCTTCCGAGAAATGAGGCTGAAATATCTCAAAAACCAGAGACAGATCCATTCCTCCTTGTCCTGTATTCATGCTCAGCTACTTATTTAGGAGGAGCAAAAGAGAAATCTAATCCCTTTACTCGCAACTCTTTTATCTTAATCTCTACAATCTCTTATCCTCCATTTTTCCCCCTTTTATCCTCCTTCCGAATCAATTGAAGGGCGCACAACTAAAAGTGGCAACTAATGGAGAACAGGAACATTAGAATCCTTCTCACAATGTCATTCTTCTCTTTCATTTGGCTCAACCCCGCCGAGGCGATCTGCGTCCCTCGCAACTCCACTCCCGCCAGGCCATCTCTGGCGCCTGACTCTCCGACGAACTCCAATGCCTCCCCATCCCACGAACCGTCTCCATTGCCAGAATCGATTCCTCCTCAACCCTCCATGGTTGCTCCTCCACAAAGCTCACAGGCTGCAGATGCCGATCCTCCACCAACCAATGTAGAGGCCACTACCGTGCTCAGAGGCAGCCTAATGCAGGCCGGAGGGGCCGACCTCGCGATAAAAAAGTTGTGCGACACGACTGATTACCCCGGCCTCTGCGTCTCCACCCTCTCCCCGTTCCTAGTAGGGAGTGCACTGCTGGCAGAGCCCATCATGCTGCTCCAGACAGCCATTAAGGCAGCGACCGCGGAGACCAAGCTCGCGATGATGGTGCTAGGCAGGCTCATTGAGACGTCGTACGCAGACGCCAAGACCTTGATGAGCCTCAAGGACTGCCACGACAACTACAGCGACGCACTGGACAACTTCCAAGCCGCAATGGATGCAACCCCAAACCGGGACATAGGGACCATAAACAGCATGCTGAGCGCGGCGGTGACGGACTACGGGACGTGCGAGGATGAGTTCTCGGGGGGGAGCTCGCCGATGGCCGGCCACGATAGTAAGCTTAGCCATATGGCTGATAATTGCCTGGCCATTGCTTCCTTGATCAAATGAGTTAGTTCTTGGGTGTCCATTGAGATGTCCTGTAATATAAGATCCAAAATGCCACTAAAGTTAAGGAAACACTTTTTTTATTGTTTTCAATAGGATAATGAGTCTTAGGAATAAGAAGCAAATACATACCGTACAGGAATTGTATGGTTCTATACGATTACAATGTATATGATGAGTATTGTAGTCTTGTGAAAGTGGTTTTTATGTAATTAACTAAATTGCTAATGGGTTCTTTCATTTGTGAGAAATTGTAGAAGGTTTTTGTACTGTTGTACAGGAAAATTGTATTTATGGTGTAATTGGGTGATTCATTGAGATTAGCAAACGAGAATCACTCCCAGTCCATTAATTTTTCTCCACACTCTTGAGTGATTAAAGATTAGGAGTCCGACCCAAACGGGTTGCTCGAGTGTTCAAAATTTTATCGGTACAAAATTTTATCGGTTCAAAATTTAGGTTCGAAACGCTGCAACTACGCATTCTCTTCACCAGTATGAACCGTATGCACCAATAATTATTGATGTGCAACAAGTGAGGGCCAGCGAAATAGACTCGGCATTTGAGGATATCGCTAGCCACAAGCGAGGGCCAGCGACCTTCACTGGTTAGAGGGGAGGCTCGCCTTTGGTCGGCGCAGAAAACTCTTCTAACATGTGCCGAGCTCGTTGTCCATGGAACGAAATTAGAAGTAAACTGTAGATTTAAACCTGTATGCACAAGGAGTGAAATTTTGATTGCTCACCGCCTCACGATAACTCAATAGGTTGACCTGTCTATTTCAGATGGCCTGGAAAGCAATCCATGAATTGATGATAAAATCATGGTCAGAGAAGACAGATCAACCCATCAAAATCAGCTGCCACCACCGGCCATTGCCTCTGGCTACTGTCATATGCAACAACCAAATCGATTTTCATAAAAAGAAACTTCCAACAATGACAACAGAGACGGCATTAGGCTTCTCAACTTGGCCACACCTACTGCACTCGCAGAGAGAAGAGCGCGTAGGAGCTCCCTTCGGTCCAAGCAGAGAGCAGAATTTTTTTTTTGTCTTCTGGCCACGAACGCAGGACAACTCTTTGAAATAGCCCTTCTTCACTGAGCCTCAAAACATGAATTTCAGTATCAAGAAGAGCCATTCGAACAGAAAGAAATTCACTTCCCTCAGAGCAAGTTGAAACCAACTTCTTCACTCGCATAAGATCAGGTACACTGGGTATATAACCACGCAGTCTCCTAATATGTTCATAAACACGAAATCAGCCGAAAACCCAGAAAACTTTTCGTACTAACAAAGGAAACAATCTACCATGGCAATCGGTTTGCGAACAAAAATGGGTGACTTTTACGGCTCAGATAAACGTTGGAAACAAGGATTCAACTCCCCGACCTGTGACAGGTCTCGTAGAGCTGGGATAAGAACATTTGTCATCACTGCCAAAATCACCCAACAAGCGACAACGACGATAATTATTCAAAGCAAACAACGCGAGATAGAGGCACTGGCAGGAAAAGAGAGAGGATGCCAGGAAGACGTAGAAGGAAACCACGACTTCATCGAAGCGAAGAGAAGAGACCCTAATATGCTATGGCTTCGGGTAAGTAGTGGGTGGTAACCAAGAAGGGGGAACATTCCAGATTCTGTAACACCCCCAACAACAAAGTTGCCGATAACCAAGAAGCAGTTGATGCTCAACCCAAGGTGAGAGACACGCATTGTATTGTGTAGAACTTATTTAGTATGGGGTTTAGTCCCAAGACCAACAGACCATATCAAAGTGACAGAGAATCATTGGTTTTCTATTCTAAATGGAAACAGGGCAAGTCCCATGCAAGTAGAAATCAAGAAATCTGAAAGCAGAATCCGCTTTTCTTCTGGCCAAGAGCACAGAACAACTCTTTTAAATAGGCCTTCTTCACCGAGCCTCAAAGGGTGAATTTCAGCATTAAGAAGAGCCAATCAAACAGACAGAAATCATTCGATTCAATTCACTTCCATCAGAGCAAGTGGAAACAGCTTTACACTCACATAAGATCAGGCACATTAGCATGGTTCAATCGTAATCACCATTGGGAATATAACCATGCCGTCTCCTGACGTATTCATCAACACAGACATGAAACAACGAAATCAAAATCCGAACAAAACCCAGAAAACTTTCCGTATTAACAAAGGAAACCATCTATCGTCGCAATCGGTTTGTGTAGAAAATTGGGTGGACTTTCACGGCTCAGATAAACGTTGGAAACAAGAATTCAACTCCCCGACCTGTGACAGGTCTCGTAGAGCTGGGATTAACATTTATCATCACTGCTAAAAATCACCCAACAAATGACAACGACGATAATCATTCAGAGCAAACAACGCGAGATAGAGGAACTAGCAGGAACAGAGAGAGGATGCCAAGAAGACGGCGGAGAAGAAGGAAACCACGACTTCGTCGACGAAGCGAAGGGAAGAGACCCTTATATGCAATGGCTTCGGGAGGGCAGTGGGTGTGGCAGTGTGGGCTTTGGAATATTAGGTTAAATTATGGGCCGCTTTAGTGACTATTTATGGCCTGTTCTTTGGGCTTGAGTGAGGGCTTCCATGCCGTCGCCGGCCACAAGGAGGGGTCGTGAGCCCTCGCCGGATCTGGCGAGGCGAGGGTGTGGCAGCCCTTCCCGCCCACAACGAGGGCGGGCGAGGGCCGTAACTCTCTCGTTGTGGCCCGTGAGGGGTCACGGCCCCTCGCCGGCCTTAGCGAGGGGCTGCCGCACTCCTTGCGTCACTAGATCCGGTGAAGGCCCACGAGCACTCCTTGTGGCCAGCGACGACATGTGAGCCCTCACTCAAGCCCTCGTCCGCCATAGCGAGGGCAGCGACCCTTGCCCCTGACAGGCAAGGGCTTCGTGGCCCTCTCTCAGGGGCCGGTGAGGGTCGTCGACCCTTTGAACCAGAAAAGAAACAGAAAAAAAGTATACAAAACTAATAAAATTTGGAAATACATTAAAATATTATTAAAAAAATATCTACAAAGGTGCTGATCGTGCCGCTTTCACGTTAGCGAATTCCGATCAAAATTGACTGGATGAACTCAGTTAGCAAAACATGAAAATGATTAATATTCAATTAGCAAAATTAAAAAGTTGAGGATTAAATTGACAAAAAGTATAATAATTTTATAAATTTTTGGATAATTTGCCCTATGATGTGGCTTAATTATGAAAAGTTCTACCCAATTTTTTTATTGCTTATTTATATACTAAAAACTCATAGACAAATTGTTAGCCAAAAGGAGTGAATGATGAAACATGCGGGGGGAAAGAAAAACTGAAAGTGCCATCGCCATGTAGGTCCAGGTGAAAAAGTGCAACCCCTTGGGAACAAGGGTTGAACTTCAACAAGAAGGCCCAAAAGATTTTTATTTTTTTTTCCATTTCACATGGGCCACAACGAGGGTGTCACAGCCCTCGCCCACTCTCATTATGGTTGGCGAGGGCCGTCATGCCCTTGCCTCACCAGATCTGGCGAGGGCTCACGAGCCCTCCCTGTGGCCAATGAGGACATGCAAGCCCTCACTCAAGCCTTTGGAGACCACAGCAAGGGCCACAACCCTCACCCCTAGCAAGCGAGGGCTTCTTGGCCCTGACCCATGGGCCTGTGGGGGTGGTTGATCCTTTGAACCGAAAAAGAAACAAAAAGAAAAGTATAAAAAATTAATAAAAATTCAAAATATATTAAAATATTATTAAAAATTATTCACAACAGCACTGGCTGTACTACTTCTATGTTAGCGATTTCTGATAAAAAATGGCTAGATTTACTCAATTGGAAAAACTTGAAAAGGTTTAGAATTTAATTGGCAAAATTAAAAATTTAGAATTGAATTGGCAAAAAGTGCAATAAGTTTATGAGTTTTTGGATAATTTTTCCTATGACGTGGCTTAACCATGAAAAGTTCTACCCAATTTTTTTATTGCTTATTTTTACATTAGAAATTCATAGACAAATTGTTAGCCAAAAGGAGTGAATGATGAAACATGTGGAGGAAAGAAAAACTGAAAGTGCCATCGCCATGTAGGTCCAGGTGAAAAAGTGCAACCCTTTGGGAACAAGGGTTGAACTTCAACAAGAAGGCCCAAAAGATTTTTCTTTTTTCTATTTCACATGAGGACACTAATGGAGGTCTAATCTCAATCATAAAAGTGTGCAACAATGTTTTTCCCCAACAAAACTAATAAAAGAAGATAGTTGGTCCTGCCGAAGCTCAGACGATAGGCTGAAATTCTTTGTTTGATACACACGAAATTCCAGAAACTTCTATATATTATACTTTAAATCAAGTATATGTATGCATGCATGTTAGGATGTCTGAACTTATTGGATTAATCCCCAACTCTAAAAAGGTTCATAAAATTTGTGATTATATAGCAGTGAATATTGATACCGATTTCGATTCTCTCTAAATCATGAGAGACAAATCATCAAATCTCACATTAAAATTTTCGCCCTCCCTCGTATAAACATACTATTCACATGAAAAGGGAAAACGGGATCGGCTTCTTTTTGCCTAAAAAGAAAATTTGATTAAAGTTGGGGTTTTGGGGTTTATTAGGAAAATCACCCATATTTGAGAGTTTTTATGCATAAGAACCACTGATCACATGAGAAACTTGGATAAATTCGATCACCATAATAAAACTTTTTCTACTAGTATCTTGAGATCGATGATGCTTATCTAGTAGAAAATACTGCGCTAGTGGTGAAGACTTGATGCAATATATAAATCCCTAGCTTTTGGTTTATTCGTTTTGAAAAATAGATTCATGCATGCATAGAGGGAGACTCATTAGACTTTTGGCATGTCATCTGAATGTTCTGGATCAGGCATGGGGTTCAGCAGTCAACTTCTTAGAGGAAGCTAAAATGTATTCGGGCATAGGATGAGGGCCAGTGAACGCTGAAGAGTGTGGTTTTGCACTTCTCAAGCAAGCGAAGCGAGACAACTCAGCTGTGAAGGAAGGGGAAGTATGTCATTCACTGAGTCCATGCACGGGTCCGCACTATAAATTCCTCACACTTGGCCAATGTTAGTCCTACCTCACTTCAAACCCACCCACAAAATCTCAGTCCTTTTGTCTTGTTCTTCCTCTTTCTGCTTGCACAAGTTTGTGACCCAAATGGAAAACACAATCTCTGAAGAAATGAGATCACTCCCTCCAGGATTCAGATTCTGTTGGCAAGATTTTTGTCTCCTATTCTTAGAATGGAGATATTTTTGCTATTATATTATTCTTATTTCACATTTCTGATGTTTCCTTCCTCATGTAAAATGGTTGCCTATTGCCTTGTTGTAAACAATCGTATACTGTATATATAATGAATAATGACAGACTTACTCTCTATGAAAAAAAAAAAGGAAGAGAGGGGGAGTTTTTTTGTCCGTGAATGTAGGCATATTGCTGAACCACGTTATTTCCTTGAGTTATTATTCGTTTGTTTGATCCTGCTAAATTTCAACATGGTATCAGAGCAGGTTGTGTTTTGATTCCATTTGCAATTCCGTCTTTGTGTTCCAACAATCGGGTCCTTGTCCCAATCGATTACAATTTTTTTTTGTCTGCATTGCTGCTTGTTCTGAGGCATGGATACGAAACAAGATGAAGTCTCTGGATCTGATCCTTTACAGGAGGTTGTTCATGAGTCACACAGCCAACGTCTGACTTCCTTGTTGTTGAATGGAAACAACTTCCTTCC
This sequence comes from Syzygium aqueum, assembly GCA_031216185.1. Taxonomy (NCBI): domain Eukaryota; kingdom Viridiplantae; phylum Streptophyta; class Magnoliopsida; order Myrtales; family Myrtaceae; genus Syzygium; species Syzygium aqueum. Next base: position 2,263,079 of record CM062231.1, read on the forward strand.
TTGGTCTTGTGCTGTGACTATTGCCCTTGGTGGAAGGTCTAAGCTAGGACATATCAATGGGCAGACCCCTGCTCCGCCGACGGGTAGCCCAAAATTTGAAGAGTGGCAAGCTAATGACCATAATGTTATGACACGGATATTAAACTCCATGGAAACCAGCATCTATGAGATATTCGCATATTCGGATTCTGCTCAGACTTTATGGGAGTCGTTGTGTGAAGTGTATGGACAAGAAAATAATGCGTCCAGGATCTTCGAGTTCCAGCAAGGGATTGCTAACTCCAAGCAAGGTTCAAATCAATCTTTTACTGAGCATATGGGAAATCTGAAGAGAAAATGGGATGAACTCTACTAATATAGGCCGCCTACTAATATTGTTGCCAACTACATCAAACGAGAAGAGCAAGATCGCATTTTTCAGCTTCTGGCTAGCCTCAAGCCTGAGTTTGAAGAAACCAGGAGACAAATATTAACTTGTCCACAAATGCCATCCTTCAATGCCGTGTTCCATTATTCAGAATGAGGAAACAAGACGAAGGGTGATGCAATCAGATCGTGTGTCAATACCAAATCCTGTGGAGCATTCAGCCCACAACGTGGCTAGCAAGCCTAGGCAAGGTGATTTGGTCACACGATTCATCAAAGGCAAAAACAAGAAACCCATCCGTTTTCATTGTGATCACCGTGATCATGATGGTCACTCTAAGTAGAGATGCTGGTCTCTTCACCCTCATCTTCGCCAAACAAGGAGAAGGGGCCGAACGCCAATGCGGTTATTCAAGGAAATTCGACAGATATTCAGACAAAGCTTGATTCTTTAACTGAACAAGTGCAGCAGCTGATTCAAACGCATGGGCTTGGGACGAATACTGCTAACAAGGAGTTCAGGAATCTTGCCACAACATCTAGTAATGAGTATGCACTTTCTGTTTTTCCTAAAACACAATTTATTATGGATTCTGGGCCACGGATCACATGTGCAGCTCCTCAAATATATTGTCTCGTACTGGTTATAGCACTTTGCATCCTCCTATTACGGTTGCTAACGGGGTGCAAGTTCCCACACGAGGAGTGGGACAAATTAAATTTTTTTCAAAGGAATCGGAAGCTTTGTTGGTTCCTGAACTATCATCAAATTTGATGTCTGTAAGCAAGTGTACTAACCAATGGAATTGCAATATTATTTTTACCCCTCAAAAGGTGCTCTTTCAAGATCGCACCACTAGGAAGATGATTGGTGAGGGGCGATTGCAAGACGGGTTACACCTTGGAGCTTCATAATGTAGCTTTGACAACAATAATAGGAGGAGGTGACAATTCGCGAGTGTGGCATTGGCGTATGGGTCATCCATCCGACTGAGTATTACATGCTCTTGATGTGTCATTTCGTCATGATTCAAGTAGTTGTGATCCTTGTCACTTTGCCAAACAGCATAGGTTACCGTTTCCAAATAGCAATAATAGATCTACTTAATTGTTTTCTATTGTTCATTCAGATGTTTGGGGTAATTCGCCCGTTGATTCTAAGGAGGGTTTCAAATATTTTATTACATTCATTAATGATAAGTCTCGTGCTACATGGATTCGCCTTTTAAAATCCAAGACCAAAGTTCTTACTGTCTTTCAAGAATTTTGCAACATGATGAAAAATCAATTTAATACCTTTTGTGAAGATACTGCGCACCGACAATGGTACTGAATACACTAATAAGAGTTTTCAAGCGGTCTTGAGTAGTTTGGGTATCATTCATCAAACATCTTGTATTGGGACGCCACAGCAGAACGGTGTAGTAGAACGAAAAAATCAACACCTCCTTGAAGTTACGAGGGTCCTATTATTTTCAGGAAACATGCCTAAATCCTATTGGGTAGATGTTGCTCTAACTAGTTGTTATTTGATCAATAGGTTGCCTAGCCATGTTTTGTGTCATGTGACTCCTATGGAGATCTTGTATGGACAGAAGTTTGATATTTCTCATTTACGAATCTTTGGCTGCGTTTGCTACGTCCACTCTCAAAATGGTGGAAAACTAGATCCCCGAGCTCAGAAGTGTGTATTTGTTGGCTACTCTTCCACAAAAAAGGCCTACAAATGCTATGATCCCAGTACTAAGCGAGTTTATTTTTCTCGTGATGTGTTTTTTGACGAGGCCCACATGTTTTTTTTTTCCAATAGGGCTCAAATTCGCAGGGAGGACAACTATCAAGACTTTTCTATCGAATTTGAGCCGGTTCCTATCCCTATAGTGGTTGGCAACACCAACCATAAACCCAAAATTCAAGAGGTTGAAACTGGGACTGTTGCGGAAAATCACCAAGGGGATGGGACTGTTATCGAAAGTCAGGAAGCTGGAGGTATTAGGCACTTGTCGTCAGAATCAAGTGTGTCAGCACCTGATGAAAAATCTGAAGTTGCAGGTGAAGAGTTGATAAATGAGACTTCAACGGCAGAGGTTCAAGCACCTATTTCTGTTCGCAGGTCAACTCATATCCCTAGACCTTCAACCCGTCTTCGGGATTTTTCTACCTTTCATACAATTCAGCACCCCATTCAGGATTTTGTTGGATATGACAAAGTGTCTTACAGTTATTTGAGTTTTCTGTCTGCCGTTGAAGAACAACAAGGGGCCCCAAAGTTTTGAGGAAGCAAATAAGAAAAGCGTGTGGATTAAAGCAATGAAAGATGAGATTGAGGCACTGAATCAGAACCAGACTTGAGAGTTGGTGCAGCTGCCAAGAGGAAAAAAGACCGTGGGATGTAGATGGATTTATAAGATCAAATATAATAGTGATGGCACGGTTGAGAGGTACAAAGCGAGGCTTGTTGCCAAAGGGTACACCCAAATCTACGGCATAGACTATAAAGAAACATTTGCTCCGGTGGTTAAGATGAATACAATGCGAGTACTTATGTCTGTAGCAGTTAATCATGGATGGCCTTTGTTCCAAATGCATGTGAAGAATGCCTTTTTACATGGGGACTTAGAAGAAGTCTACATGGATTTACTACCTGAGCATTCATTACAGGGTAAGGATGGAACTGTTTGTAAACCGAAGAAAGATGTCTATGGCCTTAAACAGTCACCTAGAGCTTGGTATGGCAAGCTTAGTGCAGCACTTATCAGATTCGGGTTCAAGAGAGGTGCTTCTGATTCCTCTATGTTCGCTAAGTCAAATGACCAGGGTATTGTTATTATTCTTGTGTATGTTGATGATTTGGTCATTACAGGTAGTAACCAACCTGGGATTGAAGCACTCAAGCGTCATTTGAGCAAGGAATTTGATATCAAAGACCTTGGTAGTTTGCGTTATTTTTTGGGCATTGAATTGGCACATTCTTGCAAAGGACTGTTTTTATCCCAGAGAAAATATGTTCTTGATTTATTAAAAGAGACTGGTAAGTTGGGAGTTAAACCTGCAAGTATCCCTATGGAGTATACCAGCAAAGTTGTTTCTAACAGTGTACCACTGCAGGATGTTGGTCAGTTTCAGCGTTTAGTAGGACGCTTGATTTATTTAACTATCACTAGACTCGATATTGCATATGCTGTTAGTTATGTGAACCAATTTATGCATAATCCCACTGAAGGTCACATGGGATTGGTGGATCATCTTCTTCGGTATTTGAAAGCTTCACCAGGAAGGGGAATCTTGATGAAGAACAATGGTCACACAGATATAGAGGGTTACACTAATGCAGATTGGGCTGGAAGTCCGGTGGATAGAAAATCCACAACTGGTTTCTGCACGTTTGTTGGTGGTAATATTGTCACTTGGAAGAGCAAAAAACAAACAGTTGTTGCATGTTCAAGCGCAAAAGCCGAGTATTGCGCTATGGCCACCACTACTAGTGAAATTGTGTGGCTGCATTTTTTACTTCAAGAATTGGGATGTAAGCCTACAACTACACCTACAAAGCTGTTTTGTGATAATCAAGCTGCAACTGACATTGCTTCAAATCCGGTCTTTCATGAGAGAACCAAACACATAAAAATGGATTGTCACTTTGTGAGAGAGAAGGTTCAGGATAAAACAATTGAGACTTCGTACATTTGTAGTGAGGATCAGCTTGCAGATGTCTTCACTAAAGCGTTATAAAAAGGAGTTTTCCAAACTGTGGTGGACAAGTTGACCTCCGACAAAGTCTTCGCCCCAACTTAAGGGGGAGTGTTGGCAAGATTTTTGTCTCCTATTCTTAGAATGGAGATATTTTTGTTATTATATTATTCTTGTTTCCCATTTCTGGTGTTTCCTTCCTTATGTAAAATAGTTGCATGTTGCCTTGTTGTAAACAACCGTATACTGTATATATGATGAATAATGGCAGACCTACTCTCTATGAAAAAAAAAAAAAAGGAAGAGAGGGGGAGTTTTTTTGTCCGTGGATATAGGCATATTGCTGAACCACGTTATTTCCTTGAGTTATTGTTTGTGTGTTTGATCCTGCTAAACTTCAACAGATTCCATGCCACTGATGAGGAGCTTCTGATTCAATACTTGAAGCCCCAAATACTGGGACAACCCGGCGAACACTGCTACGATGTAATACCGGAGATCGATGTATGCGAATTCGAACCTTGGCAATTGCCCGCCATGTTCCGTCACATGTTCAACAGTAAGGAGATGTTTTTCTTTTGTCATTTGAAGTGCAAGTACCTTAACAGCAAGCGCTCCGACCGCACAACTGAAGCCGGTTACTGGAAAGTAACTGGCAAGGAACGCGCCATCATGAGCGAGGACACCAATGCGCCGATAGGAATCAAGAAGACACTAGTGTTCTACGAGGGCCGCGTGCCTAAAGGCAAAAGGACCAACTGGGTGTCTCATGAGCACCACCTAAATCCAATGTGTTTGGGCCATAATCACAACGAAGATGAGGTAACGTTTTGGTTCTCATTCATTTGCAGAACGCAATTGGTTATAAATAACATTTGAGACATGCTCTGTAGTTACGGGCTCTTTCTCCGTTACTAATGTTGTTCATGATATATATGCAGACGCCACCTTACGTGGCATGTCGGATCAAGAACAAAAAAGAGAAGAAGCTGATAATGGCTCACGCTCCGACAGTCGGCTCTGAAGGCTGTTCAAGCTGCCCTCACGCATACACTAGCAATGTATCAGGGACCCCTGTGTATCAAGAAGGGGATCATTCCAGCTTCTGTGACACCCCCGACAACGAAGTTGCTGATAACCAAGAAGCAGTTGATGCTCAAGCCGAGGTGAGAGACAAGCATTTTATTTTGTACAACTTATATAGCATGGGGTGTATTCCCAAGACCAATAGACCATATCAAAGTCACAGAGACTCGTTGGTTTTCTATTCCAAAATACTAGTGACTGCATAATCACAATAGCAACATCTTTGGGACTATTTTCATTTCATACTTCAGGATTGTTTCTGTGAGGGTACTTAAGATGGGTCGTTTTATATGATCGACATTGTTTTGAATGCAGATGTCAATGGAAGAGTTAATGGAATCGCTCCCGCCATTGCAGCCTCTGGATGACACTATATTAGACTACAACAACACTCTAACCTATCAGCCACACGCAGAAGCAGAGGATGGATCATCGACCTTATTTGATTTCTCATATAACAACTACGGCGATGAGCTTGACTATGGCTACATGCCATCTCCATGCAGCAATTTCGCAAACTATTCCAGTTTCGACTGGGGCAATGTCTGATCACTTCTCTACTACAACGTGCGACAACGGTTAATCATAATTAGCTAGGAGTGTGTGTTTTTACTTGAGATGTATTTAGTATTGTTGAGTGTGGCTTCTGGAGTGAAGTAAAACATAGGCAGTTTCGTACTTTTTACAGTGGCCATTGCTACCCAAAAAAATCACAGTTAGGCCGTAAAGTTTAGAATCCGTTTGTCTTTCGAAAAAAGAGTGATTTGAAAAATATTTTTCAAAAAATAATCACTTATATTTAGTACAAAAACAATGAACGAAACTTTTTTTTATTTTTTACGAAAATGTTTAGACATATTGCTGTCGATAATGAAATATTTTTCATTGACTAATTATTTTAAGTGGTACAAAAAATCATTTTTTGAAAAATATTTTTCGAATCACTCATTTTCAGTGAAATAAATGGACTCTAGTGAAGTATTCTTGAACTTTTTTTTGGGCTTTAAATCCGAGTTAAACCCATTTTGCCGGCCCTACATGAGAACCATGATGCTTATCTGACGAAAAATGCTCCCTACTAGTGGTGAAGACTTGATGCATATTATAAATCCCTAGTTTTGATTTACGGGTTGAGAAAAAGATTCATCCATAATCCATCGATGCTAATATATTTTTCTAGAAAAATTATATTAGATTACATGCTATCAATTTTTTTTTATCTAATTAATTTTAAAAGAAGCAGGAGGCAATGGAGTGGAGCTTTATGATGATGAGGCTTAACCATGAAAAGTTCTACCCAATTTTTTTTTATTGTTTATCTATATATTAGAAACTCGTAGACAAATAGTAACCCAAGAGGAGTGGATAATGAAACATGTGGGGAAAGAAAAACTGAAAGTGCAACCCTATGGGAACAAGGGTTGAACTTCAACAAGAAGGCCCAAAAGATGTTTTTTTTTTTTTTTCTGTTTCACATGAGGACACTAATGGAGGTCTAATCTCAATCGTTGAAGTTGTGCAACATTGTTCTTTGCCTACAAAACTAATGAAATAAGACAGTTGGTCTTGCTGAAGCTCAAACCACAGGCTAAAATTCTTTGTTTGATGCACATCAAATTCCAGAAACTCCTATATATCATACCTTAAATCGAGTATATGTTCATGCATGATGCATGCATGCTAGGATGTCTGAACTTATTGGACTAATCCCCAACTTATTGGATTAACCCACTTCCCCTGCCTCTCTCTCGATTTTCCTGCAGCTGACTCTTCACTGTTTTTCCCTCTGCCCCTTTCTTGCTTTTGCCCTCTTCTTCTTCTCTCTCTTTTCTGTCGCTTGGTTATTCCATTTGCGTCAGCTACTCAGGGAAAATGAAAGCGGGTTGAGTTGGCTCTCAACTTCGCAACTTTCGTGTTTGGATTGATCCACGGTAGAGAAATGCCAAGAATGTAGCAGAAATTGAAGAAAGTCATGCGTCAAAAGAACATGTTGTGAACATCTAAGTTGAGTTTATAATACTGAAAACGTCAGTGATTAGCTTAAATCCACTAATTATCTCAACCGAATCCCTTGAAGGTTAGCTTTGCGAGATTTTTAGCCCATTTACCTCTTATCTAGGAGGAAATCCAAACACGTCGATCTCGCGAGGTTGCACCTTCCTTAGCCGACGCGATTGCGGCCTCATTAGCCTTCTCGCACACGTGGTAAATCACCGTCTTGATCAGTGCCACAACTTTGAGGATGTCGTCCACCGCTTCCTTGACCTTCTCTGGCGGCTTCGGCCAGGAGTTGGTCCATCTCACAATGCTGAGATCCGTCCCTTCCATGACCAATTGTTTCACTCCTCCGGGAACATCCTCCGGCAGCCTCATGCCCACTCTCAGAGCCTCTGCATTCGCCACCGTGGCGTCCGCTAGCTCGCTGAGGCTACAGCTGTATGTCGTGATCATGTTCCCGTACTCATCGCGGAGGATCCCACTGTAGCCCGCAGGCGAGACTCCGTCGAGGGCTTTGCGGCTGAAGTTCAGCTTCAACCAACCGGCGGGAGGCGGCTGCCACTTGCAGCGGTGTTGCCGAGGAAAACGATATCCATGCAATGGATCGAAGTCGTCGAACTGCTCCTAAAGGAACTCAATGTTGAGTATACAATTCAAATTGGCATTAGTATAAAAATTACAAATAATACATAATTGTAAAGAAAACGAAATTACAATAACAAAGTCGGAATCGATACAAATGAATACCGAGGCCTGTGTTTGACACAATTTCCTTAAAACAGATTCGTTCCCTCTAGCACGCGTCTGAGGTTTCGCGAACGTCTGTCTCCCAGGATACAACGGCAGACGGCTAAAAAGTAATCAGTCATTCAAAGCTTCCGGCGAACTTGAACAAATTTCTGGAACGAACACTATCGAAAACGAATGCAAATGCAGAGAATATTCTTTTAAAACAGAGGAAGAATGATTTCGATTAAAAAAGAACAGGGGGAGAGTTTTTCGGACGGGCATCGAGTATAACGGCCGATTAAATTCGTCGTTACAAAATCAATACGAGTAACGGACGATTATTAAATCTGCCGTTATAAAATCAATACAAATAACGCCCTTGCGCCTGCGCGCGAGGTAGAGATTTTGTGCTATGATAGTTACCACTTCAAATAAATGTAATTGTATATAAAGCACTCTATAGCCTTCATTCTTTTCCTATGTGGGACTAGTATTTTACCACTTCCCCATTTCCAACTCAAGGGTATTTTTTTGAGTATCAATTTCTCATTCATTCACCCATCAATTTATCCTGTATTTCCAACACTCAAGACGCTGCAAATTGTGTCCATGAAATTAGAAGCGGTTAGGAATTGCAGTCTGTTGGAATGAGTAGTTTTATCTCAGCAAGCTCGCATCATCTCTATCCGAGCCCAAATATAATATATAAGTTCCATCTCGTGAACATTCATATTTCACAGGACAATGTTTTTCCTCCGAACAATGAATGGTCCGGCTCGATTGACTGAACCTCCCATTGAAGTGACTAAACGGCTAAAATCGCATGAAATCTCAATCCTACACAGTTCACACATATTCAATGAATGGTCCGGCTCGATTGACTGAACCTCCCATTGAAATGACTGAACGGTTAAAATCCCATGAAATCTCAATCCTACACCGTTCATACATATACACACATCGCCAAGACATACGAATTAGTGCGACAAAGGCACAGCATATCATTTTTCCGACAATGTGTATTGGAATTAGGCGAAGGCTGAATTGAATTAATCTATTTAAGTTACTGTTTATGCTTGCATGGACAGAAACGTGCGACGATGTCGGGGTAAAAGAAATTAGGAGACCTTGATGTGCAGGGATTCTGTTCACATGAAACATATTAAGATTGACGTTGCTTACTTTCCCGCATATTCGCGGTTATGATCGCACTCCGTGTTGTCGGATTTCTGCTGCCTCTCCTTTCATCTTTGCTTAAAATCACTTACAAGAAGGAGATCAAGTCCATCAGCAATTTCTGAGTAAGACCACAGAAATCATAATAATCTCGTTAACCTATTAAAAAGAAAAGGTAAACAGCTTTACTTTGATGAAACTACTTTGAAAGCACATGAAAATAATCTCTGCCATACTAAATGATCCGCTAATCCACATGGTGATCTTTGATCGTCTCTTCAAAATATGAATCTCCCAAACAAGGTCAATGAAGTCACTTAGATTCCGGTTCATGGTTCTAGGTGTGATAGTTGCAGAATCAGCATGTTCAGACTCTGCAAATCCTTGGTCGAACAATCCTACGCCTTTCGAGCAGGTTTCACTTGATAATCACGAGTAATTGCAGTTGGTTGTGTTGGATGTTTGTTTGTAAAACAAACAAAATAATGCTCTTTCCTTTGTCCCACATAGGAAAGTTTTGAGAAAGTAGGCCGCTTTATAACTGTGAATATCTTTTTACTCTTTAGAGTGAAGATAATGGGGTGTGTGCTAGTCCACATAATACCCGTGTGCGGGTGCGCGAATAATTGCGCGATTATTAGGCGCACTTAGCACTAATCCCTTTGTTTTTATTTTATTTTATTTCGTAAGGTTATCTCATTAATCTTTATTAGTTGAAAGGTTGTTTTTGTTTATTAAATAATTTTTGAAATTATGAAAATTCGGAATTTTATTTATATATATTTTTTATTTTTATTCCGAATTTTACATGTGTCTTTTCAAGACAACTTTTGAAGATTATACTTGTTCGGTTTTTAATCTTTCCCGAAGGGTTGCATTTGTTCAGTTTGCAACTTCTTCCGAAAAGATGTCTTTGTTAACTTTGCAACCTTTCGTGAAGAGTTGCCTATGTTCTTCAAGATCGATTACTATATATGTCAGTTTTTTCGGCAAGTAGAAGAACATCATCATTTCAAGTGTTTTCAAGAAAAACTACAGCCATCATTTTCAATTGTTTCCCAGAGAGACCCTGGAGAATCCTAGAATTGCTATCTAGTATTCTCATTTTGAGACTTTGTTGTATCCTGGAGGATTTTTGCCGGTGACCATTAGCAACATTGTGGGGCAAATAAATCCTTAAGGAAAGTGATATCACGCCTCAAAGTCCGACTCGATTGCTCTTTTGATTCGAAGTCAATCAAATTTGACAACAGGTTGTTTATCAAGAACAAGTTCTATAAAGTCCTTCAGCATGTTGTTAACGCATTCAAATGTTAATCATTGACAAACTAACAAACACCAATGAAATGACGCACCGATTGATTTGAAGCTGACACGAAACATGTATGATTATCGAGTCAAGAAACTCACAGATACCTGGCAAGAGGCTCGCCAAATCAACCTTAGGGTCGATGTCAAAGAAGCTGAAAGAGAAGTTGCCAAAGATGCAGAGATGAGAGCGATGAAAATCGGTGGGGATGTAGAATTTCTTTGCATACTCGTGGAGTATGCCTGCGTACACTTGCTGATGCCAAAATCTATACTGTTCTGCGAGCTTCTGATCCTGGTTCTCAATATCCAGTGAGTTTGAGAAAATTGTCATCCGGTTCGACCTGGTCAGCATCAATTGGCCTCGAGCACGTTCCCCAAGTGCCAACGGTTTGCGGAGAGCGGGAAGAACCGGGTCGGCTTGTCGGCGGGCCTATGGAAGTGCTCGTCGGCAGGTAGGACCTAGAGGCCCAGCATCTCTGGGGCCTTGCAGTCTGCAGGCGAGAACTCGGGATCATACAGCTCGATGTCGCCTATCCAGTCGGGGAAGTCACGCTCGAGCAGGATCACGACCGCGAGCTGGTATTGCGAGGAGTGGCTCAATTGGCAAAACTTGAAAAAGTTTATGATTCAATTGACAAAATTAAAAATTAAAAATTAAATTAGTAAAAAATGTAATAAGTTTATGAATTTTTGGACAATTTTTCCTATGACGTGGCTTAACCATGAAAAGTTCTACCCAATTTTTTTATTGCTTATTTTTATATTAGAAACTCATAGACAAATGGTTAGCCGATGATACATGAGGGGGAAAGAAAAACTGAAAGTGCCATCGCCATGTAGGTCCAGGTGAAAAAGTGCAACCCTTTGGGAACAAGGGTTGAACTTCAACAAGAAGGCCCAAAAGATTTTTCTTTTTTCTATTTCACATGAGGACACTAATGGAGGTCTATTCTCAATCATAAAAGTGTGCAACATTGTTTTTCCCCAACAAAATTAAAAAAAAAAAGAAGATATTTGGTCCTGCTGAAGCTCAGACAATTGGCTGAAATTCTTTGTTTGATGCACATGAAATTCTCAATCATAAAAGTGTGCAACATTGTTTTTCCCCAACAAAATTTAAAAAAAGAAGAAGAAGAAGATAGTTGGTCCTGCTGAAGCTCAGACAATTGGCTGAAATTCTTTGTTTGATGCACATGAAATTCCAGAAACTTCTATTTATTATACTTTAAATCAAGTATATGCATGCATGCATGTTAGGATGTTTGAACTTATTGGATTAATCCCCAACTCTAAAAAGGTTCATAAAATTTGTGATTATGTAGCAGTGAATATTGATACCGATTTCAATTCTCTCTAAATCATGAGAGACAAATCACCAAATCTCACATTAAAATTTTTACCCTCCCTCATATAAACATACTATTTACATAAAAAGGGAAAGCGGGATCGATTTCTTTTTGCCTGAAAAGAAAATTTGAATAAAGTTGGGGTTTTTGGGTTTATTAGGAAAATCGTCCATATTTGAGAGTTTTTATCCATAAGAATCATCAATCACCTGAGAAACTCGGGTAGATTCGATCACCATAATAAAACTTTTTCTACTGGTATCTTGAGATCGATGATGCTTATCTAGTAAAAAATGCTCCACTAGTAGTGAAGACTTGATGCAATATATAAATCCCTAGCTTTTGGTTTATTCGTTTTCAAAAATAGATTCATGCATACATAGAGGGGGACTCATTAGACTTTTGGCTTGTCATCTGAATGTTCTGGATCATCCATGGTCAGCAGTCAACTTCTTAGAGGAAGCTAAAATGTATTCGGGCATAGAATGAGGGGTCCAGTGAACACTGAACAGTGTGGTTTTGCACTTCTCAAGCAAGCGAAGCGAGACAACTCAGCTGTGAAGGAAGGGGAAGTATGCCATTCACTGAGTCCATGCACGGGTCCGCACTATAAATTCCTCACACTTGGCCAATGTTAGTCCTACCTCACTTCAAACCCACCCACAAAATCTCAGTCCTTTTGTCTTGTTCTTTTTTGTCTTGTTCTTCCTCTCTCTGCTTGCACAAGTTTGTGATCCAAATGGAAAACACAATCTCTGAAGTAATGAGATCACTCCCTCCAGGATTCAGATTCCATGCCACTGATGAGGAGCTTCTGATTCAATACTTGAAGCCCAAGATACTGGGACAACCCGGCGAACACTACTACGATGTAATACCGGAGATCGATGTATGCGAATTCGAACCTTGGCAATTGCCCGCCATGTTCCGTCACAAGTTCAACTGTAAGGAGCTGTTTTTCTTTTGTCATTTGAAGCGCAAGTACTTTAACAGCAAGCGCTCCGACCGCACAACTGAAGCCGGTTACTGGAAAGTAACTGGCAAGGAACGCGCCATCATGAGCGAGGACACCAATGCGCCGATAGGAATCAAGAAGACACTAGTGTTCTACGAGGGTCGCGTGCCTAAAGGCAAAAGGACCAACTGGGTGTCTCACGAGTACCACCTAAATCCAAAGTGTTTGGGCCATAATCACAACGAAGATGAGGTAACGTTTTGGTTCTCATTCATTTGCAGAATGCAATTGGTTATAAATAACATTTGAGACATGATCTGTAGTTACGGGTTGTTTCTCTTTTACTAATGTTGTTCATGATATATATATGCAGCTGCTGCCTTACGTGGCATGTCGGATCAAGAACAAAAAAGAGAAGAAGCTGATAACGGCTCACGCTCCAACAATCAGCCCTGAAGGCTGTTCGAGCAGCCCTCACGCATACACTAGCAATGTATCAGGGACCCCTGTGAATCAAGAAGGGGACCATTCCAGCTTCTGTAACACCCCCGACAACGAAGTTGCTGATAACCAAGAATCAGTTGATGCTCAACCTGTGGTGAGAGATGCGCATTTTATTTTGTAGAACTTACATAGCATGGGGTTTAGTCCCAAGACCAATAGACCATATCAAAGTCACAGAGACTCATTGGTTTTCTATTCCAAAATACTAATGGCTGCATAATCACAATAGCAACATCTTTGGGACTATTTTCATTTCATACTTCAGGATTGTTTCTGTAAAGGTACTTAAGATGGGTTGTTTTATATGATATACATTGTTTTGAATGCAGATGTCAGTGGAAGAGTTAATGGAGTCGCTCCCTCCATTGCAGCCTCTGGATGACACTTTATCAGACTACAACACTCTAACCTATCAGTCACACGCAGAAGCAGAGGATGGATCATCATCCTTATTTGATTTCTCATATAACAACCATGGCTATGAGCTTGACTATGGCTACATGCCATCTCCATACAGCAATTTCGCAAACTATTCCAGTTTCGACTGGGGCAATGTCTGAGCACTTCCCTACTACAGCGTGCTGACAACGGTTGATCATAATTTGCCAGGAATGTGTGTATGTGTTTTTCTATTTGTGATGTAATTAGTCTTGTTGAGTGTGGCTTCTGGAGTTAGGTGAAACATATGCAGTTTCTTTCTTTCTAGGTGTCTCAGTTTGCACCAGTTGCTACCCAAAAGATCACATTTTGGTCCGTTTTGAAGGAACTTTTTTTTTTTTGTAATTTACTGTAACTCATAATTACTAAAAACTGTTATGAGTTCACTTCTCTACGACAACAATGTAACAATTTGTATAAGTATTTTCTTGGATAGAGAGTTTTGAAAGAAAGGAAAACAAGAATCTGAGTTATTTGTGCAGGACTCACCACATAAATTTTGCTTAAATATGCAGCACATTTTTATTAATATTGTGATGAATGGCAATAATTATGATGAACACAATCACAGGAATTATAGTGAAGGGAGGAGAACATTAATCTTTTTGAATCGACGAAAAAAATGTCATCTTGATTAATACTGTGCACGAAATTCGTAGTTTTTTTCATATGATTTTCATTTAGCAATAAACATGGAATCCATAGATTAGTCCAATTAAACCACTAACTTAGAGAACAATTCAAGGGTGTGCGTTGGTTCCACCGCACGTTAACAAAAAAGTAAAGAAAATTCACAACAAAACGTAAATTCACTATAAGAATTTGTCTTTGGTTTGCGATAAAAAAAATTGCCAATTGGTAATGAGAATTAGCTTAATATTATAGCTTTAAAAGAAGTCGATATCGATCACTATAAGTCATGATACTGACAATTTACATTGATCATATACTTACACGAAAGCAACTCTAACTTCCGAAGTTCGAAAATCCTTATGCATTTTTTTATTTATTATGTAATTATTCATGCATAATCTACTTCTTAAAATTTTCTATAATTGAATACAATACGGTTGATAGATGTATGAATTAATATCATACTAACATAATCATCGAGGTATTCATTGACAACATCAAATATTTCCATATAGTTCAGGAAATAAATTGAACAAATTAAATATTCGACGTTACATATTATGTTAAAATTCATAAATTCAATTGAACAAATTAAAAATTTAGAAGTAACGTTGCACGTGATTCGATGCGCGCGATCATACACAAAAATTTCAATCTTTATTTTCTTGCATCTTTCCTACCAAAGAGTTAGAAAAGACGACGTTGCCCGTTCAAGATTCACCAACGATCCGATACGAACCCCTGAATCACTCGTCAATCTTGCTCGGCATTTCGTTTCCAAGATCCGGCGCCGGTTGGGTTGGATCTGAATCGAGATACCCAAGTAACGATTGACGAGTCCTCTCATTGGTCGGTGTTCTTCGAGATTCAAATCCATTCCTTTCTTTGCCTCGGCCTCGGATTGCAGGTAACGAATTCGAGTTCCATCTTTCTCGTTCTTGGACTTGGGCAGCTTCCCAATTGCGTGGAGTGAGTTCTTCGGATCCCTGCTGTTCTTGGAGGGTTTCTGTGTCGTGTTCTTGGGGCGGCAGCCCCGAGGCTGAACTGGGTCTGTCTTACACATTGCTGTGAATTCCGAAAATCTAAACAAGACTGCAAATTTTACCTGGAAGAAGATGAAACTTGAGGTGGGGGATAGCCACAAATGATCTGCGGTTCTTATACAGCAACTCCGTTAGATGCAACCGTTGCTGGGTAGCTCTTGATGACTGAAATTTTTTTTTCCTGTTCCAAATGGTTTCAATATTGAGCACGATCCCGGTGTAGGTTGTGACTGTCTCTTACTCTGCCCACTCCGCCTTCCTTCCCCCACTTACATATTTGGGAGGCGGTTGACACAATTCTCGCTGCTTAATATCTTTCCTGGAAAATTGACAAGCTCTGAATTCTTTGCTATCAGAGATTCATGCTTGCACCTATCATGAATCTGCAGGTGCATCGCCTTGTCTGTGTTGCATAAAGTAAACATTGAAACGAAAGGGGAAAGAGATTGGATGCGCGATGTATTGATTTACCATGAAGGCCATTCAGGCATTTGTCTACATTTTGATGCAGTTGAAATCATATAATTGGAAAAGATGCAACTTCAAGAGTAGGAAGAATCGCGACAGTCGCAAAACTTTATAGTTTTAGCTTGCGTTTGATGTTTTTTTGCCCTGAGTGCAGAATTTGTTTGGACTAATGAGGGAATCACTTCCCCAAGTGCTGCAACTGGCCAGCCTTTTTAATTTACCTCGGGAGATGGCTTACTGGGAAATGGTTAGCATGACAATAATGTTGGTAATGAATATATTTCATCACATAGCAACACTTTTCTAAACATTGGAAGTTTGAACTGAAGCTGATTGGTTTAAATGGTGCTTTATGTGTTGATTTGCAGGAGCGCTGCGTCAAGGTCATATATATCTTAATCACGAAACTAAGTGTGCTCCTTTTTTTTTGGTCGGGAGCACACTTAGTTTCGGAATTAAGATATATATGACCATGATGCAGTGCTCCTATTATGCAGTTAAATATTCGAAAGAATAAGAACTGAGCATAAATAACTAGCACTTTTGATTACTTCAGTCCTCCTAAAAATTTTACTAGAACTCCTAATAGATAAATACCATCGTCAGTGGAAGTTTAACAGGAAGTAATGCATGAGGGAGGTGAAGACCTTGCTTTTAGCTATGGACCTTGAGGGAATGACTTTTGACTAGTTAATGTGATGGTAGGGTCGGAAGAAGAAGTAAACTTTTCAAAGAAGTTTTGAAACTTGGAGAACAAGTCTGAAATTTTCAGTGAGAACAGTTTTTTTTCTCCTTTCTTTACCATGTTAGTGGCAATCCTTTATTTCTTTCCTATAACTTTATGTTTGTATGCAAATGCTTTTCTGATGGACTTTTCATTTGTTTGTTTTTTTCCCGAGCCGTGGACATTTTATTTGTTAATATGAGTCAAAACAAGTGGGAAACAATTAAGATGTTTCTTTTCCCTCCTTCCCTTTACCACCTCAGTCCTTGGTGATTTTGAGGGGACATAAACAATCATGAAGAATCTCACATCAAGATTGCTTTGGATGATTGACTACATGGTTTGGAAAATTGAAAAATAGAAGTGTCTTTTGTAGATTATTCAGAATTCACCATTTATTAACGGGATACTCCTATGTATTTGTATGGGGTCTTTCTATAGTCCTCCAACCATGACTGATTTTGCTTGGGAAGTTAGTACCTCGATAATTGTAGTTACTGACGCTAGTTATTGCCCAAAATGAGGAAATTGCCATGATATTGAGAAGGTTAATATCATGGATTACTGTTTTGTATCATTTTGTACGGCACTATAGATATACCCATTGGTATGACTCAAGAGGAAAAAGCAGCTAGCCATTGATATGCACAGTCACAGGACAGAGGTTAAGATGTGGGATCCACCAAACAGTCAAACAACTTCCTAGCCAAGCTCACAGCATCTCTATTATAAATAAGAATGGATAGAACTCCGGTATGAAGCAATCCGAAGCAAGTCAGTATTGCTCTCTTCAAATTTCCTTCTCTTTCCCTTGTAGTTAGTATTTTTGTTTTTTTTTTCTTCGAGATGGAAAGTGTAGAAATTTCATTAGTCAATCTGCCGGTGGGATTCCGATTCAGACCAACAGATGAGGAACTCGTCAATCAATACTTGAAGTTGAAGAAACTTGGCAACAAAACAGTTGAACAGATAATACCCGAGGTTGATGTCCATCAATTGCCACCTTGGGATTTACCTGGCAAGATAAATGGTAAGACACAATCAAAACTGTCCTGTTCACCCTTAAAAATGTGATAAGTTCATGGTTGGTCCATGCTATTCCCTTTTGGGATTCTGTGTCTGTCGGTTTGCATCTGTAGTCTGAAGATTTTTTGCTGCGGAGATATGCAGAATTATCAAGGATAAAGTCAGATGGTGATGAATGGTTCTTCTTCTGCCGTCTGCAAAATAAGTACCCTCAAAGTAAACGGGCAAGAAGGACAAATGATTATGGCTCTTGGAAGCCAACTGGCAAAACTCACAAAATCAGGACACAAGACAAAAAGATTATATTAGGCTTGAAGAAAATTTTGGTTTTCAAAATACGTCAAAGTCCCAAAAATGCCCATACCGAATGGGTACTGCATGAATACTACTTAAATGCTGATGTTACAGAGAACGTCCTCAATGACCAGGTACGCAATCTTCTTGCTTTTCCTTCCTCTTGCAGTGAACTTCAGCGCAAACCATATTGAACCATTTAAGGATACATATGTATGATTCAGGTCGGTAAATGAATGTTGTCCATTCCAGGAGCTTTCATTTAAGAGGTCTTCTGATTTCATTTTCTTCTTCGACTTAGTTTTCTGGAGTTGAGACTGAGCAGCTCTTAGTTGCTCTGACTTTTGCTTTGTTCCCCTGAAATGAAATAGCTCTTATTAAACTTCTATTGATTTGTTTTCAACTAAGACAATTTTACCAAGTAAAATCTCTGGACTCTTTTTTCCCTCCGATATAGCTATCAGTAGCCCCATTCACTCTATTTTGAAGCTGAGCAAGGAGTCTTATGAGTTGCATGTGGAGTGTTACCAAAGTTGTTATTTTGAATGATAGTTGATTCTTTGAGGTCGGTCTTACTTTTCTTTTCGGATTAAATCACGAAGTACTTTCAGAGATCAGTGATTAGACTTGAATAAATTGTTGCCTTGTCTTTTGTCTTTCTATATCAGAGTGACTTCGTTCTTTACCGCTTGAAGAAAAACCCTGATAAGACGGGTAAGAAAAATTCAAAGACTCAGAAGACCAACACAGGTTTCTCTATTATGCCTCAAGAAGGCAGCAGAAGTAGCCCTCACACACTTGATGAAGTCAACAACACAAGTATCTCTATTATGCCTCAAGAAGGCAGCAGAAGTAGCTGTAACACCCCCGATGAAGTCAACAACACAGGTTGCTCCAATGCGTTAGCAACTGCCAAAAGCATCGTATCCGAAGAGATTCCGAAGGTCAGAAGAAGCATCAAAATGGTGCCTGTTAAAGATCATCATAGCATGTTTAGCAAACTAATGTTTCTTCTTGTTTTTGTTTCGACAATAGGAATCTTTAAAAGAAAATTTACAGCAACCACCGACGCCAATTCTCTCACCAGAATGCAACTCATCACAATTTGATTTCTCTGCAACTCCACTGCCACCCACAGCAACTGGAGATCAATTTACTCATGATTCGGTGTATCAGGATTTGGAGTCTTATTTTGCTGAAACTGAAGAAATCCAAGAGATATTGGATATGTTAAACTCGTAAGCTGGTTCTAGTATAAACACTCTTCTGGAGAAAGCATTAAATAAGCTTTTTGTGGCTGGGTAATTTGTGTACATCCACTGGCGTGGAAGCACACTTTTTTTTTTTTTGGTCGAAGGAAGCACAATCTTTAAGTGCTGATAAAGAGTATGCCCATGTTGTGTCGCAGGAAAAGATTTTCCTTGTGGAAAACAATGTACATGGATCAAATGCATTCGTTGATCCATGTACATTATTTGCTTAATGAGTTTTTATTCCAAGCTGCTTAATACGAGTTATCTGTTATGGCAGTAGGTGAAATTTTTAACATGAAATTCGCCAGAAATGTAGAAACAGTTATGTGGATTCGTCCCAGCTAGTTGTTTCGCACTCACGATGTTCGTATAAATGAGGTATGTTGATTTGGCATTGAATTCATGCCCATTCAATTGACCCTTGTTTCGATGGAATTGGATTTGTCCCTTTTAATTGTTTCGCGCTCTAGCGCTGTTTGCCTGCGATACAAAAATAATAAGATGGAAAAGGAAAAGTGAAGTGGCATGACCACCCAATTACGAAATATTATCAGTTGCAAGAACAGTCTTGGATCTGAAGACTGAAAGATAACTTCGTGTGGTCCAAGCATGACAAGTACAAAATAACCAGAATTAGTAGTTACAATGAATCTCCTGTAAGCAAACAACTGCAAGAAATGGAAATTCAATTCTGGCGAATCGAACGCTTGCACGCAGACCAAGTTGTCAGTCTCAGCTATCTAGTCAATTTTTTTCCTCAAAAAGTTCTCTTCTGAAGCAATGGAAGGACTGCACATAGACATTGATCAGCCAGAGTCAAGTCGTTGCTTTTGCTATAGCGCCGAAAAAAATACCATCTATAAAGCTCAAATTAGTGTTTCAAGGGTCACTTTGCTTCAGATTCATCTACTGAAGAAACTGAAAATTTAGTTTGTGAATGAAGTTGTCAAGACTTAGGAATGTCCTACTTCATTCCCGTTCAAATGTTGCATGAACAAACGCTTGACTTTCTGCCTGTAGGATGCAGGTTTCACCCCCACCTGTGAGGAACTTGTCAACCATTACTTGAGTCTACAAATTCTCAGATTTAAAGATAATCAATGTATTATTCCAGAGACTCCTTTTGTGTGCAGTGTTTATCCCTATTATCTACCCCTCCTATCCAGAGGTAAAATATGGCATTCTCTTTGGGTTACTCTGTAATTTATGGGTGATAAGAAGTCGATGTTCTTTGCATGGTCTGTCTTGTAAGACAAACTATGTTTGAAGGTCAAGGTTTGCATTTGCTTCCGGCTTTGAAATGGCTTGTGTACTATTGTCTATTGTGACGGGAAAAAGAAATGATCACGGAAGACTTCAGAAATATGTCCGTAGAATTTGGTCTCGGCGAGGTCCTTGGCGGTGATCACATCCCCAAAATTTTGTTAGATTGTGCCTCAGCTATGTGAGAAGACCTGTTTATGCCTGCGAGAGCTAGACGGGTTTTGTCATCGAGTACCATCGGAGCACTTGTTAAACATACTTAACGAAGACATGTTCCAAAAAAGCATTGATAGTGCATATTACAAAATCAATCATCGCAATCTAAGTTGTAATATTGCTTCATTTGGTCGCTTAGCAAGTATCCCAGGGACACATTTTAGATAGAGTGCTTTAGGTGAAAGTACATGTTGATGTTTTTATACGATAAACTCTTCGACTAAACTAAAATGGAGCATTACAAATTTCGTAGAGTCCTGGCATTTGCATGCAGTCTTGAGCCAATGCCTATGCTCATTCTTGATCTTTCAAACTCATCATCCACAGAAAACAAGTTAATGCCGCTCTAGGTTGGCAATCCATATAATGACCACTATCGACACATTTCGTCCAAATAAAATCTGTTAAAGGTCATCTTACAAGAACACTTTCCGTTGAAACTGACAATCCAATTTGAGAAGAATGCCAACTGGACCGAACGCATTAACAAATACACTGTTCTTTCCCTGTCGTAACACTTACTGCGGCAAAATCGGCTCTACCGACACTCAAGTGGCCACTCAAATCAGCCAAGCAGCATCTTTGGCATCCTCTCCGTGTTAGAAACTTCAATCCAAAAACTTAGATTAAGAAATTGGCCTAAACAGAAGGCTTAACTGAGAGAAACCAAACTCGCACAATTGCTTGTCATATCAAATTGAACAAGATTGACAGGAAGAAATAGTGGCGAAAAAGAAACTTGCACAATTGAATGAATACTTACAAGCCAGGAAACTACAAGATCACGATGCAAAAATCTAGGCATTTTATGCATCCATTTATTAATTAAGCCCCCTCGAGTGCAAGAAGTGAAATATATAATATATTACAAATAGTTCAACCATGGGGATTGACAAGCATTTTCTTTGAACCAAGGTTTATGCATCGATGCAATTCCAGCATCAACACTCCTGTGTCTAGGATTCATCCATGAAAACGGCACCATGTCCAATAGACTTCATGATTTTTTTGAACAAGAGAACCATAATCGCTATGCTAAGTCCAACCGCAGCCCATGTGAACAAGCGATCATCAGCTGGTTTTTGAACCCTCGTTTGAAGCTGCTCACTTCTTGCGGGGCTATGCCTAGACGGCTCTGCCCTCTCCAAGACAGGATTTGGATTAGCGGGGGGTTCTTGTGCTTCTTCAATGACCCTATCACCAGCATCGCGTGGAGGCTCTTCGGCAGAAGAATGTCCCTGGTCGCTCTGTGCTTCAGCAGAATGGTCATCGGAAGGCTGAACTTGCGGAACAGGTGGTGCTTTGCTCAGCATATACTCATGAATCTGTTGAGAGAGTAAACTCAATAAGCATTTAGCTCCAAATTATCAAAAAGCACGTGCAAGAAGGAATTATACCTCGTCAATCAGTTGTTGACGCTCAGCGTTACCAAATCGGGGTGCTGCTTCACGAGATTTAATAGCCAAGGTATGTCTTTCTTCCTTCTTATAGTCTAGGGAGCCCAATGCACCATTAGGGTTGGTTGGCATGAACGCAATGAGTGCCACTAAAGCAGTGCGTACTGCCAAAACAAAGAAGAAATTAAGTATGTACTGGACTCTGAAGCTTCCAGTGATGAGCAAGCTAAGAATCTAAAAACTGCCGTAGTAGACCTTATGTCAGGTAGAATTGGCTGACGTATTCTACGATTATCTAATCCTAGCACCGCTCAGGTCATGTTAAAAATGACAGGAATCCAGAAAAACAATTTACGCGAGCTGGTGAAGTCAATAGGGGATGTTGCAAACATTCCCTAAGAGAAAGCCAAACGACGCCACATACCAAGCACCTTCCTTACCCCATAAAAACATAATGAAAAGATGACAATTTCTACTCCATGCAACTGTAGAGTATTATTTAATGAATCTTTAATAGTTTAACAAGCAACCAAATATCCGACAAAAAAATGATACCCAAGCAATCCTTCCTGGTTTGAGATTCACAATTTTATACTAGCCTCATAACCCATGACAATAAAACATACCACTCCATGATGGCTGCCAGTGCTCAGGGTGATGATTGGATATGCTCAGACATATCTTCGTTTGTGTCTCAAAGCGACCATTGGGCTGTAGCATAACAAAAACACATTTGAGCGTACACCACAGTAATGCCAAATAAAGGAACCAAACATGAAGTTTCCAGAGGGGTAACATAAAATGAGACAAGATATGGGAAGAAAACATTACCGTCAACAACATGAACGAAGGCGGCTTGAATGGATACTCCGCAGGTAGCTGGATGCGGCCATGGTAAATACCGCCTTCGAACTCACTATCGCGTGGTCCCCTGATAGCAAATTGCCACTCGAAGATGTTCTCCTGCAAGCAGAAGACATCCAGAAGATTAAGCAACCAGCCACCAAGCAATTGCATAGGAGAAAAACCCAATAGGCACGCCAACCACACGCCGACTATCACTAAAAACGAGGAATTGAGAAGCTCGCGGGGGCTAAGGAGTAAGGAAAATCAACACTAGTTCAAAATCGACATCGAGTCACAACACCTAAACAGCAATTCGGCCAAAATTCCTCCGACTCTCGCATGATAGATCAATCAGGCGGCGAGCAAATTCAACAACTTACGGAGGCCGTTCATCGAATCACTATTCAAAACAGAAATCTCCCGAAGCATAAATGAAATCGAAACAAAAACACCGTATCGATATATCTCGCTCGCCGTATAAAACCCAAAAAGCAATTCGAACCGGGGCCGCAACAACACGGTTTCGGCCAGATCTTCCTCCCCAACCCTAATTGACCCTCCGCATCGACGATGCGCGAACGCAGCGCGGTGAAATACAGGTATATGCAAGAAGAAGAGGCGGAATCGGGTGGGGGGAGAGGGGAGAAACCTCGAGGGGGAGGCTCGTGAAGTCGTCGGAGGGGTTGGACTGCATCTCCTTGATCTCCTGGAGGATCCGCTTCACCGCCGGGTTCTTCAGGTTGTACTTGTCCTCCGCCATGGTGGCTCCTCCGCCGCCGCCGCCGCCGACGATCCCGATCGGATCCCTCCGCCGACCGACTCCCGGTGTCGATGTTGCTGCGGGTGAGGCGGTGATTTGAATTCGGGAGGAATGACTGAATGAATGAATGACGACGACGACGCTGGTGATCTTTTCGCGTTTGGCGTTTGGTTGGGGTGTGAGCTGGGATGGGAGGGAGCTGCAGGTGGGGAGAGCGACGACCCCGTCGTCTTGACTCGACACGTCAGGGGGGCGGCACGCGGGTGACGTGGCGCGACGTGATTGGTAGAACGGGCCGTTGCTCCCCCCCGGGCGGCCAAGTTAGTGGGGCACGGTTGACTGATATTGGAAGGGGTCGGTTGCCGGCAAAAAATGGTAAATTGCAAATCCATTTTGAGTTAATATCATAAAAAATTTTAAATTAATATATTTATGATAAATTTACTCAAAATTAATTATTTGATCATCAAAAGCACCAAATTGGTACACTCGTAATAAATTTACCAAAAGCTAATTTTGTGACCACCAAAAACCTCAAACTGGCATATTTATGACAAATAAACCCTCCATTAATTTCAGTTAAATTGGATTAATGCAAAAAGAAAAATCATAAACTGGTACACCTGTGATAAATAGAGGGTAAAATCCAAAATTAGTATATCCGTCAACTACCAGGTGTCATTTGACAAGGCAATTTAACAGTAAAATTTAATAGAAATTAACGCAAGGTAAAATTGTTACAAGTGTACCAGTTTGGGATATTTGATAGTCGAAAAATTAATCTGAAGTAAAATTATCACAGATGTACCAATTTGGAGTTTTTCGTGGTATTAATCAAATCCATTTTGAACATGTTATTCTAACGTTTTGAAAAACTTTTACAGATGATGGGGCTGGCTATGCTTGAATTGGGGCCTTCCTAACCAAGCTTTTTGGGCTGCTTCTTTTGTTGTCCAAGAGGGAGCTGCATTAGCAAGAAAGCCCGGCTTAGGCTTGTTCATTATTAGGGCCATGTTGAACGGGACTGAGCTAGTCGGTTCTAGGTGGTTCTCGAGGGGAACCGATTCGGTTGTAGATTCTAAATTATTGGAACCGGCAACAATTGATCTGGTTCCGATTCCTTGTGCGGAACTGGACCAGATTGAAACATCATTTTGCTGGTATCGCGAGTGTATAGAGAGAGAAAAAAGGAGAGAGAGAGAGGAGACAGGAGAGAGGGAAAGAGATGGCGGCCATGGCTTTAGAGGTTGAGAAGATGAGCCCGAAATAGCTGAAGGGGTTAAGAAACAGACGGATCTAGAAGTCAACCTCCTCCAGGACAGTCTTGTTGACGTTGGCACCGGTTTTCTTCCTCTGTGGCTATGGAGATGGAGAAGATGAGCAAGATCCTCATCGACGAATCTAGAGATTAAGGAGTAATTGGTCGGCGTCTTTTGAGATGAGCCGATCACCCCTATTTCTTAGTAGGTTATTTGGTTGATAGAGAGATAGGGAGACGGACTAGTCCTTGTTTCAACAGTTGAATCCAATAGGATCCGTGTTGACCCACATAAGATTCGCCGGACGTAGCGATCTAGATGCAGCATGATACATGTAACACACTCCCTGCATAGTTGCTCATCATCTGCACTACGTTGGATTTTTTTTTTTGTGACTTGGAGCCTGCATATAATCTCATTATATATATAACTTACTTATGTTCTTCGCTAAGTTTCGGATTACGCTACAGTGAACTCTTGGCCTTATGTCCCCAGCCCAAATTTCAAATCTAACACTGGCCAATATCTCGTATCAAACCTCTTGATCGATTTTCAACTAGCGATGTCTTTCTTCAGCATAATAAGGAATGTGCATTGCTCTATTCCTGATGTGAGATGAAGCCTCTGAATGAATGGCTGACAAATATGAACATCGCTCGCGTGAAAATAAACAAAGATGATGTACGAAGACTTCTTTTAAGGTACAATTCCCAGCCACAACAGAGGGGAGAAGACCATTTACATAGAGCTTTTGTTAGTAAGTTTCTGTCATATGATCTAAGTAGCATCTCCAGAACAAAATCAAGCATTCTGTCTGGTCTTGCCTTGCTTTGAGAGATAGACAGCCAACGAAAGTGACCCTACCCATTGGAGACAATCCAAGCATCGATCCCCACATTCAGTCTCGGGCTAAACCGAAGTAACGTTTGTCTTTACCAACCTCGAATCTACGTTGGTTTTGGGTGTCCTGTCAGGGCAATGTCCGAGGAAGCAAGGAAGAGAAGAAGATGAAAGCCCCGTAAGCAATTCCTTCGGCTTGCTCTCTCCAACACTCCAGACAATATTAAGCACTCTGCGAGCTGTCTGTCCTTTTCCTCTTGCCTTCTTCTCGAGTCCCTTTATTCTTTTAGAACCAGAAAAAAAAAGTGTATCAGTTTTGCCATGTTTGTCTTGTTTTGTATGGTTTTATCCAACTTGGGAGACTCGATCCATTTGGACTACTAGCTGCCTGGATTTAGACTCGCTTCTGAGTTAAGCTCGGTACTTTTTCCTCGTCGAGACTTTAATTAATATTGACTAGTTGTGACTTGAGAGGTGCTGAGAAAAAGCTAGATTTGAGGCGTGAAGATCATTGTTGTGGCTTCAGTTCCGCAAGGCTTGTTCTCAGGAAAATTCCTTGTGGAATATTTTAAGGAACATTAATCCAATTTCCGGCAGTAAAAGCTTGCAGGACAGGGATCAGTTAAGGTATTGCAATTTGGGTCGGCAGTTCAGTCCTTCGAGATGTTTTGTCTCTTCCTGATATTGGGATTCATGGCGTTCGGCTGATACACGAGGATTAGTTTTTTGTTCGCAAGACACAAATGGTCGTCCGACAGAATATCTGCATGAATAGTTTATGCTCGCATTTCCGGCTTGCAAATATCCTAAACTGGACAAAGAATGAACTCGAACTTTCGATTGAAACCCTTCGTTTCTTTATTTTAGTTTTTGCAAGTATGAAAATGAGATCGTTCCGGCCTATCGCCTGTTGTAATACGTTGTATAAATGTATTTCCAAAATATTGGCAAAGAGGTTAGCCCGGTTCCTCCCCTCTCTCATTGACCCGGCCCAAACGGCGTTTGTTAAAGGTCGGAGAATCAGCGATAACATCATGCTAGCGCATGAACTATTCGCTGACTTTCATCACCAGGCGTATCTCCCAAAGTGTGCCATAAAAGTTGATTTTCAAAAAGCATACGATACCGTCGAGTGGAACTTTATTGAGAAGATACTAATGGCCTTCAACTTCCCGCTTTCTTTTGTCAAGTTGGTCATGACATGTGTATCAACGGCCAAATTTTCTATCTCTATCAACGGTGAATTACATGGCTACTTTAGCAGTACCCGAGGCATCCGCCAAGGAGACCCTATTTCACCATACTTATTTATTCTTGTGATGGAAGTATTCTCAGGAATTCTTAAGTCTAAAACGGAGACTCCACACTTCCACTGGTTTTGGCGGTGTAAGCACACCCGCCTCTCACACCTTTTCTTTGCGGATGATGTCCTACTTTTTTCGGAAGGTCATTTGAGATCGGTGGAGCTAATCAACGAAGCCCTCCACACTTTCTCTGACTGGTCCGGATTAACACCCAACGCTTCAAAAAGTAACGTCTTTCTCTCTGGAGGAACCACGGATCTACGAGATCAAATTCTTCGGTGTTTTGGGTTTCAGCAGGGCTCTCTCCCATTCCGGTACCTAGGTGTGCCCATCATATCCTCTAGGTTGAGCAAAGCGGACTGTAAAGCTCTGATTGATGCTGTCACCGCTAGAGCCCGCTCTTGGACACGTCGGTTTCTATCTTTTGCTGACAGACTACAACTTATAAATTCGATCCTGTACTCCATCCAGGTTTACTGGGCCGCTATTTTCTCGCTGCCGAAATCGGTGTTATATAAAATTGAGGCTATTTTGCGACAATTCCTCTGGAAAGGTCCTGACCTGGGTCCTGGTGGTGCGAGGGTGACCTGGAACTCTGTTTGTCTACCTAAGGAAGAGGGTGGACTAGGTATTCGGCGACTTGTTGAGTATAACAAGGCAATGATACTCAAGCACATTTGGCTCCTTTTCTCAGACAGAGAATCTTTATGGTGCAAATGGATTCATTCCACTTTTTTAAAAAGGTCCAACTTTTGAATTGTCGCCAAGCCCACTTTCTATTCCTGGACTTGGAAGAAGATCCTAGACATGCGGGATCCAGCTTATTCTATGTTTAAATGGAAGTTGGGTAACGGATCTTCTGTGTCTTTCTGGTTTGATTCATGGCACTCCAGAGGCCCTCTCTGCCTCCTGTTCGGCAACATGGACATCTACCACTCGCGCATCCCACGGGACATATCGATTCGGACTTTTTGTGAGGATTCCTGGCAACCTTCAAACACCCTCAACACTATTCTGAGTTGGTGGGATCCTCCCCCAATCTTCTCCAACAATGAGCAGGACTCTTTTTGCTGGACCCCTCATCCTGCTAAAACCTTCTCGGTTGCCCTTGCATGGAGCCATATACGACGGAAAGGTCGACCTGTTCCGTGGCACTCCTTCATATGGGACCGAGATTTTGCTCCGCGCCATGCATTCCTATTATGGTTGATCTCCCTGAACCGGCTACCGACTCAGATATTCCTCCTTCATTATCATAGGATTGACCTTGCTCTTTGCGCCTTCTGCGGTATGGTGCCTGATTCGGTAAATCACTTATTCTTTGAATGTTCATCTACCAACAGATTAGCTGCTATGTGGGCAACCAAATGCAGCCTACCTTGGCGAAATAGACCATGGCATGATCACATTGCTTGGGCAATGAATGTTTGCGGTGGAGGCTCGTTCACACACCGAATCTCCAGGTATTCCTTTGGCGCATTATGTCACATCATTTAGACCGAGAGGAACAACGCTATTTTCAGGAACAAGACTATTTACATCCCGGGCATGCGCAAGCATCTTGTCAAAGTCGTCAAGGACAAGGCCATCTCGATGGGAGGAACTGATAACAACCCTAGCAACCGTGTTATGCAGAGGAAATGGGATCTTCCGACTACGATCTTCGTAAGGAATAGGAATAGCTCCTAGTTCTCGGCCTTGTCTATCTTTGTCTGGTCGTGGTTTTGTCGGGTGGTTGTCCCCAATCTTAGGATTGGTTAGTTTTCTCCTTGTTGTAAGCCCCTGCTGGCTTCTTCCCTGTTTCTACCTTATTTTGTATAGCTCTTGCGGATCCACTCTTGACCTTATATAGTCATCCTTTTGACTATAGTAGGTCAGGATCTGGTTTGCGCTTTAGTTTGTATTGGTATATTTGAAAAGTTATATACATTCTTACCTTACCAAAAAAAAAAAATGAGATCGTTCCGTTTATCTGTTTTATGGTCACCAATGTCACGAGAATGGTGTTCTGTCATTTATGTGTACCGTGTACAGCTTTGCTTGCTTCCTTTACGTCGCATCATCACGGCATGCAAGTCGGCTATTGATCTCTTTCGTTCATGAACTCGAGGATGATCGTTCATGACCTTGAGTTTGGCCCTCAAATGTGTCACGATCTGAACTGCGTAGTGCATGACCACACAAAATCTACTTCAAGTTTTGTCTTTCTCATTTAAAATTCAAAGTGGGTTTGCATATACATAACCATACAATGAAGTTCAGACAGATCCCGGTGAAGCCTGTCTGGGGGTTGGTTTCAGAGCAGACTAGGATTTTACGAAGAACGTAGATTCCGGCTCTACAAGTTTTGCTCAGTTAAAGTCATTTATTTTATCATATGAAAACTACTCGTCAAAATATCACTCACACACAATTTCTAGACAAAAGTGGGTTTTAGGAGCAAAAACCATAATCTCGAGACTTGCAAAATATATAATTGTCATATGTGTATGTTAAGTATCTCATCTCGCTTGTCCATGGGCTTAATGAGTCATATGCTCTGTCACTCCACCTATCACCTAAAACTCCTAAAATAATTTGCCGTGGTCTTGCAAAATTTCATGATGTAAAAGCCATATCATTAATATCTATCGCCTACAATGCATTTTGTCTCGTAATGTCAAAATACACGCCATTATAGTCGCAACTACTCAGACCCAAAAAAAAAAGTCACAACTACAAGTCCTCCTAACTGAGAATCTTCCCAGGCATTTTTCCTAAAATAAAGGACAATCTCAATGGGAACCTTGAATTGAACCTTAGTACTCTTGTGATTCTTGTTATGTAGGACTACACACCACTTGTATCGTGTATTTATTCAGCATCATAGCACGGTTACAATCTGGATAACTAATTGTGAGAAATGTTTGCAGTTTTAGATGGCAAGTTCAGCGTTTGATTCTGCAGAACAAAGTTTTTACGGAGTTAAGGACAAGTTGAGTTCTTCGAACCGAAGCTACGGAAGCATCGAAGGAGAAAGAATGCAAATCCTGTGCTCAGAAGCAGAAGATTGGGGAGAGTCCGGGGACATCAGCTCTTTTTCAGATTACGGATTTCATCGCAGTGTCATGATGAAGCAGCAAGCTCCTTTTTCCGAGTATCAGCAGCGAGAGAAGCAGCAACAATTGTTTTCAGATTATGGGCTCCTCGATAATCTGCGATACGATATTGCCTCTCCCCCTATCCAGAGTAGTCTAGACGAGATCGCAAAGTTCAGCAGAATCTCTACCGAGCTGCAAGATATCATAGAGGCAAGGAAGGACAAGCCGTTGCAGTTTTCTATGACATCACTCGAGCTTCTGAGGAGCTGTGGAAGTGGGTTTAAACGAATGAGCGGGGATGGGGTACTCAATCAGAACACTGAGAACAATAAGGCAGAGCTGTCCACTTCGGAAACCATTGTCCTCGAACCACACACTTACTGGATGAGTTTCGCTTTGATACCATATTATAACATCCTTGAAATTAACTTATATGAAATATCGTCCATTTTTGCCCGTCTTATACCGAGTTTGTCATTTGACGTATAGGTAGGTATTTTTTCAAAAGGTCATCCATCATAGTAGTACTCCTACATAATCACGCTTAACATTAGAGTGCCAATGTTGAGCTTGTTGTTACGTCAAAAGGCGCATACGTAAGTTAATTCTAGTTTTCATATATCCAGAAATGATTTTCTCTATTTGGTATGCAATTTGGTTCAACCTTACCGCCTTCGCTATCTTAGAAATTTGCCATGAGTCACTCATTATCCGAGCCTTGTAGCACTAGCGATCAATCATTGTCCTCGTCAGACCGGGTAGTTACATAAATTGTGAGAAAAATAATTGTCTTTTCATTTTGTGTTGGTGAGGTTTGACTTGGGAAGAGAGATATATGACCCTGTCCTCTTGACTTACGTGTCAAGTGGTGGCAAGTTGGATGAAGTGGTGCAACATGATTGGACAACAGGGTAATACTCTCTCTTTTTACGTGATTTCGTGAGTGAACTTGGAAATCGTCGTTTGCTGGCAAAAAGTAAAGGGCATGGGTGTCTTTGGTGAAGCGGTGCATCTCCTCTGTATCCTTTAGTGTCAAAGTAAATGGGGAGCCTTCAGTATTTTTCCAGCCTTCCAGGGGAATTAGACAAGGAGATCCACTTTCTCCTTACCTATTCATAATCATGGCCAATGTGCTCTCTTCCCTCCTAACAAAGGCAATGCAGGATGAAAGTTTAAAAGGGATTAGAATGAATAGGAATTGCCCTACACTGTCACATCTACTCTTTGCCGATGACGCGATATTTTTCCTGGATGGTACTATTGGGGAGTGTCAAAATCTGGCCAACATCTTAAATCAATATTGTTATGCTTCGGGACAACTTGTCAATCTGAACAAATCTGGGATCTTATTTAGTGCAGGCTGTCCTCAAAACCTCATAAGGAATTTGGCGGCTGAACTAAGAGTACCAATTATGGAGAAAACCGGGAAATATCTTGGCATCCCATCAGACTGGGGTCAAACCAAAAAACAAATGTTCGCATGGATTCTAGCAAGGGTAAACATGAAGATGGAGGGCTGGAAGGAGAAACTACTGTCTAAGGCGGGGAAGGAAACCTTGATAAAAACAGTGGTTCAAGCACTACCCCAATATGCCATGTCGATCTTTAAAATCCCCATTTCAGTTTGTAAGGCAATCGAGCAGAAAATAGCATCCTTCTGGTGGAAACAAAACGCGTCAAGATCGGGTATCCATTGGAAAAGGTGGGAAATTCTAAAGACGAGGAAGATAGACGGAGGCTTGGGCTTCAAGGACCTAATTACATTCAACAAGGCTATGCTGGGAAAGAGTGCATGGAGGCTTGCTCAGAATCCTTCTGCTCTATGGAGCCAACTTCTAAAAGGTCTATATTTTCCCAATGGAAACTTATGGAAAGCAAGAAAGGGCTCCCGGCCTTCGTGGGGGTGGCAAAGTCTGCTGATGGGAAGGGACGCAATAAGCTCAGAAATCAAATGGCAGGTGGGAAATGGAGAAAGCATCAACATTAGAGAGGATCAATGGCTGGAATTGGGGGTGATAGGGGGCCCACCTAACCGAGGAGACCCTCAGCGAGTTAGCGACCTGATCGTTCATGGGACAAACACCTGGAATGCAAGCCGGCTGCATGAGTTTTTCCAAGAGGAAGTCGTGAACGAAATTCTTGCAACAAGGCTTATGATAAACCCAGGCAAGGATAAACAGATATGGACTGGGAACACAACAGGGGAGTACACGATAGGCAAGGGGTATACCAGACTTAGAGAAGCTACACCAACTAAAACAGACCAGCCATCATCATCATATCAACCACCCCGATCCCTGTGGACTAAAATATGGAAACTACACACCGAACCAAAAATTCGTTTCTTCCTATGGAGTGCGTGTAGCAATGCTTTACCCACATCAGATAATTTGCAGAAGAGAAAGGCCATACCTGACTCGTTGTGCCCAATCTGCAGAAAGTCCCTAGAAACTACGGAACATCTACTCCTACTGTGCGATTGGACAAAGGAAATTTGGAGTGATCCGAGGGTCAAGGCGGACGTCTCTCCGTTCTCAGTCACAAGATTGGACAAATGGGTTGATGAAACGCTCAACAGAGCGTCAAATCTGACTTCTCGGGAGGGTCTCGCAGGTACCCTGTGGCTGATCTGGAAGGCGAGGAACTCCTTCGTATTTCAACAGCAAAGCCTCATGCCGAGGACAATAGTAGATGAAGCATTCCTACAAAGCAGAAATTATTGTATGCACAATTCAAGACAGCAGAATTGCTGGACGGAGCAAATATTACCTATACGGTGGTCACCACCGCCAGCAGGGACGTGGTTCTTCAACGTCGATGGCTCCTGGGTTGAAGGCAAAACAGAGGGCTCAGTGGCCGGAGTGTGTCGAGATCACAAGGGGCTTATCATGGCTGGGTTTGCGAAGAGGGCAGTAGCTCACTCTCCTATGGAAATCGAAGCCATCGCGGTGAAGGAGGCGCTGCTCTGGCTGCGGGATGAAGCTGCGCAGGAAGGAAAAACAGCGTGGGCTGTATGTGTTCTGTCGGATAACTTCTGCACGGTCATTAACACTATACAACCGACAAAAAGCCCGTGGGCTCTTAGAAGTCTGTTTGAAGAATGTAATGCCATTCTTGGTTCTTTACAAGGGGTCTCGCTGGCCCATTGTCCACGTGAAACCAATCAAACTGCAGACTGGATCGCCAAATCCCACCGGAAAGGAACCCTATCTTCTAGTTGGATTTCTAGACCTTCCCGATCTCTATTCGAGTTACTCTGTATGGACTCCAATCAATTCTGTCATTGTGGTTCGTCTTTTGAATGATATAAAATGAGTCAGTTTATTACCAAAAAAAAAAATACCCTAAATTTTTTATCATATCACTCAAAATCCTAAAATTATGTTTATCATGACATGAATATTTCAAATTTTTTTGTCACCAAAACCTCCAAATTTATGCCGGTGTTACAAGAAAAGCAATTAAGAATTTGGCTCTTAAATACATTCCCTTTTAAGACCAGAAAAAAATTAACAATTTCTTTTAAGACTAGAAAAAAATAAAATCTTCTTTTCTTGTGAAATTTTTTGAAGAGAATGGGCCTTCTTAACCAAGTTTTTGGGCTTCTTCTTTTGTTAGAGAGAGAACCAATCACGTTTGAACTGTCAAATCTGATGGGATACATGTAAACTCATACGGTCTAATACATATAACATGGTCATTGCATACTTGCTCATCTGCTTTTCTTTGAAATTTATTATCTTGTGACTCGGATATCTACCACCACTCAATCTCTCGTATCAAACCTCTTGGTCGATTTTCTGGTCGCGATCTCTCTTCAGCATATGATGAGGGATGTGTTTTGCCAAGCCTGTGATTAATGGCTTATAGATATACACAGCACTAGCACGAAAATAAACAAAGATGATGTCCAAAGACCTCTTTTAAGGTACAAATACCAGCCAGAACAGGGGGGAAGAGCTTGTACAGAGTATTTCTCAATAAGTTTCTATATTATGATTAGCATCTCAAAACGAAAACAAGCATTTTGTCTGGTCTTGCCTTACCTTGAGAGAGATAGCCGAGGAAAGTGACCCCGCTCATTTGAGACGATCCAGCTATTGATACACACATTCAATCTCGGCTAAACCGAAGTCGTGTTTGTCTTTACCGAGACATCAAATCTATGTTGGTGTTGGCTGTCCTGTCGGGGCAATGTCTAAGGAAGCGACGAAGAGAAAGTCGACCCTGCCCATTTGAGACAATCATCCAACTATTGATCCACATATTCAATCTCGGGCAAAACCCAAGTCACATTTATCTTTACCAACATCGAATCTGCGTAGGGTTTGGCCGTCCTGTTGCGGCAATGTCCGAGGAAGCGATGAAGAGAAATCGACGAAAGTCAGCCGTGATTCTTTCGGCTCACTCTCTCGTATGCTTCGGACAATATTAAGCGCTCTGAGAAGTCTGTCCTTTTGCAGTTGCCTTGTTCTCAGATCCCTTTGTTCTTTCAGACCCTCCGTGTTGGAAATATTTTCTCAAGTTAGAGAATTAATTCGGATTGGCTTCGCAGCTAAGGATGGTTGTGAATGTGTGGACATCGATTGACTCGATTCTTTTGACCACTAAGTGAAAGTGGTCTCATATTTGGGCTACTAGCTGCCTGGATTTTGACTCGCTTCTGAGTGAAGCTAGGTACCTATCTATCTTAGATGGAATTCCTCGACAGCACTTTAATAAATCTATAATAGTTGTGACTCGAGAGGTGGTGAGAAAAAGTTAGATTTGAGGCGTGAAGATTATTGTTGTGGCTTGAGTTCGGCAAGGCTTGTTCTCTGGCAGATTCCTTACGAAATAGTTTAAGGAGCATTAATCCGATTTCCGGCAGTAAAAGCTTGCAGGACAAATATTTAAGGTACTGCAATTCGGATCAGCATTTTCAGTCCTTCGAGGTGTTTTGTCTCTTCCTGTTTTTACGATTCATGACGTTCGGCTGATACACAGGGATTAGTTTAATGTTCGCAAGGCAGAAATGGTCGTCCGGCAGAATATGTGCATAAATAATTTATTCTCGCATTTCCGGTCCTAAACTGGACAAAGTACTAACTCAAGCTTCCATTGAAACTTTTTTTTTTTAATTCAGTTTTTGTGAGCATGAAAGTAAGCGTTGCGTTTATCTGTTCTCCGATGTCGCGAGAATTGTGTTCTTTTATTTATGTGTACCCTGTACAGCATTTGTTGGCTTGCTTCCCATCGCATCCTCACGGCATGCAAGTTTATAATCGATATCTTTCGTTCATGACCTTGAGTTTGGCCCTCAAACGCGTTGCGATCTGAACTATACATTGCATCAGTAGTCTAACGCGTTAGACAAGCTACAATTATGCCTTATCTTTTGCTGGTTTTATCTTCATGTCTTTGTCTTGCTGATGTAAAACTAAAAGGGGGTTTGTTTATACATAACCATATCAGATAAAGCCAGGCAAAGCCCGTCTGGGTTGTTTTCAATGCTGATTAAAATTCTCCGAAGAAGGTCCTGCTCCATGACCTATTTGGTTAATCTCGTTAATTTGTCGTATGAAAACTCCTCATCAAACTATTTATCGTGCCTATTGTCTTGATAAAAATGTGTTTTAGGAGCAAAAACCATAATTTTCAAGACTTGCAAAATATATAATTGCCGTCACACTTGTTGAGAGTTGTACATCGCTTGTCTATGGAGTTTCGATGGGCCTCATATTCATTTAGTGTTCCTTCACCTATCTGTTCAAGCTTTGAGATTTGGCCTTCCAACATGGTTTGACTCAGATTTGCCTCACGTACGAGGCTTCCCATTCATCAATTCCACATTTTGTTGTTAGTTATATTTGCATGTGAGAGGGGTGTTAGAATATCTAATTTAATAAGCTTTGCGTTCATATAGTGTCCCTCCACCGATCAGCTTAGGAAAATTGGCTGTGGTCCCAAGAAAATCAACCGTGCAAGAACCATACCGCTGATATCTATTGCCTACTACGCATGTTATCTCGATAATGTCAAAATACACGCTATTGAAGTCACTCCTTCAAACTGAGAATCTTCCGAGGTATTTTTCCTAAAATAATGGACGTCCTGGAGGGAATCTTGAGTAGAACAATACTAATGTTACATTAGTACCCTTGTTGCTTCTTGTTATGTAGGAATACACACTTCTTGTATCGTTCGTTTACTCAATATCATATCACAGGTACAGTCTGGATAACAAACTGCGAGCAAAGTTTGCAGTTTTTAGATGGCAAGTTCAGCGCTTGATTCTACAGAACACAGCTTTTGCGGAGTCGAGGACAAGTTGAGTTCATCAGACCGAAGCTACGGGAGCATCAAAGGAGAAAGAATGCAAATTCCGTTTTCTGAAGGGGAAGATTGGGGAGAATCCGGGGACGTCAGCTCTTTTGCATATTACGGAGTCCATCACAATGACATGACGAAGGAGCAAGCTCCTTTTTCCGAGTATCAGCAGCAAGAGCAGCTACAACAATCGTTTTCAGAATATGGGCTTCTCGATAATCTGCAATACGACATTCTCTCTCCGCCGATCCAGACTTGTCTAGACGAAATCGCAAAGTTCAGCAGAATCTCGACCGAGCTGCAAGATATCATTGAGGCCAGGAAGGACAAGCCCTTCCAGTTTTCTTCAACATCGCTCGAGCTTCTGAGAAGCTATGGTAGCGGGATTAAACGACTGAGCGGGGATGGGGTACTCGAGCCACACACTGAGCGCAGAAAGGCGGAGCTGTCAACTTCTGAAATGATGAGGATTGCTAGCACCAAATTTATCCAGTCGTCTTCTGGAGCAGCCGATGATCTTGCGCTGCCAGGCCATCCTAACTATTATTACTTCTCATGCTTATCGAAAGACGAGATAAGGAACCTGCAACTTGCTGAGATCCTCCTAGCTGCTGCTGAGAAAGTGGGATGTCAGCAGTTTGATGCGGCGAGCAAATTGCTAGACCAGAGTGATGAGCTGTGCTGCAGCACAGGAAATCCAGTGGAACGAGTCGTGTACTATTTTTCCGAAGCCCTTAGGGAGAAGATCGATCGCGAAACGGGGAGAGTCAGCATAAAGGGCCTGGGAAAGAGGATGGCCCTTGATGTAGACAAAGACAAAGACATCATGAGGCTGAGCCCTCCGATCATCGCGACTCACCAACGAGTCCCGTTCTCTCAGATCCAGCAATTTTCCGCAATACAGACCATCGTGGAGAATGTGGCAGAGGCTAAGAAAGTTCATGTGCTTGACTTCAGGATACAGAGCGGCGTCCACTGGACGGTCCTAATGCAAGCCCTCGTGGCTCGACGCGAGTGCTCCCTTGAGCTGTTGAAGATAACGGCGATAGGTACTTGTTCGCAGCAAGTGATCGAGGACACAGGTAAAAGGCTGGAGACTTTCGCTCGAATGTTCAATGTTCCCTTTTCTTTCAAAATAATCATGTTGCGGGACATGCTAGAACTCAAGGAAGATCTTTTAGATCTGGATGAGGAAGAATCCATTGTCGTCTATGCCCGGTTCCTCCTTAACACGATGATTTCTCGGCCTGAGAGGCTTGAGTCTGTCATGAAAGTGATTAAAAAGCTGAACCCCTGTGTGATGGTGGTTTACGAAATTGAGTCAAACCACAACTCACCAGCTTTCGTAAACCGGTTCACTGAAGCGCTTTTCTACCATAGTGCATATTTCGATTGTTTCGAAGAGTGTATGGAACGAGATGATGAGAACAGAACCGTCATCGAATCTCTGCACGTAGCCCAAGGAATTAGGATCATACTTGCTGCTGAAGGAGAGGAAAGGAATATTCGGCCTGTAAAAGTCGATGTCTGGAGGGCGTTCTTCAGTCGATTTGGAATGGTCGAGGTAGATTTGGGCATGGCATCGCTATATCAAGCAGATTTGATGGTAAAGAAATTTTCCTGTGGAAGTTCTTGCACGCTTACCATGAACAGAAAATGCCTGATTATCGGGTGGAAGGGCACGCCTATTCATTCTCTTTCTGCTTGGCGATTCGAATAACAAGTGTTTGCAGGAGTGCGTTTCGCATACTTGCTCAGCACTTGTCTGCCGTAGGTTAGTATGGCCGCAAATTCTTGTTAATAACCTTTGCTCATATTCATCCAAGTGTCGGATAGTGAACGTATCTCGTTGAAAGATCAGAATGTTCGTAGGCTGTTTCACTCTGTTGGAATGTGATAAGAGAACTTTTTTTTTTTCACGTACCTTTGGTTTTGGGATTCCTTCTTCGAGGTCTGCAGTACCGTGACAAGATTGCAAGCTCCATGGTATGTCGCTTCCCAAACAATCCCGAGAGAAG
Source organism: Syzygium aqueum (assembly GCA_031216185.1). Taxonomy (NCBI): domain Eukaryota; kingdom Viridiplantae; phylum Streptophyta; class Magnoliopsida; order Myrtales; family Myrtaceae; genus Syzygium; species Syzygium aqueum. The sequence goes on from CM062231.1 coordinate 2,301,411, forward strand.
TATGATATCGTGTTTCTTTCTTGTTCTTGGGTGCTACCGGAAAATTAACGATTTTTTACTGATAATATATGATTATGCTGTCTTATCTACTGTACTAAGACTTATGTGCTGGGAGCATGATAATCTACCAGGATCTTTGTGGTTTGAGTTTCCCGTTATTGCTACCTGTGCTGCGGATGTCGCTGTGTATTTGCCTTTTCATATGTTGCATTGATCATGCTTTTAGCGTGGGTCAATTTCTGAATGGTTTGAGATATCACAGAAGATTGGGCTTCGCAAAAGTTAGCCAGCATGCTGACCATGAAGCAATTCACTTCTTTAAAGACCAGAAACACCTCGAGGTACTACGGCAGCCGAGAGAATTTGAGTTCAAAGTTTTGCAGGCCACGCGAAGTGCATCATAAATGAAGCAAAACATCTTAAAGCTTCTAAATTTTAGCAATTCACACAATTGGTAGACAGTTCTTGCTAGCATATTGAGACTGGAATAAGTACTACTTTGATCTGAAATGGAGATCATAAGTGGTGTCACCAATTTCCATCCGAGCACAACTACTACGAAGAGTACAGCCAAAATTCTCGCTTAATGAAGTAAAAATTTAGCCTATTCCGTAAGAAGCGTATGAGATTCTAAAACTTAATGAACCCAGATGATCTCTTCAAGGACATCTCTTCGACAGATTAAACTGAGCGTCTAGACATCATTTTCGAGTTAGAAAATAGAGTGTGGCTGTGGGATCTCAAGGAAGATATCAGGATGATTTTGCCCATCTACTCTAACTTTTTCGAATATTTTGCCTTTTTTCAGGACATTGCCTCAAGACATGAGAACATCTTCTACCTAGAATTCCATTTCCGGTCACCTGGATAGGCCTCCCATGTTTATTAGCCATAACGACCAAGTTCACACCCTCATCAGTCGGGTGAAACACCGAAAGTAATTCGAATCCACGAAGATCCCAAGATTCAACAACTGGAGTAGACTAGTCTTTTGCTGCTGTTGAGTCCCCGTGCGAAACTTTTCAGTAGTTTTAGTAGGATCCGACAGTAATGGCCATCTATAGCCTTGAATGCGGTCCCTATACGTAATTTTGCAGTATCTTCTCCACCGTCATCCAGTAACTGCACTGGCCATTCAGCGAACAACATTTTCACCATTCAGCCCTGTAAGTTGTCCGAGACAGACTAACATAGAACGTTTCCACCACCATCATCAAATAAAATGCAACTATGGTCAAACAAGAACGCTTTTCTTGTTGATCTATGCGATGCATACGAGGAAAGAATGTCGACAGAATCCGGTACAGTTCACCCTTCGTTTCTTTGCCCAATTCATATCACAAACACCTAGTTTCATCGAATCTGTTCAGGGTCATCACAAACGGTAACCTTTAGCAGCTCATTGTCCACTGGGTCTCAATGCTGAACTGCTACCGGTTCCCAAGCTCCTCGACCGGCTTCCTTCAGTTGCAAGTAACCATTTTCCGCACTAGCTTTACCGTCGCTAAAACGGAAAATCTCTTTGGTGACTTCACCAATCCTACACCTTATGATCGGAAACTGGTTTGTGCGGTACATAATTGTGTTATTTGATCAATGTCAGTGACTCCTTCTATGCATTACCATGATTCCAGACATTCGATTTGAGACATGATTATTACTTTTTTGGTATGTCATACATTCTTGATTCTTGATAGTTATAAAATTCCAAAACAAAGAGAAAGGATTCAACAGGAGCCAAATCTGAGCCCTAGAAATTCCCTCCCCTCTGAACTGTTTGTGCTTCGTTATCATCTTTATTTTGGAGCTCTTGCCGAGCACGTAGGCATTTGTAAAATCCAAGAAAAGTCTGGACCATGCTTTAAAATTAAAAGAGGAAAAAAAACACAAATGATCATGAACTTTGACCTAATATGTAATGTGATCCACGAGCTTTTAATTTGTTCAATTTAGTCACTAAACTTTTAATTTGTTCAATGTGGGCCCTGGATAGTGATAATATTGAATATTTTCATATAGTTCGAGAATCAAATTGAATATATACCAAAAGCTTAGTGGCCACATTGAATAAATTAAAAGTTCGGAAATTACATTGCACTTTGAAGTAAAGTTCAGAGACCATATCACACATTAAATCATTTGTGTCATTATCCTTATTATAATACTCACTTTACATTTACAGCTTTAATCTTTTGCTTAATGTTAATCGTTAAACCATTTGGATCAAGACTCGCATCGTTTAACGGCTGCGAACGAGTCATATGCACCCGATTGATCTAAGTCGCCGACCACGTGATTCACACGTGAGAGTTTCGCGACCGAATGACTCTGGAAAGCAACTAAGCTCGCGCATACACATTGATCGTGCGAGAATCTCACGTCAAATTTACATGATCGAACGGCTCGGAAGCAACCTAACTCACGTGTACGGATCGTGCAAGTATTGCTAAAGAAAACGGCGTAGATTGCCACGTATGTGCCAGCAAAATCCGTAGTGTCCGAGCCCCAAGTTGTCCAAGAAGCCTACAAGGATTCAATTTTTATGGGACGGTACGGTAAGTCGAAGAAGCCGTGAGACCGACCGAGACCGAGGTGGGGAGAGAGAGGGAGCCATGGAGGCGGGGCTGGAGCAGGTGGCGGAGGTGGAGGGGACGACGGCGACGTGGCTGAAGAAGGACCCGCTGATGTACACCGCGGCCACCAGGCACCCCATGATCCTCAGCATCCGAGATGGGTCCATCGACCTCAGCTCCTTCAAACGGTGGCTGGTACGGGTTGCTGCATCCGTGCTTCTTCACTCGCTTCGTCTCTGTAGAAATCGCGCTTTGTCCGCTGTCTTATCTCGAATACCCAACTGTTGACCGTTCATTCATGCGTTGGTGATGTTCTGGCTTTGAGCTTCTGGGTCGGATTTTCTTGATAATTCGTTGACGAATGCTTGTTGAGGCGAAAGGTGTGAACTTTTGGCGTCCTTGGGACAGGAAAGATGTGTGCAGAGAGATGTAATAGTTCGGACAAGTTGGTGACTTTGACCGCTGTCTTATCGCGAATACCCACTTTTAACCATTTAACCATTCATTCATGCATTGGGGATGTTCTGACTTTTGAGCTTTTGGGTCGGATTTTCTTGATAATTTGTTGATGAATGCTTGTTGAGGCGAAAGATACGAACTTTTGGCGTACTTGGGACACGAAAGGTATGTGCGGAGAGGTGTAATAGTTTGGACAAGTTAGTGGGATTTTCGTAGATTAGGTGAAAATCGCTCTTACATGGATACTGGATGATTCGGATTAGATGTGCCGGTGGTTCTTTTTCGTTAGACTTCGGGTTAGGATTGTATGTACTCTGTTAAATAGCAGAGGAATTGCGAGATGGCTCCGATTTCTTGTGGTTCAGAGAATGATGTGTTTCTTCCTTGTTTTGACAAGCTAGGAGGAAACAGCGGAAACTTGTTTCGACGCGATTCATGACCATAGCTAGGCGGCCTGACCGATTGTCAATTCGGTGTCAATTGTTGATATCGCGGCTCCATGATTGAGCCTGCTTAAGCTTTGCTTTTGGAACAAACAGTTGCATAATCAAATTCAGAGAAGTGCTTGATTTCCGTGGAAGAACATGAAAAGATCTTACATTTCATCCTATTCTGTTGGTACTTAGTTGTAACGTAGTAGTTTTCCGTTGCTTGTAGCCAGATGATAATGGAACTGTCCATGAGAATTTGCAATGTAAGACTCGAGTTTCTTGAGGAAAATTCAAATGCACCAGAATATGTGCTTGTTCTAATGCGAGACTTTAGATCACGCATTGCTCGTTAGAGTTTATTGTCATGTGAAGTTTCGCAGATTCACAGAGCGAGATGAACGGCCGACTTGTTTCTTTATTTTGTCGATGAAGTTGCAGAACCGAAGCACAGTTGCTGTGTTTCCTTGACAACTTTACTAGTTGAAAAACTTTTAAATTGTTGAGTTGGATTCGATAAAAATGCAGGGACAGGATTACTTGTTTGTTAGAGCTTTTGTTCCTTTCGTGTCGAGCGTGTTACTGAAGGCTTGCCGTGAGTCCGACGATAACTCCGACATGGAAGTCTTACTGAGCGGCTTGGCTGCTCTAAACGACGAGATTGCATGGTTCAAGAAAGAGGCCTCCAAATGGGGTGTTGTCCTATCTTCCATTGCCCCTCAGAAGGTGAACGAAGACTACTGCAGGTGGGTCATCGCGCAAAACACTCTTGAGCTTCAAAATTAAGAGCTCTCGAGATCTATAGCACGATTTTAAGATCTGTGATATTAAGACACTGACGTTGCTGCGACAGGTTTTTGGAGAGTTTGATGGGACCGGACGTCGAGTACACAGTAGCAGTAACCGCGCTTTGGGCTATCGAGCTCGTCTACCAACAGAGCTTTGCCTACTGTCTCGAAGAGGGCTCTAGGACTCCACCGGAACTCGCCGAGACATGCCGAAGATGGGGGAATGAAGGTTTCGGCCAGTACTGCCGGTCGCTCCAAAAGATTGCGGACCGCCGGCTGCTGAGGGCTACCAATGAGGAACTCAAGAAAGCCCAAGCCGTGTTTTTCCGCGTGCTCGAACACGAGGTGGAGTTTTGGAACATGAGTCGCGGATGAACTCACCATGTGTGTAGCTTCCTGAGCTTTCAAAGGAGGGGCATGGCCATGGGGTGGCTAAGATCACAATGTTGATCGATCTTGTACATATTTCTGGACTGTGTGGTCACGTTCGGTGTGGTGGAGTTTTGTCCTAGTGTCTTGTGCGTTCAATGCATCAGCTTACCTTCACTTCTCTATAACGTTAACTGTTATTACAAGGTTTTTCCTATATATATAATTTTCTGCAAATTTGAGTAATCAAATGTGGCTGTAGTTTAGTGGTAAGAATTCCACGTTGTGGCCGTGGAGACCTGGGCTCGAATCCCAGCAGCCACAATTTCTCAGAGGTTTTTTTTTTGAATCATTGAGAAAATTATTAAAATAATTCCAAACCTACTAAAAATTATCTACGTCAATGAATTTCCTTGAAAAAACCCTAACTTTAGGTCAAGTCTCAAATTTGCCCCGAATTTTTTTTTTGTCTCAGAAAAAACATCAAATTTTAGGTCTAGTTTCAAATTTGCCATAAACTTTCTTTTGTCTAAAAAAAATACCCCAGACTTTAAGTTCAGCTCCAATTATTAAAATAATTCCAAACCTATTAAAAATTATCTACGTTAGTGAATTTCCTTGAAAAAACCCCAACTTTAAGTCAAGTCTCAAATCTGGCCCAAATTTGTTTTTGTCTCAGAAAAAACATCAAATTTTAGGTCTAGTTCCAAATTTACCATAAACTTTCTTTTATCTAAAAAAAACCCCAAACTTTAAGTTCAACTCCAAATCTATCCTGAATTTTGTTTTGTGTAAAAGAAAATTAGCAAATTTCAATTTATTTTCAAAAATATACATCCATGATCCAGTCTCAACTTAACGTGGCACTTCCTCGTCGATAACAAATCCACATTAGCAAAGTAATGGGGTGACAGATATAAACCGACGTCGCATTTCCACTGTGATAACAAATCTAACCCAATAAAAATTGTTGAAATTCTCCAAAATAAAACTGTTCTAGGATATAAAAGTTAGGAACGATAACAAATCCATCCCAAAAAAAAAATTTAAATTTAAATTAAAAAAAGCCAATTTTTAGGTTCAGTCCAAATTTGCCTCGAACTTTTTTTTGTCTAAAAAGAAGCCCCATTACTTTGTTGATGTGGATTTATTATCGACGTGGAAGTGCCACATCAAGTTGGGATCGCGGGATATATTTTTGAAAATAAATTGAATTTTGGTGATTTTTTTACACAATACAAAATTTGAGGAAGATTTGGGACTGGAATTAAAGTTTAAGGTTTTTTCTAAGACAAAAAAAAGTTCGAGACAAATTTGGGACTGGACCTAAAGTTTGAGGTTTTTTCTGAGACAAAAAAAAAGTTCACGGTAAATTTGGGACTCAACCTAAAATTGAGAGTTTTTTAAGAAATTAGGCCCAGCCATTTATGTCAGCGATTTCCTGCCTAAATTGGTTGGATAGACTAAATTGACATAAGTATAAAATGTTTAGGACTGAATTGGCGAAAAAAATTTATAACTGAATTAGGACAATTACAATAAGTTTATGAATGTTTTGATAATTTTCCATACTTTTATTACTTGGAGCAGCTTGATTCCACCAAGCATGAGCATGAGGAACAATTTTCACAGCTCTTGAAGTTACAACACAAACCAGAGATTCTCTTTATTTCCAGATGTTCTTGGGAGATACAAGAAGCTCCCCATCTGCTTACATGTCACTTTTCAAAGGAGTTGTGACATTGTCATACGCATCCCAGGACCTTCCCTGTGCAAAGTTGAGTGGGTACTTCGGCTGCTTGTTAGGGAAGAACAGCCCAAAGTGCTTCTCTAGCTCCGGCTGCTTCTGGTTCTCATCGAACAGGGCGAATATGTAGGTCTCTATCGCCCTGTTCGGCCTCTTGGGGGTGCCACCTTTCACATGCCTGATCAGATTCCCGTTGTATGTCCTCGCGTTGTCGACCGTAGCCGCAAACCCGCCCGCGGATGGCCACCCGCTCTCTGAGACCACCACCTGCAGGGCGGCCCCGCCAGCCCTCTCCAGTGCGGAGTACAGCGCGTCCAGCATCGCGTCGAACAGGTTCTGGTAATTGCGGGATCCGTCTCGGACGACAACCGACGGCGAAGTGAATAGAGCGTAGGGCAAGCTAATGTCCTTGGGGTTACCGACGTAGCTGAAGTAAGTGTAGATGTTGGCTAGCAATGGAGAGTTGACGCTCACCAGGAAACTGATGATTGGGTCCAAGTAGGACCTCACGTCCCCTCTAAATGCACCTTGGGATGGAGGGTAGGAATTCCCTATTAGAGTCATGTCGATCGCAGTGGAGACTTTGATTTGGTTTTGCAGGCCAGACGATCTGAGCGCGGCCTGTATGTTCCGCATTGCAGGGAGGACGAATTTGGCGTACTGCGCGGTGCCTCCGTTGACGGGGCTCACCTCGTTGCCGACGGCGATGTAGCGGAAGTTGACACCCGGCGAGAAATTCTTCACGTTCCTCTGTACCCACGAGTTCGCGTTGGCGGGGTTAGAAGCTAGGGCCTGGAGGTCCGAGTTCGGGACGCCTAGGATGAGCTCGATGCCCGAGCCTCTCAGGGCTTGCAGAGCTGCTTGATTAGGGTCGTAGAGTCTCATCTGCTTGATGCCGTGAGACTTGTAGAGGACGACGACTTCTGATGCGGGCGGTAGGTTGTTCCCGAGCATCCCATAGCAAACTCCTATAGATTGCACACCTGCATGCAAAATGCGGAAGCTTAGCTGCGAAAGAGAAGATCAGAAAGTTTACGACGCGCGATCAGGTATTGCCATCGTCAATTTATGCCTCATCGTAAATGCCTTTAGCAAGTGATGGCTAAGTTTGGTTTTAGTAGGAGAATCAGTCCATTGTGTCATTATCTCGGTGTTCAGAATTTAAGCACTTCATTTAACGAAACCGAATTGCTCCGATGCTGACTGAAAAACATAGGGATGCTCTAGAGTTCAGCTCGGCAAATCGAAACCAGCTTTTCGAGCATTAGAACCAAATGTGTCGATGGAATCGGGTCAAATTGAGAAATCGCACATGGAGAGCATGTGGTGAAATGGATGCATTCAGCAAGATCACCAGAAACACATATATATATATGCGCTACTTCATAACGATGAAATCATAGGATGCTTTTGCAAGAGGAAATATGGACAACAGATATTGCGCATACACCATACGGTGTTCATCTAAACCGACATCGAATATGATAGCGTTCGTTACTGTACCTGACATGCAAAGGTTGGCTATCAGAAGTCCCAGAAGACAAACGGTAGGAGCCGATAAGCGACCACCCGTCATAGAGATAATTTTAGCCATATGAAGAGATAGAGAAAAAAGGCAAGGAAGAAACTTTAGGATGATTGATTATGGTCTGAACTAGAACTATTGCAACTCTTTATTTATAAGGAGCCAAATCACTGTAGTGGCCCAATTGTCTGTCTGAGGTGTTTGTTCTTAGCAAGGAGTTGAAAAGTCCACAGTTTTGACTGATTCAAGCCATGCTTATCTTCTATCCTCCATCTTTTTTAAGCTTTCCAAACCATCGACTCACGTACGTCGCTCTCGAGTTATCTAGATTCAGACTTACTGTCATCGAATTCGATTATGCAAAAACTAATCAATCGCCCTGGCCCTCTTCTCTGCCAGATAAGGGCTTCAATGAGCCATGCCTCTTTTCCAGGACAGTGGAGATATGCCAAACTCCTAGAGCCGCCTAAGAGGTTCCCTCATGCACGTTTTGTGTTCTAAAGCTTCATCGGTCCCCACCCTTTTCACCTTCATCTACCCTCCCCGTCTTTAACTTAAATCCTCCCACGTCAAAAACATCAAGTTTACTGCCCATGAAAGAACGGGGGAGTTCACCCACGATCCCGGGGGGCGGCAATTCCCGACACGACCTCGCCCGTTTACAAAAGAAGATGATCCGACGGACCCGAAAACGACACGGCTACAAAGTCTTTGCAATGGCATAGCACGTCACCATGGATCGTCGTCTGGCCTATCCATGGAAACAGTTGGGAGGAAAGTTGGGGTGTGAATCGCTTTGATGAAAAGTCAAAACACGTGCAGGTGTTTGAGTATGAATTCGCTTGGCTCCATTATCATTACTGCGACCCGGGGCGGCGGCTTCAATGAAAGATGATGGAACGGTGGCGACGGCGATGTTTTACATCTTTTTTGTTAGTCGGGCATTGGATGTTGATGTTAAATTCAAGATTGAAAAGGCATCTGAAACAGGATAATCGAATCTTCCCCCCCTTTGCTTTTAAATGCTAAGCACGGAAGAGAGATTGGTTAACATCATTTAAAATTCTAAATTGGTACCTGAAATCACAAAAATATCTCAAATTTATACACCCGTGAGAACCCTTAGCTTCCATCCAATATCCCGTAAAATAAAATTCAGATGATGGCATGTCACAATTGTTTTGGAAAGCTGATCTAAAAAAAATTGCTCAAATCTACTAATTTTGCCTTTTGAAAATCTGTTAAAATCCCTAATTTTTCCATGATATGATCCACATTACATGCCGATCGTCCAAGTTGTCTGCTAGACAGGCGATTCCACCAAGGATATTGGACGGACTAATTTGGGATTCTTTGCGGTACGAATATTAGTTACAAGAAAAAGCGACTTAGATTTAACTTGGCAGGATTTTTTCGTAGTATCAATCCTTAAAAGGAGGCGAATTTTAAATTTCAATTACTAGGACATTTGGAAGATTGGTTGATGTGTTGGTTCCGGAAGAAGGTATGAAAATAAGAGTCTAAATTATGCTAAAATCAGCGAACATTGGAAAAGAAAGAGTAGGATTAGAGAAAGAAAGATTGACGAAAACAACACCAAAACATGCTGTTCCAATCCCGAATCGGATTCGGGATCGGGAAGAATAGGAGGGACTGCGCTGGCCGAGTGTCCGTCGCCGCATCTCTCTCGCTGAATCAGATGAGGAGCCGCCGCTCGAGCTCGAACCTGAACTACTACTCTTCCTGGAAACCGATTGGATCGTCAAGACGGAGGATGGTGTCTCCTCCTCTGAATTAGAGGGGGATGTTTCACTCGAGCCACTCTCTCCAGGAATCGATTCCAAGGACATCGAGCTGTGCTGAACGAGACTCTGTCACCGTGCGTCGTCCCCTAAGTCCGACGAGGAACCATTGCTCGAGCTACTTTCCTCTGAAGCTGATTTGGAATCGGATGGCTCGCAGGACGAGCATTCCCTCCTGCACCTCTTGCTCGAGCTACTCTCCGAGGAAGAAGGTTCGCCTCATCCCGACTCACCAATGCTAGGAGAGTCGGTACCGGATTCGGATTGCTGCTTCCTTTTACTCCCATCGTCGCACCCGTCGGTCTTCTCTTCGCGTGCCTCAGTCATCTCTTCCTCCTCCGACGCTTCTCTTCCTCTCGTCGATGCCAGGATTGCCCAGTTCACAACAAAATCATGTTTTGATATCCGATTCTGAGTTTTTTATGCAGCCGGGTCATCGATGATCTAGGTGAAACACGACACGACAATGTCGAAAAACTTCAGATATGCAAACATGAAATTGAATGACCAGGACCAACACAAACAGAATCATATGACCACACAGTAAACAAAGATTGGGCTGTATACAAAAACATAAATTTTTGCTAAAATTCAAGTATTTATAAAACGTACCTCCATTGAATATTCTGATTGACCTTCAATCCTGATGGTGAGGTTTTAGGTTGAGCAGTGAGCGTCTGAGAAGAGGACGAGAGTTCAATCAAATGTTCACGAATAGTAAAATGTATACACGATATTCAAATTATAGATCATGCCTGTTTATAGAACGAGTAAATATCAAATGCAGTGTTATTTAGTAGACAAAATAATAATTTTAAAAAGTGTCTGTATAACTTTCATTTATCTCATAAATCTCCCGTGAATTCTAAATTCTAAGCATCCGTTTGCTTCGCGAAAAACATTTTCTAAAGAAACATTTTCTAGCATTGATTCACTTAGGAAAATGAGTTAATGAAAAACCCATGTTTAAATTCAGGAAAATTATTTCCTTTTTGAAAAACCAGAAAGCATTTTTTCAAAATATGGCTAGGTATTGGCCCTTCGACCCAAAACTCTACGCTTGGGCACGAAAATCCCAAGTTGGTTCTCGGATCCCAAGTTGGTTCTCGGGTCCCCAGCGTTCAAGATCAAGTCTCTGGCACCCGGGCCTGGGTCCATCGAAGCTGAGCTTGGGCCTCAATGCCAAGGTCCTTCAAGGCTGGCACGAAGCCTTAGTGCCAATGCCAAATGTCCCAACACCCAAGCTCGGGTCCATAAATGTCGTGCTTGTGTCCCCGATGCTCAAGCTCTGTTCCGACACTCAGGCTTGGGTTCACAAAGGCCAAACACAGGTCGTAGGGGCTCGAGGTCAAGTCCTTCATTAATTAAACATTCTTTCTTATAAAAATATTTTTAAAAAAAAACAAAATTTCTTTTTCTTTTTCTTTTTCTTTTTCTTTTTCTTTGTTTCTTTTTTCCTTTCTTTCTTTTTCTATTTCCTTCTTCCTTGATCGACAGCTGGCGACCAGCCACAAGCGAGGGACGAGCTCGCCTAAGGCCGACGAGACTCGCACTCACCAGAGTCCAACAAGCCACGCCAAGGCAGCCTCGGGTGAGGCTCCACCTTGCCGGATTTGTCGTGAGCCGCGGTGAGCTTGACCTTGCCAAGACTCACAAGGCCTTGAGCTTGGTGATTTGGCGAGGCTTGCATCAAAATTGGGCGAGCTCATCCCTTGCCTGTGGCCAGTTGTAGACCGTCGCATGGTAGGCTATCGACAAAGGAAAAAGAATAAAAAATAAAATAAAAAATAAAAAGAAAAAATAATTAAAAATTCAATTTTTTTGGTAATTTTTTCTAGGAAAATCAAATCAAATATTTCATATCAAATGGCGAAAAATATTTTTTAGTTCATTTTCATGTTTCGATCAAACACCGGAAAATATTATCATTTTTCTAAAAAATGGCTTTCTGGAAAATATATTCCAGAAATGTCATATTATCCTAAAAAAAAAACGGAGCCTAAATGTAAGAAAAATGGGTATTGCTCACCTAGAAACAATTTAAAATTTTTTCCTCAAATCACACATGAATCACGGTTTTCCTTCTTCAAAAATAATTAGCAAAAGGGAACACACATTTCACGGTAACAATGATAACTTGAACATTTGGAAAAGTATTTTATCAAAGATTGGTCTAATTTGAGAGATGAATTCAATCTTTCTTGATTTAACTCACAAGAAAAGATTAAAATATTTTAAATTTGAATAATGGTAGAGATTTAAGGATCATGATGTGAAGTGATAGATATTCAATTTATTTTTAAATTATGGTCTCATCCCATTTTTTTCATTGAATCTTAAACTCATAGTTTGATGTTGAAACTATCTTTTCAATAGACTTGATCTCAATAAAACACATTTATAATAAATTCCATGAAAATGGTGAACTATATTTGTATTGTAATTCAAAAGCAAAATGATCACTAACACTTTAAAAAATCTCTAACACTTTTCAAAATTTAAATTTAAACCTTTGTTATCTCTTGTAAGTTAAAACTTTCTTATTCTACTAAAATCTAAATTCATCTCTTGATTAAACCCAATTATTTGAGAAGTAAAATCTTAATATGTTTTAAGTGTTTTTTTATAAATTACATCTTACCATAATTATATCTAAATCTTAATATGTATAAGTTTTTCTATTTCAATTTAAATTCAAAAAGGTGTATGAATTAACATCAAACTGCTATGATTGTGTGAAAAGTATCTTTTTAATTTTCTACATGTCACAAATTTAGTGACCCAATTAAATTTTCAAAAATGTCATATGACAATCCAAGTGAATTAATTATTATTTACATCCTATCGACTAATGTAGAAAATTGAATAAAAATGTAGAAATTTTGGAATGTCACAATGACTACGATATTTTTTTGCACGACGAAGTTAGGTCCACAATGACCACCATCCCGGCAGTGGACTCTATGGGCAAGATCTTCTTAACATTGCTTATTACGATTGGCTTAAATAGCACCCTTGAGAGAGCTAGAAAATTTAAACAAACACCAACCCCTATTTAAGAGTTTTGGGTTTGATGCTCACAATGAATTATTAGCCATCTTTAAAATGTATTCTAATGAAAACTATTATTCTATTCTAAGGTCAATCGTGGCAATCCAAATTTTAATAGAAAAAATAGCATGCCGGTCCTATGGTCTGATTCTTGAAAATTTGTGATCCGAATATCATCTTTTGAAAACCAAAATGTAATATTGGAACAATTGAGCTATGAACTTTCCGTAGGTGCAAAAATCGAGTCAATAAGATATTGGACAAAACTTTATATCCAGTCAAAATTTGGCCAAATTTGAGTAAAATATTATTTTTTTTCAAAAACTTTTTCCAAGAGCACTCTTATTATCCAATTAGTTAGTTAGTTTTCCTTTTTTTATTGTTTCTTTCTTTTTGAGTGGTTTTTTTTTGTCGAAATTTCTTTCTTTAAAGTTTAGTTGTTATTACAAAGCCGCAGATTAAAACTGACAACTAACCACTATGCTTATCGCGGACATTGTAAGCACTCATGCTTGTGGTAACCCATGTATCCGGTGTAATTATGTTATGGACTTTAGTCATTGTACATTGCACAATGCCATTTGAAAACTTTATATTTCACTCAATAATCAGTGAATTTTGAACAGTTCCTCATTCGTGGAAAAAATCACTTTTTAGAGCAGGAATAATTATAATGTAGTAAAAACCAACAGGGAGGAGGGAAGCATTTATCCCTGCTTTTCCGACATTTTCACCAAGTCTGTACCTTGTCGGGCCTTTTTCTCTTTTTCTGGCCTGTTTTGCTTGGAAGAAAACGACCATTCGAAGTTGAAGCATTTTCCATTATCTTAAAGAAGAGGTTTTTTTTGTGGTTAAGGGTGGTGGGCACGTCAGATTGAGTCCAATCACTCGCCACATGTATAATTTGAGTCCAACGCAAAGTTGCTAGGGGCTAATGCAAACATTATATTAAAGTGACCAACATACAAGTAAAAATTGACAAGAATGATTATATTGAGATATTGTCAAAATATTTAGAATTAAATTTGATCAAATAGAAAATTTTAGGACTGAACTGACTGTCGTACAATAGATTTATGAAGGCCGAGTCATATCCATGATCTTAGACAATGAATTCTCCCATGAACCAAGCATCATTGTTGATTTATTTATTTGTTTATTTATTTTATTTTTTGGCTTTAACTAATACGAGAGTTAGCGCTGAGCAGGTTCTTAGAAGATTCAAGCAGAGACAACAATCCCATATGGTGAGGGATCTCCTGTCCACATATTCCTTCCCTTCGAGGAAGAAAAAAAAACAAGAAAAAAGAACTTAAGGATGGATGCTAAAGGTAAATATTAAGTTCGCTTCGGCTCGCTATCGCTACTATCAAGTAGGCACGTATAGTAGTTTTCCAAGCTTGGGTTGCAGCGGTCACGCACAGACCAACAAGATTGTCAACTACGGCATGATTTATATCGGCATGCTACGCAATTGTGTCTCTCCTCACCTTTCTCTTTAAATTGCTCTCTGTTTCATTTTCTCTCACTATCATTCTCCTTAAATGGCTAGAGTACTCGGACTTACACACTTATTAGTTTGAGACAGAAAAACAAATTTTCATGTAAAATGATTTGAAATGCTTGACGTCATAAAGTTTAGAGCTTTCTAATCATGTATATAATTAGGTTGATCATGGGGATCATATTTTTAACAAAGAAAATCTCACCGTTCTTTAGGTCCAATTATAGAAAATTCGCTATCCCAACACTTTGTTTTTAAAATCGAATTGCATTTTTGCAACAATCGGTTCACGGGCTCTTCGTTGGTGCAAAAATCTAGTTAATTCGATGTCGGATGGAAACGTTATGATGTAGACTCAGACTTACTATTCAGTAATCAGTTCACGGTTCTTCTTGCTAGTTGTTGTGGGAGGCTATTGCAAGTAATCAGTTCACGGCTCTTCTTGCTAGTTGTTGTGGGAGGCTCTTGCAAGTCCGTTATGTTGTGCGCAGGGTCCTCTTGACACTTCTTTATGATGATGGTCATTTGGTAGCTGTTATGAGCAATCGAAGCTGGCTGACTTAGATTTTATTCATGTAGTATTATTTGTTTACATTTCTATACTACTATATTACGTGTTCTATTGAGTATAATGGCAATTTTAAAAAGCCAAAATACAGTGCAATTTTTTGTTGTCTACATTTTAAGTAATTGCTTCTTATAAGACTATATTACCTCGGTGAATACTCACGAACAAAATCGAGATAGGTTACTGTGCTCTCTCGTGTTAAGCGCTCGTTGAAGGGCATTTAGGTCTCCTTTGGAGAACGAATTTTTGGGAGCAGCGAAGTCCGAAAATAAGGAGGACATGTCTGCATGATCTACCGAAGAGGTCCTGAAATTCCAATTTTAGATATGATGGTGAAAAGGATATTTTAATGAGCCAGTTAATTTTTGTAATCCATGAATCTCTCTCATCTTAAATTGAAAGATCAAAATCTCCACACTATTCTAAACCTAAATCTAAATTTGAATCATCCACATCCTTCAACAACTAATTCTTTTCCTGAGCTCATGTGTTTGTGGATAAAGATAGAATCCACTTCAAGTTTTACATCACTATCCATTAGACAAGCCCATCATCTCTAGCCCACCACAATGCGAGTAGGAAGCCATGATCGATACACCTAAACCAAAGCGACAAAGTCCGCCCTTCATGTACTAACCAAGATTTCAAAAATAGTCCGGGGAATCAAACTTACGACCTTCAACTAAAATAATGAGTCTCTGAACACTCAGATCAACCACTGATTTTGCGTCCGTTGTGCAAGACTAGCAGTAAAAGACTAATGTTCATCAAAGGAAAAGGCAACTGTGAACGGCATACTCCAGCAATGCCTAGAGCTTTCTCTTGGTTACAGCGAGAAAAGCCAAATTACCATATCAGGAGTCGAAGAATATCACGGTATCAGAGTACATCTTTCGACCAAAAAACAATAAAAAAAAAGTACATCTATTCGCCATCCTCCTCGTCTTGTTGTATGCTTTTGCTCCCGATAAACCACTGAAACGATTTTTTTAATGCCTAGGGCAATGTGAATTCCAGTATCATCTCATGCTCAACTATCAATGCCCTGTATTTATACGAGTCCAAACAAACTCGGTAATTTCATGGGAAATCAATGAAGCAATTCAAGAGGAGACAACCGAATGAAGAGCGAAAATTGGGAGGGGCTCGATGTTTGATGAGAAGATCCGAAAACGTTGGTCAGAGAAGAAACTGATTGGTGTTAATGGAAAGATTGTACAATCAATCATACAAACTCGTGCTGGTCAAGTAATCTAGAAAAGTTCACGACAAAAGATAGAAGATGGTCTGATATAATAAACGGTAGTTGTCTCGCATATGTCATAAGTAGAACTAACAGAGACTATGCTGCACCAGCAACCACAATGTCAACAATATCACCAGAAACTGAAACAATCATCAAAACCAGGTAAAAGTTGTAAAACTGCCAAAATCCAGAAAAAGATCGTAGTTCTGAGATAAAGCAAATACCTGCTTCACATTTTACAACAAGAAGAAAACACCAGCAAAAGATGTATCGGGAATTCACTACACACAATCCCAGAATAACATTTCCAGCAACTACCGGATCTATAAGCAAAATATAAGGAAATACCTATGCATCTAAGAGCATCCCAGTCCACAGGATCTACTAAACCTCCTTACAAAGCCTCCCCAGAGGAGATATGAGATTAACCATGGTCAAGAGACCAATGGAGGTTGTGCTTACTCGAAAACAATCACATCGCATGCCACAGTTATGCCATGCACAACTCCCTTAATCCATACTGCACCTTCAGCGCCTTTTCCTGTGCCTTCTGCTCTTCCTTCGGCTGCTATTGTCATCAGAATCCGATTCCGAAGCGGAGTAAGAATCAGATGACTCAGACGATGAACTGTACCGCCTACGCCTCCTGCTCTTCTGTTTCTTCTTCTTCCTCCGCCGCCTCCTCTCTTCCTCCGAATCAGATGATGAACTGTCAGCCGAACTACTCTCCCTGGAAGAGTGATCCGATCCAGATGCCGACTCGCTCTCACTCTCGAAAACAGAAGCCTCACTGTCACTAGCAGAATCCGAATCAGATTTGTATTTCCTTTTACTTTTCTTAGAGCGCTTCTCGGTCTTCTCCTCCTTAATATCTGGATTTTCCTGCTCATAAGATAACCGCGCTTCCGCGTTCAATTTGGGATTCTTAAGCAGCTGGGTCCTCGACGGTCGTGAAATGTAGACGCGCTCATTGGTGCACTCGTAAGTCCAATGTCCAGGCTGATAGCACTTCTGGCATTGCGCCGAGCCACCAATAGTAGAGACCGAAGCCTTCAAGTCTTTCCGTTCGCCCAGTTTAACGGCCTTCTCAGTACTCATCAAATACATCTGTCTCTTCGCTTCCCTTTTCTCCTGCCATCTACTGGGCCCTTCCTCTTTTTGCCCATAAGCATTGACATTACGTGCCGCCGCCGCAGCAGCTCGCTCGGCCTGAGCGCGGCTAAGACCCTTCGCGGCGCTCAGAGCGGCGGCCTTGATCCGCTCGGCAGCATCTTGAGCCTTCTGTTCTTCCTTACTCGACATCCCCCCAGAGCACAATTCCTCAGTTCAGAACCCTCCAAATCACCCAAACCCAACACCAATCAATTTCTTTCCAGCCTGCAGTGAAGAAAAAAAGATAGCCCCAAATTCTTAAAGCACGAACGAAACAAACTCACAGCCAATTAACCCACGAAAAACCATTCACCGAGATCGATCAATTAATCCGAACAATGAACAAACAAGTAAAAATGCAAAGTAAAGTGGATCGTGCTTCGAAAGTTAATCCCCGGAACAAGAACCCACAATTAACGGCTATGAAATCAAGAAAAGACACCCACGAATCACTTGAAAAACGGCCAAGAACCATCGATCGCGTAGAAACATACATACGAACTTGTTATCTAATAAAAAATGGAGCGAAAACCATCGATTCGAAACGAAACGCGACGGGAAAAACCCTAAAACCGGCAACCCAGTTGAGCATCGGATTCAAACATGTAAAAAGAAGCGGACTTTGGAGGGGAAAGTCGAGGGGGGGACGTACCAGAGGCAGAGGACGAAGCTCGAGAAGCAGATCTGAAACCCTAGCGAGCGAAGCAGAATCGCAAGATTTGAAGAGGAGGTGATGAGATTTTCTCGAGGTCTAACGAAATGGAATGGGATAGAAGAAAGCTGTGAAGGAAAGAGGATTATTATTCAGATAAATGGAAACCTGAGACCGTGGGCCGGGCCTGTGTCCATATCACTGGGCTCGGCCGGGCCCAGAATCGATAGAGCTATGTTTTTCGCGAAAAACGAATGACTTGAATTAAAATAATTAGTCGATGGAGGATTTTTCGTTGTCCAAAAAAAATTATTTCTAAATATAGTAAAGTGATTTCTTGCGTCGGATTTCATGGGCCGGTTGGGACCTAATCCGCCTCCCCCGTTCCGGCCAAAACTACGAAGAACAACGACTCGGCTAGGTATGTCAATTGACTTTGATGAATAGTTTGACAGGCCAATCCACTACATTGATTATGCCATAATTCCGATGCCATTCTCGTCTTCACCTACTCCCATCTTCAGGTTTTTCTTTCTGTTTCTGTACCACTCTCACTTACCTTCCCCCCCCCCCCAAATTCACGTAAATAGTCTAAAAAGTGCACAAATAGTGTTTTCTACCCACTAATCCAAAAGCAGCTGTGTTCTTTTTCGAGTTACGAAATGTGGGTTGTTGGCTACCGCTATATAGTTTAGATAATGTTAAGCCTGGTCCGCATTGGTAATATTTGATTGCACAGCATGCTGTAAATGAACCAAAATTGACACCGCGGGCATATACAGATACTGTCTTGCCAAATCATGGAACATTAGCTTCAATAGCAGATAACTGCATACTTCTACAACCTCCTTGTGAAGTCGATCGGATGGACTCCGTCTAGGTACCCCGACGGGCAATCACAGCAAATGCAGGGAAGTTTAAGAATTTGATCATGTCTGACAACATAAAGATCATGATTCATGCGAACGAGAATTTGATCGCTTTGAGCCAAACCAAGAAGCCGAAACTGAGAAAGGGAAGAAATGAAACATGATGCTTTTAATATCAACAAGAACCTGAACCATCATCAAACTAGCTCTAGCCATCTCTTGCCATCCGAAACTCTCTCGCCGTCCGGGAACAAGCAAGACGTTGCCAAGTATTAAACACTTCGCAATGAGACGCTTTAGAAGTATCTTCCAGTCCGGACAGAACAACTTTACAAAGATCCTATGGTCCATGCTTATTCTAAGAAGTCGAAGGGGAAACTAAAGATTCTTCTCCAAACAAAAGAGGCCCACCTCTGGGCACGTCAAAATATCCCCGAGAGGAGGTTTGCCGCAGTGGAGATCGCGGCTCCGGTGATGGCGCACTGCACAATCTGCTCGTGGGAAGTGTCGTCCGACGTGAGGGCGAGCGCCACGCCCGTGATAGCTCCTGCAACAGCGCTGTTTTTCTGCAACATAGCATTCGATAAGCTGGTGTAAACACAGAGAAACACAGTTCTATAACGATGCGCCATTAAGACCCGGAGTAATGAAAAACCATTTGTTCACAATTGAACTTTGGAGGTTCCAATAGTAAAGCCATTATGCCATCCCAAGCTCGACAACAGATGCAAGACTTTAATCTGACACATGCGGCACAGATGCAAACCACCACAGAAAGAAAATATAAAAGCTCACTTGCGCTAACAAGACGTCATGTGCCGCACCCTAAGTAATTATTCAATCAACGAAAAGTCAGACTCATTACCCAATCATGAGCTCCACGGGTCTCCTTCAATCCATATGTTAAACCCGAGTACACCCCCGCAGCAAGTCCTGGACAGCAGACCAAACAACCATCTCGTCACTGACAGTGCTGAGTTCATATTTCATCACTCAATCTAGAGTTTCAAGCCAAGCCCATGTTAAGGAATCTCGACGAACAATTCTCAAGCTGAAAATCTCTTATTTCTAACCATCCCTAGATCCTCAACTTACAAAATTGCGGCGACACAGAATCGAGAAATTGTAACATGCTTACCCCACTGCAGGGATTCTTTGCCAGTGCTCTTCACCTGGATGAACCAAACGAGAATACATCAATCAAGAGCACAATAACTTGGGATAATGCAGCAAATCACATCAGTTTATGCTTATAAGACTCACCATGGCCTCCAGGGAATTCCTGTTTGTTGCTCCTACACAGCACACAAGAACGACGATGAGAATGGCAAAACATACCCGTAATCTAGGATCGGGATCGATACATTGAATATGTATAAACAGGACAGAAAGTCATCATTCGCGCAGCAATTGGCCTTCGATCCCGATTCTACAGATTATAGATAAGCAAATAGACAGGAATTCAGCACTCGGGCGTGTACCTCTCAGCTCAGGGAACCGATGCTTCTTCGCACCCGGAATTTCCGGCGCGCCATTGCCCGAATCCAATCCTGTGCCTGTTAATTTAACACCCGCCACTCACTCGTCATCTCAACAGAAACAGACGCTATCACAACAATGTAAAACGATACCGTCCATCCCCCTCTCAAAATTCAACACACGACGCCAAGTTCAAACGCTCTTCCCCCAAGGAACTCATCATACCTTCAACCGCCGTGAAGTAGGCTTCCCGCGACACGGCCTGAACCGCTCCAATCTGCGAGTAAGTTCGAAACATCACGAAAAGTCGATGCAGATGCTCGATCACACGCGACATTTTCCCGGGGGACAAAAACAAGCACGCGCACGCGATCTGAACACGCTGTAAACATTGGACGCGATCGCGATCAACGCACGGCGGCCGCGATTTCGACGCGAATCGAGAACGTCCAGTCGCTCCGCAACGCGGCCGAGCCCCGCTCGTTTCTGCCAGTGACGAAAGGAAAGGGAAGGGAAAGGGAAGGAGACCGAGGACATCGGATCGGCGAGATGCCTTACCCCGGCGGCTTTGATGAAGCTCTCGGCGATGCGGTTGAGCAGCGGGTGGCCGAGGTCGAAGAAGCCGCCCTTGTCGAAGTTGAGCTCGTTGAGCAGCGAGTGCGTCCGAGCCTCCATCTTCCTCGATCTTCTCCTTCTCCTTCTCCTTCTCCTTCGTCGTCGCCGTCGATCGGAGAGAATCTCCTTCAAAGTTCGCTGCGACGGAGCGATGTTCAAAGAGAGAGAGAGAGAGAGCGAGGAATGTGAAGCGGGAAGAGAGAGAGAGAGAGAGAGAAGGAGGAGCATGAGGGGGTGGACACGTGTCGCTCCCGCGCGCACGTGTCGGTTTTTCCGGTAAACGGGAAACCGAGCGTCGTGGCGACTACCGGGGAGTCTGTTTCGGGGGCCACGTGTCGCAGCAGCAAAAAAGCGAAGAGGAGGCAAATTAAAATTAAATTAAATAGAGCAAATTCTCCTCTTTTTTTTTCCGGAAAATGATAAAAGGGATAAAAAAAATGAGAAAAGAAAAAAAGCCGCGAGACGTGCTATTCTTTTAGCGGCGAAGTTGTGTGAAGCTACACGTGGCTCGAGATCTATTGAATGAGTACCGGCCAACATAACCATGCTTCCAATTTATTTTTATTTTTTTAAAAAAAAAAGGCAATGGATATTGAGAAAGGACATAAAACCTACAAAATTACATGATACAATGGAAAATGTTATGCCTTATTGATCTTCGGTGGAAATTCATTTTCAAAATTGATTATAACACGAGTCGAGTTAGGCTCGGGTATCGCATCGTTGTGCTCTATTCGAATCGAGTTTTGACATATGTACTTTAATTCTCGACCGAACTCGAACTGACCACCGAGCAGGAGTTGAGTCGAGCCTAAACTTTGCATCCCGAGCTTTGTGCTGCATCGGCTCCGGGGGCCAGGGGGGTGGCCACCAGGCCGTGCCACGGCACGCCCGAGCGCAACTGGGCTTGCGCCTGGTCAGCCCATATCCTGGTGGGCCGCCCCAGGCCCATTTTTCAAAGTATGGGCCCAATAGTTAAACAGGTCACTGATCCACTCACCGTCGAGGGAAAAAGAATGCCCTCTCTAATTGGCCCCCTCCCCCTCGCATTTTCACCGTTCTTCAATCCTCATACCCATGCCACTTTCTAACACTCCAGCCCTCTAAAACCGCTCCTTATCTTTTCATTTTCCTCCTCACTCCTTACTACGATTTAATCGTGTTTTAAATATCATAACGGAGAGCAACGGCAGCAACAATCCTTTCCGATTATCTCGAATCCATCCAGACTAAACCCGGTAAAAAAAACTCGTTCGGTTCTTTTAGCGAGTTCCGTGACAAGAGCGTCCATGTCGGCTCTGCTCGTGACATGAAACGATTGGGAGGAATCGCAGGGACAAATGCCACAACCCTAGTCCCCTTGAAGAAATAAACTGATCTATGTCAGAATCGATGAGAAGGTAGGGCAAATGAATTAACTGATCTATATCAGAATCATCACGCCTTTGGACGTTCAAGTCTGTCATGCTCTACCGACACAAGATGAGAAGACGAACCGAATACACAATGATGCCCAACTCTTGTACATGTGCAGTAATTATGCACACAAGCGTCCGACATTAGATGGAAAAGTGCTATCAAAATTTTCTTAAGAGAGGACCAATTCCAAATTACAATTTACATCAAGTTCATGAATAAGAATGTAAAGACTGTAATGAGAAAACTTTTGAGCTCTTGCCATGGGAGGGAAACAACAGAAAGGCGCGGAAAAAGCTCCAACCTCTCAACCCAATTCCTCTAAGCCAACCCTAGATTATCATACCCCACCACTGAAACTGGAAAAAAAGGGGGGGAAATAAAAGAAATGCTACAAAATCAGAGCTTATATCAATGCCCCAACCACATTGCATGTTCGCACCATAGGGCAAAATACAGAGGGAAATCGCGAAAAAAACACGTTCAGAGGAAGGGAAACAATTGCCCAAGTATTTTATAGAAGCAACAAGTACATAGCCAACGCAACACGTAGGTAAGACAGGTGATTCACCACATAACCACGTAGGTCGTCCCCTCCCCCTCTTGTACCGCGCAACGAAAACAGCATCTGTTCCAACATCAACCGGAGAGATCAAAACCGTGTTCTGTATATACCCTCTCTTTTGGTATTCTTGGCCGATGCTGCTCGACAACTCTGGGGCCGATTTTGCCTTGTTGCAGCTCCATAGTCGAATGAATGATAAGATATTCTCACTTCAAAGACTAAATGTGAGCTAGGATCCATTCACAGCCATCTCCGGTGATGATTTTGGCTGTACTAATGAGGTGTCCTCAGTCCCCAACTGCCTATTATCCGAGGTGCTTTGTACGCACTCCGAACAGCTCCGAGGACTGGCAGATTCCTTCTCCTTGTGGGTCTCATCATCTGAACTGCTACTATCTGAAGAGCCTCTTGTAGGAGAGAACTCCTTGTGATTTTGTTCATGGGCATCCTTGTCTCCATCCCCAGCCTGTGAAGAACTATGCATGATGCTTGCAGTCTTCTTACTCGGTAGCACTGCTTGACTTCGTGTTGAACACAAAGCTGCAAACACAGAGTCTTTTGATTTGGGGTTTTTGTTCAGCCGTGACCTCTTGGATATGTTGGGCTCCTTATCCTTAGGAGCCAGTTTTCTCTTCAGCCTGAAGGAATCCATGGTCGCTTCCTCATCATCTGGGTTATCTTTCTGTCTCTTAGGCGGTGGTCTATAGTCTTCGTCATCTTCATCGTCTTCGTAATCAACCAGCCCAGCAGTTTTTGGACTATAAAACCAAGGTTAATGTATGCGTTAGACCATAAATGTAGGGTATGCTAGACTAGAAAATTCTGAAGTTTAGGCATCCAAGCACCTTAATGATTGATGGCTTGCTGAAACTCCATTGGATAGAACAGGCTGTGCTTGTACCTTCCGAGATTGAGACGCAGACGCTGATGCTGTATCTTCTTCATCACTGAGTAAAAGTAGACAGTCATGAACGAGAAAACTAAGCAATCAAAAGGACAAAATATCATACGGATAGTGTAGGTAGACCTGTCTTCGTTAAAATAGTCCTCCTCCTCTTTCTCCAAAGCACGCTCATCTATTCTTTTCCGGGGATCTGACACGTTAACAGGGCCTCTCGTTCCACCATTCTCCAAGCACTGGAAGAAAACCAGTTAGAGATTTAGACTGACTAGTTTCCTTTGAAAGCAGAGAACAGGGATAGGCAGAATACATCATACCTGCTCATACTTGACTTTGAAAGACTGGATACACGGCAGGTGCTCAAACTTAACCAATTCGTTCCAAAACGAATCAACTATGTGTTTAAGCAACGGTTTCAGATTTTCCTGCATGAAAAGGGTCATCAACTTGATCACTCCATGCAAGTGATGCCGTACGCTTATTCACAGCATTCATTTGTGCGGAGAAGAAACTGAATGAGTGAAAACATGGTACAGGCATACAAACCTTGCGGATGTACTCAAGAAGTTCTAAGACTGCAGAATTTAGCAGGTTGTAACGATCACCATTTCTCACAAAAGCATCCACAATTGGTTTGAGAAGGTTGTTCCTAACTATATGGCTTATGATATGCTCATCCTGCAGATCAGAAACACATCACCAAGTTGCCACATGAAAACACATAAGAAACGTCATAAGACTCATTAGTGGTTCATTGATTATGTGTCTTTCAGATTCAACATTAAAGCTTCCGTCCACTATACATGTGCTCTCATTGATACAACGCAAGGCTTGCCTCATGCTCAAAATTATGGATCAAAGGAGAAATCATGACACTGCTTATCTCTCGCTGCATCCTACCACATAAATTAACATCAACATGGGCAACAACAAAGAACCACCTACGTGACGGGAGAGGATAGTACGAAAAAAACGGACAGCAGCAACTACAAGGTACTTTTCTCTTCTTTGCATCAGCAACAAAACCTTATCTGCCACATTATTAAGAAGAAAGTTACATCTGCAACCAGAGAAGAGAAGACATAATTAGTTCTCAAGTCTAATTCACTGGAGTGTTAAAATTATATGTGACTAACATACTATATTAATAAATTATCAAAATGGTAAGGGTGTATGAAAAAGTACTTTATCCTATATGGATGGTGCAGAACGCAAAAGCAAAGCAATTCACATATGTTTGACAGTACTTCAGGCTTCGTTCTCTGCTGAGTTTTGACTCTTCCAGAACCCATTTCTTTTCTCGATGAATGAGACGTGACAGAGGGGCAAGACGCTACAATGACGTCAATTAACTGCCCCAGATGCTTCTCATAGAAAATCTCGATCACACTGTCCCTCTGAACAAAGAATAAACAAGATCCGTCCAGGTTCAGAGAAACAATTTTTTTCAAAGAGCTATCACCATGCGAAAATTGAACAGCTTACACTTGGCACAAAGCAGAAACACGTATACATCAAATAGAATGACAGACGAATAGGGTAGCGCAACATACATATTTATCCCCCTTGAGTAGTCCAATCGAGTGATACAGAAAACACAAGACCCAATGGTTCAATTCATGGGGCTAGACTTAGTGGCAAAGTCTTGACTAGCTAGAAGAAGATCGGAAATACAAAACTCCATCCAAATGATGTGGTTGACGCCTCAAATGGTTTAAGAAGACTTTCCTGGCACAAAATAATCTTGCAACTTCATTTTCATATCCATTGGCTCACAGGATGAAGTTTGAACATGGTTTATCTACCCTGTTTAGCTTAATATTTTAATGGGAAATTAGTATCTCTAGAATCACGTGCAATAAGTCCAAGAACGCAAATCCTTACTAAAAAGCATAAGAGCTGTTGGGGTTCAATTCTATAGTCGTATTTGTGGTTCTTCGGTTAAGTTTATAGATTCAAAATTTTGATAGGAGCAACTTCGACACTGTTGCCTCTGATGGGAGTTTGGGGTTTGAGTTGGTCAATTCAGCTAACCATGTGTTCGTTGATTAGATTACATTAGAAGACACGTTGTGCATTTTCACTCAACTGGGCCACCAAAAGAAGATGTTCTACTTTTTGAAATTTCCAGCTAAATTTATTTGAGAACCTATTCTAGTCTTTTTATTCATCCTAGTAATCTATATTTCCATTGCTGAGAACTCATAATCAATGGATCATATGGCAAAAGAAGTAAAGTACAGTAATTAAAAAAAAAATCAAATCAAAAGTTAGCAAATAATTCCTTACTGATGATATCAAGATCAAAATGACGATATACACGTAGATGATGAGATAAAATCACAGACAGATGTACTTATTAAATTGAGAGGACAATTAGCAAGGGACTTAGAGAGAACAACCAAAAGGCAAAATAGAAACCTAGAAATCCTAAAATATCCAACCACCATGAGGAAAGCAAAAATCAGACGAGGAAGTGTATGATTAGGCAGAACCTGTCCTCCTGATAAAGTATATGAGTCCAGCAAACTTCGAAGAATTTCAAGAAACTGGCAATGCATGTCATCACCAAAATCTGTCACCATTCCTTTAACCTACAAGTCACAAGCTATATTTTAGCAGGAACACCATCATTGTTTACTCTTAACACAGAACCGACTGCATTGAAAC
Source organism: Syzygium aqueum (assembly GCA_031216185.1). Lineage (NCBI taxonomy): Eukaryota > Viridiplantae > Streptophyta > Magnoliopsida > Myrtales > Myrtaceae > Syzygium > Syzygium aqueum. Next base: position 2,327,790 of record CM062231.1, read on the forward strand.
AGGCAAAAATCAAACCTTAACATATATATAGCCAAAAGTGAGGTTTGCCTCGCTTTCGCTTTCCAAATTTACCCTTGCATTATCTACTTTCTTTTAAAGGAAATATCCCCATTTTCTGACTTTATTTATTGTTCTCATAAAAAAATTCAAAGGTTAAAAATGTAAAAGTGTCAAAAACAGAAAACTATCGATCACTTTTTAATTAAAAAAATACCCGTTACCTAAAAAAGAAAAACCGCTCAAATTCATTTACGACATGCTTGCAGCACTCATAGCTCATTGGTTCTAGTATTACTGATCGTACAAAAAGATTTGCACTAGAAATATACAAAAGGTACTCAGTTTTACAACTATTAAGATCGTCCTTCAACCTACTTTGGTATTTTAGGTTCAAAAAGTTCAGTTTTCAAAAATACCATCTCATGCAGTGCATTGACATATCCTCACGAAAGCCATACCAGAAGTCCCAAAAGCAAAGCTCCTTCTGGGCGTACAACATACGAACGCAAAAGATTTGGGTCTTGATTCATAAAAAGAATAATAATATCTGTCCTGCATCCACCGAAATGCCACACAATTAGGATGACATCTTCAATAGTGCATTTGTCTTCTGTTCACCATCTCTTTCTTTTGTTGTGAGTGCATATTTATCTATGTGAGTGATGGATGGAGTTACATCTAGGAGTATTTACCCAGTTAGTATAAGCCTATTGTCCTCACTCTGCAAAGCATCAGCAATGATGTCAAAAATGCCCTCAGTCACAAGATCCCTGCAAAATACGAGTCTCATCAAATAAGATACACGTAGTGCACCAGTGAGGATAAATCAAGACTCTACTGGATAAAACTGGCTGTCACAAAAAATAATGCATGAACCACTGTAATCTCAAAAATCAAGAATGAAAACTAAATAAAAAGTATCTTCAGAAAAAAAAATCCTGCATAAACTCGTACCTGAAAAGCCGGAGCTGCTGGGCTATTTGTATGCTCTTGCTTAAACTACAAAAGTCGTGCAAGAAATACACCTACATCAAGAGATTAATAACAGTGTGAACATCGGGGAACCGGATCTAGAAGAGAATGGATAAAACTTAAAGTAGATATTTTGTTTGGTCGTCATATCCAGGCAAACTCCCATTATTGTAGAAATCTAGCATATGCAGGAAAAAGTTCTGTGTTGCACAAACAAATAGAGAGGTCTAAATGTTTGAGAACTACAGACAAAAAAAGTCAACTGGTATAAATCATTCTCACAAACAAACTGATCCATGATAACAAAAAACCACGCCCAAACAGCACTAAAGCAAGATCAGATGCTCTATTTACTGTATGAGAGCTAGAATATTAAAATCAACATTTCAAGCCCCGTCTAATAAAATAACCTCAAAGTTTCCAGATGAATAGATGTATATGTGTTTTCATCAGTCAACAAGTACTATACACCCAGATACATATAATCTCTCACTTCACATGCAACATGGACTGATGGTCCTATGTGCATCCTGCATGTTCCAAGTCATACTAGTAAAGCTCGCATCCTGCTGTGGTGCAAAGACGGGAATAATCTAATTTCCTGTCAGCCTACCATACCCAAATTTTGTATAGATAAGAGACAAAGGGGTCAAACTATCATAAACTTATCAATTCGAAGTGAGCTCCCTCTAAAGACTAAACTACTTTGAGCAAATTCACATACACAATTTTTCCACATTATCAATTGAAATGACAACATTTAATCAAACCATTTGGAAGGAGTCTGTTTCAGGATAACATAACATTACTTATTTATAAGCTTCCATATGGAAATCGAAGAAATTCCACTGTCTTGCAGCAACCAACTTCAGAACAGGATACTGATCATTTAAGAGAGCTAATGGTATTGATTATCATCGTGCTATAGAAAACCATGAGTTCATGATCAGGCAATAAAGTTATTCTACATGAGATCATAAAAAGTATGTGCTAATAGGATAGACATATCTTACTATTTCATGCACGCAAAAACTTTGTCACTCTTAAGTAATAGCAGCCGAAAAATGATCAGCAAGAACTTTTTCCATACCTAAATAAGATGACCAAGGAAAAGAAAAGGAGACAAACAATAGGAAAAAGGGAAGGGCAACAGCAGAAATGCACACTAATATCCCCAGGGAGATTCCCGAATCCTTCCTGTTATTTTCTTTTAAAAAATAGTGATTTCTTAACACTATGCTAACATATACATTCCACATAAAGGCATATTCGTATTCCTTTAATCATTCCACAGACTGGCGCGTCCAACTCCAACTTCAGGATAAACTTGCATTCTACGGTACATTTTATCTGATCACGTCAAAGGCATCCAATAAATTATGAGCAGAGTTAAAGCCATGCAATTCAACAACAAATTGCTATAACTTAATCATTTAAAAGTTGTGCAAGTGCAATCAATAAGAACAGAATAACAACAAAGACACGAGAAACCAAGAATCTCTCAAGCAAAGTACCATGAAAAGTTCAGGTTTACATTAAGAATCCTACCCAAAAAATGCGTCATTCAAATCCCAGATGTTGATCCAAAAAAGGAAATCGAAGACCAATAAATAATGTTAACAATACAATTACCAAATTTTTCTTCGACTCTGAAGGGGTTATCGGAGATTTTAACCTTGCAAACAGTTCCTGAATAAAGGTACTGTCATCCTTTAACAAAGAAACAACCTACAAGAGAGAATATAAATTCAGTACAGACATTCCCAACAAACTTAAAAGACATCTATCTTATACTTACAATGGCATTATTTGCATGGATGATGGAATTGAGGTTTGCAATAATTGTGTCATCCAACATTCTAGCCAAAACAACATCCTAAGGAAGACAATTTAATGTCAGAAAAGGATCTACAAAAGGAATTCAGTCAAAACGTAGCTCATATGGAAATCACCTTCAAGTAACCAACTCTATATGTCTGGTGTATCTTCGATAGGACAAGTGGATCTCTAATTGGAATTGCCTAAAAAAGGAAAATAGCATGTTAAGCAGAACTTTCCATATAGATCGGTACACTTGAACATATCACGCCACTACCAGATAAAACGTCTCACCTCCTTGAATACCACATGTTCTTTCAAAAAATTGCGATGTTGTTGGACATGAGGAACCTCAGGATCATCTGCAAAAACATCATAGTCGTCGCATGATATTAACTAAAAATAGAAAAAAAAATGGTCTATGATAAAATGACAGCACATTCAACATTTACGTTTAATAAGACGGTTTTTTAAAACAGCAAGAAGATGATTCAACAACAACAACTAAGGAAGCAACAGGATCAAACAGTGTTTTAATTTTGGCTGGTAAAGGTCGTAACATCGAGTACCTTCTCCAATATGATCAGAATATTCTCCTTACTTTCTTTTCTCCACTTACTAATGATTACTATTTAAAATAATTTTGAAGTTTCAAGAATCGTAGTGCGAATGGCACTTCAAAGTGCCTTAGGTCCAGGGATGATAATGGAGCCATGGTATAGCTAACTCCAATAACATCATATGTCGATACAAGTGTCATCCCATTATGACAGACATTTAATAATTATCTAAAAGCGTTTGACAGATTTTCTCCTGAGAAGGAACTTACACTCAAGGGAGCCAATCATGTCCATAATCAGCTCATCTCCAAAAATTTTCTCAAAGATCTGAGGGCTGTTGAGTAAAACTGAACAAACAGATGGAAATCAGTCAGGCTGAGGAGAAAATTGTGAAGAAGCCAACAAATTAAGGACTGTGAGAAATGTCTAGCTAAAGGTTCTTACTTATCCCTTTGACTATTCTACAAATCATCTGAAGATCACTGAGGTTTTCCAAGTCTTCACAAAGTTTGAATAAATGCATTAGCTTCCGGAGAAACTCTAGCTGCATTGAGATAGTAACTTCCATAAAACAATGGTTTCCAACATCAAAGTTTGCGTAAACATTAAAGGATGGACGGAGAACAATGAGGATTGTACTAAAAGCACTGTCCAAAGCCCACTACAACTCACGAGACTACTGTAGTATTCATATGTCTATGTACAACGGCAACGAAATTGATAATAAACTTGACCCACAAATGATACTGGAAGAACAAAACTCATAACATAAACTGCACAAACTTCATTATTTAATAGTTCATTAATGTAAACTAAATATCGGATAACTCAAAATAAAAAGGCCTACCATGACCACACCTACATTGATGTCCATTGGACGGGAAAGTTAACAGAAGCTTACATCATTCAGAATAAGATCTATCAGCTGCATCTTATCAGTAACCCGGCCTTCATACACGGTCTGCAAGACATAAATCAACAGAGATAATTCAAGTAGTCAATAAGATTATACGTAAATGGAAATTTGAGACACAAGAGGAGAGTCTTGAAACTAATAGCTTTTTACTAACTGGAAATAGAAAAGGTAGAACTTTTCTAGCCTTAATATAAATAAACGGCATCCCACAAGTAATACTGAAGAGAGGAACTTCCACAAAAGCCTTGAAGGATAAAAGAATGATTGCTAGCTCTGAACTCTTAACTGAATACAGAAAAACATCTGAGATACTAATTGCAACTTAATAAGTACCATCAGTGATCCCAACCAAGAAGAATTGCTCATTTGCGCCTTTAAGGGAGCTCTCCCTGCAAGCACGCATGCGAGCAAGCGTGCGTGCGTGCGTGCGTGTGAGAGAGAGAGTGAGAGTTGATAACCTTCTTTACTTATAATGTCAAACATGTGTTAAGTAGCTAGAATAAAGTATCACCATCTTGCACTTTAAATTCACCCCCTAGGGTTGTTTTGCAAGATGACAGAAATGGAGAAGAACCTGCAACTCAATCTGATGTCAAAAGAAGTAATCGTAAATGGACAAGCTAATCCTCTTAAAGCCCACTCCTTATGTTTGCACCTCAAACACCAGTAGCCATAGGAAGATGGACCAGTGCAGCTAAAAGTATGAGAGAGAGAGGGGGAGAGAGCAGTACCTTGTGTATTAGAGGTAGAGTGGATAGCTCAACAGGCGGCAACTCCCTCAACTCGCTATTCACACTATGAAATGTATTGTCTATGGAAGAAAAACTGGAAAAACTTAGAAACATAAAATTGCAGCTATTAACATGGTTCTAAGATAACAAGAGCAAAGAAAAATGCAAAAGCGGTAAAACTAACAGGGTTAGGAACTACACTCACTAAGACCTCGATATATGTTATGTGAATTTCGAAATGTTCAGGACAAAAATCAGAAATATTAGATTCCCTCTGTCTGAAGAGAAGAAAACAATTCACGGAGTATCCTACCACCAATGCATAGTGAGGCAAATAAAATCTGACATCTCTACATTACAAAAGCTTTTTGCATTTTCATATTATATCCTTGTGTGGGTCCCAAATTTTATTGTAACTGAAACCTTCTACTTGAATCCATGGTCCCATTTCAGAACTAAAGCCACACTCACCTTGCATCACATAAATTCACCTACTTCACTTAGATACCAAGAGACCAAATTTAACAAGTCAAATATCTTTTTCACTAAGGTATGTGACCTAAGATTTGTTATATGTTTTTACAACAAGATCACTGCTGTTGGGTAAGTAGCTATGTAACGAACAATTGGGAAAGATATAAGCAGCTACATTAATTGATTCTCAAAACTCTGTGATCACAAACTTCTAGCCAAACAGATCATCAGCGAGCAAATACCAGTCATGCACCAGAAAACTCTCATCAAACCCCACTTCAGATATTTACATAATACTTTCTCGCATTTCAACTACAAACCACAATTCAAACAGGTTATCAGTAAGTAAATCCTACATATGCACCAAACAGCTTCCTTCAAACCCTACTAGAGGCAGATGATTACTCAGGAGGCTGTTACACTATTATGTATAAAGATCTTTCAGTTATGTTCAGGAGAAAAGAGTATTGCTTCAAGTCATGGGTTAATCTATTTGGGACAAGAAAAGGAAATAATATCAGGATTACCCTATATCAGTTTTCCACAGGTTTCTGTTACAATGCTAATTCTTAGAATGGTGAACCTTATAGAGAATGACCAGAAGCCAAACAGATATGACTTTTAAAAAACATTCATGAATATCATGCCGCTTATAAAAGAGGGTGCAGCTATGCATAATATTGTTTCAGTCACACTTATCTTAAGATGTACTCTTCGCTACCATAGGTACAACTCGTCAAATGTCTAGCAATATCAGAAAATAAAATTAATCTATGTTTGAGTGTTTAATTCAAAAGGTACTTTAAACTACAGTTTGCTAAACCACTTTTAGGCATTTTCTTAAAGATCCGATCTGAAGGTCTACCCTTACAGCTTATCTACCTATGTGCAGCTTTCCAATGTCCTCAATTCGATGGGAATACAAGAGATACATCCATATATCTTACAACACTTTGCAACACCAAAGTGATTGCAACTATCTAAAATAAAAATATCAATAAAAAAACCTAAAAGATGTCCAGCTCCTACTTCCATCATACTTCAAAGCATGTGATTTGACTTTTGTTTTTTCAATAAGAGCAAAACATGCCCGCAATTGGCAATCAAGTGAAGATATCAAGAACCAATAGCAAGCAAAAAGTGATTCTAGGTCAAGATTCCTTCTCTTTATATTTGATATTTAAAGAACCCGTGATGAAGCAATCATGGGTAAAAACCCATGCACTGCAATTACAAGAAATTCAACCCTAAAGAAACAACCAAACCGATTGGGAAAAGCATAACCATAATCCTGAACACTAAAACGAACTTATTATACCGGACCATAACAAAATCAATTCACCATGGATGACAAATTTCCTCGTCAAACAAAACAAACATTAAACTTTCCCAGAAAACCTTAAAAGATCAGAGTCTTTCCAAAGACAGGTTCCGAATCCTAAACTCCAATTCCACTTCTCATGGAGATCATCATTACCATCCTCTTTTTCAAAACCAAAAGACTAACCTAAAACTTCAGGTTAGCCAAAAATCCCTCTGTTCATCAAATAAGTGGGGAACCAAAGTGTCAGAGCTTCATCTATACCAGGTTTCTACCCCCCAAAAAAAAAAAACAAAGATGAACTCCAGCCACCGCACCTTGTTGACAATCACTTCAAGGCTGTGAAAATTCGAGAACCCTTGAAACAATATCCACGGTTAGTGCAATTGCCAAAAAAAATCAAAAACCTTTGCAAGACAAGCCAAGTCCAGCTCCTCCGCAATAACTTGCGAAAATCAACCAACTTATAGACTTAGCAATTGCCATACTGCTTAGCACAAGGAGCTTCTCGAAAAACCACCACCACCACCCTACATCAAGCCCCTCACATATCTCTAGCCCATCTATATCTGTTGAAACTCATCGATAAGAAATTTCCAGCAGAACTATATATTCCCCTGGCAAACTTGAAAATTAGTGACAGAACTCTCATTCCAGAGTTAGGTCAAAAGCCATTCTCTCTATGATCTTTTGTACATTCTCTTCTCTATCAACGAACACAATCTAAAAACTTGCTAAAACCCTCACAACCAATCCATAATTTATAACCTTTTCAAAAAAAAGGTTTAGGACATGCGGCAACAGCATAAGAGGAAGGGCATAATGCGAGAGATAGGAAGGCTCTTCAAGTAGTAGGAGGAAAGGAGAAAAGGCAGCACTTGACTTTCAACAAATAGAGACGGTTTCTAATGAAGGTCATGCCTTGCAGTGACAAACATAGAAAGCAGGTGAAACGGGAGACTGTTTGATAGATGGACGGAAGGCAAGGCTTAAGTAATATTAGAATCAGGTTAATGGAATAAAGGTTAAGGTTTTCCCAGAGAAGTAATACAAAGGCATTGACGGGACAATAGGGATCTTCAATAAAAGCTGAGGAAGATAAAGAAGTTCCTTAGTGGAGGTTGGCAAATCCTACCAGAGTTTATGATTTTCCAAATGAAAAGAACCTTCCGTCTGTTTTCCCCAAATCATTGTATTCATGCTTAAGCCTTCCAGAGAGCATGTCAACATCCCTTGATACTTAGAAACTCTAAGACATTTCTATACATTCAACAAAAAGTAAGGTGCTGCATGATTGCAAGTAAAGATCTTCCATTGCAACATGCACCAACAGCAACAAAACCCATAAGTGACAAGATGAAGAAGTCAGAGTCGAATCAAAAGCTCACTAAAAAGATACTTCAGTTTGCACGAATAGATTTAATTCATGTCACCGAAAAGTAGACAGACAAAGATCCTGAAATTTCAGAAAGCTGCCGAGATAACATATACCCTGGGTTCATCCAAAAGCATCAAACACTCCATTTGCCAGAAAAAACTAGCTTTAAAATATCTAGTGTTTAAGATGAAAACAATGAACAGAACAATATCTAGAACTAGGCTGAATGCGCGGGTACTTACTGTTAAGACTGCTAAAATGCATATTCCTTTGTACATTACAGATATGATCCCTGCAAGAAGTCGACAGCGTATAAGTACAAGATGTAGATAGTTATATCGAGAGAGCAGAACCGAACAGAGTACGTCTATCAAGGTAATAAAACCACCGATAGTTACCATATGTAGGAGCAACCAGATGTCTCCTGAAAGCTAAGGGCCAATTCAGTAGCGTATTCAGGGTCTCTCCATGAGATGATGGAATCTGAAAGTATCATCATAGGGAAGAGTAAACTGAAACTGCGATTGAATCATATCATCGTAATTGAAAATAAAGTTCCCATGTATCATGAGAAACAAAAGGAAGTAGGACCTTCTTGCTTCCTATAAATGTCCTCCGAGCTGATACGATGCAGAAGCAATGTTTCATTGTCTTCATCGTACACAAATATACCCAGATCTTCTGACCTCTGTATCAGTATTCAAATTCAAATACACACTCAGGTTTAGGTGAACAGAAGAAATCATTTTTTTTCCGGAATCTAGGAGCGGCAGAATCTCGAAGATAGTGGAGAACAAACCTCTAAGTAGTCGACGGTGACGTGCCCAGTACCATGGTCATCCCATTTCCCTTCATCATTCAGTTGATATACTTTAACACGCTGAAATCAAAGCACCAATGGTCAATAAAACTTATTTTTTAACTCATCCAGCATCACACTTGCTACATAAACTGCACTCTCAGAAAGTATCTTCCCAAAAACGGCATTCCATTCCTATAGTCACGCTAGAAAAACCCTCCATAACAGAAGGGCGCTACCTAGCCTGTCCTTCCATTCACACTATCCATTTGAATTGAGAGGATAAGAACCCATCCCCTCACAAGACCGTGGAGCTCAAACGTCAGTGCATCAAAAATAGAAGCCCTAGCTCCCCACTAAACCTGGAGCTAGAAAGAACCCAGCAACCACGAATCGACAACCATCCGAGAAACCTAATCGAATCGAATAATTGGCAAAACCCCACTCGCGCACACTACCTCGCATCACCTCCCCCTCCCGCGGCAAAACAAACCACCCCCGCCAATCAAGAACAGAAGCGCCGAACGACCCTCGACGAGGCCAAACCCATATCCAGCCACGCGGAATTCTCAAGCGATTCGTCGTCGTAGGGGGGCAAGAGGGAGCTCTATACAACAGTGAAACGAAAACGAAAGACGGAAGAGGGAAAAATGAGAAGCGACGACGACGACCCTACCCACCTGCATCGAATTCGAGTTCGAGGACGATTTCTCTTGCCCGCCCATCGCAGCTCCTCGAAGAACGACAAAACCATGCAACACCCGAACCACCCCCCCGGGAGGCAGCGGCGGTGGCGGCGGCGGCGGCCGGATTCCGCGGCGGGGGGCGAATTCGGGGGGGCGCGCGCGGGGGCGGCGAATTAGGGTTTGCTGGAGGAGCGGGAGGGAGGGAGGGAGGGAGGCGAGGGGGGAAAGGGGGGCGCCCCCGACGGGAATTGGCCGAGCGGTGGAGAGCTTCCCACCGGGAGAATCAGACGGCGAGGAGCGAGAAAAGCGCTCGGGCCGCCACTTGACGGAGCAAGCTGCAGTGAAGCTTCCGATTCCCCTCCCTCTCTCTCTTCTCTCTCTCCTCTTTTCCTGTTTCGTGCAAAGTGTCCTTCCCCCGCCCCGACCCTCAGTCGGAAGAGCTCCAATTAGCGGAGTAAGAAAAAGGTAAAAAAAAAAAAAACAAAGGAAACCTCTCTCTCTCTCTCTAGAAATTATAATTATAATTGAAAAGAAAATGAGGTGAAAGTTCGTTTACGCCCTCGGTTTTTGGTCTTAATTGCGGAAACACCACTGGCTCTAGGGAGGGGGGGCGCGCGCGCTCCGGCGAGCCAGCCGCGGGGGAGGGGAGCAACTCGGCCGCCGGCCGGGTCACGGGATTGCCTCCGGTCTGGGGGGGGGGAGGCCCGCCGACGGAGGGGCCCGAGACCCGAAGTCCCGATGCGGGGTGCTCTGCTCCCCGCCGCGAAGAGACGTCTTCCTTTTATGAGGGAATGCCACGTGCACGAAACCGAAGCCATGTGGCAGTACGTCTTCAAGGAGGCGGATCCCGGTGAAAGCGACGGCACTCCGAGACAAAGGCGGTGGCCGGAGTTTTCGCTCTTTGATTATTTTCCCGACAACTGATAATGAGGACGGAACGTGAATCCGACTAGGGGTGCAACGAAAGTGACTCAAAAGCAATAAATACCGTACCGATCCAGATATCGTTGCGTCGGAGCGAAGGTTCTCGCTCGAGAGCCACGAGGCTCGCAGTTAGTGCACTAGCAGGGTCGAGCATGCGACGCCTCGACGGCGTAAAAGATTACATGGTCGATTCCTCGGTCAACAATTTAGTTAGCCGGCAAACGATGATCATTCGATTTCGTTCTTAATTAAGGTTATTACTTCGCGTAAAAGATTACATGGTCGATTCCTCGGTCAACAATTTAGTTAGCCGGCAAACGATGATCATTCGATTTCGTTCTTAATTAAGGTTATTACTTCTATATATCGAAGTGAAGGTGACTCGATGACACCACCTCGCATGAGAACCGTAAGGCTCGAACTATCTCCACTCACGAATAGCACGTCGGTAGAGTCGAGCGCACAATGCCTCGAGCAAAAAATGCACGCACGATTCCTTAATAAATAACTTAGTGAACCAGCAAATGATGATTCGATTTATTGATAGATATAGTTACTTCTTATATCGAAGCAAAGGGGGCTTGATGACACCACCGGTTGTGTGACCTTGGTGAAAGCTAGCCGAGGCTAAGCTGGGTAGTAGTGCCGAATTGGGACGGATCTAGAAATTTTTCTTTTAAATGGAGGCAAAATTTGATCAACAATTGAAAAGAAAATGAGGTGAAAGTTCGTTTACGCACTCGGTTTTTGGTCTTAATTGCGGAAACGCCACTAGCTCTAGGGCGCGCGCGCGCGCTCCAGCGAGCGAGTGAGCAAGCCGCGGGGGAGGGGAGCAACTCCACCGCCAGCCAAGTCACGGGATTGCCTCCGGTCTGGGGGGGAGGCTTGCCGACGGAGGGGCCCGAGACCTGAAGTCCCGATGCGGGGTGCTCTGCTCCTTGCCGCGAAGAGACGTCTTCCTTTTCTGAGGGAATGCCGCGTGCACGAAACCGAAGCCATGTGGCGATACGTCTTCGAGGAGGCGGATCCCAGTGAAAGAGGCGGTACTCTGAGACAAAGGCGGTGGCCGGAGTTTTTACTCTTGATTATTTTCCCGACAACTAATAATGAGGACGGAACGTGAATCCGACTAGGGGTGCAACGAAAGTGACTCAAAAGCAATAAATACCCTACTGATCCAGATATCGTTGTTCGGAGCGAAGGTTCTCGCTCGGGAGCCATGAGGCTCGCGGTTAGTGCACCAGCAGGGTCGAGCGTGCGACGCCTCGACGGCGTAAAAGATTACATGGTCGATTCCTCAGTCAACAATTTAGTTAGCCGGCAAACGGTGATCATTCGCTGACCAAAAAAAAAAAACGGTGATCATTCGATTTCGTTCATAATTAAGGTTATTACTTCCATATATCAAAGTGAAGGTGACTCGATGACGCCACCTCGCACGAGAACCGTAAGGCTCGAACTATCTCCACTCACGAACAGCACGGCGATAGAGCTGAGCGCACAATGCCTCGAGTAAAAAACACACGCACTATTCCTTAATAAATAGCTTAGTGAGCTAGCAAATGATGATTCGATTTATTGATAGATATAGTTACTTCTTATATCGAAGCGAAGGTGGCTTGATGACACCACCGGTTGTGTGACCTTGGTGAAAGCTAGCCGAGGCTAAGCTGGGTAGTGGTGTCGAATTGGGTCGGATCTAGAAATGTTTCTTTTAAATGGAGGCAAAATTTGATCAACAATTGCAGAGAAATCAAGTGTAACCATGTCAATGATTAGCTCAGTGCCCTTCAGAATTTGAGCATTCTTTATTGAATTTTTTTTCAATTTGTGGGGGCAAGTAAAAGGGAAAACGTTGAACGCTGGCTTAGTTATATGTACACAGTGAAAAATCAATGGGGGCAAGACTTATCTTTCAGGTCAACGTCATGGATTGTAAAATCTTTTTTCTTATTTTTTTTTTGATAAAGATAAATGTGTAAAATCTTTTTTCTTATTTATTTCTACATTAGTCTGAAATTGTGTTTTAATATCTTAAGCCTTCTGTTTATTTTCTTCTTTTTTTTAATATTGAAAGCTGTAATATTATCCCAATGGGAAAATTCCAAATAGGTGCATAAATTGCCCTTATTTTCTTTTTTCTTTACTTTTTTCTTTTTCTAGTTTTCTCTTTGTCTTTGCCGGCGGCCAGCAAAGCCCGGGAAGGTATGGGCGAAGCCCACCCTCGCCTGCCATAAATGCCATCACCCAGGCATCCCTAGCCCTCAACTGTGCCGTGGCTTTCGAGGGCCACTTCGCCTAGGGTGAAGGCTAGCCTTGCCCATGACCGACAAGGGCGACCTCGCCCCAAGGCGAGGGTTGCCTCACCCAAGCGAAAGACGGTCTCGCCTGTTGCCGGCGAGGGGATCGGGCGAAGGCGACCCTCATCTAGCCCTTCCCGAGCTTTGCCGATGGCAGGTCACTGGGCACCAGAGCCGCCCATCAGCAAAGACAAGAGAAAACCAGAAAAAAGAAAGAAAAAAGCAAAAGAGAAAAACAAGAAAAAATAATTTAAAATTATAAATATTTTTGGACGAAAATACCTTTCGCTGGCAAGAATATTTTGCTGGCCAACAACTGGTGAGGTCTAACCCTCGTTTGAAACTATCATGATCGCTTCAAACCCTTATTTGAGACTGATATACCACTCCAAACTCTTATTTAATAGAAAATTCACTTCATGCTCTTATTTGAGAAAATAATGGCACGTAAGGCCCTTATTTGAAAGTTTTTCTTATCCTAATTACGTGTAATGATGATAAATTACACTAATCAGATAAGTTGCAAGCCTCGATTGCACGAATTAAAAATTAGCATACTCGAATGTACAATTGGCATGAACAACGAGACCAAAAGTGGAATTATCTCTTATTTTCACTTCCGACTCTGACTCTCCTTTTGATCTTTTAAAATGTAATGTTTACCTTAAGGATACGCTCGTTTCCCAAAAAATAAATTATTTGAAAAATATTTTTCGAAAAATGATCAAAACATAAATGAATGGAAAAATTTTTTACCGCCCACGAAAATAGTTACGTATAGATTGTTGTCGATAATAAAATATTTTGTATTGACTAATGTTTTTAAAACAATACAAGCGATCATTTTTTGGAAAATATTTTCCAAATTACTCATTTTCTGCGGAACGAATGCATTCTTAAGTTAAAAATTATTTATATAATTATACATGTAAAAGACGATTCGAGTTAAATAAAGTCAAAATACACGAACCCCTTTATGTACAAAATGTCAGAGAGTTAATGATAAAAGTTACCGGAATGAGCGAGGCAAACAATTTTTTAAGATGCATAGCTCTTTTAATTCGTATTTTAAATATTGTGATAATGTCTTTGAAATATACGGCGCTTGATTCAAAGCAAGAACTTTTTTTTTATTCGGCATTTTTGAAAAGGCAATCTTAGGAGAATCATTTTTATATTCAATATGAGTGATTTCTACGCTGTTGGTATCTCACTAAGGTAAATTCATAGTAGATTTGAGTTTCATGAATATCTGTTCTATTAAAATTAAATTTGGAAAGGCCCAACCTTCTAAATAATTTGAAATAGATTGGATAGATAATTAAATTTTTCTTCCACTAAAAATGAAAGACCATATTTTTTCTGGGGATAAATACCAAAAAAGTCTCAAATCTGTTATACTTAGTCAATTCAGTCATAAACTTTTAATTTATTCAATTTAGATACGAAACATTTTGATAATTTGCCAATGCAGTCCATCTAACCAATTTTGGCTAAAAATCGCTAATTTTTTTTACGATTTTTTTTTATAATTTTTTGTTTTCCTTTCCCTTTTTTCTTCTCTTTTCCTTCTTTTCTTTTTCTCTTTTCATGTGACTGGCAAGGGGCACCGAAGCTTGCTAGCCACTAGGGCAAGGGTTACGAAGACCTCACCGGCCGCGAGCGAGGGCCTTGAAGCCCGTGCTGGTCGGGTGCTAGTAAGGGTTGCGCACTTCGATTAGATTAGGGCAAGGTAGCCTCGCTTGCAGTTGCATGGCCCCGACCAGCTAGTTGGCCAGCAGTCAACAAGGACTTCTCAATCCTTGCCCATTGGTTAGCGAGCTTCGGGAAACTTTGCTAGCCGTGGTGAAAAGTACAAGAAAAGAAGGTAAAAAGAAGAAAAAAAAATAAAAAATTCAAATAAAAAAATTGTTCGCGTTAGCGTCATGTTGAGTGATTTTCAATGGACTACTTTGGCAAATTGTTAAAAGGTTTATGACTAAATTAGCCAAATTAAAAGATTTAGGTTTGAATAGACATAAATGTAATGTGTTATGACTTTTTTTTTTTTATAATTTTCCTTTTTTTCTTAGACAAATTTTCGATGTTAGTAATTTTTGTTTATCTAATCAAAGCAGCTTTTGTTGCTTTATTACTAATGATGAAACTTTATTTTCTTTGTAGAGGAGATGCACTTGAACTAAAAATTCATTATCAATTTGCCATGCTTGAGTGACTTTCAAAGTAACATTTATTTGATCTCCAGTGTAATAATTGTCGCACCGTTCAAAAAATTAGTTTATTAAGAAATGGTCAGGTAAACATATCATTATACCATTTTGATTGCAAAAGATCTCTTTGCCCTTTATGAAATTTTGAGGAAAAACATTTTCGTTTTTCCATAATTCTATAGTGAGAAAAACTTTCCTTTTCAGGGTAATCTTTATCTATCAAAAGGGTTTCTGAAAAAGATATCGTGAATAATTGTAGAAGATTATCGTGAAATTATAATTCCTTTTACAAAACTTGGTAATTCTTAAATTAATTAAACTAATTTATTTCTAAAAATTGAAATGAGTAATAGATTAAAGATAAATTAAATCAAATAAATACAAACCACCATTAACTAAATGGAAGGTCAGATAGGA
The DNA here is from genome assembly GCA_031216185.1 of Syzygium aqueum. Lineage (NCBI taxonomy): Eukaryota > Viridiplantae > Streptophyta > Magnoliopsida > Myrtales > Myrtaceae > Syzygium > Syzygium aqueum. The sequence goes on from CM062231.1 coordinate 2,343,296, forward strand.
ATTTTGAGTTTTATATATTCTTATGGGACGATGACATAAATGATCTCTAAACTTTAACCCAATGTGTAATGTGGTCCTTGAACTTTTAATTTGCTAAATGTGATCCTTGAATTTTGACCCAATATGCAATGTGGTCATTGAACTTTTAATTTGTTCAATGTGATTCCTAAACTTTTGGCACATGCTCAATTTCGTCTATGAACCGTATGAATATGCTCAATGTTGTCATGGATGATATTGAATATTGAAATAAAATTCAAGGATTATATCAAATAAATTAAAATTTTAATGATCACATTACATATTTAGCCAAAATTTAAAACTATTTATGTTATTATCCTTATTCTTATTAAAAGTTTCTATAGGACGACGTGGCTAAAGTAAAGGTGCCTGAACAATATTGCAAAGTAAAATGCAATTTAAGTGAAAATCTGACCATTAAACTGAAACTCAGACTTTCTAACGTCACTGTAGTTAGTACTACCTCCATACGCGACCATTGAAGTTCCGTACATGATTTTAATTTCGCTTTTCTCATTGAATCACTTGGTAAACCGATGAATCGATGCCTTCGCAATAAATAAATATTTACATGTGTATATATATTTTCCTTATTTTTTTTATCGAGATTAAATCAATATGGACTTAGTCTATCCTAACCGTTAATTACATGGATTTCACATGAATGGTTGTTGTTATTCAGGCTTAATTTGTTTTACGAAAAATGAATAATTTAAAAACTATTTTTCTAAAAACGATTGCCTGCATTACTTGAAGTAATTAGTTAGTTGAAAATGCTTTCATTATTCACTTTAAATAATTTTCGTGGATGATATTTTTTTGTTCTTTCATTTTTGTAAGTGATATAAACGATCATTTTTAAGAAAATTATTTTTCAAATCATTTATTTTTCTCCAAACAAACGGAGCCTAAGAGTCAAGGTCCAAGCCTACAAAAGAATTTCTCCAATTGAATAGCAGAGTCTCACTCCAATGATCGCCTCTAAAGTTTTTTCTTCTTTTGCGTCATATTTTTATCGAGATAACCACACAAATGATTCTTGAATTTCAGCCAAATGTGCAAAGTGGTCTTTGATCCTTAAACTTTACCCAAATATGTAATATAATATCTGTATTTTTAAATTATTCGATGCGGTCCCTGTACTTTTGGTGCACGTTCAATTTAATGCTTGGATTTTCATGGACGACATTAAATACTTTCATATAATATAGGGATTAAATCGAACTTATACTAATATTCTAGGGACCACATCAAAACAATTCGAAAATTCAGAGACGATATTGTTTTCTTTAAGCTACGGCTGCGGTAACATGGAGCAAATTAAAAGTTTTGGCTCCATAAACCATTTGTGTGATTTTACGTGTAGGGCACCCGAAATAAATTTTGAGGGAGGCTCGCCGACCGCGCGCCACGTGTGCGGTTCCAATCAGCAAAGGCAAGCGTTTCGAAGTGGGGACAGAACAGGACAGCACGGAAGAAGAGGGGGGGCGATGGTGGTTTATCCGCCGCGCTTTGTCATCTCCGCCTCCCCCCCCACCCCGCATCCTCGCTCCGCTCAAATAACTGCTCCTCCCTCCAACGGACCTCTCGAAGCTCCCCATCGCTCCCCCCTTTACATTTACGCCACCTTCTCTCTCTCTCCAACTCCCCTCAGATCTCTCCATCTCCGTCCCTCCCTCCGCGCCCAAAACAATGCAGTCCTCCCTCTCCCTCTCCTTCGCGGCCCCGTCCCCCGGATCGCGCCTCCCCGCCGGCGAGCGGCCGTCGCTCTCCGCCGCCCCGATAAGCATCCGGTTCTGCGGCCTGCGGCGCGAGGCCCTCGGGTTCACCCCTCTCAGGCAGCCGGCCTCGCGCCGCGGCGCCGCCCGCGTCCCGGGCGGGACGTGCGGCGGCATGGGGAAGGTCGCCTCGGCCTCTCTGTCCGACAACGGGAGCGCGCCGAAGTCGTTCGACTACGATCTGGTCATCATCGGAGCTGGCGTCGGCGGACACGGCGCCGCGCTCCACGCCGTTGAGAAGGTATCGTTGGTGATCCCGGTTTTTTTTTTTTCTTGCGGTTTCGCTTCCGTTTTGAGCGAGTACAAACAAGGCTTGTTCTAGCTGGGACGAGGAGTTGGCGTCGTCGATTAGTCCGCTAGATGCTGTGAAATGTGCATATTTAACTTTAGACAGATCGCTTGCGCCTTCAGGTGGGTCTATGTTTCATCATCGTTGCTTGTTGTTTGGATATCGGGGAAGTTCATAGTTTGATTATACTGAACGATTCGAAAGTTGATTTTGCTATGAAATGAAGCTTCGGATGATGTTTTAGTAAAAGGAAACAATTACCCGCGTCTCATTCTTGGGGCCTACTTGCGGCGGCATTTTCATGCTCCTCCGAAAACTCGCCCTTCCTTTGTATAATCAGGTTGCTAATGTCGTCGTTGACTAGCGTTTCTTGCGATTCTGTCACTTTAAACCTAGCCACTTGAGGACGTCCTGCATTGTTGCTTGGAAAATGGATCAACAAACAGATGCCCATCGATGCAATTCCTTTTCGAGTGTTTTGGTAAATTGGTGTCTAGAGCGTAGTGCCATTAATCCATATCTTCGCCACTTACACCCAGAAGAGAGAAATCTACGTTGCTTAGTCTGTAAACTCCTCTTCTCGAAATGGCAGGTATATATTGTTATCTTCAACTGCCGTTAAAAGCTCACTAGTAGGTTTTATCTTGGTTGCAATTTATGCCAACCTTCCATTAGCAAAATCCACATCATATATTGGAAATGACTTGCGAGAAGATGGTTCAAGGGAGAAGGATATGCCTCTTGTTGTCAAAATTAACACCCCAAAATACGACAATGAAAGATAATTGCATTGCAAAATTATAATGTAGAGTTTTTTTTTCTGCAAAAGTGTGAAAATCATAAGTTTCGATTGAAGTGCCGTCTTGAAGTTAAAGTAAATTTGGCTATGCGTCACGACCTTTGGACTTTTTGCTTCTCGTCCTTGTAACTTTGCGGAGTTCTTTTCACTACTCTACACTTGGCCTTAATGTGTGCCTATGGTCCAATCCTTTATGTTACTCTGCTGATTGTGAGCTTTTATTCCACATTTGCATTGTCCAAATCTTTATTATTAGTGTTGTTATAAACTTCAATTCCCGTTTGCTAATTGTGTTGCATAAAGCTACATATTTAGGGTCTAAAAACTGCCATCATCGAAGGAGATGTTGTGGGGGGAACCTGTGTAAATAGAGGTTGTGTGCCTTCTAAAGCTCTCTTGGCTGTGAGTGGTAGGATGCGCGAACTTCAGAGCGATCATCACTTGAAGGCTTTGGGATTGCAGGTACTTGTTGATCCATTGAATGACAGTGTCTATTGGAACTATTACTTAATTAACGCAGCTCCTGAAAACATAAATGATATGCTAATGTAAGAGATAACTTATTCTTTTGATTTGATCTTTATAGGTCGCAGCCGCTGGTTATGATAGACAGGGAGTTGCTGATCATGCAAATAATCTGGCTTCAAAAATTCGTAGCAATTTGACTAATTCAATGAAGGCACTGGGGGTGGACATATTGACTGGCATAGGCACAATTGTGGTGAGTTGTCTCTGGCTCTCTAGCTTTCTGCTGAGGAGAGGATAAACATATTGGATTTCCACCTCAATGTATTTCGTGCACTTAATATTAACTAATGTCACCCTTCCTATCCTCTACGTACCCATTCAGGGTCCTCAAAAGGTCAAATATGGAAAAGTTGGCTTCACCGACAATGTAATAACAGCAAAAAACATCATCATTGCGACTGGTTCCGTACCCTTCGTTCCCAAGGGGATTGAAGTTGATGGTAATGCTCTTCGAATACATAGTCGACTTTTTGTTTGAGTATGATGAAAAAGAACATTTTCTTGGAAGCATATTGTGGGATGAATGGCCTCTTTAAGATTATGGTTTGTCATCCTAATTCCAATGCAGACCTACTTACATGCCCGTATCGTCTAAATATAGAAGTCAGTTATGGTTCTCGTTAGTCGAGAAAAACTCATGTTATACTGTGCTTCATGCAATGAGGAAGGGCATAATTTATGGATCACATGGATTAAGGCCACATAGTTTGCCAATGGAGAATGATTTAGTCCATATGTTTTTCAGTTGTTTCTTACACGTGAGGTATTGTGGCACATTGCCCAACAACCTTATGGTTTATTTGAAAAAGCTAATTCCCTAAAAGTTATTACTTACTATCGTTCTTTTACATTAAAATCAACAACGAAAGGATGTTTGGAACATTGAAAGATTTTATTGATAGTACTTTTGCAATTTTTTTGTCCAATTCTTTGCTTACCGTTTGGCTTTTTCCAGTCTTGCTGATGTCTATACATGGATCCTTTTATTTATGGGTAGGAAAAAATATAATGATAAGCACACTAGTCTTTGCACATTCATTTTCTCATGTCCAGGATTAAAATCTGTTGCACTACTAGATGTCGATTGCCTAATAAGTACCTGGGCTTAAGTTTCAGAGAGTTTCTCTTCATCTTTTTTTTTTATAAGCAAGTGTCCCTTGATCTTTGGTGTAATCATACTTCTATATGTAAAACAATCTGCAGGAAAGACTGTAATCACCAGCGACCATGCACTCAAGCTGGAGTCTGTTCCTGACTGGATTGCTATTGTTGGCAGTGGTTATATTGGTCTTGAATTCAGTGATGTGTATACTGCGCTTGGGAGTGAGGTAGTCCCTGCTCTTCATATTATCTTTGACTTGGAAGATACTGTACCACTCGTCTGGGTGGCGCTTCTGGAGCGGGCGCTCTTCCTCTCGCAAAAGGTTGAGCGTTCGAATCCCGGGCGCCGCAGGGTGACTTAACCGGTGGCACGTGTGTGGTGGCTAGCACGTGTCGCCCCCAGGGTTTACCTCCTGGCTGTCGGTTGTGCGGGGGTTCCCTGGGTTATAAAAAAAAAAAAATAGCTTCTCTAGTATCCCTTTTGTCCGTTGTTTTGTGTGTATAAGCTGCATTTACATACATGAGATCATGTGACCATCCTCCATGTTTTAGTTTAGTGCTTGTTGATCAATTAGTACTCTCTTTTCTGATTACTTCAATTGCCCATGACTCTTTATAATTGTTAAAGTATCCTACATCACTTGTCTACAAGGTTTATGTGCTAATTATATACATACGGTCTCCGTCCATCTAATGGCTTAAGTCTTTCCATTAGACTTTCTAACACGGTATCTTCCACTGCAAACATAGTTTGCATGTGAGCCTCCTGTTCATCAATTCCACGTGCTGTTTTTTGTCCGGTTGGCACGTGAGAGGGTTTATGGTGTCCTTCCACCTTTAGGTTAGCCTTTCTAAAAAGAACTAATTATCTTTGGTTTGACATTCACAAGGATTCCCTTCACATATATAACTGCGATAATGATTACTATTTCCAGTTTTTGAAATAAATAATGTTTGTTTTGTCATATAGGGCCAACTAGCCAGTGCAGAAAATTTTACTCGTGTTTTACAAGGGGCTTGATATGACTCTTGCACCGCAGGCCTGGACCCTATTAGGACCTAAGGAGTGAAAAAAAAATGGCTGTATGCTTTCACACTGTTCCAGCTTATCCAATGAGAGTTGACTGGGTGAACCTGTGACCTTTAATGGCATAACCTGAATTTCCCACTAGTTGTCTGACCATTACCAATTATTTGAAATCTCTTCGTTTTTTCTACTCTTTGATATACATGGGCATTTTGAATCTTCCTTAAGCAGATAAGTTGATGGCTGAAATTCTATGCAGGTTACTTTTATTGAAGCTCTAGATCAGCTTATGCCTGGATTTGATCCGGAAATAGGTAAATTGGCCCAAAGAGTTCTAATAAATCCGAGGAAAATCGACTATCATACTGGTGTTTTTGCCAGCAAGGTGATTTTATTGGTCATTGACACCTGTGTAGATTCTGGAGTTGAATCTGCAAATTTATTTCCCATGATATTCTATGCAGATAACTCCAGCAAAGGATGGTAAACCAGTCATGATCGAGCTTATCGATGCTAAGACAAAGGAACCGAAAGATACATTGGAGGTAGACTAACTTATATGGCTTCAAAATGCATAACAGAACTGATCTCTGTTGCTCCTTAAATAGAAGTAAATGAAGTACATTATGCTCATGGATGGAATGGCATCCACGATGTGTCACTCTGCAAGACTGTGATAGTGATCAGGGATACAGCTTATATCAGATAGCTGGATGTGTTCTTAAACTTTTTTATGCTATGACCCTTATGTTTACATAAAAAAAATCAATGCGTTCCCTAGACTATAAAACAGAATATTCGAGTTCATCAACCGTTACTCTCCTTCTATAAACATTTCATAGTAAAAATGAATCAACTTTTGTGTTCTCTCTTCATTATTTAGTAATAACTACAATTCCATGATCTCATAGCCAATCATTCAGAGTTGATTAGATCATTCATACAAGTTGTATCCAAGTAGCAAAGCCACCCTCTATATAATCTTCATGAAATAGAAAAAGTTACCTTTTTGTTGTCATATCCATTTATCTGTTCAGTCACACCAATTATGTGTTGTTTTATAAGCCTTAAAGCTAAATTAATCGACCAGTAGGATGATAGGAGCTCAAGTCACCATTTATAGTTCTTGGAAGTCAACAAAATTTTCGTATACATACGTACGCACGCATGCGCGCGCACACACACACACATATATCCTGCTTCCGTCACTCTTCAACTTGGATAATTTTAATGTCCAGGACCAACTTTCTATGACATCATCCACATAGCTCAGAGGATCATTAACTTGATTTTGCAAATTTATGTTTTCTTCTTCTTCTTCTTCTTCCTGCATTGTACTTACTTCTGCCATGGCAATCATTGAAACTACTGTTGGTACTTGCTGTAGGTAGATGCAGCACTTATTGCAACTGGGAGAGCTCCATTCACAAAAGGTCTTGGCTTAGAAAATGTATGTACATAATTACAATTAATTTAGTTCATTTAGCTTGGTTACTCTTGGCTCTTTATGCTCATAAAGTTCTATGTATCACGCTCCACAGATCAATGTAGAGACACAGCGTGGATTTGTTCCTGTCGATGAACGTATGCGAGTGATTGATGCAAATGGCAAATTGGTACACTGTTATATTACTAAATTGATAGAAACGACTTTTGTGCCAGTTCTGATGGGCACCAACTTCCTCAGGTTCCCCACTTGTATTGCATTGGTGATGCAAATGGTAAAATGATGCTCGCACATGCTGCTAGTGCACAAGGAATTTCAGGTCAGTTACTAAAACATACTTTTTCAGTCCCTTTCCTTAACTAAGCTAAACGTCATAGTTAAAGCTCTTCCAGTTTCATTTACGCTAATATTGCTTTGACATGTATGTAAATCAGTGGTTGAACAAGTCACCGGAAAGGATCATGTGCTTAATCATCTAAGTATTCCAGCTGCCTGTTTTACCCACCCTGAAATCAGTATGGTTGGACTGACAGAGGTAAGTATTATTTTTTCCAATCACAGTTTAATAATCGTGTCTCTTTCCATAACATTTGTATTGTGATTGATTAAGAGAGTAACAAACGAAGTGTCTAATTGGACCTTTTCAATTTATGAATGAATATTAAGTACTCTTGACTTTTGCATTTTATTTTCCCTTTTAATGCTGCTGAGAAGTTACCCAGCACTCAAGGGTTAATCCTTTTCATTTGTCTATCATTGTAAGCAATTTTTTAAATTGCAAAATGAAGATATTACTGAAAGAAGTACCTCTCTATTTTGGTCCTCCAAATGTGCTTTTTCCATTTGAAACTTGAAGAACATATATCATTCCTGCGGTTGGGTTTTTGTTGTATTAGATTGAACTCTATTGAAGTTCTGCTTTTGTCTGCCCTTTCAAGTAAGCATTAAGAAACTGTTTGTACTTGTCTTAAATTCTTATTCGAATTGTCGCACATGGGTGTGCAGATTGAAGATGGATTAGTTCTGAGGGTCATCTTCATAGACAGAAAACGTTTTCTCTATTGGCCCGATACTGTTGTATGATATAGATTTTCAAAAGAAAGATAAGATAGAGATGATCACACTTTGAACTTCAATGCTATTAAGTAGTCAAAGATATTTGGGAAGATCCTTTTGTGCTTGAGGCTGAGAAGATTGAAACAGTGTGCATAGGTGATGTTGACTGTGACTATCCAATGAAGCACGTAAAAAAAATGATATCAAGTTTTCTACATTTTTTTATAGTTTCGGAATTCCTGAAATTTATGGTATGGGATTGCTCATGGAATTTTGTGAAATTGTAATTAACAAAATTTCACTGCACGGAGCACTTAAAATTTTGCATTGAGCTAAATGATGTGAAAACTCTTTTCTTTGAGCTGGAATTAATTCTAATTATATTTTATGATTTACAGTAAATTTCTGAAATTCGAAATTTATCATTATCTTTTCACTATGTTTTTTTAATAGTGAAAGGTAAAATCATTAGTAATCTTGAAGACAAACCTGTGTTTTTTTTTTTATTTCTTTAGTAATTTGGAAAATATTTTCAAATCTCTTTGTTATCTATTATGATGTGGGGACTTTCAGTTGAGGTTCTGTTTTTAGTGACTTCTCAGCCTCATAACAATGGCACAACATGTCAAGTTAATAGATAATCAACTCAATCCTTCACTTTGCATTGTTTGTGTAAGACAAAAGATGAGGTGCTATTTTCTATATATATATATTTTTATAGCATACATATATATATATTTTTTTTTTTTTTTTTATAGCATACAAAATATGACTAACTCCATGATGAATGCATGAAACCTTTCAAAACATACAAATATAGACATGTAGAGCCATTTCTAGTTTTTCTCATTAATGTATTTGGATTTCAAAATCTTGGAGGGAAAGAAGAGAAGTAGCAAAATGTGCTTTGTTCCTAAGAAGACAAATAGACCCTAAGTCCACATTTGATTGAACCATGTATACGTATAATATATTCATTGGGGATTAGTGTTTCTTCCCATTATACTGAAGATATTTTTCTTCCTTTTTTTGTGAATTGTGATGATGCCATCTAACCAGATTGTTCTGTTTGCAGCCTCAAGCCAGAGAAAAGGCTCAAAAGGAGGGATTTGAAGTTAGTGTTGCCAAGACAAGTTTTAAGGCTAATACTAAAGCCTTGGCCGAAAACGAAGGGGAAGGGCTTGCAAAGGTCATCTCTGAACTTAGAGCTGTCGTTTTTAGTCTATAAGCTTGTTATTTCTGTCTTAAGAATATTGCAAATTGTCCTTCTCATGCTGCTCTTCCTTCCCAGCTTTGTTCATCCTAACAAATTTCATTGGCTCTGGAAATAGATGCATACACAGATTTGCTCCATTACTATTCTCGGTTTTTAGTGTCAGAGATTGATTTTGAACTTTCATTTCTTTGTTTCCAGAAGTGTCTTAAGAATATTATTTCTGTCTCCAGATAGCAATTGCTTACCTCTCTCATGATGTACCCACAGATGATATATAGACCAGACAATGGAGAAATTCTTGGGGTTCACATCTTTGGTCTTCATGCGGCTGATCTCATTCACGAAGCGTCGAATGCAATAGCATTAGGCACAAGTATTAATGTAAGTTGGTTATATCAAAGCTGCTACAGCTTGGTGTCCAAACTACTGCTCTTTATGCTGGTCCTTTTGATATTGTTCCCGGTCCATCCTCTTTTGTCTAGACACAGCACAAGTCATGATTCTCAAAAACTTGCCTATGCTCTTCTGACACTTAATATTAATTGATATCACGCAGGACATAAAGTTTGCCGTCCATGCACATCCTACCTTGTCTGAAGTTCTGGACGAACTCTTTAAATCAGCAAAGGTGACATTCCTTGCCTACAAGCGAATATGGGTCATGATGTCCCACCGCGAAAGTCTGTGGAGAAGACTATAACCTCGGTTTTGTGTGTTGACAGGTGAATCATCGAGTTACAAGCACTGTAAGTGAACCAGTTGCAGTCTAAGATTGACAAACGCACCCGAAAATATAAAATTTTTGAAAGATGTGCTTCAATTAGGGAGATTCAACAAATTGTTCGAATCCGGATGGGATGACAGACCAACATGCCAAACCAGGGAAGATCTCCAGAGGTTTCCAGGATGTTTCGAGGCAGGCCAGGCTTGAAAGCAGTAATATGTTTCTCGATTGTGTTATCTATTGCATTTCTGAGATGCTCATATTTATTAAAGCATCATTGAGACACTTTTTCCCCGAGCTTCATTAGAAATATGGACAATATTTACTGAATAAGAGGCTTCTGCATTCAGCATGATGGAGGAGAAACTTGGATCTGAACATCAATGCAGTGGTCCGCCTCATGTCATTGCTCGGTCTGCGGTATTTTCGGTGTTTTAAATTGTGATGGCTGATGTGGTACTTTCGAACCCCACCCCATGTGGTAGACACACTTCGAATGTGGTATGGATGTGTTCTCATTGTCGGTTGTAACCCGACGCAAAACGCATCTCCCAGATTCGATGCGGATCTGTCGGTGGGGAACTACGGACGAGCCCAAGCTCGCAGGGGGTGGGGTGTTTCACGGCGAAATGGCCATTTTGGCGACTGCCTCCACCTTACAGACGATGAAATTGAGATGAAACTTCCGCCACCCACTCCTTGCACCCCATTCCCACCCACCTACCCACTTAACAACTAGAATTTGGCAGGCTAGGTGGACAGATTTGAAAGTCTGACTTGCACATGGCCATGTCCAGAGTCAAAGAGTTGTACAATGTAGAAATTAAACTGGACAATGACATTTAATTTGACCACAAAAATTTTGGTCCCCCAAAATTAAAATGAAAAAGACCGATGGTAAGCAGAGGCAAAACTAATGGTCAAGAAACTCATGCGCCATATACCACTAAAATCAACTTTAGAGTCCATTTTAGAGTCAAACTGTTTTTCAGAAAATTATTTTTTTGATTTTTTCATATTTAAATGACAGAAAATTAATCGATTTACGGAAAATGTTTTTCATGGATTGAATATGAGTTTAGATTAAAGGAAAACAATTTCTCTTTGTCAGAAGAAAATAACTTTTTCTAAACTATTAAACAAATGAAAATAAACTATTTTCTTTGACAATGATTTTCATGAAAAATATTTTCCTATATCATGAAGTTTTCAGTGAAACAAATGCATCATTAAGGTTAATGATCATCTGCACAAGTATGAATATAGACTTGAACACTATGAATATGCAATTGAAATTGACGATTATTATTATAAGAAATATAAGCAATTATTTTTTCTTGAATTTTCCGTGAAACAAACGCATCCTTAAACTTAATATCCATTTCTTTTCAGAATTGACATCCTCTGCTATGGTCATTTGGACAATCGCCCGACAGAACGATGTGAAGGCGAACACCGGGATGATCATAACAACACATTGTAATGCTGTAGCATAATTTATGCGCAAAGGAAGAGGAACTCATTTACTTTGATATGATATAAAGCCCTTTCAAAATGCATCTTTGCTTCGATAGTGAAATGAAAGACAGGTTACTCGAGAGACCGAAGCCGGAAATTTCTAAGGTACGGTAATGTGCCGTGAAATTACACTCTGTACGATATGTTTGTGCTCGATTATAACAACGCACCATAAGGCAGCAAATTAATCTTTACAGTGTGTTACTACATTTTTGCACTTAATTACGATGGCGATCCAATATACATCAAAAGGATATGGAAAAGAAAGGGGGCAACAACAGCTCAACAGGTCAACAACAACCCATCTCCTGCCATTGCCCAGTTGTAAGCTCAAAGCTTAGAGCTGGCCAAGTCTGGCCTGGCCACTTCTTGCAACACCCCCCAAAGAACAAGAAAATAAACAAATAAAGAAATAAAAAAAGAAATGGGGAAAAATAAAAAAAAACGAAGATAATAAACAAATAAATACAACCGCATTCAATTCCCACATGACCCGTTTGTCTTCCCTCCCGCATCTAGCATTATACTGCTCTTTCTTGAAACCAGCATCACCCCCCTACTTCTTCGATCCCCCATCGACGAATCGAGCAGCAAAACCATGTTTCTGCTGGACTGGTTTTATGGGGTTCTCGCCTCCCTCGGCCTCTGGCAGAAGGAGGCCAAGATCCTCTTCTTGGGGCTCGACAATGCCGGCAAGACCACGTTGCTCCACATGTTGAAGGATGAGGTCGTTCGCCGTTTCGTTGTCTCGCTGTCGTTGCTTACGATTTGATGTGGTTTTTGTCGTTGTTGTTGTTGTTGTTGGGATTGTCGATGATGATTTCGGAATGTGGGTTTTTTCTTTTTTTTAAAGAAAGATGTTTTCTGTGGACGGATTTGCAGAGATTGGTGCAGCACCAGCCGACGCAGCACCCGACATCTGAGGAACTCAGTATTGGGAAGATCAAGTTCAAGGCTTTTGATCTGGGGGGTCATCAGATCGCTCGCAGAGTTTGGAAAGATTACTACGCAAAGGTGTGATCTTTGTCTTTCTTTTTTGATCATATCTTTTTCCCATGATAGAACCAGATTTGTTGGTGCATCGGTTATGTTGCTGATCCGGACCAAAGTGTCTGCTGATGACACGATGTTTTGACGAATTTGCCTTTTTGCTTTTTGCGAATTATGAAACGTATCTATGCACCTATGTATGAATTTTCAGCTGGTGTTTGTGGATAGTCTTGCACTGGGAAATCACCATGGGTTGCTTTGGATTCGGCTAGATTGACAAGTTTTGGCATGTTTTCCTATTCATGGGGTTACAAGAGTGTTTCTCTGTGGACCCTGATGGTTTTGTGCTCATAATATCCCGCTTTGATTTTCAGCCTTTTAAAACCAAAAAGACGAAAGTGATCCCGTGTATAGATCTGTTAGCTCGTGTCATTTCTGAATCTCATTGTCTTGATTGAACTTAAAACTATTACCATTCCATCTTTGGACTTCTCTTTCACGGTAGGCAATGAGAACAACTGAGGCTCCACCAATGGCTACCCTTGGACTTGCTAGCGTTCTTCCACTGTCAGCTGTCTAGTAGACTACATTCTGTCATTCTGTCCAATATCTAGAAAACAATCTTTATTTTTCTGTCTGTTACTTTGAATGCGACTAAGGTATTGGATTGGCACTTTATCCCTATTTTAGTGAACCGACAATTGCTGAGTGTCGGTTGTGCTATTAGTGAAATGCTTGTGACAGCTGGTTTCTTGAAACCGGACTTGTTGCATTTGAATCAAGTAGGTTATATCCATGGACATGCTTCTTCTTTGCCCCATGAGTTTGGAAGATGGGAAACTATTTCTTCAACCAAAAAACTAATATTGGTGAAGAGAGTTCTTTGCTGTGTTAAAAGGTGGTCATCTGCGACCATCACCGATGGATGCAGCGGATAGAGTGCTTGAACTTTTAGTGAAAAGGATTTATTTGTCAACTATATTAGTTTATAGATCATACGGGTGAAGATGATAGTTTACATTATCTGCACTACAAAGTGGAAGTGTTTAACCCTATGGCTCTCAATTTAGTAAAGATGGATCATCGATACAAGTTTTAACTCGAAAAGGTACATATATAGGCAAAGTGCTTTTGTTCAGTTGATGGCATTTGCACCTGCATCTATGTTGCCGAGCTTCCTCCTGTGCCATCATTTCATTTAGGCCAGAGACGATGTGCCAGTCAATGACTTTCAACTCCTTTTGTCTTCTAGTTTACAAATTTAACTCTGACTACTCTTTTGTGCACATTTTCAAATGAGTTTGATATCAAATGATTGATCTTCCGAACTTTCTTCTCTAGGTTGATGCAGTGGTATACCTGGTGGACGCCTACGACAAGGAGAGGTTTGCGGAATCAAAGAGGGAGCTTGATGCCCTCCTTTCAGATGAAGCTCTTGCGACTGTGCCTTTCCTCGTGCTCGGGAACAAGATAGATATCCCATATGCGGCTTCGGAGGACGAGCTACGGTATCATCTAGGGCTCACCAACTTCACGACTGGCAAAGGGAAAGTGAATCTTGCAGATCAGACTGTTAGACCCCTCGAAGTGTTCATGTGCAGCATCGTCCGCAAGATGGGCTACGGCGAAGGGTTCAAGTGGATGTCGCAGTACATCAAGTAGAGAGCAGATTTGATGGGGTTAGTAAATGTGTTGTATTCATGTATTAGTTCTTTTTTCTCATGGCAATATTGCAGGTTCAATTTTTAATGAGAAAGAAACCAAATCATCTTATTGCTTTTAATTTATATTGGAAACATAAGCACGTAGAGGGTTCATGATCCATGACATTTCATGATTTATGTTAATCTCAGGTCCTGTTTCTGGATAGACATTTTCGTTATATAAGGACAAGAGATTATCATTCACTTTTGTTCCAGCTGTACTGAAACTCAGTCATTCCTCCACAAATGAAGTACTCTGCCTGGATTATAAGTTTATAATACTGTAGCTGGTATTTCCGGTCTTTCTGAGGGTCGAAAGCTCGACCTAAATTTTGGTCATTGAGCATGCACTATGTAAATTTTTCTCTGTTGATTTCTTTTTTAGGGTGGATGTGTCTCGACCAAGCATTCTGGTACTTCTTATGAACTTCTTTGGTTGTTGCATTGATGTTCTGAAAGTAAATTTAGCACTTTGCAAATATAGTTCAGATGTTTCAGGCAAAAAGAGATATCGGCCTCTTGTGCGTTACTCGATGCCGATTGATCACCACATGACTGGTTATTGTACATCAGTATATCCACTTCACGCTTCTGATTTATCAGTAAGTATCGAGGAGAATCTGTGACGAAAATCTTGTGGCAAAGAAGGCGCTTTTGGAAGGAAAAAGTCAAGTGACTTAAGGCTCTGTTTGCTTTGTGATGTTTTCCGATATAAAACATTAGTCTTTCCATGGGAAAGAGCCAGCCTGATAAGATTTTACGGCTTTCGATGAGCACGGAAGTGAATGTAGTTCTCGAGGATTTTCGAGCTTAATGCTCGATCGGGGCTAGAATATATGGCTCTTCGATCGGGACATCCAGTGGCTCCTGGGGATCGAGGAGAATTGGAAGGCAAGAGTTTGCCCAGTAAGTGAACTGGCCTGACTGTACGTTGCAGCTTGCTGTGCTTGATGGCCATCATTGATAACGGTCGTGATGGGATCGAGAGACACACGAGTACTTGAAAATGAGTAGTGATGGAGGTGGAATCGATACTTTCTTTGGTGGCTTGTTCCGCCCGCTGAAACCCAGCACGGTATGGAGACCTCCAGGATATATTATATGAGTCGTATCATTGATGTGATGGATAGAACTATAAGAACTGTGCATGTCTACGTAACTCGATGCGAGACTACTGCTAACTAGTAAGTGTTTCGAGCTGCCAATAAGACTCGGGATCTAAACTTTTATGGTACGCATCGCCAACCCAGAAGACAAAACCAAAGCTGAAATCGCGTCAGCTTACACGACTCGGATGGGCGCTACACCTGACTTTTGACAATATGTCAAGAGTGAGCCTATTTTGACCATTTGCTGAGAAGGGGTCTCCAGAGATTTGGCGCCCCTACGATAAAACACACAAAACGACCGGCCTCTCGTGCGCCTGCAGAACATCCTCTTAAGTGGTCCACTTTAGCGAAAGTCATGAACCAATGTCACGGCGAGATCAGTGATCCTTTTCAAGGGTCTTTGAGTCTCAGCTTCATGGGTTGCCATCAGGGAATTGATTCTCAGAGGAAGTGACAGGTTCCCAAGGAGATAGAAGAGGCCCTGCCAAAGTGCCATTCAAAGCCAATGCCCTCGTGACATTCTCGTCCCTGATAAAATCTTCGGCTCAGAGGGCGTCCCCCTCTGGTGGCTGAGCAGAGGAAAACACAGAACAAGCGCGGGGTCCAAATCCTAAACGAAATACTCGGCCTTCTGTGGAAGCGACACCCGGCTGGTTTCTGTTCCTCCGACGGCGATCTCAACCGGGTCCCGAGTTCGATTGGATAACCTGGGAGAGAAGAGCACAATGGAGGTCGTCGTGCATAAGGTTTAGGTTTAGCGATCGGATAAAAGGTTGTGCGCTCGGTCCGGAATCAACGAGAGAGTTCCGGTCCGCCTCTCGATGGCCATCCTTTTGTGTCGGCAAAGGGTTGCGAGGCTGGACAATGCACGAAGGGCGAAGCTTGTCAGTGATGACGTGCACATTCGCGTTATGGCCTAATGATTCAGCAGCCGTAATGCATCAATTGCACCACAATTCATCAACTATGTTCTCGTAATATGGCAAGTTGATCATGCCTCTAAAGTTGGAAAGCGAATTAGCCCGTTCTTGTGTCATGGGCTTTTCTTTCCTTTTCTTGATTTTTTTTTCCGGCCATCTAAACCACTTCATTTGTCAAAGGAACTCTCTGACTCGAACTCTATTAAATGAAAAGAATTTTAATCTTCAGGAGATTTTACACAAATCCATATGGGCTTCGGCTATGGCAAACCTTTGCCCTCGAGCTCTTGATCATAGCACGATAGCCCCCTCCACTTTCATTTTGGTATAGCCGTTAACCTCATTTCCTTAACCGTCGGCACGGTGCAGTGCGCGTGACTTTCAAAGGGTACGAAATGCATTTTCATCTCGTTTTCTCGAAGGAAATATCGTTTTTACGCTTCCTTGACGTAAAAAAAAAAATGGAAGGAAAAATAAATAAAAAAACACCAATTAAATAAATAAGAAAAAGTCTCGATAACGAAAAGGTCAAATAAATTGATAATACTTTTTGAAAAAAAAACCGGAGGGAAACGACAACATCAACTCAAGAAGAAAGTGATAAACCGAATTTATAATGATATTTTAAAGATTAATTGTTGCCAATCATCGTTTTGCAGTGGTTAATCGTTCAATATATTCAAAATCTTTCTTTTCTCTCTTTTTTTTTCCGGTTACCTGACCTTTTGCTTTTTGTTAGCGAAGCCTTTTTTCCTTTTCTACTTAATTATGTTTTCTCTCTCCAAAATATCTCGTCAGCCATGTAGATACTTACGCGAATTCATAACAATCTTTACTTGTTATGCTACCGTGGATAGTCACTTCTTCCGATATATTAGTCAATTGATTGCGCTCCCTCATCTATTCTTGTTTTCCCTAAAAGTCGAAGGGAAAGGAGAGATTTATTTTGAAAAAAAGAAGAAGTAAGACATGAAAATACTTGCATATGTAAACAAAGAATTGTAACGGAGAGAGTTAACGGGTATAATAAAGTGGCAAATTCAACAAGATAATGCATGGTAGTCGCACGCGTGTATTACCCTAAGGTCAGGAGGAGATTTGTGTAATTCTCCCCGATTTTCAAAACACTAGTCAATATATATTCGTTAGTGATCAGCATATTAAATCGCACGTGTGTATGCAACTTCATAGGCGTGACGGGAAACTACAGACCAAGGCTCTTCTTGGCAAGTTCTTGCCATTCAACGAAGGCACTAATCCTCCCCTCATATTGATCCGTCCGATTTGGGGGAATCGCAAAACGTCAAACGCATCCTCACCGTACATCTGTCACCGAACAACCGTCCCCCGCCAATTCCACATTCCCCAACTAAAGCGCCACAAAAAGTCCATTTATTTTTACAACACAAGCACCTCGACATGTCATTTAGCGAAAAAAAAAAGGAAATCGACATGTCGACATCCACCGTGGATAGCCGGTCATCGACTCCCTCTCAAGGCGTCAGGATGCAATGAAACGCGGATCTAAGGACCCCTCTCACCGGTGTTCGCCGGTAAACTCTACAGTTGGTGCGAAACGATCGTGTATGGGATTAGAAATCAAGATTCCAAACTCTTGCCGCTGCTGCTGCAGCTGCCTAAGAATGCGGCCTTCGAAACCTTCAAGCCCTCACCTCCTTTCATAAACCTTTCTTGATTTCGGTTGTAAAGAAGAAGAAAAACAGAGGAGCCATGTCTCTGGTGGATTGGTTCTCTGGGTTTCTGGCGTCTCTCGGTTTGCGGCGGAAGGAAGCCAAGATCTTGTTCTTGGGGCTGGATAATGCAGGCAAGACCACTCTGCTTCGCATGTTGAAGGACGAGGTACTTTCGTTTCGTTTGACTTCATAGAGACTCCCTTCGATGGAAACACACAGTTCCGAAGCTGCTTTTCTCTTATCATGATCGAGAATTTCTCTTCCCAATCCCTTCTCATTTTCGTCATTGATTCCTTCTGTTTCTCGAGGCCTCTCTTCATTTCGTCCACTGTGTGCTGATTGCATGACTCTTGCGCTTGTGTGGTATCGGTTCATCGTGTATTTCTTACTGCAGTGCGTTTACGTAGCGCGTTCATTGGAGGACGCATGCTTATTGAACGTACGCTGAGCAATTCTGATATGGTTCTGCGATTGGCAGAGATTGGTTCAGCACCAACCCACCCAGTTCCCGACTTCAGAGGAACTGAGCATAGGGAAGATGAAGTTCAAAGCTTTCGACTTGGGTGGTCGCCAGATCGCTCGTAGGGTCTGGCCGGACTACTACGCTAAGGTTAAGTTTTCCTCTTTTTCTCTCCTCATCGAAAGCTCCGGATGTGGCATGCCCCTGTAATTGCGTGCCTTCTGGTTGATTCATTCGCGGATTCTGTGAACGCTTCTAAATCTTCACGCGAGAATGATGCACGCGGGGTGGATCGTCCTGCCGAGAGGAGTCGGATGCTTTTTTGCCCCATGAGTTTGGAAAACCGGAAAAACTTTTCCTTCGCCCAATGAAACTGAGATCGGCGAAGAGAGTTCTTTGCTGGGTTAAAAGTTGGTCCTCCGCGACCATGACCGATGGATGCAGCAGATAGAATGCTGGCACTTTTGGTGATCTTAAGCTAGCGTCGATAGGGTGAAGCATGTTGCCATCATGAATCTAAACTTAAATGTAACTACGTGCACGTGAAATCGCTGAAAAAGGATTTATCTGTCGACTACATTAGTCATGGATCATAAGGGTCGAGATGACAGTTTACGTTAGCTGCTAAGGACGAGAGGAGAAGGCTCTCTTCCATTTAGTAAAAAGACGGACCTCCGACAGCAGTTCTAACTCGAAAAGGTAAATGCAGAGGCGAAGGGCTCTTGTTCATATCGATGGCATTTGCTCCTGCATCTGTGTCGCCGAGCGTCCTCCTGTCCCATCATTTCGTTTAGGCCGGAGGCGACGTGCGACTCAATGACTTTCCACTCCTTTTGTCTTCTAGTTTACAAATTTAACTCGGACAGCTCTTGTTGCCAACGTTTTCAAATGAGATTAGCATCAAACGATTGATCTTCCCAACTTTCTTCTCTAGGTTGATGCAGTAGTATACCTGGTGGACGCCCACGACAAGGAGAGGTTTGCGGAATCAAGGAGGGAGCTCCATGCCCTCCTTTCAGATGAAGCTCTTGCCAAGGTGCCTTTCCTCGTGCTCGGGAACAAGATAGATATCCCGTATGCGGCTTCAGAGGGCGAGCTGCGGTATCATCTCGGGCTCACCAACCTCACGACCGGCAAAGGGAAAGTGAATCTTGCAGATCAGACTGTTAGACCCCTCGAAGTGTTCGCGTGCAGCATCGTGCGCAAGATGGGCTACGGCGAAGGGTTCAAGTGGATGTCGCAGTACATCAAGTAGAGAGCCGATCTTTGGGGGTCAGTAAACGTGTCGTATTCAGCTGTCTTTCTATCTATATTGGAAACATAAGCACACGGACAGTTCGTTGTGCGAGGACAATACATTATCGTTCGCTTTTGTTCCACTTGTATTGAAACTCAGTCATTGCTCCCCAAACGAAGTACTCTGCCTGGATTATAAGTTTATGATAACACAGCTGGTATTTCTGGTCTTTCTGAGGGTCGAAAGCTCGACCTAAATATTGGTCATTGAGCATGAGCTGTGTAAATCTTTCTCTGTTGATTTCTTTTTTTAGGGTCGGGTACTTCTTATGAACTTCTTTTGTTGTCGCACTGATGTTCTGAAAATGAACTCAGCACTCTGCAAATATAGTTCGGATGTTTCAGGCAAAAAGAGATATCGGCCTCTTGCGCGCTACCCGACACCGATTGATCACCACATGACTGGTAATGTACATCAGTAATTCCATTTTGCGCTTCTGATTCATCGGTAAGATTCAAAGAGAATCGGCGAGGAAAGTCTCGTGTCAAAGAAGCCGCCCCTGGAAGGAAAAAGTCAAGTGACTTGAGGTTCTGTTTGCTTTTGCGATGTTTTCCGAGGAAGTGATAAGATTTTGTGGCGTTCGATGTGCGCGGAAGGGAATGTAGTTCTCGAGGATTTTCGAGCTTAATACTCTATCGGGGCTAGAATATACGGCTCTTCGATCGGGAAGTGCGATGGCTTCTGGGTGTCGAAGAGAATTGCAGGGCGAGAGTTTGCCCAGTGAGTGAACTGGCCTGACCGCAAGTTGGCCATCATCGATACTGGTCGCGATGGGATCGACAGGTACACGAGTTCTTCAAAACGAGTAGTGATGGAGGTGGAATCGCTACTTTCTTTGGCCTTCTGTGGAAGCGACACCCGGGTGGCTTCTCCTCCGACGGCGATCTCAACCGGGTCCCGAGTTCGATTGGATAACCTGGGAGATATTTTGGAGGGAAACCATGCGTTTTTGGGATCTGCGTGCTCCCTGTTTTCTTCCTATGCGATGCTCTCCCGGCTTTCTCTTGAACCTATCCTCCAAGAACACCTCCGCTGCCCGGAGTACGTCTTTCTGATCTTCCACCTCTCTTTGGACTGCACTGAGATGTCGTCGTGCATAAGGTTTAGGTTTAGCGATTGGATAAAAGTTTTGCGATCGATCCGGAATTGACGAGAGAGTTTCGGTCCGCCTCTCGATCACTATACTTTCGTGTCGGCGAAGGGTTGCGAGGTCGGACTAGGTACGAAGGGCGAAGCTTGCCACTGATGACACACACATTCCCGTTATTGCCTAATGATTTAGTAGCTGTAATGCATCAATTGCACCACAATTCATCAACTATTTTCTCGTGATATGGCAAGTTGATCATGCCCCTAAAGTTGGAAAGCAAATTACCCTGTTCTTGGGTCATGCATGGGCTTTTCTTTCCCCCCTTTTTTTTTTTTTTCTAAACCACTTCATTTGTCAAAGGAACTTGTTGACTAAAACTTTATTAAATGAAAAAGAATTTCAATCTTTAGGAGATTTTACGCAAAACCAACCTTTGCCCTCGAGCTCTTGATCATAGCACAATACTCCTCTCCACTTTCTATTTGTTATAGCCGCTAATCACTTTTTCTTAACTATCAGCATAGTAAGGGTGTCAGAACCAAACTGAAAAACTGAATCGAGATAAAAACCGATTCGAAAATTTCATGCATTTCGATTCGGTTTCGGTTTCTGTTTGGATCATCAAAATAAATCAAGTTTTTTTTTCGGTTTAGTTTGGATCGAATCAAACTAAAATAAACACTTTAGTTTATGACTATTTTGCCCTCTCTCTCTCCCCTTCTCTCTCCTCTCTCCTCTCTCTCTCTCTGCTTAATGAACTTGAAACCGAAAACTAATCCGAACCAAACCGAACCAAATCGATTTTTCGGTTCGATTCCAATTCGGTTCAAGGGGGCACCCTTAATGGTTCGGTTCGGTTCGGTTTTTCAACCGAACTGAACCGAACCATTTACACCCCTACAGCACGGTGCAGTGTGCGGGACTTTCAAAGGGTAGAAATACATTTTCATCTCGTTTTCTCAAAGGAAATATCGTTTTTCCGCTTCCTTGACGTAAAAAAAATGGAAGAAAAAAAAAATAAAAATACAAATTAAATAAAAATGAAAAAGTCTCGGTAACGGAAAGGTCAAATAAAAAAAATAATATTTAATCGTTATGTATATGTAAAGGGTTAATTGATGCAAGAAATAAACGATAATATATATTTTTAAATCTAAAGGATATGACGGCATCAACTCAAAAAGAAAATGATGAACCGAATCTATAATGATATTTTAAATATTAATTATTGCCAATCATCTTCTTGCATTGGTTAATAGTTCGATATATTCAAAATCTTTTTTTTTTTTGGGTTACCTGACCTTTTACTTTTTGTTAGCGAAGCCCTTTTCCTTTTCTACTCAATTGTGTTTCTTCTCCTCGAAATATCTCATTAGCTCTACAAATACTTCCGTGAATTCCTAACAATCTTTACTTATTATGTTATCATCGATAGTCACTGCTTCCGATATATTAGTCATATTATTATACTCCCTCTTCTTTATTTTTTAGGTTAATATTATGAAAAATCTCAAACTGGTAGACCGATGACATATTTACTCCAAACTGATTTTTTAATCACCAAAAATTCTAAATCGGTACATTTGTGATAAATTTACCCAAAAAATGATTTTTTGACCATCAAAATCTTCAAACCGGTATATTTGTGATAAATTTACCCTTCACTAACTTCCATAAAATTGGATTAATACCACGAAAAATCACAAATAAATATACCTGTGACAAACGGAGGTAAAACCCTAAATCGGTACACCAGTCAACTGCCACTTATCATTCAACTCAATAATTTAATAGTAAAATTAAACGAAAACTAACTGAGGGTAAATTCGTCACAAGTATACTAGTTTAGGGATTTTTGTGGTCGAAAAGAAAAGAGCTTAACGTAAATTTGTCACAGGTATACTGGTTTAAAGCTTTTCATGGTATTAACCCTTATTTTTTTCCCTAAAGTCGACGGCGAAGGAGAAATTAATTTTGAAAAAAAGAAAGAAAGGCACGAAAATACACATCATCCCTCGCAAGCCATGCGCATTGCATTTGTAGACCGAGAATGTACCCGCGAGTTAACGGGTATAATAAAATGAAAATCAATAAGATAATGTACAGTCGTCGCACATGTATATTGCCCTAAAGTCAGGAGGAGATTTGCGTAATTCTCCCCGGTTTTCAAAACACTAATTTATATATTTGTTAGTAATCAGCTTATTAAATTGAAAATATCTGTTTCTTTTTTTGTTTTTTTTTTTTGCAAGTATAGATGTGTGCCCGGATGTCCCAACTTTGGCCTCTTCTTGATCCGTACGATTCGTACGATTCAAGGAAGCCACTGCTCATCTTGATCCGTACGATTCGCCAATCACAAAACGCCAAACGCATCCTCACCGTACAGCTGTCTCAAATGCATTGTTGCCCCAAAGTCAGGAGGAGATTTGCGCAGTTCTTCCCGATTTTGAAAATACTAATCTATAAGTGTGTTAATAATCGGTATATTAAATTGAAAATCTCTTCTTCTTTTTTTTTCAAGTATAAAGTGCCCGGAAGTAAAAAAAAAAATGAAAAAGCTTCTTCATGGCGTTGTCGGTTTTCGTGCCAATCAAGGAGGCACACCTCATCCCCCCATCTTGATCCGTCCGATTCGCCGATCACGGAAGCGTCAAACGCATCCCGACCGTACAACCCGTCAAACGCCAACGGCCATCCAGTTCCTCCACGTAAGCATCCCACGTAACCTCGGACAACTGTCGCGCGTTGTTCCCCGCGCCTGCCACGCTGTCATCTTCCCCCGGGGGGGGGACGCAACCCACCCAATCGGCACCGTCCACGTAGACAAGGCTCGACATCCACCGCCGATAGTCGGTCATCCTCCCCCTCCCAACGCGTCACGTGTGCAGTCAACGGGGGATGCGTGCCCCTCTCTCACCGGCGTAGCCGGTAAACTCTGTTGGTACGGAGAGTATCCAACCAGAGAGTATAAATTCCAAAAGGGTTCCTGCTGAAGTTGCTCCAAGCTTCGAGCTCTCGCCTTTCTCTTCAAGCTCTGACATTCCTCAATTCTTTCTTCTTGTCGGTTGAGATTTCGGGAGATTTTTCACTTGGGTTTCGTCCAAAGAAGGGAAAAGTGAGGAGTCATGTTTCTGGTGGACTGGTTCTATGGAGCTCTGGCGTCTCTGGGTTTGTATCAGAAGGAAGCGAAGGTCTTGTTCTTGGGGCTGGATAACTCAGGGAAGACCACCCTGCTTCACATGTTGAAGGACGAGGTACTTTCATTTGGCTTCAGAGCGACATCCTTTGGCGGAAATTCACAGTTCTGAAGTTGCTTTTGTCTTATCGCGATCGAGAATTTCTCTTTTTTGATCTGTTTCTATTTTTCGTCGCCTTTTGTCTTTCGAGGCCTCTCTTTGGTGAGTTGATTGCATGATTCTTGCGCTTGTGTGGCATGGGTTTATCGTGTATTTCTTAGTCTACAATTGGTATGTGTAGCGCGTTCATAGGAGGATACGTGCTTATTGAAAGTGAGCTGAACATTTCTGGTCTGGTTCTGTGATTGGCAGAGTTTGGCTCAGCACCTACCCACCCAGTTCCCGACTTCAGAGGAACTGAGTATAGGGAGGATAAAGTTCAAAGCTTTCGACTTGGGTGGTCACAAGATCGCTCGTAGAGTCTGGCGGGACTACTACGCTAAGGTGAAGTTTTGCTCTTTTTCTGTCCTATGAAAGCTCCTGATTTGGGATATCTGTTTAATTGCGTGCCGTTTGGATGATTCATTCATGGATTCTGTCATAGTTTTTTACTTTTCTGCAAATTGATGCATGCGGGATGGATCATCCTACTGAGAATAGCCTGATGCTTTTGATTAATCATGTTAAACTTAACACTTCGAACTCTTCATTCTTGTCTGTGAATGTGTTTCTTGTATAGTTATACGGTAAAGCACGTTGGACATTGGATATGAATCATGCAAACTCTTGAATTTGGAGTCGACATAGAATTAGTAGGCGTGTTTAGAGTAATTTTGAAGAGCATTTGGAGTAATGTTGAAGCCCGATTCTTAACTTTCGGTTCACTCTTTTTATTTAACGCGTTCTGTTTTCAATAGAACACCCTGTAATTGAACCTTCAGTTTACTTTGAGATCAGGTTTGACTTGTTGGATTGAGGTGATGGAATGCTTATGCGATTGCCACAACTTAGCCATCGTCCATTTGTTCTTCTATCTTTCATATTCTACATTGCTTCTAATAGGGGCTTTATGTAGGCCAAAACGAAACATGTATTGCAGGGACTGATTTTCAGTAGTCTGGGTTGGCGAGTGACATGATTTCATGTTATCTGGTGGTCTATAAGATGGTTTTCTTGCACACTGTTGATTTTGGTTTTCTCCATCTTCTAGTTCTCTTCGGATAACATTGTATCCATTGCTACTCCATTTTCAAGATACTGTATATAGTCGGTGTGGTTGAGTTGCAGTATTTATAAGTCAGATGTTACTATCTGATCTAATCAACTAGAAGTGTTGGCCAGTGTATTCGGTACTGGTTTTTCCTTGCCGCAAAAATTTTTGTTTTCTGGGATATGTACTGCGACGATGTGGTTCCGCGATAGGGGAACCCAAGTTTAGCATCTAGGGGATGTGGCCTTTATCGACTGGCCGGCACTCGTTCACATTTGGCATTTTTGAACTTCAAACGATCACGTCATATGATTGTTGTTTCATATTGTTGCTGCACATGCATGGGAGCATATGAAACAATCACTTTGTGGAAGATGATGGATGCTTTGGAACTTATATACAGGTCGATGCGGTGGTGTACCTAGTCGACGCTTGTGACAAGGATAGATTCGCCGAGTCGAAGGAGGAGCTGGACGCTCTCCTCACAGACGAGTCACTGGCGAAGGTCCCGTTCCTCGTCCTGGGAAACAAGATCGACATCCCTTACGCCGCGTCGGAGGACGAACTGCAGTACTACTTGGGCCTCACCAACTTCACCACCGGGAAGGGCAATGTCGACCTCTCTGGCACCAACATCCGCCCTCTCGAGGTCTTCATGTGCAGCATCGTGCGCAAGATGGGCTACGGCGAGGGCTTCAGGTGGCTCTCTCAGTACATCAAATGAGCATTTCTCTTCCTGGGGTGTGTTTTGTCGCTGTAAGTGGCTGAAGTGGCGTCGGGTTTATGCGCTCGCATCTATAAACTAGTGTTAAGTAACCGTAGAAGTTCATGTAGCTTTTGATAGTAAGCAGTTTGCTTTGTGTCTATGAATTTTGCTCAATTTTGGTGTCAAAAGCAATAAACTTGAGAAGTAGGTCTCGGATTTCATTCATGCATCCGTTTTTCGACTGGTGTCCTTAGTACGTCTTTACATTCTTTCATTCACGTTATTAAATGTTCTGGATTCGCATGTTTAATGCTTTTACCAACCTACTTGTGAGAAAAAAAATGTTAAAATGTTGAGGCTCCATTTGTTCGATCAACTTTTGGTTGTTATCGACAAATATTTAGACTTAGTCGATGGAGTAGAGTGTGGTCAATAAAGAACGGAACAATTGACAATTTGAAGGAAATCGACAACTTGCTAAGGAAGTAATAAAGTTATCAACGAAATCCTTCATCAAAATTTGAGAAGGTGATAGATAGTTATCGATAGTAAGCAATCGACATGAAACATTTTTGCTGCATGGTTATGTTTATTGCCACTAATTAGAATTTTTATAACTTATTGTGGATAAGTATTGCTAAATAATAGGAGATTGTGTGATTTTTTTTGTTATCTCTTTATTCAAATTCAGTTAACCGTTCTATGTAATAGTCGATAGAGGGTTATAAATACCCTAATCAATCACAGTACTCAATGTTCTTTTGCAAATCTTTATCTAAACTTGCTTGCAATTTACATGACAGGACACGATTATCTCCAACTTTTGCACCTTTAATTCTCTTGTCATTTACTTTTCTATTCAAAATTAACAAAGAACCCTTCACAACCTTCGTGGATTCATATCGATCCATTTACATTTAAAGGATATTTCATCATTTTTTGTGAAACAATTGGACAACAGCTTTTTCGACTTTTCTCTTAATGTGACTTTTTAAAATTAATGTTATGAGCCTAAATGGCAACTTGTGCATTGGGCAAAAAGAATATAAAAATAAGACAATTTCAATGATATTTGAAAATACAATATTATAGTACCCTATAAAATTTATCAATTAAAGCTAGATATTTTAGACGTATTGAATATAACTGTGCAAGGAATACTTGGAACAAAGTCGATATAGGCCAGCTTGCGCGCACCTCGACTATTCCTCGGGGGAGACTAGCACAGCAACCCACCGCCAAGGAATAGTCGAGGTGCGCGCAAGCTGGCCCGGACACCTCGGTTACAAAAAAAAAAAAAAAGAACTTTAGAATGCAATTGGTACACTGACTACAATTAAAACGGAACTTAAGACAATGTCAACAAGAACATCACGCTCAACAGTATAGTATATTGACTACAATTACTTTCCTAAACCACACATTAAATCCCGTTTAGAAAATTCACTCATATTGTAACTCATTATAACTAGATAATAAAGAAATAGTTGGAGTTGCGTAATTGATTCTGAAAATTTCACATGGAAAGCTTCATTAATTGCTTTAGTAGTGTCTAAGTAAAGGCATTTATATCTATCTAGGGTTTTAGGTGTCACATTTTTATGCAACCCTTATATTATATTTGATAGGGGTAACTAGAAAGGAAAAGAAAGGATTTAAGCAATCACGGGAAACTAAAAAGAGAAGGTTCGAAAGGATTGAGCTATAATGTTGCTTGGATGTTAGCAACGGCAAAGGAAAAAAAAAGAATGCACTATAACATGCATATCCTTGTGTGTTTAGAAATTGAAATAAAATAAGGGTATAAACGAGTAAGAAGAAAAATCGTGTTTATTAAATACACATATCTCTTGTACTTCGCAAAAAATTGTCCAAAAAGTCCAAACCTACTGTACGATGGTTAATTTAGTCCTAAACTTTTCAAAACTCAAAGCATCTCCGGACCTACCTTGGGTTAAAGGTTTCTAGAGGCCTTTGGAAAATGCAATCATTCAAAAAATTTGTCGAATACCATTTGCATTTGTCCAAAGAATTTTAAAGCCCCGAAGGGCTTTGGCAAAGTGTTGCCAAACGCACCCTAAGTAGCAAATCTACTTTGGACATAGCCTTCGAGGCGTATCGATTGATGAGGGACTCATCTTACACTCTACTCTCAAAGGATTTGCATAGACGTGACCCGACACTTCTGTGTAATCTAGCTCTAAGTAGCAAGAATTCAATTACGACAGCACACACTTCATTCCACTTCGCTGCTTTTTTTCACTCGAATCGACCTGCACAAGTAGGGATCGCCGGATTGGGGCATGGGCGGCCGTATTCGATAGCTCTGATCGTGAATCTTCTTCCTCTTGTCCGACATTAATGTTAGTTCGAGAAGGGGACGTCCAACCCCCAAAGTGGAAAGATAGCGTTTGGTGAATGTCAAAGTTGGTGAATCTTTAGGCCCATAGAAAGATAGTGGCAACGCAAAAATAGAAGGGAAAAAAAAATGATAACAGCATTTTGGACCATCCAAGAACGTACGGCACGGTTTGTTCCCTACGCTTTAAGTAGGTTAGGTTATTTCGTTATTGTCTTAAACAAAAAAAGCCAGCTTCCCTGCCCCCAAAAAGAAAGGGCGGAACTGAATAAGATACAATTTGAACAGTTTTTTGTTATTCATTTGAAGCGTAAAAATAGTTTTTCAGGAGAAATTATCCAATTAGTTGTAAACTTATTGTACGGAGTCCTAAACGTTCAAGATTTTTCAATTCCTGAACCTTTGCGCGTAATTCCAATGCAGTATTCCAGTCAATTTTCACTGGAAATTACTGACATGGCCGTCAGTCGTTGTCGGCCTTTCCCCCTGACACACTACCATGTTAGTGATTTCCTGCGAGAATTGGCTAGAAGGGTTACATTGGAATTTTGCGTAAATTTTGAGGACTGAATTGGTAAAATTAGAAAGTTTATGATTGAATTGATATCCGTATAATATGTTTATGATTGATTAGGTAATTTCTACTTAGTTTTTCACATGAACATATTGTTTAAATGACTGCACAAAACTAGGTTAATAAAAAAAAACCAAAGCAAAGCAAACACTTTTTGCTTTGGATATCTTTTATTGTACATCAAGGGAGGGAAAATTTGTGCTAAAAGGTTTTTCTAATTAAGAACCTACAATTTCCTTCTTTGCCATTATATGTGCGAACTAATTGAGCCCAAACCTTTGGCCGCGCAAGTGGTCGTAAATTAGAGCATTTTCATGCAAATGATTGGATTCGAATGGGTGACCTTTAGTTTTCGAACCGTAATTCTCTTAACACTCCAACCAATTGTGTCAGCCTCAAACACCATTTCAATGAGAGCCGTGAGCGTGTTTGCAATTCTTGTGAGCAATAATATCACTAATTCAATCACAGTTGCCATCCGCATTGATTCCTCTTGTATCGTGAGGTAAGAGCTATATTAGCGTGTAGTAAAGGGCGATGGCGCTGCTCCAAGTTAAGAAAGAGTGTTAAGTTTTTTCGAACACTATCAAATGCTACTTCAGCGAGTTCTAACTATTTGGTCTAGCTAAACTTTATATTATATCCAGCTAAACTTTATGGTTTATCCAAATGAATTTAAAAATAACTTAATGATATTATTGTTTGTAAATGAAAGCAAAAAAATAAATGAATCCAAACAGCATCTAAGGATGCCATGAACCTACTCAAGTTTAGCCCTAAGCACTTCGTGCAGCAACGTGTAATTATGCCATGCAGTCCTTCTCGCAGCATACGTAGGTTAGCTTTATGATATAGACGTGGTTGTTGATCTTACATTATCTGCCTAACCCGACGAAATAAAAAATCAAACATAAACAGATAATATGACTTTTGTCCGGAGAACGACGACTCAATTTTTCTCGATGTGAGATTTTAATAGGACCACTGCCAACTATTTTAACAGTTTAAGCTATTAGATGAAACCGTGATTTATTATTTAAATATTCTAATACTCCTCTCATACTTAGTGTGGTCCTTTTGCCTAGTACTAAGTGTTGACATATTTAATTGGAGAGGTAAATAGAACCTGAAAAGATTTAAACTCGGGGCCTCCTGCTCTGATACCATGATAATTGTAAAGCGGAAAATAAAGTTATAGAATTTTTTTGTTTGTTTAATTGAACTATACATAAGCCTATTTATAGGCTTTACAGAATGGCTATCTATAGTAACATAATATTACAATAGAAATTACAATCAATCTAAATAACAAGATTACGATTGTGAGAAATACTCACAATCAGAATAATGAGATTATGATATGAGAGATACTCAGAATCAGACAATATATTTCTAACATTCCTTCAAACTCAAGGTGACATGGAAGAAAGCAACTGGAGTTTGGAGAAAAGATCTTGAAAACGCCATGGTGGATGTGCCTTAGTGAATACATCGGCAATTTGATTAACCAATGAAGTGGAGATAAGACGAACGGTGCCTTGAAGCACATAAGAATGTATAAAATGGCAGTCTATCTCAATATACTTGGTGCACTCATGGAAAACATTGTTATGTGCTTATTGGATAGCACTCCGATTGTCGCTTTAGATTACTATTCCATCGTTCTGATGGATGCCCATGTCCTCTAATAGCCATCGCAACCATAATAATTCTACTATCGTATTAGTAAGAGCACGATATTTATCTCCGTACTAGATAGAGCGATAGCAGTCTATTTCTTGTTACGCCATAAAATAAATGAGTTACCTAAAAAGAAGTAGTAGCTAGTGGTAGAGCGATGATCAAGAGAGTCTCCGGCCCAGTTAGTATTAGAGTAAGCCATCAACTCCAAGATAGATTGAGCAGAAAAGTGAAGACCATGAAATCAGGTGCCCTTGACATAGCTAAGAACAACAATATAATGAGTGGTTCAATGATGCGGTCATGAACTGGTTATATCAGGACGAGTCACAATGAGGTATACACTCGAAATGAATGTAAAATGCACTAAAAAAACAGAGAATGATACAGAAAATTTTGTTGATTTTTCTTCCACTTGTAATAAGTAAGGTCCGAAAAATGTCATTAAGGTATGACGTATCACTTGTATATAGAGCTTATATGTTATTTATATAGATGCAGGTCTCATTCCATTTATAAGTTTAAGCTTTTGAGTTTGACATTTTAACATCGCATCTGAGTCGGGTTCTGCCCCAATTTATTTTTCGTGTATAGTCCCCCGTTCATCAAATCCCACATGTCATTCTCCACACTTAGGGTTTATATGTGTAATCTTTCTCCACCAATCTGTTTTTTTTTTTTGGTAAGGATTTCTCCACCAATCTGTTTAAAGTGTGAAAATCGAGAAAATTATCAAAATAGTCAAAAACCTGTTGCAAATGTGTCAATTCAGTCCTAAACTTTTTGCATTTGTGTCAATTCAGCCCATCCAACCAATTTTAGCCGGCCGGCGCTGGCGTGGACGTCGGCCAACGCCGGCCAACTATGATGTGGCAATTTAAAAAAAAAAATTCGTTTCTTTTTTCCTTTTTTTCCTCGTCTTCTTCAACCTCTAGCCGGTTGCTGGCAAGGGCAAGCCTCACTCGTCCTTGCCGAGGCTTGACCTCGCCCAGCCACTAGCGAGGTCGCCAATGCTCATCCTAGCTGTCATTGGGGGAGGACCGACCTCGTCAGTGGTTGGCGAGTTCAAGCCTCGCCATAGCTGAGCGAGGCTCCTTGTTGTAGTTGCTCACAAGGTTGAACTTTGCCGGCCCCGCAAATATAAATCGATCGTTTACTTAATGTACTCTTGAAACATTAATTAATTATTAACTATGGGTGCATTAAGCTTTTCTAATAGGAGGAGAGAATCTTAATTTTAGACCTGACGATACAAAATTATAACTAAGGAAAGAACAACTTTTGTGACTCCGGTTCTCTTCAATTATAAAATATTTTATGGGTTTAAGTTTGAAGAAATTGCTCTAATATACTCTTAACACATGTGAATCAACGGAAAAAAAAATCAACATAAAAGTACGGAGATAATAAGTAGAATTTTTTCTATAAAAGAAAATATGGCTCAAGTAACGGGCTACGCATGCATATGGTAGAGGTGGTTGTGCATAGAAAACACATATTTAATTACAGAAGCTATGTTTAGAAACTAAGTTGTTCCCAATTTACGAGCTATATGAGATGT
The DNA here is from genome assembly GCA_031216185.1 of Syzygium aqueum. Taxonomy (NCBI): domain Eukaryota; kingdom Viridiplantae; phylum Streptophyta; class Magnoliopsida; order Myrtales; family Myrtaceae; genus Syzygium; species Syzygium aqueum. The sequence goes on from CM062231.1 coordinate 2,375,332, forward strand.
CTGGAAAAGTCAAATTTGTCCCTGTGTTATTAAATGAGACTATATGTTTAGGGGAGGTTATCATGGGGAATATGAGATAAGGACGTAGAGGTTCTTCATGCACAGGGCCTCTTTTCCTATTTAAGCAAGTTCGTCGCGTCGTGCTCCAAAAGCAGAGTGAGGGTGACATCGATACAGACATCCTGGGGGAGAGGGAGGGAGAGAGGCGATGGTGAGGGACATAGACGATCTGCCGAAGAACGAAGCGAACTTCTCGGCTCTCACGCCGCTGTGGTTCCTGGAGCGGGCTGCGACGGTTCACCCGAACCGGCGATCGCTGGTCCACGGCCCGGTCACCTTCACTTGGCTCCAGACTTACCAGCGATGTTGCCGGTTGGCCTCCGCTCTCTCCAGGCGCTCCATCGGCATCGGTAGCACGGTGCGCTATCTCATTCCCTGAAATTACTCATCTATCTTCGTTTCCCATGTTTCTGGCGATGATGGTGAGAGATGGTTCTAATGCCAGGAGCTCCTGTTTCTTTCGGCTTTAATTCGATGAGGAATCGAAATCATGGATTAGCGTATTTTATGTAATTGCGTCTACGATTCTCATGAATCGCGATTTCTTTACTGGTTTTTAAGACTCTTCGATCGATACGAGCACCAATGGAGGATCGGATTCTCATTTGGTTGGTGATGATTGGTTGATTTTGGTGATATAAATCCGCAGCTACTCACTTGGAACGTTTGAATCATGCGGAAGTCCTTGTGTCCAAAATTTGCTTTGCTTGTTATACTGTGTGTCCATTATTGTATCGGGCGTCCACCGTGATTCTCTCTCCTTTGTTCTATGCTTGCTGCTCATTTTTTGCCTATGTGGGAAGCGCTGTGCAGGTTGCAGTGATTGCGCCGAATGTGCCTGCCATATATGAAGCTCATTTTGGAGTTCCCATGGCTGGAGCTGTACTAAATTGTGTTAATACACGTCTTAATGCGCCGACGATTGCATTTCTTCTCGACCATTCATCTTCTGCCGTGGTAATGGTGGACCAAGAATTCTTTCCGGTGGCTGAGGAAGCTCTGCAGATATTAGCGGAGAAGAGCGAGAAAGACTATAAGGGTGCGCATGAGAACGTTTCTGTGCCTGGGAACCATTTCTGAACAGAAATGATTTTTTTTGATTCTGTGCTCGGAAACAATTTCTAAGTATTTTAAGGCGTTTGGTAACTGTCCAAAATTTTTATTCCTGGAATAGAAATGCGTTTGGTAACTACACAAAATTTCTTTTTATTAATAATATTTTAATAATATTTTGAATTGTTTAAGATTTTTTTTTTTTTCAATTTATTTTCTCCCTTGGCCATGGCCGGTCGCCGGCGGCCGGCGACCGGCCACAGCCCAGGGCCGGCGAGGGCGAGGGCTGGACCCTCGCCGCCTGGACCTGGCGAGGTCGGCCTCGCCTAGATCGGGCGAGGCCGAGCCTCGCCGTCGCGACCCACGGCGAAGCCGGCCTCGCCGTGGGTCGCGACGGCGAGGCCGGCTTCGCCGTGGGTCGCGACGGCGAGGCCCGACCTCCCCTAGATCTGGCGAGGCCGAGCCTCGCCGTCGCGACCCACGGCGACGCCGGCTTCGCCGTGGGTCGCGACGGCGAGGCTCGGCCTCGCCCGATCTGGGCGAGGCCGACCTCGCCAGGTCCAGGCGGCGAGGGTCCAGCCCTCGCCCTCGCCGGCGAGGGGGACCCTCGCCTCCGCCGACGGCCGGCGAGGGCCGTGACGCCCTCGCCGGCCCTGGGCTGTGGCCGGTTGCCGGTCGCCGGCGACCGGCCACAAACCAAGAACAAAACACAAAAAGAAGAAAACAAAAAAAAGAAAAAAAGAAAAAAAACTGATTCTCAAAATTGTGCCGAGAAACAAGAAGCTACTTTTTTTTACTTCTTGTTTCTCTTCCAAAACTGTTTCTCGGCACAAATATTTGCAAAAATGTGCCCGGGCACAAAAAATTTACCAAACGCATTTCTGTTCCCAAACTATTTCTGGGAACAAAAGAACAGAAATTTTTACTATTTGGCACGTTACCAAACGGGCCCTAAGCCTCCACTTCTGATAGTCATAGCCGACGGAAGCTGCGACCTAGGAAAACTCGAACACGCTTTACGAAAAGGGGCAATCAAGTATGAAAAATTTTTGGAAACCGGCGATCCGGAATTCGCCTGGAAACCGCCGGAAGATGAGTGGCAGAGCATTAGTCTCTGCTATACTTCCGGCACAACCGCCAGTCCTAAGGGGGTGGTATTAAGCCATCGAGGCGCATACCTAATGTGCATACATAGCCCTCTTGTTTGGGGGATGAATGAAGGAGCCATCTACTTGTGGACTTTGCCTATGTTTCACTGTGATGGCTGGTGTTTCACCTGGTCACTGGCGGCTCTTTGTGGAACCAGCATATGCCTCAGACAGGTAGAGCTTCAAGGTTCAGAAGTTTCTTCTTTTCCACAAATTTGGTAGGCAATTTGCTGCCTGAGATGCACAACATCATTCAAAGCATACGCATAAGTGAAATGTTTCGTTCGGGTTTATCCAGGATTATCTGCTTTTTTAAGTACTATGGTTTTTTACAGAAAGAAACCCTAATAGAGTATTGAATATCTCGAATGTCCTGTGGATCGATTGATGTCGACTCTAGCTTATAAATGCCCGAGTCATTATCCGTGTACTTCGTTGATTAGATACAGAAGGTTTAAATCCTGTAGGTTGTTTGGATCAAATGAGAACGTTCTGTCCTCACATGCGTATTTGAGCCCTAGTGGGACAGATCTCGAAATTTTCCATAATGGCTGCCAATATCATGAACTATGATCAAGTCGAGTTTATTGATTTCAATCACTGACATAATGTTTCTTGCCGATAACCATACCAACCCTATTTGCATATAATTACGTTACTGTCTGTTAAGTTCCCTCGGTAGGTGGGGGCAAGTGGACTTTACACTTAGTTTGGTAGGCGGGATAAGGAGGGAAAAGGAGCAATTCTAAAGATATGATCTTGTTTAGGAGGGATTGTGCATTGGGAAAATTAACAAAAATGTTATAAACTTATTGTAATTATGTCAATTCAGTTCTAGATCCTTTTTTTGCTAAATGAGTAATAAATTTTTCCATTTTTCTCAATTCAGTCCATCCAGTCAATTTTTAAATAATATCTTAATAATTTATTTATTTATTATTTTCTTTTTCCTTTTCATTTGTTACTTTCTTTTTCTTTTTTTTTCTTCCCTTTTTCCTAGGCGACTAGCTAAAGGCGAGGGCTGGCAAGGGCCGGTAAGGGCGAGCCTCGCCATGGCTGGGGGAGGAGGTTCAACCTCGCAACCGCCGAACCGGCGAGATCGAGCTCGCCAACCCTCACCTCTGGCCAGTTGCCGAGGTACCCCAGCCGATTAGAGGAAGAAGGAAAAAAAAATTGAAAAATTATTAAAATATTATTTAAAAATATCAACGTCAGTGTCGCCCGCGTCACATGGGACTGCCGGCGTTCATATTAGCGATTTTCAGCCAAAATTTATCGGATGAACTGAATTGACACAAACGCATAAGATGTAAGTTTCAATTGGCCAAAAAAAAAAGGTTTAAGACTTTTTTTTGGTAATTCTCCGTTGTGTATAATATAAACCGAACTTCTTGTTTCTCGCTTGCTTGACAGAGACAAACCTATTTTTCGTGCCTTCTTCTCTTCCTCAGGTAACAGCGAAGGCAGTTTACTCGGCTATCGCCGAACATGGAGTGACTCACTTCTGCGCCGCGCCTGTGGTTTTGAACACCATCGTCAACGCTACGCCTGAAGACACTATTCTCCCTCTCCCTCACACCGTCCATGTAATGACCGCCGGCTCCGCCCCGCCCCCTTCCGTTCTTTTAGGAATGTCCCAAAAGGGCTTCCGCGTCACGCACGGATACGGCCTCTCCGAAGTGTCCGGTCCTTCCACGATCTGTGCGTGGAAGCCTGAGTGGGATTCGCTGCCGCCAGAACATCGAGGCCGCCTCCATGCACGCCAGGGCGTTCGTGGCACGGCGCTCGACAGCCTCGACGTCGTGAGCACTCAAGACATGAAGCCCGTCCCCGCCGACGGTAAAACCATTGGAGAGATCGTGATGCGGGGGAACACGATCATGAAAGGCTACTTAAAGAACCCGAAAGCCAACGAGGAGACTTTTGCAGGTGGGTGGTTCCACACCGGGGATCTCGGCGTGAAACATCCCGACGGATACGTCGAAATCAAGGACAGGTTAAAGGACATCATCATCTCCGGAGGTGAAAACATAAGTAGCATAGAGATCGAGAACACGTTATACACCCATCCCGCGATTTTGGAGGCGTCTGTGGTGGCGAGGCCCGACAGCCGATGGGGAGAGTCTCCTTGTGCTTGGGTGACGCTTAAGCCTGGAGTGGACACGTCTGATGAGCGGCGGTTAGCGGATGACATAATGAAGTTTTGCCGGGAGAAGATGCCGGGTTATTGGATCCCAAAGTCCATCGTCTTCGGGCCGCTGCCGAAGACGGCAACCGGGAAGATACAGAAGCACTTGCTGAGGGCCAAGGCAAAGGAAATGGAACCTGTCAACTATGTCAAGTCATGATTGGCGCCATGGTTGAGACGGGTCTGATCTCTCGAACTCAAAACAAGATCAAAGAGCAAATAAAAGGTTGAAGTAATGGTTAACATGCGCAGTTGAGTAAGACAACCATGGAGCAATGACGGTCTGCGCAGGAGGCGGGGGTCTACTCTAACCGGCTTTAGACAGAACTAGACCTCAACCATTCTGCTATCTATTTTGTGCTCTTAGTGAATAAAATCTAAATAAAAAGTTAATTGCGATTGCTCAAGATTATAAGTTTAACATGATATAAAATTTGACCAAATGGGTACGGGCATCAAAGGGCAATCTTGGAGACTTTAAGTTTGTGACAAGAAATTGCTTAACCATATTCCCTGCAAAGCAATAGAGACTAGTATCTTACCATTCTTTGTTATTAAAAGTATAGTACTCAAATTTCATAACACCTTTTCTTGTCTTCAAAGGATAATAGACCATTGACAAGTACGTTATGGGTTTTGGAGGGTCGATACCAAATCTGAAAGTTGGCTTCATAATAAGTAGTTCCTTCGTACCAACTATGCTCGTGTTTGACTTGAGACGGATTTGGATGATTTTCAACAGAAAATATTGAAGTGAATTTCAAAAGTGAGGATATATACATATCGAACTATCAGATTTTTAGTTAGTTGATAAATGAATTAGGCACAAATAACTAAGAGAGGGATGAATTGGTTGTTTAAGGAATCTCGAAACTTTTTCATGGGTAAGTGTTGGATAGCGTATAAAATGTGCACTTGTGCCATAGAAAGGTCTTGCATATGCAGAAATAGTTTGTTGTATCAATAGATTATAAAGAAGTGTAAGGAATGCGAAGCACGTAATTTATAGTGGTTTGATCTTTTCACTCCGCTTATGCACTCTCCTAACTCTAACAGTTCAAATTTGAGGCCACAATCTATTATGTAGTTTTTAAGATGTTATAGCATCTTCTACTTATTACTTTGCTTCTACATATACTAACTATCCCGTTAGACTTAACACTCCCATCTCTGATTACAAATACTCAGACTTCTATAGGGAAATACAATCAGTTTTACAAACCTTCCATACAAAAAAAAACAACGGGAGAATGAATACGGAGAGAATACTCTAGTTTTTTATTCTTTCCCACAACTCCACTACTTCTCATGCATTGGTTTTGTAGGACCATTTGAAATTCAAATCCCACTAGTCGCTGTTAAATCTACCATCGGGAGTCGCAAAATGTCATCTTTGCAGCTCTATAAAGACAGTTTCCCAAAATAATCCATTTGTTTCTGCCATAGTTTGTTATCCTCTATTGCGTGCCCATATATTTTAAACTGCTGTAGTCTTCTCCAGCCCGCTATCTGTGGATTTCCTCGTCCAAAACAAGCTGTAAAACGCCGAATTTGGATTCAGGTCAAAGAGTCTGGATCTTTTTCCAAGATGGTAGAGGCTCGTGGTAAAACCACCACTCTTTCTAGTTGCGTAAACGCCTTCTTTAGTCAGGTCCATCTAAGTTTCTACGTACCCAAGCTTGTTCTCCTTCTACATTTAGTACCTCCAAGCATATTGACATCCTTATGTTATGAAGACTCTTTAGCGCTTCCTTGGTCCGTCCAAACTCGTCGACAATCACCCGTTGTCTAGTTTGTTCACCATTTGCAAATTCCATCCAATGATTGATGTCCGCATGCCTCCAGTCTCTTCACCTTCTATTGGTCCATCCAAATTATTTGACAATCACACATCCTCTAATTTATTCACCATCCACAATGTCCTGTTGGACATGAACATACCTCACGTGCAATAACTTGTTCAACATTTGCAAGGTCTCTTTAGTCATCAACATATCTCACGCCCCCTATCTGGTTCACGTTCTGTAGAGCACAAGAACCTTCCACGCTCATAGACGTCGAGTTGCTAACACTTTGTATATGAATCTGTCTATGTAGAGACAGTACCTCCTGGACATCCAAATACATATGTCAGTGTACTTCGAATATTTTGTCATTCTTAAAACACAATAGGGACTTCTCCTCAAGGTAGCCGGGATACGTCGAATTTCGATTACTAATGAACTATATATATAATATTCTCTTCACTTTTTCTACATTGAGAAGAGATAATAGTGCTTTGGTTCTATGAAAAGGGGACACTGAATTCGAAAGTTGACTTTATGCATAGTATGGATATAGATCGATAGATGGAATAATAACAGTTCATACATTTACTTTCATTTTTCTTCAATTTACAAAAGTAAGATCTGATAATTGAAATACTCACTCTTACCAACAGAGGATGCTATAAGTCTCTTCCTTGGTCACGACAGTTGCCATTGCTAGAAAATTTAGTGAACTTAAAATTTTATACAACGAAAAGGCCATCAAAAATCCTAAACTATGCTCACTCCGATATATTTACTTCAAATTTTTTTTGGTGACACAAAACACCCTAAACTTGGACCTATGTGACACATTTATACCAAAAGCCCTAAATTTGTATCCGTACAACACATTACCTCAAAATTACTTAGTACAAATTTGGAGTCTTTGATGTCATAAAAAATAATTTGGGCTAAATGTGCAAAATGGGTATAAGTTTGGTATTTTTTGTATCTAAACAAAGTTTAGAGTAAATGTGTCACATGAGTACATATCACAAAAAAATTATGGAATAAATGTATCATAGTAAACATAATTTAGAATTTTTTATGGCTTTTTTCATTTTATATGAATAGATAGATAGAGAAGATTATAATGGGACATGCAAAAAAAATCGACATAATTGTTTCTTTTTTTTTCCCGTTCTGGCGATGGAAATAGTTCATGGTCATTATCACACGAGTCAATTCAGCGCAAGCCGTTTGAGTTCTCCAGCTGGCAATTCCGACAAGCCTATCACGTCAATGACGGATTTGAAGTGCTAGATGGTTCGTCTTTATTTTCAACTCCTTTTGTTTCACAAAAATTAATTTTTAAAAAAATATTTTTGAGATTTTTCGACGTTCAATTCACAAAAAATAAATTAGTCAATGAAACTATTTTTCACCAACATAAAAATACCTTCAAAAGTGGAGAAAATGTTTTCTGCTTTTCACTTTCTATCTCCAAACACATTTTCCGACAGGAGAAAAAAGGAAGAAAAAAAAATTAAAAAATAATGAAAAATCCATTTTAAAAAATAAAAAATTATTAAAAGCAGTGTATGGAGGAAAATCTAACCAAATAGCGAAAAATATTTTCTCGGACATTTTAAGATTTCAGCCAAATAACGTAAAATTGTGCTATTTTCTTGAATGGCTTTTTGAAAAATATTTTCTAGAATCGTCACATTTTTCGTAAAACAAATAAAAGTTCATCTCTATTTGAAGATGCTATAGTTGCAATATGGATGGAAAGCGTATAAGTTACCGCCAGAAGAATTGGCTAATCTCCAATTTTCAAGACTCTACATTTGAAGTGGCCGTGGCCTTCGGCAGTGCTTCTTCCTCTCTCGGGAAAATTGTCCGACAAGTTTTAAACTTATTGTACGATATTCAATCCTAAACCTTTCAATTTGGTCAATTTAATTCTAAATATTTTGACGATTTGCTTAGCATCCACATCAACAATTGCCAGCCAAAATTGGCCCCGAAAGACTACATTAGTAAATCGTCAAAAAGTTTAGAAATGAATAAGATCCAGAACTAAATCAGCATCCGTACATTAGGTTTATGAATTTTAAACGAATTTTGGCTCGACAAAATGTACATACCGAAACAAGGTTGGGATCTGTCCGGTTCAACCCATTACCTGGAAAGCCAGATGCATTCGAACCCATTGAACACTGCGTTTTTGTAGAACACGGGATCGCTCAAGAACCTGGTTTTTGAACCTCATGGCACTGTTCACAGCACATGAAAAAGCAGAGGCCAAGGAATTAAAAAACTTTGTGAAAGACTAATTGATTTTGGATTCCCAATTTTGTTAACTTTTTCCCCTTAGGATCAGACCCCACAAGACACTTGGATGAGAAAAGAAATTTGTAATCCTACTCTACTTGAAATTTAAAATATTTAGTTTAATTTGTCTTCAAGGAAGGAGCGAGCCCACAGATTTGTAACAAATGATTAGACACAAAGCATCGCGTGCAAAAGACACACGTACCTAAAAAAGTTCGTTACAAAACCGATCCTCCTCCGTTGGTTTCGTGAAGAATAAATAATTTAGAAAATATTTTTCTGAAAATGATTCTCGTGTCATTTATAAAAATGATCTGATGAAAAATATTTTGATTGTCCATGAAAATATTTAGACATAAATTGTTGTCAATAACGGAAAACATTGAGGAGATTATTTTTAGGAGAAATCATTCATTTTTCGCAAAGCAAACATAATCCTAAGCTCTCACATGTACCTAAAAAGTTCATTACAAAACTAATGCTCATCCGTTTGTTTTACGGAAAATGAACGATTTAGAAAATATTTTCTAAAAAATAATTGCATGTATCACTTACAAAAATGATTGGACGAAAAATATTTTGATCATTCACGAAAATAATTAGACGTAAGTTGTTGTCAATTATTGAAACATTTTCAAATGACTAATTATTGAGACATAGGAGGAGATCATTTTTAGGAAAAATCTTTCATTTTTCGCGAAACAAACAGATCTTAAGCTCTCACACTTGTCAACGTGACCTGAAAAAAATAATATACATGATAAAAACAAATTTATTAGATCCACTGACATTTCAAGAATCTTTTTACGGCGATCGCATCAAAGAATCGACACGGTGTATATAAGACCTACCGAGAAAACTAAATTGTTATTGTAAAGCACTTTTTTTTATTGTTCCAAGACATTTAAGTGTTAAATAGCGTGTTGATCTATCAGCTTGAACTTATCGAAAAATTGACGGTGATGCTCTTTATTGTTTCAAGGCATTTAAATGTCAAATCACGTCTTCATCTATCGGTTTTAACTAATTGAATAATTGATGGTGATCCTATAAAAAACCCGCAAAATTACATAAGCTATTGTCCATCCTATGATACATAAGGCATGGTAATAAAGCGTTGGATCTTGCTTATAGATATCATAATCTTTTAGGAAGATTTTACGAAGCAATAGCATCGCTGTACAACAAAAATAATCCCGTATTTCCATTTCAAGCTAGTCAAATAAGACGTGAGGCTATAATTCGAGAAAATTGTCGATTCCTTTTGAGTGCTCCTAATCCACAACGCGCCCGTTTCTCGCCGGTGTCCGATTGATATACATTTGTCCCTTCTGATTCCCACGTGCTTTCATGGTGGATTTTAGTTTTTCCTAACACCATTTGGACTCATTTCCATAGGATGCACCAGTCCAAAAATGTTTTTGGAGTTAGGGAATCAGCAATTTGCATGTCAATTCCAAAGATTAATTGTCTACATACATGACAAGACATATTGTATTGTATCTACATTTTTTGAGGTTATTTCTGGAGGAGGGACAAAATTCCTAAATTACCCCTGTACGCTACTTCATGCCCCTAAATTGTATGTTTATTCAACACGTCTCTTACCTGTGGCTGTCCAACTCTTATTTGTACTCTCTTTCCTTTTCTTTTTTTTCCCTTTTAAAAAGGAATCACTCGAATGTGTGCCACGTCATTATATTAATCTCGTTTTCCGTTTTTCCTTTTTTTCAATTTTTTTTTAGTCGAACCTTTTTTTCAATTCAAGAGCACAATATTTGATATTTAGGTTGGTTCGCTCGTATCATTTATAAAAATGAGCGAATGAAAAAAAATTTCATCTTCGCGAAAATTTTTACATATAAATTATTATCGATAATGAAACATTTTTCATTGATTAATTATTTCAAACAATGCAAACGATTTTTTTTAAAAAAATATTTTTCAAATCATTTATTACTCACGAAATATATGGGGCCTTAGGTACCTGAAAAATAGTAAAGCTCCCTCCAGGCTCGGCGAGTCAGGTAAATTCAAACCTTTTGGCAAGTACGGATAGCATTGCCACGGAACTATTTGTAGTAACCGGCGGTCATGAGTAGATGACCTCGGATTCTTGAAGTTCTAAAGGTTATTTCACGAGCTGTTTTTTTTTTATTTTAGGGGTAAATGCATTGAAAAGTCTTAAAATTTGTCAAGAATGTACAATTGAGTCTTATAATTTGTCAAATTGGTGCAATTAAGTCTTTCGTAAACTCCGTCCAACTTGGCTAATGATTAATGCTGATGTGGCCTGTTTTTCTTTTTCAATTTTCTCTATCCCACGTGGCGCCGACGTGGCCAAAACATCAATCATAAGGCCGAAACGATGTCGTTATGATCTGAATCCGATTTTTAATCCAAATATTGTTTAAAAAGATGAAGGCAAAAGAGGGCGAGGGGCCCGTTAGCCAAGTCGGACGGAATTAACGGGGCTAAAAATAATAATGCGGAAGATGTATGCATAATAATCTCGAGAAATATGTAAAATCAGGAAAAACATCCTAACGTCACCAACGTTACGAGTTTCGCTACTTTCCGTACATTTATCATTTATTTGTATTATTAGTGCGAAACCCCGTGCGGAGCTTTGTAATCTCTCGCATTAAAAAACAGACAAAAGGAGAAACGAAGAGATCGTGTCCCAAGTTCCGGTCGCGGCCCTTCGTCCTCTCCCTATGTCGGAGGATTTTTGCATATAAATATGCAGCGAAAAACACATCCACTGCTTCTCTTCACTGCTTCACACACGCGCACGCCTAAAGAAGAAGAAGAAGAAGAAGAGAGAGAGAGAGAGAGAGAGAGAGAGAGGGAGAGGGAGGAGGGGGAGAGGGAGGAGAGGGAGGAGCGATGGCGAGAGACATAGACGATCTGCCGAAGAACGAGGCGAACCACACCGCCCTGACGCCGCTGTGGTTCCTCGAGCGGGCCGCCCTGGTCCACCCGGGCCGGCGGTCGGTGGTCCACGGCTCCGTCGCCTTCACCTGGCTCCAGACGTACCAGCGGTGCCGCCGGCTGGCCTCCGCTCTCTCCAGGCGCTCCATCGGCGCCGGTTGCACGGTACGGAATCGCTTTCTCCGCGGTACTCGTGCTCTGTTCTTTTTTTTTTCCATTTCCACGTGTGCTCTGGCGATGGTGATGGGTAGTATTCTGGATATGTGGAATGTTGTGGGCAACTATGATGTTGGAAATCTAGATACGTGTCCTTTCCTTTTTGGGTAAAGGTGCAAGGACGCTTTCGCTTTGTTTTTTCCGTTTTGAATTCGACGAGGAATCGTCTGATAATTCCTGTGTCGGCGTAGTTCGTGTGATCCGAGTCTTTTGATTCCTCTGATTCGAGTGCTGGTGTGAAGCTCTCTTGGCTTGATGCGGGTAATTGGTGGAGAATCGGATGCTCATTGCTTTAGTAATGATTGGTTGACTTTGGTGATGGTGGTATGATCCGTGGGGAGGGACTGTTTGGCTTTTTTCTTGAAAGGCGTCAGGGTGTGAGCTGAGATGGAAGTTGAGCACTGGGAAACGGAAGCTGATAATTTTATATTTGGGAGCGGAGATTGTTGAACCGTGAAATCTGAACTGTATCAAGCTAGATAGATAGAACTGAAGTGATAGTTCTCACTTGAAAAGAAATAGATTGTTCGGATTGCCAGCGTGCATGTGTGAAGTTTTTACAACATCGATTTTTCTGTGAATGTTAACTTATCGTTTCTTTGTGATGAAGTGGGACATTGTTTGGATGCGATCAAGTTTTGTTTTCATCAATTGATAGTTTTTGTGTTGTTCAAAATTCGCTTTGCTTGTGATGCTTTCCATTGTAGTTCCGGGCTTGCATCGTGGTTCTTTGTGTCCTCTTCTATGCTGCTGGTCGTTATTTGGCTGTCTGGGTTTCGCTGTGCAGGTTGCAGTGATTGCGCCGAATGTGCCTGCCCTATATGAAGCTCATTTTGGAGTTCCCATGTCCGGAGCTGTAGTAAATTGTGTCAATATACGTCTAAATGCTCCGACAGTTGCTTTTCTTCTCGGCCATTCATCTTCTGAAGTTGTGATGGTGGACCAAGAGTTCTTCCCGTTGGCTGAGGAAGCTCTGAAAATATTAGCGGAGAAGAGTAAGGAAAATTATAAGCCTCCGCTTCTGATTGTTGTAGCTGACGAAAGCTGTGACCCAAGAACACTTAAGCACGCTTTAGGAAACGGGGCAATTGAATATGAGAAGTTTTTGGAAAGCGGAGATCCAGAGTTTGCTTGGAAACCACCGGAAGATGAGTGGCAGAGTATCACTCTCGGTTATACTTCCGGTACAACTGCCAGTCCCAAGGGAGTTGTATTAAGCCATCGAGGAGCATATCTCATGTCTGTAAGTAACCCTCTTGTCTGGGGGATCAATGAAGGGGCCATTTACTTGTGGACTTTGCCTATGTTTCATTGTAATGGTTGGTGTTTCACATGGACACTGGCAGCTCTTTGCGGAACCAGCATATGCCTTAGACAGGTAATCTTTAAGGTTCAGAAAATGCTGTTTCTCCACAAATTTGGTAGACAATTTGCTGCCTAATGACATTGTTTAAAGCATAACAGAAGGAATTGTTTCATTTATGTTTATTACAAGGACCATTTGTTCTAAGTACTCCGGTTTTGTAAAACCCTGCTTGGTTGTGGTTCTTATTACAGTTTATATATGCTATGGCCATACTCCATTTACTAAATTGAGCAGATATAGAAGGTAAACCTGGTAAATTTGTAAGGACTGATCTAGAGCCAAGTTTTCTTAATGAGGCAAATTTCATGATGAACTATATAATTAAGTCTAGCTCATTTGTTCAGATTATTTATGCAAAAATTCTTGCTTAATAAGTTGACAGACAAGTATAATATTGAAGTGGGTTTTGTTTGTTCGTGGCATCCATTTTGTTGTAAATATGTAACTGTCTGTCAAGTTCTCTCAAAGACGCGATGCAACAAGTTGTTGGACAGTAGCTAAACCAAGTATTTTCTAGAAGTTTCGTGGGGGAATTATGTGAAACTATCTATGACGAATGGAAACACACTAATATGTTTCACAAAACCAATGGGGGTAATCACCCCCTCTCGTCAACATGTTTGTTTGTCTGTCCTTTATCCACAAGCTTATTCCCCGTCACGATTTTGAAACCTTAGTTCTGGATGGAATAGTTGCTTTCTGAAGCTCGATAGATCAGCTCAAAAAGTGTGAATATTTGATCTTGTATGGGTCAATGCCGCTTTAACCAAGTTACTGAATGGGCTAATGTGTGAGTAAATGTGGTTCGTTTGATATCAAAACTACTATGTTTCTTAACAGAGAAACCTTCTGTCGTGTCTTTTCTTGTCCTCAGGTAACAGCTAAGGCAGTGTATTCAGCAATCGCTAAATATGGCGTGACTCACTTCTGCGCTGCGCCTGTGGTTTTGAACAACATAGTCAATGCTGCACCTGAAGAAACCATACTCCCTCTCCCTCACACCGTTCATGTAATGACAGCTGGTGCCGCCCCACCACCTTCTGTTCTCTTTGCAATGTCCCAGAAAGGCTTCCGTGTTGCGCACACATATGGGCTGTCTGAAACTTATGGTCCTTCTACAATCTGTGCATGGAAGCCCGAGTGGGATTCGCTGCCTCCAGAGCAGCAAGCCCGCCTCAATGCACGCCAAGGTGTTCGTTACACAGCTCTAGAAGGTCTTGATGTTGTGAGCACTCAAGACATGAAACCCGTTCCTGCTGACGGTAAAACCATAGGAGAGATAGTGATGCGGGGCAACGCTGTCATGAAAGGCTACTTAAAGAACCCAAAAGCCAACAAGGAGTCTTTTGCAGGGGGATGGTTCCATTCTGGAGATCTTGGTGTGAAGCATCCTGACGGATATATTGAAATCAAGGACAGGTCAAAGGACATCATCATCTCTGGAGGCGAAAACATAAGTAGCGTAGAGATCGAGAATACTCTGTACACGCATCCGGCGATTTTAGAGGTCTCTGTGGTTGCAAGGCCTGACGACCGATGGGGAGAGTCTCCATGTGCTTTTGTGACACTGAAGCCGGGAGTGGATAAATCCGATGAGCGGCGACTAGCAGAGGATATAATAAAGTTTTGCCGGGAGAAAATGCCGGCTTATTGGGTTCCGAAGTCTGTTGTCTTCGGGCCGTTGCCAAAAACGGCTACGGGAAAGATACAGAAACATTTGCTGAGGGCCAAGGCAAAGGAAATGGGACCTGTCAAGCGTAGTAAATTATGAGTGCACCCCGGTCGAGCTGGTCTTGTCTCTTTCTCGTCGTTTGTGCTTAGTACCGTGAAGCCTGGACTTTGCATGTTGTCTTTTAATAAAAGCCCTTTTGTGTGACACCTTCCTATTTTTCTTGAGAAAGCTATTCATCTTCCTGATCATCTGTTGGATCCGGATGCTTGTCAAGCTAATTTCAGGTCGCCAGCCAACTCTGCAAACTACTTTGCTGGGCTGAACCGACGCCCCCATTCTTGAAGCCATCGATTCCAAACAGCAGCTTCCTGATTCATTTTTCACACGGACAGACCGGAGTCCCCCACGTTCCAAGGAAGGTGCACCAGCGCGCGAGTCAATGTCGCATTCGCTGGACAGTGGGTTTCTCCTTGCCTTTTTTCTTACCTGGTCATTAGGATAAGCCTTAGCCGGAAAATGATGAGCAGGTGAATGAACATCGTTCTAGAAGAGAATGGGTATTATTAGCCTTGGCAGTTACCAATCGGGTGCCTGTGCGTGTAAAAAGATTATCTATTCGATGTGGGTAGGCTTGAGAAGACAGTTCAATTCGTTTGTAACATTGACGATTCCGTGTAGACTTTCTTAAGCTCGTGGAGGGAAACTGAGCATGAGAGAGAGAGAGAGAGAGATCAGCAAAGGCCAAACGGGTTGGTGTCTGAATCCGTCCGGTTGACTATACTGTAGTCTGCATCAAGTTTCAAGCTTGATCCGTCACCGTATATACATTCACAAAGTAGAAGAAGGTTGAGTGTTCTTGAAGGAACTCGCGATCTCCACCGATCGAATTAGATTGGATCTGTCGTAATTATAAAACGTTGACCAGCACCCCTTAAGGTCACTTGTTCACCCTCTTCAATCTCTCTCTCTCTCTCTCACTGAAACACCCTCTTCATCTAGCTTTGTTTTTGTCATAGGTGAAACGTTGAGAATGGTCAAGGGAAAGACATCATCATTGCAATTTACAAAAACTCAACTCCAAACGGCCCCACTTGCCCAATTTGGGTCAACTCCCATTGTTTCTTGAGGCCATCATCGAGATCTCACCATATCTTCCCCCATAAGGGACAAAAGCTCATGCGGTTCTTGATGTTTTCCCTCCTCCAAAACGCACCCTTGATTTCTCATAGAGGAGGATCCCAAGATGTAGAGAGAGAGAGAGAGAGAGAGGTAGGAAAGTGTGGGGTGGACGAGAGTGGGGGTGTCGGTAGGGGGATGATGATGAGCACATGATCGCTCGTACGGTGTGGCTTGCCCGTCGACCGACTTGATAGCGATGTCTTAACAGCCTAAACCCCAAATTATATAAAAGAGCACACGCTAATCTTCTTCCCCCCCAAAAAAGAGAGAAAAAATTAGCAAAAGAAATTAGCTCTAGGCAAATTGAAATTCAAGGGGGTTCTATCTTTGAAGGGTTCCTCCTCCACTTCAATTCAACCCAACCACCATATGACCAAACCACCCACCCTCCCTCTCCTTGAAGGGAGGACGAGGGGGTTTGATTATCTTTTGTTAATTAAGTATCAATTAATATGCTAAGTCAGTTAGATTTTTGCTTCCAAGTTTTAATCTTTCCATCTAACTTCTATCTCATCTTCCATATATCTATGTGTGTGCGCCCATATTCTTGTCTCACCTCCGCACTCCATCCTCCCCTCTTTTTTGTTCCTTTCTCTCTCTCTCCATCTCTTACCTCCCTTTTTATCTGTTTCTGTTGGAAACTTCTGTGTTGCTTTTTCTTGCATCTCTCCCTTTTCTCTTCTGCAAGGTACTGCCCCTCTCTCTCTCTCTCTCTCTCTCTCTCTCTCTCTCTCTCTACATTTGCTGGGGTTTTTGCCTTGTATAAATTGGGCTAATGCCCTGCCCATTTCATCACTCTCTCTCTTCCTTGGCTCCATTGTATCGTCAGTGCTAGCAAAACTCTCTCTCTAGCTCTCTCTCTCTCTCTCTCTCTCTCTCTCTCTCTCTCTTTAAGGGGCTAAGAGGGCATTGAGGTTTTTGTACTTTCATTTCTGTTTCCTCTGCAATTCTTTGTTGCCATGTCTTTCCGGTTGAGACTGAGCATGGCCATTAATGTCTGCAGCAGCGAGATATGGCAGATTGCGGCAGAGCAGAGAGCTGCGGTTCTTCCCAAGAACTTGAGGTACGCCCCCATTTCCTCATTTCCTTCCATAAAGTAGGTAGATTGGCAAGCTTCTGACCTTGCTCATTACCATAATCTTTCATTGCTTGAAGAGAGAGAGATAGAGAGAGAGAGAGAGAGAGAGAGAGAGAGAGAGAGAGAGAGAGAGAATTGGCATGACAAGTGTCCACCATAAATTTAGCAATGGTGATTAGGTGGGCTCGGAGGATAAGTCACGAGTTGGAGCAACTAATTCGAAAATGATGTCAAATTGGCAACGGCGACGCACAAAACATATAAGAAGGATTTTCGTTTACAAAGTGCACCGCCCAGTTCCTTATGCACACGTTGATGACCCGTGCCTTTTTCTTTATATTACTTGCATTTGCGCATTATCAACGTCTTGAAACATAAATAGTTAGCTGTTAATATCACCAGATTTCGCTAAACTCACACGCCTAATCGTTTAAATTCACCTGTGTCGTTCGCGACCCATGAAAGAATTGCTTTTCGGGTTCTTTTTATATTTCGCAAAATTCCCAATTTAAATGTCTTAAAATGGACCAGAAGATGAATGTACTCCTCTCATTTGGACTGAAAAATTTATCTAGCAGAAAAGGAAAATAATAAATATAGCAAAAGGCCCCCAAGGATATTTAGGAAGGTCAAATTCGGGATTTTGACACCATTGGGCCTTCCTCGGATTCTTCTTCGTGTGGCATTATTTACCTAATAATTAGCTTAAATCCATCGGAACCTTACGATGTTAATCGCACGGCTAATTCGAGGTGGTTCCCGCATCTAACGGCTACGACACGGACGTCCGATGTGTATGTACATCCACATAATGATGTCGGCGGGTGCCAAATTGTGCCCATTCCACATTCTCACGCAATTAAAAGGAAAAACTAAACAAAATAATAATAATTCGACCAAAAAAGACGGCCAGCACACAGAAAAGAGCGAAAAATAAAATAAAATAAGACTAGAGACGGTTGACGTTGTAATTTTTAATATTTACTTTTGGCACAACTTATTGAAAGTTTTATAATTCGAGCCTAATCATCGTGTCATATACACATAATATCGTGCGTGGAATTATTTACACATAAGATATATTGATTTAACCCCCCCCCCAAAAAAAAACTACGAAATCAATGTACTTTAAGAAACAAAACGACTGCTTTTTGTGTCGTTTTATCTTCTACTTGCTTTGTGCTCTAATTCAGCTTTTTGTGGCTACTAATTCTATATCGGGATCTCTTAAAACGCGCGATTAATGACCTCCGCTTGTGATTAATCCCTCGAATTAAAAGGGGGATATGATTTCTCGCCGCTGTCGGGTCGACTGAAGAGATCCGCATTCTTCCTTTGTGTTTGAATTCGACTTTAATTTACCCGTGATAGGATGCCTCGTCGGAGAAGAAGTATGGGGGACTCATGCCCAAGAAGAAGCCTTTGATTACAAAGGCAAGGCATCATCAACTCGGTAATTCTTGATCAATCTTCACTTAATTTTTTATTAACTATGACACAACTGCATGGGGGTGCAGGACCATGCAAGAGCCTTCTTTGATTCAGCAGACTGGGCATTGTGCAAGGTAAAATGTTCACGAAAATTAGAATCGTGTTTATTTACTCCAAGTTAAAATAAATGTCATTATACTAATCAAAATCGTAATTCAATTACTAATGATTCGGTGCAGCAAGGAGCTGCCATGAATCAAGAATCCACGGTGCCCATGGAGACATTGCGTCCGAAATTACAGGTCCCTTTTCTTAGCCGAAACTGAGTCTTGTTTTTCGAAATTTATACTATTATTATGATCGCTGCCATTGTTAAGAGAAATTCCAAAACCGACATGAAGAGAGATAATACTGTGCAGAGAACACCGCACCAGCGGCTCCCCCCTCGAAGACCCGCCTGTACGTCGGGTCGAGATAGTCCGGTGAGTCGCCCAGAACCCCGTATTGCATCACGAAATGTTCGCCGATTTGGTAGTAACTTTTTTCCGGGTGCTATTTTCGCAGGCCAAATGAAATTTTCGGGTTCTCAAGGAGAGGAGAAATGGAATCACAAGTTTTTCTCTCGTGGATTGTGTGCACATTGAAATCAGATGGACGTGCTTATGTGGCCATTGAGTGGAAGCTTGGTCGAGTTCTTTGATAGTTCCTCCTCATTTCTTCTACTTCCTATTATGCACATGTATATACGGGTGTAGTGCGACAATGTGAGAGAGATATTACTAGGGAAAATGATGTTATCGACACCATAACTATTGTATGATATTCACTTTGGTGTCAAAACTTTTCGAGCAATCATTTAAATGTATAACTTTCAAAGAGCTATTGCTTATGTGACTCTAGTGATCGAAAATTGGAAATAGAAGAGTCCCTTTTTTTTTTGGTCGGAAAAATTGAGGAGTCCCTTAGGATATGTTTGTTTTGGGAAAAACTTCTTGACACAAGAAAATGCTTTCCGGAAAATCATATTACGAGAAAATACTTTCTTTTTTTTTTAAAGCTAGGGAATTTATTTTCTTAACTTTAAGCGTGTATATTTTCTTTGACTGTAAATGGTTTTTAATTGAACGGTCATTTTCGGCAAACCAAATGTGTGAAAATATAGAAAACTAATTCGCGAAAAAAAAAATTTACTCAAACAAACGCGCCATAAATACTAAAGTCAATGTCAAACTTGGATGAGGTAAAACATTAGGCTTGGTCATGATGGAAATTTTTTGGATCCATTACATTTTGGGCTTCATTGATGAAGCTGTGAAAATATATAGTAAGAACCGGAAGCTCCTTGTGCTGCCACAACCTCCTTATGTTGTTGCTACTTTCGTTTTTGGAATATATCGAGGGCTTTCATAGCCTCAAACTCGTACCATATGTTATATAACCTATACATACATAGGGAAAAGTGTCAGAAAAGTCATAAACCTATTATATTTATGCCAATTAAGTTTTAAACCTTTTAATGGTGCTAATTTAGTCCCTAATCTTTTTATCTAAAGCCAATTTAGTCCTTCTGACTAATTTTGTCTAGATATTACTGATGTGGATGCCGATTAGCCTACGCGGTACAGCCGGTGCTGACATAGATAACTCTTAATAATAATTTTAATATTTTCTTCGAATTCTTATTATTTCTTTTATTTTTGCTTTTTTTGCTTTCTTTCTCTTTCTTTTTCTTCCCTTTCTTCTTCCTCCAGCCACTCGCCGAGGTCCTACGACCGGCCAGAGGCCTCTTGCGAGCCTCGTTGGCTAGCCTCGCCAGTGGCCGCTAGGGTGGCCTTTCGCTAGGCTGGCGAGGATCGAGCCTCCTCGGCCATGGTCGAGGCCTGACCACACTAGATCATGTGATGTCGTGCCTCTCCCGGCCACTGGCGAGGGTGTCCTCGACAGTGTGATTAAATATGCAAATGTTTGATATAAAGAAGAATATATATAATTATCATGTTCAAAAAATAAAAAAAAACACTATACCAAGAGACGGTGCCCTCGGCGTCCACCACAACCTGCCATGTGTCGATTAATGATTCATCTTCCCCAAAACATAATATAATTATGTTCAATCTGCAATTGATAACAAATTGGGCTTGGTCAACAAAAGAGTGCTTTCGTATTGTTGTCAAAGGCTGTTATATGTATATTCTTTATTTTGTTTAGCTAATTACTAGCTAGTTAAATCGTGTCATTTTTCGATCGTTAGTTTTAATGTATGTATGTACGTACGTATATATGTGGACCATAACCCTTTTCAAAGTTTGTTGGGTTCGATTCCTATCGATCTAAGTAAGGTTACATGCTTTTTTCTGGCTCTTAAGTTATTCTTTTCCTCTGACCAAAGAAAGTTATTCTTTTGCCCTTTTCAACTTTCTTTCTATTACTTTGTCAAAAAAGTAATTTATTTTTCAAAAAAATTATCCTTTATTTGCGGACCATAACCCTTTTCAAAGTTTGTGGCTCACTTTTTACATATCTATTCATAGTTCGTCACGTAACTTTGTGGATTCTTTTTTCAAATTAATCTTATTGTATCTCACACTGTTGTTATATAAGATCATATGTACGAGAGGTTCGTTATTTAAGAACTAAAAACAAAGGCCAATCAGAACAATAGCATATATTTTTTGCTCGCTTCGATTATTTTTCCTCGTTCAATAATTAAGGAACTTGCCTTTTTTTTTCTAAATGAGAACCAATAGAGTCGAGGACCATGTTATCATATATAGTCCCAATGATTCTTGAAAACATACTCGAATCGGACTACGTTTCATTTTTCTTTTAGCATCATTTCACGTCCCTTCTTCACAAGGTGTATCATTTCTTCATAAGTTGTTCATTAACTTAATTAACAAAAAGAATGAGGATTATTCTTCCACAAATATTAATTGAATTATTTTTTCCTGAGAAAATTCCAAAAAAAGGCCCGAAGTGGAGTCATTTTCTCAAATAAGGGTCTGAAGTGAGCATTGTCTCAAATAAGGGTCTGAAATGGTCAAATTGTCTCAAATAAGAGCCTGAAGTGGCCAAATCGTCTAAAAAATGACTTTTGGCCGGCAAGTGACTATTCCGTTTCTGGAGGAGGGATATTTTAGTCAAAAACATTATAAGTATATTTTTTTGTTTTTTTTACTTTCTTTTTCTTTTTTCTTTTTCCTTTTTACTTCTTTCCTCCCAACCTTCACTATGCCTGGCAGGCGACCTCCGCCGGCCTCAGGCGAGGGCCACCCCTAGCGTGGGCTAGCAAGGGTCACCCTTGCCGACGTCGGGCGAGAGTTGCCTCTCCTGGGCTGGGCAGGCAAGGGCAACCCTCACCAAATCCGGCAAGGGCAACTCTCGCCCTGGCCTAGCCTCGCCAGCCCAAGCGAGGGCGAGGGTTGCCCTCGCTAAGGTAGAGCAAGGGCAGCTCTCGCTAGTGTTCGGCGAGGGTCGCCTCGCCCGGGCTGGCCATGCCCTTGCCCGTCACCGACGAGGGCGGCCTCCACCGTCCTTAGTGGGTGGAAGGAAGAGAGGAAAAAAATAAAGAAAAGGAAAAGGAAAAGAAAAAAATTATTAAAAAATAAAAGACGAAAATACCCTTTGGCCGGTGAGATCGGGTGCTTATTTGACACTGAAATGACCACTTCAGGCCCTTATTTGAGACAAGATTCACTTCAGGCCCTTATTTGAGAAAATGAGGGCACTTCATACTCTTATTTGAGATAAGGTCCACTTTATGCCTTTATTTAAGAAAATGACTCCACTTCGGGCCCCTTTTGAAATTTTTCCTTTTTTCTTTTTTCCAAAATCCATTTGAATTATGGTTTTGCTCATTGAAATCCTCCGTTGAGCAGTTAATGTGCAATAAAAAGCATAGTTGTGCAAGACCCTCCTGGTCTTTTCGGGGGCAACATACATGCGCCATCTCATTCTCTCCACCTATGTATAAATGTGATGTAATTCAATTCTCTTCTGAGAATGATACTGACATATGAGAATATATTAACTATATGCCAGAGATAAAAAAAAAAATAAAGAAAAGGGGGAGGAGCCTCGGGACAACCTTCACATGCTCTTGGGACTTTTTTGGCGACCAATAAATTCATGCGTCACTTTTTAGCTCTTTCTGGTGACCAGAACCACTTTTGATCTCTAGCAAGGCACAAAAATAGACCCCAAACTATGATGCAAGTGCTTGTTTCGTGGACTTTCTTCATGCATGATAAGAAGGAAGATGCTGATCAGAATTGATCGATCCATGGAGAGGAGGGATTGATTTTGTCCATGTGGATTCAGTTCTTGATAAGGACCTGGATTCTATGATACTGTTAGAAGTTGGCCATTTGATATTTTGGTTTGCACCCAATCCATCTTAAGAACACTTGATCTCGGGTTTTAAGGATGTCAATAATCATGGTGCTTACGCCAGCTGAAGATAAGGGTTTTGCTTGGGGGTTTGAGTGATGATATCATGGTGCTTAATGACTTGGTTATGTACAGTTTAGGCTCGTAGCAGGAGTTGATCCGTGGAGAATTACAAAAAAGATTGAAGACGAAGAACGGAGAAACATGGACAAGCCATTTTCGCATTTATAACTTGGATGGAAGCACTCGTGCAGATCTCCACCTTGGCAGATGGGGACGATAAAGCCAGTGACATTAACATCATCTTGTGAGTCTCTTTTGTTTCTTGGTTTCTTTTTTTTGGTGTATTCCCTACCCAGGTGGCCTCAAATTCCCTGCAAAAACATGAATGCAAGAGAACATAGGCTTGAAATATGCTCTTTGGGTAGACACAGATACATACCCCATGCAATCTCTTTAATATCCACAACCACAACCGCTTTCACAAATCCTTAAAAGCTGAGAGACTTGCAGGAGGGATTTAACTAAGGGGACAACAAGAATGTGGGACAGAGAATCAAAACATGGGATCTTGAAGAAGCCCATCATTTCTTTGCATTCTTCATTATCATCATTATAATAATAATAAAGGGCGGCCCAGCAAGATTTGGTAGTTTATCTTTTTCACCACTATATTTGTTTCTATTTTCTATTAGTGGACAAACTCCTTGGGCAAATTATATCGGTATTTTCCATTTAAGGTTTTTTATTCTATCTTCTATCATGAAAGATTCTGATAAGTTTTTCTGTTGGCATGCATCTTCAGTTGTAAGACTTATCATTTTTCCCAAATTGGTTTAAGATGCACATGCGACTATGAAAATTACTACTTTTTCATTGATCGTGTATGGACACAAAGTTTCACTTAGTTAAGTGGACTTTTGCATCAACTCAAGCTTCTTTGACTTAATAATCTCGAGACATTGGCGCATTCCTCGTCTTGGTACGTTGATCGAATCGCTGGGTTTATTTTGTGGTGTGACCGGAAAGGGGATCTATGCCATTGGCCATGAACAAACTTTCCTTGCATGTAAAACTGCATCGCCGCGTTTTGTTATCATAGTTGCCTCCGCAAGTTATGCCTAACCAATCTCCAAGTCTCAACCTATAGAGAATATTGAATGCACCTTGTCCCTGTGGACTGAACAAGTCATAATAACCATGGTTTCTACTATCCAAACAAGGGAATGATGGTTACGGTCGCAGAAAAAAATAGAAGAAAAAACTATATGATATATGTTATAATCGGGGGCTAATGTATTTGTACAAAGTACAAACACCAATGTTCTACTACGTAGGTGGAAGTCCTACACTTGGGGAGAGAGCCACATGATGTGGCTCGTGTACATTAAAAACGCAGAAAAAGATTATCATCGTTTTGGTATTTTTTTTTTCTTTGAGCCTATGTCATTCAAAGATTGTGATGGTGATAAGTACAATGGACACGACCCGTCGTACCGATTTTAGTCATGCAATGCCAAATATAAGGATCACATGTTATGTTGGATTGGAAGTTTTCTAGATCACATTAGGATCTCTCAAGCATTACTCGAATTGATTACCTTACGATGAAAAAGTGATATTTCCCTCTAGTAATCTTTATAACTTCCTCTCCAACATTCAAGGATATATAACAGCAAACAAAATTCAAGCACGTACAGCTATTTAGTGGTACATATAGAGCTGATAGCTATTGGAACTATACATTGGTGGCTTCATTAATGTTTGCATTTCGGCTTGACGCCTTACCTATATAGCTCTCTCTCTCTCTCTCTCTCTCTCTCTCTCTCTCTCTCTCTCTCTCTCTCTCTCTCTCTCTCTCTCTCTCCCTCTGAATTACTTACACATTTATATAACTCCAAAAAGCACCAAAACGTTAAACTCACACATAGAGAGTGCGTGTGTGTGTGAAGAGTGTGTGGAGAGAGAGAGACAGAGATGGGGAGAGCTCCATGTTGCGAGAAAGTGGGGTTGAAGAAGGGGAGATGGACAGCCGAAGAAGATGAAATCTTGACCAACTACATTCAAGCCCATGGTCAAGGCTCTTGGAGATCTCTCCCCAAAAATGCAGGTACTGGCTTCTGTTGAGATAGTTAAAGGGTCTTTGTTGTTCCCCATTTCTTGGTTGAATTGATATGCATAATTCATCTGAGAGCTTCAGCTTACGAACGTAGCTGTATTTTGATTCATTCGTTGTATGGCGTTTTGCAAAAACCTTGTAAATTAGGTTTATCGAGGTGTGGCAAGAGTTGCAGACTGAGATGGATTAACTACTTGAGGTCTGACTTGAAAAGGGGGAACGTCACTGCTGAAGAAGAAAAGCTCATCGTACAATTGCATGGCACTTTGGGCAATAGGTGAGCATTCTCTAACTACATACCATCTATCTTCGTTCATTATTGATTCTAGGGTTCATGGGATCAAATCCGGTGATATTGGGTGTTGAATCCGACTGTACCATAGTTCTGCTGCTTCATTTCTTTTTATGTTCAAGAAGATTTTATGTTGTCGAACTGTTGAAGCTGTATTTTCTGAAAAGGATGATGTGGGGGCGAACATCAAATCCATTTTCGTTAAAAACAAGGTATTGCAACATTAGGTACTTGGATGGGACTGCCAATAATGAAGTTGGTTGAGGGGCAAAAGTTCATTA
Organism: Syzygium aqueum; assembly: GCA_031216185.1. Classification (NCBI taxonomy): domain Eukaryota; kingdom Viridiplantae; phylum Streptophyta; class Magnoliopsida; order Myrtales; family Myrtaceae; genus Syzygium; species Syzygium aqueum. The sequence goes on from CM062231.1 coordinate 2,400,823, forward strand.
CGTGCTTCCGTCCTTCCTTTTCAAGTCATCTTCAATTGTCATTTTCTTAAGGAGATTGATTCTAGAGTGGGTGAGATTTCATCTTAAAACTGGAAACTAGACCGAACAGGATCGGCTCCCAGTATGTGGAGCCGAGAACTAACCTTGTCCACCATGATACAAGACTTGGGTTGTCCCAAGAAACATCGATGTTATTTTTTTTTATGATTTTTGCTATAAATACTTTGTCAATAATTTTTTATGGTTTCTATTATAATTTTTTTTCTAAAATAAAAAACATATACTCTAGATCGGTTCCTCTTATTCAATCCAGTTAATACGATTCCTCCCCAAGAATCGAAACTGAACCGATTCCCATGAGAATTACCCAGATACAACTAGTTTGATTTTCAGGTTGGACTGAGATCGATGCACACCCCTATCATTTTCCATAAAAAGTGATCTTCTTTTTGTTGGGGTCCATAAAATCATGTTTTTGGCTTGAGTCACTCACTTCCTTTAACCATCTTCTTCCTTTTGTGCTTTCAATTTGTATTTTCCATTTTTTAAAATTGTTTAGGGTTGCCCCCTATAGAGTAGTTTGACTTTTATCTTATCTCCCCCCACTAGTAAACTTGTAGATGTTCAATAGGACCACAACGCTAGGTTGAAAGTCTTGATTGTTTTTGGGCCTAAAAATCAGGTAAACCCTTCAAGAACAATCTTGGCATGAACTTGCTTTATGTAAGCCGCCTTTCATGCTCATGACCATATCATGATAGCCAATTTCAGCAACCCTAGCCGTAAAAATTATCCTATGATCTATATATGACTTAAGTTATTATTTCTTGTTTATGTGCGGCGGACTGTTATACTTAAATTGCATTTCTAGCTAGGTGGAAATTATACTAATTCTCGACAGCTTCTGTCACCTTTTTACATGGCATAGATTAGTGTGTTCCTTGGCCCTTGTCACTAGATTAGCCAAAAAATGCTATATCGTCTACTTAGGTTGAGTAATTGCAATATTGTGGGGCTTCAATCCATTCCCCTGAGAGCGGCTAAAGCTTTGTGTTTATGAATAGGGCTTAATTCAACACAACTCGATAATGCAAGGTTGTTTCTTCTCTCACATGGAAGGTAATCTTCATTTGTCACATCAATGGAGATTCCCAGTTCAGATCTTCTAATTCTTGTGCTTTTAAATTTGAATGCTAATGAATCTAGAGATGAATCTTGGAAACTACGATTTTCATTTTACCATCTTGGCATGCTTATTGTCATCTTCAACTCCAAGCCCCGACTTCGATTCTCAAACGAGATAGGAACCGTTCTTCAAAGACTTCTAAGAAGTTGGACGATCATATACCCATCCTTTGCTAGTAACCAAGATCGAGCTAAGGGGAAAATAATTCCGGTTGATGATTGTAGGTGGTCTCTGATAGCGGGGCACTTGCCGGGGCGGACCGATAATGAGATCAAGAACTATTGGAACTCCCATTTGAGCCGGAAAATTTACAGCATCGCACGGCCGTCGACACCATCAAGAATCGTGCCCTCAGTACCTACCCCCATGAATGCCGTCAAGATAGCTGGCACGGGCAAGAGGAGAGGCAGGTCAAGCATGAGAAAGAGCAGCTTCACATCAATGTTACTGGAGAGGCCCAACCACAGTACTGTCCCTAAAAGTGAGGAAGGCAAAGAAGCACAAGCACCCATTAAAGGGCAAGTTGGAGAGAGCCAAATCATGAGCTCAGAGCCCTCATGGGTCCCAAACAAGAAAACAGCAGTCCATGAGAGTAACAAAGATATTGCTCATGACTCTCGCATCGACAAGGGCACTGGGCTCAATAATGAAGAAGCGGCAGAGACCAAGGAGCTGTTGTTGGGACCATGTGAGTGGTTAGACAGTGAAATAATGAGACTTGATTGTTTGCTGCCGATTGAGGATGTTGGTGATCTGAAGTTGAAGGGTGAGAATGGGGTGGTGGGCCGCTATGAGGAGAGTGAGAACGAGGTTGCGGTGATGGAGAAGTTGATACCGGTGACGGAGGAGACAGAGAGCAGCATTTGGAGCTCAAAATCGAATGCTGAGAGCAGTACGGGGGAGTGGTACGTTTCCTCTTCGTCAATGAACAACAATAAGTACAGTAATGACTCTGGTTTTGGTGACTGGTTCGATTGGGATGGGGCAGGCGGAGTCGGTTGTGGCAATAATCAGTGGGACAATGAAGATAAAATGTTGTCCTGGTTATGGGACAGCGGCAACGGTGAAGCAGAAAACGCCAGTGATAATGCTGTAGCGATGAAAAGCGAGACACTTATGTGACCGAGTACAAGAAGAATGATAACGCTTTGCTACTGAAAGGATTTCCAGGATTTCACTTTAAGGTCAAGAATGTCTACGAGGTTCATCACCGTAATCATTTGGAAAATTGCTCCACAATCACTCCGAAAGTCACTCCATCTGATTCCTAATGTGTTACTCATCAAATAATGAAACTGATCACATATAATCTTCTTTCATCTATCTATTCCAGATTAGGATGATGCATAGGAAATGAAGTTGCAATCTTCGGATGCAGAGGAAATGATTTTAAGTGCTTGAAATTGTATGATTCGAATATTCCCCCTCCCAACAATAATGAGTTGATCTTGAAGGCACCTTCAATGGAGCTTAATTGTGAAATAAGGCGACGAGTAAGTTCACAGAGAGTAGCAGGCAATGGATTGCTATAGTAAAGTTGGCTCTGAAACCTAGCTCAACTAATGGAAATGACTAAGGCCAACCAATTGGCTAGTGAAGCTTACCATGCATCTATTTCCGCTTTGAGACCTTAAGTCGTGTATCGTTCTTCTTTTAGTCTCAATGCCTTTCACCATGCATCTTTTCTGACTACTTTCACCGTTGTACAAACTCCACATCAAGAATATGAACAAAAGTAAGAGTGGGTGTCCTCTTTATATAGCCGAAGCAAGATGCTCAAACGGGCAATAATTTCCAAAGAATCGTCTGTCACAAAAACAGTTCTAACAACAGAACATCATGGTGAAGGTACAAGGATGGCTCGTGTATCATAAAACTGAAGCATCAAACCAGATAACCTCCCGCTTTTGCAATCAGAGGGTTCCTTTCATGAGAACCAATATTAAGTGGGATACAATTCCGAGCTGAATGGTTTCAGTAGAATGTGGAGGTTCTTTCCTAGTGGCTGCTTCTGTCTCTTCGAGGGCGAACTATAGCCGTGCCGTGAACAGGGTTCCTCAGAAGTTGTCAAAAAAACAAGCCAATTTACCAGTATTAATAGGTGGAGAATGAACTCAAAGATCATAAACCCTCCGCGCCTCATTGCAGAACATCAGCAATTGCTTCGTCTATCAAGGAGCAGAGTATATCACCCTCGATCCCTAGCCCAATTCCGAAAACCTCAGCTTCAAAGTCCCGCCATTTCCCATCCGGACCACTCATATCCTTGTCCACAAGATCATCCACCATAGAGTCCCCCGAGCCTCTCCAACCTAGAACCTCTTTACACACATCTTCAGCTAGCTGCCCATTTCTCACCATCGCCAAACCTTTAGACCATTTTCTGCATCCACCGCCCACACAACGCCTACATCTTGAATCCATACATTCACTGACGCAATCAAACAGTACCTTTCTTGTTAGCCTAGAATCAATGGCTTCATCACTTTCCATAAAGCCCTTCCGAGTTTCTAACTGTTCAAAGAGATGTGGGTTTATGATCTCACGCGCTCGACCCAAAGCAAAGTCTTTAAACATTAACTCTACATTACAGAGTATCTCCTTCACATATTCTAGTTCCCAATCATTCGAAGCTGAAAAAATGGTAGAGATTTCAGCAGTCGCGTGCCTCCTCGCAACTGTTCTTCCTGTTGACAGAGAAGAAGCCGAATCTGATAAGTCTATATCAACTTCTGTTGAATGTGATTTTCTGAAAAAGCTCAACCCTAGAATTTCTGCAGCTTGAGAAGATGGCTGCTTGGTCCCTGATATTAAATGCCATTTGATTCATGTTATTTACAATTTGTAAATGGAGAAAGACAATGTATAGTAAGTTGTTCATTAGGATGAGATTTTTATTACCTTCCGTATTAGTACTATCCATGCTGTCAGAAGAGAAGCAACTTTCAGCAGAGAAAGATGGTTCAAGAACAGAGACGGGACTAGGATGCCTGTAGTCAAGCAATTGTTTGGCTTTTGTAGCAAGGTCCTCTTTCTCAACAACTCCCTGAAAATGATTACAATATATGTTGATTACCACCAGATGTAACAAATGCTACCGAGAATTGCCATACAGATGGAGATTTTGGCACATCATCTGAATCCAAAATTTTCAAAAAGATATTTGGTGCAGATCCACCTTGCCAACACAAACAAAAAACACATATAGGACATCCTGGCTTGGGGCCTTTTTCATAAAGGGATCTTTACTTTTTTCTTCTTTGTTAGAGCTAAGTAGTTTCTACTTTGAAAAACAAATAGAAACCTCTTCTCGTCATTCATTTGAAACAAGGTTGTACTTGCCATTGATATATACCCCGTTATTGATTCAAAAGTACGTGTGGACAGTTCAGTGAGTACTCTTTATCAAGACATACCAAAATACAGTAGTCATTCAGATGAAACAAATAAGTGCAACTGAGTTGCCGCAGGTCATCTACTTAAAATTAAAAGGTCATCCAGGTACTGACAAAAGATGTATAAACAATCGGACTGTCCCCTGGAAGAACGATCAACTACTTCCTTTGGTTCTTAATTATAAGGTTGTTATATTACATGTGTCTATGAACCCTTAATAGTATGTTTTGGTTAGGAGTTGCATTTTCAGAGAATTCTAAATATGCTTCCCACCATAAGAAAAAGGGCGAAGAAAAGCATATACCTGAAAATCATGGCTAAATCTGCACTGAAGTTGATTAGCGGCAAAAGGATCATTCCGGTACTCGCTGCCTAATCTACTGCTAAAGAGCACAGCTTGGTCACTCTTGTCACATGACCTCAGTATTGAGCAAACTGCATTGTGTGTGGGTGCTGAATCTTGAAATGTCGATGCCGAACTAGAAGGTGAATCTACAATGGTAGAATCGTGTGAAGATGACCCAACCTCGAAAGATAGCTCACGTAACTTCTGCTCCAGAAGTTTGCTCAGAGCATCACTGCCTACCATGTTGCAACCCTGAGAAGCTGATTTCGTGCCGTCTGACTGGGAGAAGATCCTCCCACCCAGATAATCTGAGTTTTTCTGTTTAGACTGGCCTGAGTGCTCAGAGCCACCCATAGATCGTGCCAAAGGTGCCGTGAAAGTAAAAGAAATGACATCCATGCCATTCTTCCTACTTTCTTCAGCCCAGTTGGCGGGCAATTGTAAAGTTGGATGTGATTGCACCGCCGTCCTGTTTTTGTCTATGGACACATCATGTACTGCACGAGTTTTCTCGAAATGAACTTCCCCATCTATTGACCTTTTTTTCCTTGGGAAGTACTTTGTATTAGACTGCGAATTGTCCTTTTCGCTGCTGATCACATCCAACTTCCTTGATCCGGCTTTGGAGCTTCCAACCAATTTACAAGCTGTCTTTTGCCGTCCAGAAGAATCCCCTGATGATGCTCTTTTACCTTGCGAATTCTGCACGAAGGACTTTGAGGGAAGCCTTTCTTTTTCTGATAAGCAATTCTGTTTCTGATTATTCTGCCTTAGAATTCCAGAAGCGCTATGCAGAGGAGATTTCTTCTGGGAATTCTTCTGTGTACGTGGTTGGCTTCTGAAGGGCTGGGTTAACTTATTATCGCTGAGCTCCTGCTGGCGGACCAGACTTCTGTCAACTGAAGATAACCCTTCTCTGCGTTGAACGTTGACTTTTGCTTGGATTGCAAGTGAAACAGACTTTCCTTTACTCTTAGAACTGGAAGAAGCATCTTCTTTGTCAGGAGGACCTCGGTAAGAAGATGTGTCTACTCCATTCCAGCTTTTGTTCAGAGAATGTCCTTTAAGAAACCGGGCAGCATTTGACTCAACTGGCCTTTGAGGAACTTCAACATGTGTGAATGTCCTCTGAGAAACATCGACTTTCTCTTTCATATCTCGGACTTTAAGTGGTACTGAAGACCGGTCTATCAGAGATATTTTTTTTGCAATCTCTTCATTCTCTTTGGCATGCCTAATTTTCATACAACCGGAAGAGGAATCGAGCATTGGCATTTTACTCTTCATGGTTAATTGAGCCCTGGGTTCAGAGGAACCAAAAATGGGCGTCTTGCCTTTCATTGATTGAGGCCCAGGCTCGAGAATTTTGGCGGCGGCTTCCATTATGTGAGCAGCATCCCTGCTTGGAACGAATCCAGGGCTCTTGATAGGAGACAAAAGCCTGTGTTGGGTAATTGGTATAGATTTAGCTGACTTTGGCGGCAAAACTTCTGTCTGGAACTTCTCGATCGGCCTATTTACAATCCTCTGAGTCTGAGGCGGCTTCCACTCCACATTAGTCCGGACAGGACCCTCTATTTTGTTTGCTAGATTTTCAGAATACATCATCTGGTAGTTAGGAGGATAGTCGAGATTTCTCCCGTAACGTTGGGAATCGCGGAGAGATTGAGTGTCAAAAAACGGGGAGGAGTATGGTTCCGAAGAATTAGTCGGCATCGAGTCTAATCCCATAAGCCTGGCTACTACATTAGGAGCCTTGCCTCCGTATCCTTCGTCATCAGTAACTGATGAAGCACAACTATAGTCACTATACCCTTTGGCACTAGACCCCATCCCAGTTTCATCCTCATCTACCTGCAAACACAAATGACATTAAAATGTATGAGTTTATATCATATCATAAATCGAGTAATTAAACGGAATTTGATGATGTCGAAGCTGTGTAATTACCAGGAAGACACGTGTCATAGGCAAATTTCCTTCCCTTCTCTTTCCCTGCTTGGTGTTGTGCTCTGTGTGAAGAGATGGTAAAAAGGGAATTTGTGATAAGTAATGAGGTATGAGAACACAACTAGAAACTGTGACTAGACAAATGCACAAATATCCTAATTCCCAATATCTGCACAGAGGAGCAAATCTGTACCTGGCAGCTCGGACCTGCTCGAGAATAATTTCTTACGAGATTTTGCTTTCCAGTCAAAGAGCTGGAAGAAACCTCCTACATATCCTCCACCTTTTGAACCATCTTTATCAATACCCATTTTCGTGGATCAAGACTGCAAAAGAATCTTGAAGTGAAACTTCTATGGAGGACTACCAAGATTGATCCATGGTATGATCGAAACGAATGCCGCTCTTTCCTTCACTCAAAATGCAGTTTCAAAGTAATTAGTCAGCATGATATGGTGATGTGCGATAACTATCAGAATCTCTAGAGATTTCGATCATGCGGCAACACAACACCAACTTATGGAATGAACAAGCCATTATCCAAGACGGTACTCTTGAGTTCAATATGCTATGCCGTTTTATTTAAAAAGCCTAAAAGCCGTTCCGGTAAATTAATCAGTGAAGGGAAACCAGCACTCAAACATCAAGTAAAGAAGCCTCGGTAATCAGCATAGATCACAAAATATAGCGGCGAGAATGTTGATGTAAATGTAATAGACTCACGGTCAAACCAAAACTCTGACACCGGCATTCCGAGATTTAACTTTCATCTACTCCTGTGAATATTCACCTGATAAGTGACAACTCCAACATTCCACACGAGAAGGATTATTTCATCTACTCCTGTGAATATTCACCTGATAAGTGACAACTCCAACATTCCACACAAGAAGGATCATGTTATCTTCTTGTTTTTCCTGTAAGCCACTAAACTTCTAGCTGCAGGACTCAAGTTCCGAACTTGCACGAGACAAACGAAACATGAATGCACAAGATCTGAACTTCCGATAGACAAACAATTACAGGATGTAAAACGGCAGTTCGAAATTCTACTTTTTTTGCCACTTCCACAAATTGCCCAGCAAGAAAGGTCAGCGAAATATGGTAACAAGAAGCACAATAAGCACAAAGTGGAGGAAAAGGCAATGCAGCATCCCTCTCCAAGCAGATCAAGGCAAGGCAAAGCAGAAGCCGACAACGACAAAAGATGTTCACCGTAACCACGAAAAGAGGAGGACCCAGAATCGCAACGAGCTCGAAAGGAAGCAATGAGATGCCCATCTCCAAGCGGATCGAGTCAAGAACCACAAGCGGGGGACTTGATCAAAACCCACAAAGTACCGGATGATCACCAAAACAAAAACCAAAAAGGTTGGAGGACCCAGAATCATTCCGCACTTCCATCGCGATGACGATGACGACGAGTCCCGGAAGCCAAAAAGGAGGGCAGCAGAGAACTCACCGGGTTTCCGCGCTGCGACGGGCGGAGATCAGCTGATTTCCGGGGAGGGCACGCGCATCTCCCCGGGCCAGGGAGAACGGGGAAAGTAAAAGGAGGAAGCGGTGAAGATATCGGCGAGAGAGATCTCCGGGTCAGACAAGATGAACGCTCTGCTCTGTTGTGACGAGGATGATGTTCGAGGGAGAGACACAGAGAGACTGAAGGAGGTGGGGAGGGGGAGGAGGATCTTCTTCTTCTTCTTTCTTCTTCTTTCTTGCTCAGTTCAAAAGCATTTAATGGAAGAGAGAGAGAGAGGAGAGGAGAGAGAGAGATGCAGAAGAATTATTGTTGGCTATATTTTTTTTTTTTAAATAAAGTAGGCGGTGGGGGATTTGTAACGTCTCTTTTTCCTTGGGTTCAAAGTGGGAGGAGGAGGAGGAGGAGGAGGAGGGAGGGATGGAGGATTCAAATTCCGAACAGGGAGAGGAGTGGCATTTCACACGTGACGGCACGAAATTTCTATTTTTTGGAATAAAAATTCGTTTTATAGGTTAATTTTTGGGATCCTATAAGCTCACGTTCCCGCTGTTCCTTGACCATTTTTTCAGTGATTGAACTCGAGAAAAATGGAATTCATCATAGGTAAGGTTTTTAGTTCGATCTTTCGAAAATCAATTTCAAAATTTGACCTGCAAAATGTTAGTGCTGTGATGTGTACGTTGTTGGCTATTGTGGTACCGGCACGGCATCTAATTACAATCGTTTTGTGACGATTGATGCGGCGATGAGGCGACTCGAGATGAAATTTGAAAGTTTCATGGATCCCGAAAAGTTTAATGTTGTTTAGGGTAATCTTTTTGATTCGTAATAGTAGGAGCTGCTTTTGCACGTGGTCCCTCCAATCTTTCCACGCTTCGCGTTGGAATGACAATTCACCTTCTACGGTCTGATCTTCAAGTTGTTCAATTTCTGCTGATCCAACCAAGCCTTAACAATCCCACCTTCTTCATTTTGTTCACCTCCTACACGGGACGTCCTTTACGTCTAATACTTGTTCATCTTATGTAAAGTATCATTATAATTTTTGTTTTCATTAAAATCTTGTCATCACGATCATTTATATATTCTTTTCTGGTAATTTGTTTATGCCCCCATCAACCTATCAACCTACAATTCCAAGCCAATGCCATGCCAATTGGTGGGCAATAAAGAATTGAGATTGCATAAATCGATAGTTACAGATGTCCTTAAGGATTAATTTCTTTTCCAAACTATCGTTTAGTATCATGCAACTTCTTATCAGGTTAATTATAAACATTAGCATCAGGTTTCCTAAAACTCGCGTCTTTTTATGCAGTATCTGTCAAAACGAGCTTCCCACGCATGAAAGCCTTTACAAGAGAAAGATCACGCTTGGCTCCATGTGCACGTTATGCTCACAAGCCCTCGAAAATATCGACCACAAATTCCTCCTTTGCTGCTAAACTACCTGGATGGACAAATGGCTAATGGAGGTGCTCAGCTCAAATCGGGACTCACCATCGAGAGAGTTGGTCGCCGAAGTACTATGGCAGTATGGAAAGCCAAGAATGCCTGAATCTTCCAAGACCGCAGACCTGACCGCAATCGTTGAGACAACCCTTTCCCCGCACAAGAACCATGTGAGGTGGAGCCCCTGTTCAGGAAAACGGGGCAAGACCAGAATTAGCTCACCTGAACAATGGAACGCTCAAACTCAACACCGACGGCTCATGGGTGGTAAGGAGCATCGGACAGATCTGTGGCCGCCGTTTATGGCGATTCAAGTGGAGCTATGGTCGCGGGCTTTGCCAATTCAGTCCGTGCAGCTTTCGGTTTGACCGCCAATTCGTGCTTGCTAGAGAAGCCAGACCAGTTCCTGCTGCCAGAAACGATCGGGGGAGTGAAGACAGACTGTGGATTTGTTGCAGAGCTTATCTCGGACAAAGGAAGAAATGCCCATGGGCCCTGCGTCCGCTAGTGGAAGATTGTAAGCCTTGCTCTTGGCCCAATTGAAGTCCGTTCGAGCAGCTCATTGCTCCCGCGAGGCCGAACTCACCTGTAGAGTGAGTTGCTAAAGCCCACCGTCGGAAAACTCTTCCTCCCAATTGGATCACTTACCCCTCGTGGCCTTTTTGGAGTATCCGGTGTTCACAAACTCCTAGGTTGCATTTGATCGTCCGAATTTCTAAACATGATAGGACTGGATAGGATAGAAAATCCTAGGATTTCTTCACGTCCTGTCTACTGTTTGATGGACTACAGATTTAAAGACGAATAGGATAATTTTTTTTTTGTTATTCACGGGTCCGGAGGAGTCGGTGAAGGAAAAAAAACCAAGAAATTTTTTTGGTGAAAGTACATAAGGTGTGGGGATGAAGATGACGGCGAGTGGAGTGTAGGGTTTTTGGAAAAATAGGCATTAGAAATCCTATCCAGGTCTATCCCCACCCCCTCCAGATTTTTTTATCCGGTCTATATCCGACCTTATCCTATCCTAGACCACCACCAAACACGGGATAGGATAAAACATATCTTATCATGACTTTTATCTGGTCGACTAAACGCAGCCTTATGTTTCGTCCCCGCATTTCTCGTGAATGAATAAATATTTTGTTTTCCCACAACAACATTTTGTTTTTAATCCACGCCGTCAATGGGTTTTCCATAGGAGGAGGGGGCTTGGCGACATCTTGCACTGCCTTTTGTCATTATACTTGGATGAAATTACTTGCCTTTAAACCAAGTCACTCCTCATAGTGAGATTTTGTTGGATCAATTATTCTAAAAGTTTAAGTTATTAAATAAAATCATGGTTAGTTAAATATTTTAACACTCTCCCTCGTTCGTAAGCTGGACTTTAGCCTTGGCGTATAAATATGTAATTGGAGAGGCAAATAAAGGCTTGTAAGAATTGAAATTAGGATTGCCCTTATACCATGTGAGATTTTGTAGGATCATTCAAACTAACTATTCTAAAAACTTAGCTTGTTATATGAGCACGTGATTTATTATTTAAATATTTTAATACTGGATTGATGAACGTTACAAACTTTGCAAGATTGTAGTGTGAATATTATATGCTATAATTTAATCTATTGTTGTAAAAGTTATCTTCAACTTTTGGGATCCTATAAGCTCTCCTCTCCCACAATTTCATGCCTATTCAAGTTATTGACTCGAGAAAAATGAAATTGCTTAGTTCAATCTTCACGACATCAATTTTCGAAAACGAGGAATTATCAAGTACATGACAATTCGCAAACTATAAAAATGTTGATGTTACGATACGCCGTTGCCATTTTGACACAATCGTGACATCAAATTACAATTGTTTGCACAGTCGTACACGTACTGCACGACATTTGATTGTGCACGTATATTGTATGATTGTGCATATCTTGATTGAAATTATTATCTTAGAATAGTTATATACTAAAATCTATAAATAGGCCCATGTATTCTTATTTAAAATACATCAAAATATATATGCAAATTCAACGATTCTCTCTCCTTCATTGATTGAGTGACCAATTGATGTTTGAACCTAGATATTAGGGATGTGATGCACCCTTTGTTCGAGGGATGCAGGTATAAACCTTGTCCCTCCCTGATGCCAGCTTCAACGTCTTCTTCCAAGCTTGGTCGAGCTCCAATGTTCGGGATCGTCTCTTGCGCTCATATCATGACATTGACAATTGCAGTGTACTCCCTCAATCTAGTTTTAATTGATTTCATACGTTCCAATTATTTGTGGTTACAAATATAAGAAGGTTCTTATCGACAATTGAAGGGCATTAAATTTTCAGCTCTACAAATTGATAAATGTAATAAAAATTTCGAAAGGCTTTTTTTTTGTGTGTAAAATGTCAATATTATAGAGCGCGTGAAGTACAGCAGCTTAAGGATATCCTCAGCATTACAAATAGTGCTAATAATTCGAGAAAATGGAGGTAGGATGTCTCTATCAGAAGGTTTAATATCGCTCTACCTCTTATATTTTTAGTAGCTAATACAACATTTTGAACGGCTTTTTATTTCTTTGAAAAGTTAAGTATCAATATCTTGATTGGTTATACCAAATGCCATCAAAAGTTAATTTTAAGAACTAGTGAAGGGATTTAACTAAATTATGTTTGTATATCTATTTGCGACTAGAGAATGTTCAAAGAGAAAAAAAAAATTAAATTATAAACTCTCCATGGTTGATAACTTTGCAAATAAATAATGATTTCAATACGTATTTTTTTGTTCGGAAATAACTTTTTTTTGTCAATTTTTGAAAATAACTTCAATAAGTGAAGAAAGAACTTTTACATTGTGATCAGTAATTTAGGTTGATATCACGGAAAACTCCAAACTAATACAAATTTATTACAAAATAATTTTTTGACTATAAAAAATCCCAAACTTGTACACTTGTGACAAATTTACCCTCCGTGTGGCAATTCATTGGTGTACCAGGTTGGGGTTTTACATCCGTTTGTTATAGGGGTACCAGTTTATGGTTTTAGTAGTATTAATCCAATTTAACGAAAACTAATGAAAAGTAAATTTGTTGCAGATGTATCAGTTTGGAGTTTTTGGTAAATAAAAAATTGTTTGGGATAAATTTGTCGCGGATGTACTAATTTAGAGTTTTTAATGATAAAAAAATTAGTTTTTAGTAAATTTTTCATTAAGTGTACTAATTTGAAGTTTTTCGTGGTATTAAACCCTAGTAATTTTGCACATTTTTTTTTGGTCACTTAATTTAGCACACTGAAAATGTAAGGTTTCCACCTCTTTTTCAAATTGAAAAATAGATTTGTATTCTCGATTAAGAAGTAAGTTTATCGATAAATTTAGTAGCTAAGTTGCGACAAATAAGTAATTTCTGAAAAAAAAAATGTAGCAGATTGTTTACACCAGAAGTAATTTCTGATATAGAGAACTAATGAAGTAATCACACAAAATATTGCTTTTTATTATTATTAATAATAATAATCTTTGATTAATACGTATCCTCGTCCCATGACTCCCATCGTCCAGTTGACATAGGAACCCTAAGCTCGGCCACTCGTGCTCCAACCTCCACAGCCCCACCGCCGTCTGCTGCTACCGTCTCGACGGCTCAGCTTCCCGTCGCCGGCGTCCGTCCGTCCGTCCGTCCTTCCGCCGCGCACTCTCGGCAGCTGCAGCCGGCGAGACGCTTCAGGTCGGCGCTATCCCGAGTCTTGATTCCGCCCGACTCGCTGTCCCGCAGCTCATCCTCCCGTCGCCGTCGCCGTCGCCGTCGCCGTCGCTTCGCTCCCCCGGCTAGGTTGCAACGTCTCTATCTCTCTCTGACGCACACACGGAGACACCTAAGCAGCTTGTCGCCTGACTCTATTTCGCCTTTCTGTTGACAGGGACGGAACCAATTCTCCGGCGACATTGCAACTCCGGCTAAGCTTCAGGTTTCTTTTCTGTTTTCCCCCTTTTGAAGTTTTAATTTTGATTTTTTTATTGGTAAAAACGATGGGATTGTTGTGATGGGGTTGAATAGTATCTTCAAATGTCGTACGCTGTAACACATGACTTGTTTCTTGTAGTGTTCGGAATCCGTGCGTACAGGTTTTTGCTCTGGATTTTTTTTTTAATTTTGATGTTCCTTCTAACTCATGCAATAAATAAAAAAGATGCTAAGTATCCTGGGAAGAAATGGGGGGAACAGGTACCCGGATGGGTAATGGGTGATGGGTGATGCATTCCTATGCTCTTGGTTGAAGCTCACTACGGTTGTTGATTGAACAAGGGCTTAATTTGGGTGGTTGCAGGATCAATAGTGAGGTCAAAAGATGGTGAGGCCTTTTGGAGTCAAACGGGGAAACAAAAAGCGGAAGGAGAAGTACGATGATGCGGAGATTGAGGAAGGTGAACATGAGCAAGAACCGCAATCAAAGCAACTAAAAGCAGATGATGATGTATCGAGAGAAGAAGAGGCGGAAAATCGCGAGAAGCAATCCCAAGAAGCAGAGGATGATGTGGTTCATCAACTCGAAGGCATACCGCTTGGACCGGTCGAGAGTCAAGGCTCCAAGAACGTCGGGATTACTTTTGTTCTTGAGAAGGCTTCATTAGAAGTTGCTAAAGTTGGAAAGGTCTTTCCCTGCTCTAATCTTTAAGATGCATTGGTTTTGAACTCAGGCTGTCGATCATGTGTCTTTCTTATTTTTCCCCTTACGTATCAGTTTTATCCACTGTACAGTTCATCTGTTTGTCAGAACCGTGACTTGTGACGTTGATGCTTACAGATCAACCTAAACTTTCCTTGCACAATGTAAAATTTTACTTTAAAAGAAGCAATTTTCCATTGCAGTGGTACGAGAGATCTGTGGATTTCTGTTACTTTTCTGTTTTTGATACGCTTATACATATAGTGTAAAAGTGTTTGTCTGTATCCATGTCTTTCTTGGGTTGTCTTCTTACTTCTCAGTTAGACTAAGCAACTCGGTCACATTTGCAGACCTATCAGATCTTGAATTCAGATGATCACGCGAACTTTTTGAAGAGGAATGGTAGAAATCCAGCTGAATATAGACCCGACATCGTTCACCAGGTTTGTAAACTTCGCCGCTGTGGATTTGATGCTTCTCTTGAAGACTTATAGATGAAGTTTAAGGACTGTATTTTTGCATGCTTAGGTTTCATAGTCCCTAGATTCCAGAATTTCCGCATTATTTGTTGATTTGGTTACTCGTGATAGCTTAACTAGTCATGTTATCTTTACTCTTATTACCTAGCATGGAAAGCATTGGTCATCCTTCTAGAAGGAATTCTCAGGTGGTGACATGGAGATGGGGTTTTTTGCCGATTCATGGGCAAATGGCATCTCAATAAGCAGATGCATATAATAAATCAACCCATTTAACATATTAGTTGTTATTCTTTTTTATGTAGCTTGTGCGCATTGGGATGAAATGTGTCAATAGTTGGTTTTCTATTGTTACTGCTTATTGCACCAATTCACTTGACTCTTGACTTTGCTTTCAGGCTCTTTTGTCGATCTTAGACAGCCCACTAAATAAGGCTGGAAAGGTTCGTGCTGTCTATGTAAGGACTGAAAAGGGTGTGCTTTTTGAAGTCAAGCCTCATGTCCGTATCCCCAGGACATACAAGCGCTTCTCAGGCATAATGTGTACGTACCTTTTGCTTTTGCCTAATAGCATGTTGACCATTATCGGCCAATTCTTTCGAAGGCATTTGTAAATAATTTTATGTCTTTACAGTGCAATTACTGCAAAAATTGAGTATAACAGCTGCGGGCAAGCGTGAGAAACTTTTACGGGTGATCAAAAACCCTGTGACGCAATATCTTCCTGTCAATGCCAGAAGAATCGGTAAGAGCTGCTATTATCTCTCTCTCTCTCTCTCTCGCTCTACAAGTCAAATGTTGAGTGAATAAACAAATCCATTGCTTTCCTTTTGTATCTCAGGATTTTCTCACAGCTCAGAAAAGGTGGTTGAAATGCAGGACTATGTGGCTGCCATTGGTGATGATATTCCTCTAGTGTTTGTGGTGAGTTTGTATTAGTTTGTGTAACAATATGTTATGTCTTTCAGCAGAATGCCTTATAGTATTCACATTCAGGTTGGTGCAATGGCCCATGGGAAAATTGAAACCGAGTATACAGATGATTTTATTTCAAGTGAGTAAATCATATTGTTTATATTTTTTTTATTAAATTTAGCTAGAAATTCTAATTGTTTCCTAGTATCATGCTATGTTGGGTTAGCAGTATGGTACAACATTGCTTCACTGTGGCGGATTTTGTCAAAGATTAAACCCTTGTTGATTGTTACTGTGAATCGCCGGAGCATTGACATTTTACTTCAATTAGCAATTACAGGGGATGTCGCGATAGATTCTCCATCCTCCAGTTTTAAAACCTATAGCTTGCATCCTTTAGTTTCTCGTTCCTGGACTCCAATAATTTCCAAAAAAATAAAAACATGTTACATCTTTTACTGTATAGAATTTTGTAAACGGTGTAGATCATATGTTTTCTGGATATTATAAAAGTAGAGGATGCAAAATGTTGAATAAGGGCAAGTCGGGGATGCTTTTGTTTTGTTTTTTCTTTATAAAAGATTTTTTTTTTCATATCCTAAATTACGAAGAGAAATTGTATTGCTCTGTTGACAATGCAACGACACTTTCTTTCTTGAGCAACATATCTTTGCTGTAAATAATGTTATCTATGCGAGTCTTGCCATCTTATGCTTATTGCATATCTTCCTCTGCCTTGTACTTTGCAACAGTTTCCAACTATCCATTGAGTGCGGCATGTTGTATCAACATAATTTGTGATGCCGTGCGGAAGCATTTGAAATTTATTTAACCCGCTCAATCAATAGCTCTTACGGGACAGGTGAACAAATCTCTCCATTTAATCTTGGTCGTATCTGTAGTCCAAGCTAAATGTTGTGATTATTTACATGAGACTTTACTGCCCTCTCGTTATACTCTTTGCTCGCTTTGTGAAATCTCTTTAGTGCTGATTAGGTATTTCTGTGTCAGGTACTATGGGTAATTATGCAAGACTAAGATCTAATATTACTGGAGATTTTACAAAGACCCAAGGGGTGAAAACAGAGTTGAAGGTGTTGCAGAGGGAAAGAACTTGTTGAGAGAGGAATTATTTTGACGACGTGGTCACGGGAGATCCACCTGATTCAAAGGTTTAGGTGCATTTAGCGCATGTGCACCTGGTGCATTTAGTCACTTCAAATCTGTGTCCGCCCCTTTGGATGTTTTTTTTGTAGTGCAGTTAGTTAATGGCGCATCAGATCATAGAACTTCTCTATAAGTTTAGCCCTTGTATAATTTCAATGACCAAGAGTTCACAAAAGAGAAAAATTTTGTCATTGTACCGTGACTATCATATCAGCTTTCTTAACATCAATTGATTGATTGATGATCCTCAGGGATTACCTGGTTCATGCGCGGGAAAAAGGTCGGGCATTCGAGCCTCCTTGGACTAGGAGGACGAGGAGAAATGCCGCCTTATTTTCTTATTCAGCATAACGATTGGAATACAGAATGTTTACTTGTTTCCGATGCAAATTTCAATCTTCAAACCTTAATCAAAATTCTGCAGCTATACGACCTCCTTCACATGAACAAACCGTTGTCATCCCGAATCGGATCCATCAATGTGCGATTCTTGTTTGTTGTTGCTTGAAAATGCACAAGAAAGGAGAGAAGAAAATTGCAAAGGGAACCACCATAAAAAAAGATGAAGAGAGTGCTCGTTCGCGACAGGGCGTTAATGCATTCACGGTAGAATCGATTTATTCTTGCTAGTAACCATGCACGAGTTCGGAGTACTTGTTCTTGATCCATCGAAAGCCGCTCCTTATCGAAGCTTTGATCTTCCCCTCCGCACCATATGCCTTGTACCTAACCACTCTTTTCCGTCTCTTAGATTCGGCATCGTTGAGACCCCACGCCCACGACGAAGATGAAGCTTTATCCTTCGCATCGGTGCTCTGGTTCCATGGTGAATTTGATTGGGTGAACCAGCCTGTTCGAGACAGATCCGTCCCTGCATGCCGTTGCATCTGGGGAGCGTTGTCTCTGCCATAGCCGTAGTTCTCAAGCCTCCAGTCGGTCTCGGCGGCTCGAAACCTCGATGGGAAATCGTCCATGATCTTGATGAGAGAAGATGGGAATGGGGTGATTCGGACGGGGCCTTCAAGGGGAAGCTCGGGAGAGAATATAAGATGGGCAACGAGAGGAAGGCGTTTTAACGCAGAAGAGACGTGCTGAGCGTGTACATGTCAATGCCCTGTGCTTTGCTTCTTTTGGACCAAAGGGGGAGATTCAATAGATATTGCTCGACCTAACTTTGATGAGGACGCGAAGACCTTAACAACACAGCTAAAGATTGCAGGAGCGTTGACCAGGGCATCTTGAGAAAGAGCTGTCTAATTTCGAAATTTTTGTGCAATGTGCTTTTGGCCATTTGCGAGCCTGTTTGTTTCGCGTTAATTCCATTTTGCACGCTAAGAACATACGGTCGTCAAAGGTTCAAACACAAGAAAAGCAGGTACTGTCAGAATAAAAGAGGAGAAAAATATGCAGAGCCACGAATTCCTCCTTCATTCTAGATGTGTGTCCATTACCCATTTGCGTTCCTGATCATACGACGGACGATGTGTCAACATTATCACGTGATATTTCTATCAACGAAGGATTTCAAGAGAATCCCGGCTTGGAATGGTAACTCAAAATGGAGGGCCTGGTCTCCGTAGCGCCCTCCAGGACATCGTCAACGCCGACGGCACATGTCCTAGTTTTTTATTCGAGCGGTTGACTGCTTCGATGACTTTCCTCAATAAGGACCAAGCAACTGAAGGTGCTAATCATGTCATGATCTGTAATCATCCATTCAAAAGACAGCAGATTTGCAACCGATCCGTGTCTTTTCACATGGAATTTCCAAGATCAATCCAAAATGCACTTTGAGCTTAAAGGAAAAGAACCAAAGCGAAGGGGGAATAAGCAAGGAGAATTTCACGCGTGTCGATCAGGGAGCGGTAGTTAACTCTGTGCCTTTACCTTAAAAAAAAGAGGATTACTTGCATATATTCTTAAAGCAAGAATTTGGAACCGAGAACAGAAGTTGTCCTACGTCCTCTGTGAGAATACTTAACATTAAAGGCCCGAACTTGGGGAATCTCTGGCCTTTAAGCAACCTTTGCCCCAAGCAATTCCCCTCCTCTTCTCGTTCCCTCCTTTCTCTCTCCATTTATACAAAGCTCCGAAAGGATGGCTCCGCTTGTCTTCTTGATCAGTGTCATGCACATTTTGCACGGTTTCGCGACTCGAGAATGCCTCGAGGAAAGGCGGTCACGCACGCGGACCTCGCGCCGAGCCGCGGGAGGATCCGCCTGGGTAGCAAGACAGGCGCTGCCCTCGTAGTCTTGATGATTCTGTGCGGCCTGCTCAGCTTCATTCTCTGCCTAGTCGCCGAAGCTACCCGTTCGCAGGTACTTCTTTTGGGACTTTAGTGTTCGTTTCATGTTGAATGGTAGATGGCATATGAAGGGGCAATGTTTTATGGGGTTGGGTTGGTTTGGCAAAGCCAATTGGTTGTTCTTATTATTTTCCAAACTTTAGCATCTGTTTCGAATTCGACCCAATAGGCCATGTTAGTTCATATGAATAATTCAGTTTTCGCTTGCATTCTGCACTTAATATTAAGATAAAAGAAACGTGAATAGTTCTAATGAATTCTGTATCGATATGGCTACTGTAATTGAGTCGGACCGTTACGAAGGTCGTGGCACATTTGACTTGAATTCAAAAAATTCCTAACAATTGAAACCCGACATTAGAAGGAATACTCTTTGAGACGATGATGTTGGCTATTGTCGTTGCAGGTGACTTGGGAATTTAACAATAACAGCAGTGAAGGGGGAGGGCCTGGGGACTACGAATGCGTGTACAGCGGGAGCGGGAAGATGCCGCTTTTGTCGGCAGCGACCGCGTTCCTGATATTGGTGACGGCCATGGTGGTCGAGCACACCTACCTGTTGATCGCGGTCAGTAAATTGCCACCTTCTTCACCAGCTTTCGCGGCCAGTACCCTCACATGGCATGCTGCGTTCTTCTTCGTCTCCACCTGGTAAATAATCACACTTCCCTTCTGTTATCTCTCTGGTCTCTCTCTCCCTTTCAATTTTGTGCTTCCGTCGGAGATCCCTTAAACCTTCGCGCCGTGATCATAAGGTCACCCGTGCCGTGATGATAAGGCCTCTCCGACCAAACGTTTGTAGAGCCGGGAGTCCTGCATATGCGCTGGGATGCCATTTTGATTGCTTGGTATGCCATTCGCGATGCGAGTCGTCGCAATCCATCGCCTTTAAATTGAGCACATGTTTTTCAAGTAACATCTAGCCATGTCGATTGTTGTGCACTTTTTCATGTTCAGTTTACAGAAAACTTACCGAGGAAAACAAGAGGTTAACACAGATGAGGAGATCAAGAGAGGATACAGGAACCATGTAAACTTCCTGGATTGAATTTCGACTATATAGAGAATAGAACTAGACCGAAGAGATCGCAATTCGATTAATTAGATTGATTATCGCGAAAAAATTATCGAGACATTAAATATGTCGTTCCGAACCTGGAATAAAACTACCATGCCTGTAAATATAATCTGATGTAACACAGAGCTATGATCCATGTAAGTGTGTTCATCTTTCTTTGGGCTTTGCAGGATTTCTTTTGCAGTTGGGGAGATTCTACTGCTGATCGGGCTGAGCGTCGAGTCGGGCCACCTCAGGAATTGGACAAGGCCGAGGCCCAGCTGCCTCGTCATCCGAGAGGGCCTCTTCTGCTCCGCCGGCGTCTTCGCCTTGGCCACGGTGTTCCTGGCCGCCGGCCTATACTTGACTGCCCTACGCGCCGAGAAAGCATTTCGAGAGCAGGAAATCGCGCGGCAGGAGATGCTCGAGGCCTCGGTGCTCTACGCGTCCCCACCTCAGTCGCCGCCGCCCCGCATGGCCACCGTCGATCGCGAGGACCCCACGACCGGAGATGGTCATCAGGGTCAGCAACATCCCGCTTTTGGGTTCCATTCAGTCTTCAGCAAGTTCTCTGACGAGGTGTAAGCCAAGTGCATATGCCCAGGAAGTGGTAATTTTCTGTTTTTCCGTGAGTGAAAATGCGAGAGGCTTCGTAAGCACCATACGGAATCGGATTAATTAAAGTCTGTGAATATTCACCTTTTTTTTTTTGAACTTATCCAATAATTTATGCAAAATATATTCATCTTTTTGAATTTTAAGCAGCAGTCTATCAAACCAACGACTGAAATCTTGTGATGTTCCTAACAAAAGTTAAAACTCAGCAGCTACAGGATGTAAAAAGAAAATTACAAATATAATTATTTAATTGGTTCCTGTTATCCGATGCCTTCGGGGTTGTTATTCAACGTATTCCATTCGCAATCGATCGATTTTTGAAGCACTAATTGTGCATCACACGAGAATGATTGGTGTATTAAAGTTTTAAATTTTTTTTTTAATTCCTTAATGAAATCCTTGTGAATAATCTGATAAGTCTTGAAGGATGGACAAGAGAAAGAGGACCGAGAGGAGCAGCTGGTGTCTCTCCAAACGAAGCATCGATCCTAGCAAACAAATGCTATTCAAATGGAGAGCTCTTGCTCGTTCATCTGTTCTTGTGCCTCGGGTCGGGCTCGGACTTCGAAATGGTCCTCGGGTTCGGAGCCCTTTACCGGGTCGGGTCCGGGGGGTTTGGGGATAGGAACTAATGGTGAGAGGGGGGGAAAAGCAAGGAAAGGGACAGCAGAGATACGTTTGCTGTCACGTTGGATTGCGAGCAGAGCAGAGCAGCCTTCCTCTGCTTATTGAGCCCCTGTTTTTGCTTGATCTTTTCCCCATCTTGAAATGCACAGGAGGCCTGACCAATTCCTCGTCGTTTGCTTGCCTCTCCTTTTGTGGTCCCTTTAGGATATATGCGAGTGAGTGAGGTCCCCCGTCCATCCCATGTTTGCTCAACCCAAATCAGCACATAAATCCTGCAGGGGCTCGCCTTCCTCGCTCGAGGCCCGCATTCGAATTTACTGCGCCTGCGTGTTCTTTCGATGCGACTCGGAACATTCCATTTGATGACCTTCAGATTCCCGTCGGTTGGTTTGAGCATAGGGGAATTTTCAACTCAAAAAACTATAGGTCTTTTGTTCAGATCTCTACACCGGGGCGTTTCTATAACATCCATGAATTGACTCGTTGAACCATTGTCCGCTTTGGCCCATCCATACCGAGCCTCGCAATTTTGTCTTTTATCGTAATGGTGGGCACATTCCTGGGAGATCACACAACCTATGAATGCTCCACCTGAGCATGCTTAACTTTGAAGTTCTAAAGCTGAGCTTCTCGTTACATCAAAATGTGCATATGTGAATTAATTCCAGTAATCACATATATATCTCAGAATCGCTATCTTTTTATTTAGTTCACAATTCGGTTTATTTCCACCCCCATTCGCCATTTTAGAAGCATGTCGAGAGCCGCTTCTCCTTCGGGCTCTCTAGCCCCGACAATCACTCCCCACCCTCATCGGACTGGATCGTTATAGGCTTACTAACTTCTGCATGGTTTGTTCCCGAACCATACACCAACTGGAAAAGGTCCCGCTTTGAAACCATATTGTGACATCCTTAGATTAACTTAGGAAAATATTATCCATTTTGGCCTGTTCCATATTGAGTCTTACGGTTTTATCTATTGACTTATTGGTGGCTACATTCTCAGGAGGTCACCCATCCTGAGAGTGTTTCCGTCCGAGCACACTTAATTTTGAAATTCTAAAGCTAAGCTTGCCGTTACATCAAAATGGGCCTTCATAAGTTAATTCTAGTTTTATATTAGGGGTGAGCAACTTGGATTGCCCAAACCGGGACCAAACCGGACCGACGAGTTTGGTCCGATTCTCAGGACTATCGATCCGGCTCCCGGCTCCTAAAAGCGGGACCGGTTTCCAGGCGATTCGGTTCTCGGTTCAAAAGGGGAACCGGATCAGACCGGACCGACTATTTAATATATATTTTTGTTATTTTTTTTCTTTAAAAAAATTAATAAAACGTGAACTAAACTCTAAGTGAACTTCATTATCATAAATTCACTGATAAAAATTAATAAAATGTGAATTAAACCCTAAATAAACTTCATTGACAAAAATTAGTAAAATGTGAACCAAAACTCAAGTGTTTAACCAAAAACAAAAACTAAACTCTAAGTGACCGGTTCCCGATCCTAGAACCAACTGGTCCGATCCGCAGTTCCCAAAATTGGGAGTCTGTTCTCTTGATCCGATTCCCAATTTCATCTTGGGACCGGACCGGATCGAGAATCGATCACCCCTAGTTTATATATATATCCAAAAATTGTTCTCTCATGTCTAGTGCACAATTCAATTCATTCATGCTCTATTCGTCATCCTATAAGCTTGCCAAGGACTGCTCATTGTCCAGGTCCTCTAGTCCTAGCGATCACTCTCTACCCTCGTTGGACCAAGTCGTTATAGTTTCACACAAGCCAAAGGCACTTAGTGAGACTTGCCGACTATTTCATGGCTTTTAGTCGCCGGGGTCACTGCATCTGTGCCCCTTAAGTTATCAAAAGGGAAATTCCCATACGACAAGCTAATTAAGGAATAGTTACGGTAACGGCAATGGGTGAAGACTGGAATTTACATGGCAATTAAGTTTTCAAAGTTTTCTTCCTATTTTAAGGAATATCCAAATTTTAGATTTTACACATTGCACTTATCAAACAATAAAAAATACTAACAACAATCTCGTCAAATGTCCAATCAAATGAAAAAGGGAAAAAAGTCACAAAAAATCCTATATTATGCTCATTGTAACTCATTTACTTGAATTTTTTTTGTGACATCAAAAATCTCAAATTATGCTAATTATGATATATTTACACTAAACTTTTACTGGGACATAAAAAAAACCCTAAAATTTGTAACTATGCGACATATTCACCCTCTGTCAAGGTTTCCGTTAGATGATTTTTTCAATCAGAACAACGTTATTTTTATTTCATCTAAGCCACGTGGATGCCATGTCCATACTGTTTGCTTTTTGGCATCCAAAATTTTAACTGTATTTATCAACAAAACTTTCATAATCGACATCGTTTAGGATTTTCGGTAACTTTTACCTCAAAACACTGAATTATTTTTTGCGCCAAACAAAAAAACAACATTTTGTAAATTCATTTGTGTTGATTATTGATGTCACCTTGACATATAGTATTCTCCAAGGTTGTAATTCATCATTAAGTATTACATCGCGTTATAGATACATTAAAGACGTACTACAACACTACCGACAGAAGATAGAGAGACAGCCTTAGTGATGAATCACGACGCAACGGGATCCCTTTGTTTTCTTTCAAATAAGTAAAATAGCGGGGGGATAACCAACCAGCACTAGCAACCCCTCTGAAGAGTCATAATGAGTTTCCAATCCGTCGTGGAACATTCGATTTAAGCCTTAGATATTTAATATCACCCGCAATTCGAAAAGTTTGAGTTTGGCAAACCGGTCACCATAATCCCATTAATATACATCAGCAAATTAAGAATTATCTCCACGCGGTCAATCAGACGGCATGGCGACACGAGCTATCGAAAATGTTCATTTATGACGCCAACCGAACTCGTGATCTCATGAAAAATCGACCAAGGCGGCCCCTTCAGAAAGCCGAGATTGGAAAGATTCGATCCATCGAAGATGCGAAAATCGAAAGGGGGAAGAAGGGAAGAATCGAAGGTGGGATGGCGCGCGCCCCTTCCCTCCCTCCCTCCCATTTTCTTCTTTTTTCCGCCCATTTTTTCCCACCTTTTTTCCCTTTCCTCCTGGGCGGGGGTTTGGCGGGTGGCAATCTCGGTGAAACAATTCAAAAACGGGGGGCAGGCCCGTCATTTCCACAGTGTGAAAGCTAGGGTTTTTCGATTTTTAAGGATAAAAATTGGATCCGCCTGCGGTGTGTGTCGGTTCGGTTTCAATTTTTGCCTCTCCTTTCTCTCTCTAGACCCTCTCTCTCTCTCTCTCTCTCGCTTGCTCAGTGAGCGCTTGTCGGCTCCATTTTCAGCTCCCTTCCTCAAGATCGTCACTGACCCTCCTGCTCTCTCCCTCTGATCCCTCGGTTCCTGGGTTCGATTCGCTTCTTGCTCCGTCTTTTCCACTTGGGTCCGGCAGATCTCGCCGCGGGATCGCTTCTTGGACTCCCGATCCCGGGGGTGGTGGTGTCTCGCCGGTCGCCGGAGGGGGGTGGTGTGTTTCCTGGTGCTTCGCCGGCTTCCGGGAGCTGCTAGATCTTGCCGAGGGCCGACGCAAATGCCGGATCCGGGCGAAAAGGTTAGTGGGTCGGAGTGATCGCCGCTTCTTGCGAGCTCGTCCCATCGGGATCTCGGAATTCTCACGCCGTTTTGGGTTGGGTCTGTTGCAGGGATCGGCGGATTGTTCCGACGGAGCTTCGGCGGAGGGGAAGAAGACCTGCGCCGATTGCGGGACCTCCAAGACGCCTCTCTGGCGCGGCGGCCCAGCTGGCCCTAAGGTAAGCTGAACCGATCGGTCGATCCCGCTCGATCGGGCATGTTCCGATTCTCCTTCGACGCGGGTTTGTGATCGATCTGTGCTTTCGGTCCTTGCAGTCTCTGTGCAATGCGTGCGGGATCAGGAGCAGGAAGAAGAGGCGGGCCGTGATCGGCCTGAACAAAGTCGGGGTGGAGATCAAGAAGGCGAAGCGCAGCAGCAGCAGCTCCCTGAAGCGGAGGGTCTTGGCCTGGGGACGGGAGGTGTTGATGCAGAGACTGAGCGACGAGAGGCAGAGGACGAAGCTGGGAGAGGTGGAGCAAGCCGCCGTGCTCCTGATGGCCCTGTCGTACGGCTCCGTCTACGCCTAAAGATTCCATTAAAGATTTTAGGAATAAGCCGAAAGAAAGCTATTCAAGTTTCGACCTTTCCTCCTTCTAGGGTTCCTTTTTTTTTTCTTTCCCGGGGTGTCTGTCAGCTTTGTAGGCGGCGTGGGTGGAGATCGTCTTGTTCTTTTGTAATCTTTGAGTTTAGATCTGATGATGATGACTAACTGTTCTTGGGAGTAGATGGGTCGGTCGTTGAGTGTTAACATGTAGCAGCAGGGCAAAAAGATTCTGTAATGTGCTAACAATTTTTATATGATGTTTCTTACATTTGATTCCATTGTCAATGAGTTCTTGTTGCAGAAGATTCAAGATTCAGTCAAGCGAGCAGCAACACTTGTTCTCGCGCTGCTCGTCTGGTCTTTTTCCCCCCCGAATTTAGACGGTGATGATAGATAGGAAAAGAGGGGTAAAGGCTGTCGGGAGAGGGAAGATCAGACAAAAGATCTTTTGAGGGTGTGTTCTTGGCCACTTGCCCGCTAGGAAAAAAGATAAGGAAAAGGGAGGAATTAGGGCCTCACTTTGCAACGCATGGACAAGAACGCCGTATTACAATACAAAACACAAAGACATTAGTAATGGTTTGGTAGTGTTGTCCCTTCTCGCGCTCGCGCCCCGGGTGGATACATCAGGTGGCAGTGACTCGCGGCCGAATTCGTTCTCGGAAAAGTTTGACCCTTTTGTTTTTTCACTTCGGGTCTAGATCCTCGGTCGAAATTACATGCTGATAATAACGTGGGATCTGGTTTTTCATTTCTTGAACGAGCGATAAGATAGTAGCACGTTCGATAGAAGTGAGATCGGTACCAAAAGGTAAGGCCGTCTAGAGATCCCTCTCTATTCGGTGAATCCATTTTAGGAGATCTCGGTGGCTTTACTTTCCATGGAATTATACACGTGCAGTTTCACTCGTGTATTCCCGAGAGAGACGAGGAGTTTCGTTGATAGGCCTCATTTTTTTTTTAATAGTTGATTTTATTTCACGTGCTTGAGAGACAGAGGAGGAGTGCATATGGGAATCGGAAGATGAATAGAGTGAAGTGGACATCTTCCGGAGTCAGCATGCGTTGGTAGAAAAGTAGGGAAGTTGACATTGTACATCCTTTTCAACGGGAAAGTTATGGAAGGACAAAATGGCATATGCTCATATACTACAATTTTGAAAATTGGAACGGATGGTCGATATTCCGTTCGCTTGGCAGGAAATGAATAATTTGGAAAAGATCATTTTTTTAAAAGAATAATCGCTTATATAAGTTCAAATGATTAATAAATGAAATATGTTTTCACTATTGGTGACAATACATATCGAAACATTTTAGTGAACGATGAAAATATTTTCCGTTCATTTTGTTTTCCTTAGCTTAAGCAATATTAGCCACCATTTATTAAGAAAATGTTCCTTCCTTGTTCATTTTCCGCGAAATAAAGGCACCATGTTTCGCCAATACCGTACCTCCATGTGTTTGTGAGATATCATGCTCCGACCGTTGGACAATGAGTAGATAATCCTGCATTTGTAAGCGGAAGAAGGCGAATCCTGTCGAGGGCCCGTGATTCGAACTTTGCGCTCGATTGGATCATCAAGCGACTGACTCTCCGAAGTTTAAATCAGTATTTACAAATGTTGAAATGAAGTCGAAGAATGGAAGGTTTTTGGAGCAGTACTTTTGAATCTTAGTTTGACTGCTTATGCCCATTCATTGACCTATACATATGGCCATATCATATGCGCTTCATGCATGACTCCTGTTTTACATTCCTATTCTATTTTTTTCTTGTTTTTCAGTTTTTTTTTTGCATAATTAGCACTGAAATTCATGCACCTGCAAGATCGCTCGAATTTGTAGCCTACTGTTGGAATATCAAATCGGTCCTAAATTTATAATACGGATACCAATTCTGTCCTAGATTATTTAATTTTATCAATTTAATCCAAAATCTTTGTGCTAAATTTTGAAATAGCTCTTCTCATTGAAAATCGCTGGCGTGGCGGTGTGTCACTTAAGATAACTGGTGGTGACTGATCCACCACATCAATGGCTTCCAGTGAGAATTGACCGGAAAACTTACGTTGAAATTTCACACAAATGTGTATGGTTAGGTTGGCAAAACTTGAAAGTTTAGGACTGAATTAATATTCGCATAATAAATTTAGAACTGATCGAACAATTTCTAAACTCGAAACTTGTGTAAAACATGCCGTGATCGAATTACATCCTTGCTCAAAACAATCATAAACCGGGTCAATAATAGTAATCGACTATTTAATGCCTGTAATGCCTTTTTGGTCAAATGAATTTCTACCTTTATGAAGATTTCTCCTGTTGCTCTTCTTCTGGGAGTGATGGGGATCGTGAGTGCAAAAAGACATGGCACGAGTACGACCTGAGAAACGGACGGGCCATGGAGGGAGACACGACTGCATCTGATGTACTTTGCTACTTTGTAAATGCTGCAAAATGTCAACGGCATGGCCTGGCTTCTGTCCTTTCCAGCTGGATATATTTAAGCTTAAATATGTCCATTTCTTCGTTAAATAAAGCAGTTTAACAGGAACTCCGCCTCTTCACTCGATGACTAGAGCTTTTTACACGAGGAGATTTCGGTTAGATCGTATGTTAATGGGTTAGGACATTAAGGACTTGCGCGCGTTCTGTCGACAGTCTCTCTCGATACGACATTATCATGGCTTTTGTCGTATGTTCCCACCCTTTTAACACTAAATTATACGATACTTAAAAGGGTCTTCTAAATTGATCGACCGCATAATATTGATATTCTTTGGACCATGTTTGTATTTAGCTTTGACGAAGATAACACCAAAAGGAAACATGTGTGCTCTTGCTTCTATTGATGCTCAATAGAAGAGTCGATTCTAGTGAATGGTTCATAACAAGTTTATGAAAATATTGCAAAATCAATATATGGTTAAAAAAACTCTAGACTCAACTTCTTATTGATCCAAGTCATATCAAATTCTAAATTTAATCCCTACTTAATGATTTCAAATATGTTCTTTGGGTCAAATCTTAAATGTGAGAAGCACATTTTGTGGAAATATTTATGCATCGTTGCACGCTTAGATCATAAATCTCCGTCGATCTCCAGCCCACCGATCTAACGGTGGGGATTGATAAGAAATCTCTAGTACACCAGTATATTTTCATTTTACCAGGAAGAATACCCTAAAACGCCCTCGTGCACATCTCCCGTATTCCCTCAGTAAAGTTATAGAGTACTCAAGAAAGGTCCTTGAAAGCTTCAAGGATCACCTACTCATCTTTAATAATTCCTTGCAACATTTTGTCTTGAAAACCTCTGGACCATTTCATGGATCTCAATGTTATCCCTCCATCAACCGTAATTCATTTGAAAAATTTCCAGTAAAATTGACAAGGCAGCAAAACGAGACAAAGAGCAAACTATACTGCACAGCAAAATTTTCCATCAGTCATCAATCTTATTCAAATAGCACAACAAATAAACTATCGACGTTCCGTACAACCACAAATGGCAAAGGAAAGACAGATGAGCATCCCCGGAAAAGCCCATCTTTGTGTGTGACTCGTTTTCCTAAACTTCTAGCCAAAATTTAGGTTTCCTAGGTAAGAGAAGCGATAAATTAGTGATCAGGTTCGGGACTTCCAAGCCTTGGCCATCTTCTTGCCGAGATACCTCACAGCATTGAGACCACCAGTAGTCAGGAATCCCGAAACTGCCTGCCTCGCACTCGACATCAGCACGGTCCGCCGGAGAACCTTCTGCATGCACTTTGCCGCCTCTTCTCTCGAGCTGATCTTAACATCACGAACCACTCGACCTGCAAAGAGCATGCAAATAAATTTCAGGTAGGTTTTCTACCATTTTCAAGAGGCAGTAACTGCTTCCTTCATTAACTTATATCTGTGCTGTCTTCAAGCAGGATGCCGCGGTTGCACAAAAAAATGACAGTAAATACCACCGTTATAATCAGAAACCAATCAAGTATGCCGCATTCACACATGAAACTTAAGGCCAATAGGACATGTCTCATGTCTGCAATCGTATGCCACTATCGCAAGAAGGCAGGTCACGTTAATGATCCTTCAGAGATCTTCAGCTATCTTAAATGTTAAATTATCAAGACGATCTTGCAACTTTTAACACTTGATATAAAATCATCTCACTTTGATTAGTAATCATTCGACAACCAAGGATGACTATCTCCATCGTTGTGACAGAGTACAAAAAGATAAAGAAGAGTCATACCTAGAAATTCTGATGCATAATTTGCGATAAGTACAAGCCAACCAACTCCAAAAACAACTTCAGACCAAAAACAAAAACTCCAAAAACAACTGTACTAAAATGATACATCAAGGAGTACATCCCACTAGGGGTGATCGGTTCCAAGATGAGTTGGCACCCAACCTAGAACTGGGAACCTACCCTATGAACTTTGGTTCCAAAAAATTGGATCTGGCCCAGTTCTACCTGGAACAAGCCCATTTTAATGTTTTGGGTGAAAAGTAAAAATATCATAATAAAATATAAAGGTTGCATCATTTGACTATTAAAAATTATCCTTGGTCAAGCGGCAATTTGCCCCTATTGAAAACCATGGAACCGGCCTACCCAATGCTCAACGCTACATCCCACCCACCGAAAAACGAGAATTAAATAGCGTACCTGATTCAGCAATCCTTTTCTGCTCTCCCAACTTCATTCCCATGCGATTTCTCATTGCTTGCGGTAGCAAGGAAACAAGTGAACAGGTGGTGTATGAATCGATATCCTGGTCAAAGAGGAGTTCTGCTGGATCAGTTATGATTCAGCCCTCATAGCTCAATTAATTAAAATAATAAAGCGGTCTCAAATGTTGCTTCTTTGAAGATTAATTATGCACCTTAGGAAGGGAAACCTTCGAGTACATAAAAATCGATTTTCAATCTATGTTGCAGACAATCAGAACACATAAATTAACAACGACAGATGAAGGATATTTACAAACTTTTTCTTGATTGGAAATCAGTGCATGAAGAACCTCTACTTTCAGAAGTACAATTCATCTGGGTATGCTACGATCATCAAGTCAAGAAGTTACGCAAAAGAAAAAGGTTCCAAAATGGAGTTTTCAGGGACCAAAAACAGTTTCACGAAAAAAAGTTACCACATGGGTTACCTGTCTGCACTGCTACAGTCCAATATCATTAGTACTCCAAAAGAAAAACGAAAGCCAAAAAAGGTCAAAATATGAAACAACGGTAGATGAAAAAATATCAGAAAAAGACTACGTGGTTAAAGAAAAAGAGATAACATATCCTACTTCATTTAGAAATGAAAAAGGCTGTGAAAGAAATCGTCAGGTGCAACATGAATGTGAACAGATTCCAGACCTAGAGGAAAAATAGTGTTACTTGCTCTAAAGGCTAAATTTCATTTCACCACCTTCATCTGATGAAGACAGCACATAAAAACAAGGGACTCATCGCTTGAGATCACAGCTGAGCATCACTCCAGCTACAATTCTCTCTGTCTCTCAAGCAACATAAACACCAAGTACCAACTTTGGCCTATAAAACATAATTAGTGGGTGTGTCATTTCACTTTTGACTTTCAACTTTTGGCTTTTATGCTTAACATCTAAAGCTAGAGGTGTCACCTTATTAGTCAAACACCTAAACTCTTTACAAACATATCAAAATTGGCATCTAAGACACCACAAAAGGCTTCACAGTTTTTTATTAAATTAAAAATATCGATTAATTTTGGCTGCAAATTCAAATGTGGCTTATGGCATGCCTTTTCTGGCCATTATATTTAATCTTTTTGGCTAATACACGTGCAAACAGAAGACAGAAGAGAGGTGCATTACAAAGGACAGGAGAGGATAAGCTCAGACAGTGTGAACATTTAGTCGCTAACTTGCACATCACATAAATGTAGGATATAACTGCAATAATATTACTCATCAAACATTGAGTGTCTTCCCCCCGGTATGGACAATCATTGAGATTTCAGTTGGATATGAGTAAACAGCTGAAACTGCTTAACAAGACAGTAAAAGCAACTGCACCTGACATATATTTGCTTTATGACCACCGCATGATGAGAAGCTTATCATATTTTTTGTCTCATATTCCTCAAGAAATGGCTTGTACATAGACTGAAACAGACTGAATTGTCCTTGTACAATCTTCTTCACCTGAAATACATCATATATATAAACAACAGCAAATGCTCACAAATAGCGAATAAAAGAACCAGGATATGGAAAATCCTCAATACAAGCATAAAACATTTTACAAACGAACCCCATAAATTTACTTATCGCAAACTACCTCATCAAAAGTTCCAATTTTTACAAATTTAAAAAGGAACCAAGTATCCACTGAAAGTTGTGCCATTAGATGAGACAGAAGATACAATAATAAAAGTTGAAGGTAAAATTTCGCAAGTGTGCTACTGTCAAACTGTAGTCTATGAAGAATTGCAAAAGTCCGTAATTTATGGGAATCTAATGCAACTCTTAGCTACTAAAATGTTGGGAACTGAGCTCCCATAGGCCGAGAAAGTGCCATTTTGGGGGCAAGTCTTCAGTGAAAGTCAATTAATTTCAGATTGCATCTATCAATGCAATGTACATTCATGTGCCCTGGCGAAATTAGCCTCACCAATACAAGGGCTTCCCATGTTATTCCTCGAACTAGGATATGTCCTTTTCTTAATAAAAACACAGACAAGTGTTCCCAAGATATGATCTACAGGAATGCTTTACCTTATTCCTATCCTCTGCAAAAAGCATACGTAGGTCACCCATGTATGAGAGACTGCATATCTTGGCATAAAGGTCTTCCTGCGAAAAAAAATCAAATGTAAGGAAATGGACATTGAATTACAAAAAGCTGATAAAGAATGACAAAGAACTGAACCTCAGAAAATTCATGTGGCAAGAGGAGAAGAGCAGCCGAGACAGCAGCTCTCAGATTAGAAGAATTGACATTTTCAATGTCCAAGTTATCGAGCAATATGTGAACCTGCAAGATTTACCAAGTGCAATTAGAAACTAAATCAAACAAACTAGGTCAATGAGTCAGGAAAAAAGTAATTTTCAGTCAACAAAAGACTTAGAACTGACGGTCAAATCAAGTCCACGTTGCAACATCAACAACAACCACCAACGTAATGCCACTGATGAGATCATCTATGTGGATTGAAACCCTTTTTTGTGTCAAATCCTCAGTAAGCATTAAACAAATCGCTCATTATTGTCTCCTCCCACGTCTTTTTAGACCTTCTCTACCTCTTTTTAACAAGTCCACATAATAAACAAATAAAAGAGATCAAACCAGCTATTGCATGCACCAATCGCAGGCATTACTCTTTTACTTTAGGACAAAGAACTAGAGATACAGCACAAAAGTACTCATTGCACAAAATCAGAAAAACACAGTCTTCTTTTGTCAAATTATGATGTTTGTATAAGTTTCAATTATCCATGTGAATTCAAAAGAATGGCAATCATGTCAAAACTACTTTTAAGGTGTCCAAATCATCAAGGTTGCCTGATAATAAATAAATATAAAATTGCAATACCTATTCCCACTCCAATCAATACCTCAACAGATACTGATGTCTTTTCTCTTAGATATTATAATGTATAATTAGCTCAAAAGCTTCATCAGAAAAATGATCTGCAACAAAACTAAGTAAATAGGACATGGTTAAATGCACTCTATGCTGCAATAAAAAAAGATGCCTTCCTTGTTGACGGAGGAAGCATCAAGAAGACAAGGCAAGCTAGACTGATCGAATGCACTCAATATACATGCACCAGGTGCTCTCACAACATTATTAATCGATTACGGCATTCCAATCATTTAGTAAAATGCTTTACTTTGTGCCTTGCTAACATTTATTCTTCTCAACAAAGTTTACTTGAGATTATCAAACTCACAATAGAAAAGATTTGAGAGAACAAAAAACAGTACAGAGAAACACCGCAGGTTCAATGTTTTAGTTGTCTATGCCCCAGACTATATGTATCTTACCAATTGACTTCAAGAGTTTAGGGTCAAGGGTAAAGTTTGCACGTAATTCGGGCAGCAACCAGCAAACATGACCTATTACTTCTACAAGAATAAGCAAGCATCTCCTTTGAAGGTGTGTTCATCTTCATTGATACTTGCTCACAAATATTTCCATGTTACCAAATAAAATGATAACACCAATGAAAGCAAAAGGAAAAATATCTTTTTCCTGGTTCGATATTAAATGTTGAAATTATTGCAGGAACCTTTCTCTAAATTCAAATTAACAGAACGACTTTCTCTTAGTACCATTACCCTTCATTTCCGCAATCTCTGCCCACCACGAAAATGAAATAAATGATGTGGCAGATTTATGTAGAGTGCTTGAATGGGCTCACTAACTTATATAACCACTTAGTTTTGCCACATCATTTGGTAAATCTATTTAGTATCTGAGTCATTGTATGTATAGCATTACTCCACAAAAATAAAGAAATGAAATTTTAAAAAAAAGAAAAATTCAATAATGGCTACAAATGGTTATCGATAAACGCCCAGGCATCATCAACTTAAAGCATTGCAAATAGCACCTTCCAAACTCATTTCTACATTGTTTCTGATTAAAGAATTCATAAAGGAACATGCTCTGGTTCCATCTCACCAAAACATGAAGAGAAAATAATGTCATAAAAATCAGCAGAATGGCAAGTAAAGGAAGCAAATGCATCAGCAAAAGACAAAAACATACTGGTTTTTGCAGTCGACCACTCAAGTAGAATCTGTCCCACTTGAGTACATCCTCTAGCAGGTCGTGCATCCGAACGACTCCATACTTGAGCATCTAGTCAAAAGTACCTAAATGTGAGGCACTACACAATCATTGATATGTTAAACATGAATGAATGTTTTTTTTTTTGATAACCAACATGAATGAATGTTAAAGCTCGCTATACTAAACAAAAGCTTCTATAGTGAAAGAATCGGGGATGTTTAGGCTCCATAGTAAGTAGTACCTTATCATTCCAAGTAACAAAAGGGTTGAAATGAACCCCAACACCAATTTCATCTGCAATTTCCGTAATCTAACATAAAAAACAAGGGTTTTTCGGTAAGACCTTTTTTTTTGCACAAGCAATCAAGCATTGGAGAGAGAGAGAGAGATAGAGAGATACCAGTTTTGCCCCACCAACATGGACCATCCAGGAAGCATAGTGATCTCGATTCCGTTTGAGATTCTAAGACATGCCAAGAGAACTGAAGCTATGAAGAATTCAGATAATCTTCCACGTATTAAAAGAAATGTAGAACACATTGCACCTTCAACTGTACCTCAGCATGCCACTGCAAAGGATCTGATACTCCAAGAATGTAATCCACCATGGATGACTGAAAATTCAAATTCACGCGCAAATGTAAAAACAACTCGCATGTCTTTGAAACCATACACTGGGACAGCAAAACAGACAACCTCTAACCTTGTCCCGATTGTCAGGATGCAGGGTCGATCCATAGACACAGGAAAACTCCACCGGCGGAAGCACTTCTAGAAAGCCGGCGAGTTCGTCTCTTTTCACTTCCTCAGCACCCGCCATCGAGCGCGAATCCTCACATTCAGAGAATGCAGACCAAGCTATATGGTGCAGGAAGAACGAATTTCTGGATAATTAAGCCAAAGCGTGAAGTTTTAGGGACATTTCTCAAATGGGTTGATCTCAAAACGCCTTCGAAGCGTGCGCCATTGCGCGCTCTGGGTTTACAGACAGGCGCGAGGCGGAGGGACTCGCGTGGGGGGCAACGGTGTCCCGCGGAGCCCCGCCCCGTCGCGGGCGAAAATCCCAGCAAGAGGAACAGACGAGAGACGAAGCGGCGCCTTGAAAGAGCCGCGGAAACCGGGGAGAGACGGGGAGAGGCGAAGCGGGGACCAGACTTCAGAGGCCGAGGTCCCGGCTACTACGTCGGCAAGGGCCGCCCGCGCACGTGGCGCCGCTGCGTACCGCCGGTCGAAGATGGCGAGCGAGCGCCGGGGCTTAAGCCGCCGCGAGACGAAGCGGAGTCCGGCGGAAGAGAGGCCGGAAGCTACGGCGTCGACGGAGCAACGATCGAGCTCCGATTCCCGAGGTCTCGCTCTCCGTTCGGCGGCGTTCCGTTGATGAAAGAGAGAAGAAGAAGAAGAAGAAGCAGCACGAAATAGATTAATGGGCTTGGGCTTTTTCTTGGACTTGGGCTTGGGCCTCTGTTTTCTTTTAGAATAAGGCTATGTAATCTAGATCCTAATTCCTAAGGCTTAAATCACTTATATTTTACTTTTTCAGCAAATGGTCGAGATAATTATCTAGAAAACTTAATTTATTTTACTGAGAATTTTTAAATAAATTTTCTGCATATTTTGCTAAGTTCCTTTCATTTATTCTCCCAAATTACTTTTTTTCTTTTACATTACAGACAAATTTATGGAAACGAGACTTTAAAAAAAAGTAATTTTACTGATTCGACAATGTTAACGAATGCACTCAACCATCTGTAACGACATGAAGTTCTGGACCCGCTTTCCACCCGAACCATCACGAGTACTCTTACAATTCTTGGATTTCAAGATTGTTTCGCGTTGTCAATTAAAATTGAATCCACGACAATCAAAATGCGACTCTGATGGATTCGAATATGTTCGATGCCATCGTAATTCATATACGAGTATTATTAGGCCCCATTTATTTTGCAGAAAATAAATAATTTGAAAAATATTTTTCTAAAAATAATCGATTGAAATAATTAGTCAGTAATTTTTTTTTCATTATCGATAACAATTAGTGTCTGAATATCTTTTTAAACGATAAAAATATTTTTCGTTCATGCATTTCTGTAAACTATTCAATAGATCATTTTTTTTTTCAAAATGTTAGCTGAATTATTCATTATCCACTAAATAAATAAATACACTCTTAAACACATGTTAGATTTCCTGGATCGCGATTCAATCCTAGAAAGCCGGAACGAGAGTAAAACGTGTAGCAATGGAAGCTAGTCTCCCTTTTGTGTGGTCAACAAATTAGTCAACTTGAGAGTTTCATGTATTTGGATATTCATTGGTGGAATACATCTGAAAAATACATTTCAAGATATTTTCTCTTTATCCATTATTAAATGCAATTTTAAGAAGTGATAAATAGTGTATTTATTCACGAAATTAACAATGCTTCAAATTTCAACAAAAAAAAACAATGCTTCAAATTACGAGCATTGTTCGTATAGTAAGATATTCGAGAATAGATGCAAATTTTACTCACCCATCAGCCAAACGTAAACGAACCTGCTTTCACTCACAGAGATTTGTCATTTTGACTTAATTTTAAATTAGAAGGAACCTTTTTTTTTTCAAATTAAAATCACTTAGTTAAGCCCGAAAAGATAAATGTTTGGGATGGGAAGGATTATATAAATGAGTGGCGTTTTTTCCACTTCTCCTTTGGCTTAGAGACTCATTTTATTTGTGTTTTGACCATATTATTTTTTGTGGGGCCCACCATTTTTTTTATAAAACTTTACAAAAGTGATCCTTTTTTGTTATTTGATCAACTCTTTTTATTTTGTTTCTTTTTTTTTTCATTACGAGTCTCACTTTCCTTCTTCTTCTTCTTCTTTTTCCACCACATCAGCTCTTGCAAATCGTTTTTGTGTTTTCTCTCTTGCAAGCCATTCTCTTCTTTCTACGCCTCTCACTCCTTTTTCTTCTTCTTCTTCTACTACAAATCTCTCTTGCATCTGCAATCCCAAAAGAATTACTTACTTCAACAATCAGCGACCTCCTCATTCACTATTGAAAGTACAGTTCTGACGAAAGTTTGTATTTTTCCTTCTTAGTTTTCTTGGTCTTGAATCATGCTCAGTTGCTATTGAGTGTTTCTTGATATTTTTTGTTAAAAGTGAATTTGAGTTTTGGGTCGTGGAAATGCTTGATCTTATATTTCAATCCTGTGTTTAGAGTGCAGAGTGCATTAAAACAATGTTTGTGAATTAATTGTGCAGTTGCCATACTCGCGTCTTGTAGACTTTTGCTCCTTCTGGGTTCAATTTCTTACTATGGTTTTCACAAGTTCTTCATCATCAATTTTTCAATGTTGTCATTACTTCTCATTAATTGACTTGTTGGAAATAATGATATAGGAAATGCTTAATCCGGTTGTTTGATCTCAAGGGAAATTGAGTAATCTATTTTCTTCGACAACAATGGAGGCCAAAATTTTTTCGATTTCTCAAGATTGTAGGTGTTGGGTTAAAATCTAGAGTAGAGGCTAAAGGATGCCTCTTGTATCTAAAATTAGGCTACATTCAAGGTAGATTTGACTGCTCCTCCAATAGTGCATGTCTTTTGCTTTAAGAACAAATATGACCTATTGTACCGAATCGACCACAATGTGGTCTACTATTTTGTTGCCTTCGTGCGGTGGAGAAAAACAGCTTGCTGGGGAGGTTACCAGTAAGCTAAATGCCCGTGCCAACGAAAGTGTGGAGAACAATAGGATTGGCATCATAGAAAAAAAATAGAGGACGACCAGTTTGGGGAAGACGAAGAAAGAGTGGCGGTGTAGAACTGAGTTGTCAAAGGTGTAGAAACAACAAAAAAAAAAGAAGGAAAGTGGGACGCATATCGAAAAAAAGAAGAAACAAAATAAAAAGTGTTGACCAAATAATATAAAATGAATCGCTTTTGTAGAGTTGTACAAGAAGTGATAAGCCCTACAAGGGATAATATAGTCAAAACACAAGAAAATGGAGTGTCTAAGCCAAAGAAACAATGGAAAAAGCACTACTCTATAGAAATTTATATTTATCGGTGACATACATTCAAAAACACATTTAAATATATATTTTTTGGCCTTTTTTTCATTTAGGCTCCGCTCGTTTCGTGAAAAATGAGCGCTTCGGAAAATATGTTCCAAAAAACGCCTATGGTATAGCTTGGTACAAATAGCCAATGAATTTTTCTTATTATCGATAATAATTTATATCTAAATATTTTTTCGTGGATCATGAAAATATTCTCGTTCTTTTATTTTTATAAACAACACAAGTGATTATTTTTAGGAAAATATTCTTTAAATTATTTATCTTTCACGAAATAAATCCAATCTAAATGGAAAAGAAAAGCCGAAAAAAAAAGAAGAAAGGCGTGGTCGGCCCAAGAAATCGTGATCAAAACCAAGATTTTACACCCAACCAAAAAAACAAAAAAAAAACCAATATTTTACACTTTTAGGCAGCTTCCGCTCTCTTTGCCCTCAAATCCAAATCATTGCATCTTGGAACCTTGGGGACACACCCCACTAAATGCTTTTACTACTTTCTCGTGATCACGAGAATGATGGGAGGCCCCATTTCGAAACGACCCCGTTTCGTCGCGGATTCAAATTCGAGAGACCCGGATATATACTTCGAACCCAAGTCCAATTCGAGTCGGGATTTGGCTGAAAGTCCCATACAGAGCTCGGTTAAATGTATGGGATTCGCGAGTTTCTTTTTTCTTACCGTATGATACAAAATCGATGCGTGTTTCAATATGAACTGAACGATAAATCATCTCAAAACATGCAAGTCACAACTACTTTCACAATTTTGTAGTAACATTCGCGATCGAATTCGAATCTTGATTTACCCGTCAAAAAGAATCCCGAACCGATGTCAAGGCCTACGGCCTTTTCAGTGAGATCCAAAACCCCGTTCTATGACTCGATTTTTATCGTGCCGCCAATTTTTAAAGTCCCAGTCAGACAAGTCTCTACGCGAAGTAGCAAATATATAAGGCACAGATTGGCTAGCGATTCGCTCGAGACATGGGCCGGAACTTGTCTACTCATGAAAGATAAACGACCATTTTACCACATGATAACTGTCCTACCGCTAATAGATTCTATTTTGCCTCCCTATCGTCACGAACCGGGTCTTGCACTTTGACCGTAGATGCCATGAAAAAACAGTAACATAATTCGGCGAAGGGACAAGCACGATATTACAAATGTTAGAACCCGTTATTAAAACTAGTTCACTCAATGGACTTGGCAAAACTACATTGAATCTATAGTGCCACTTATTTCAACCCTAAATTTTAAAATTTCTCACATCATTGAGCGAGGTAGGTTTTGCTGAGAGGTGGTCTTAGCTATTCTCTAGCGTTACCAAATAAAGAATATGACCAAACAAAGCATGTGCACATCATCAGCTTCCATGACCATAAAGATACCTGAAAAATTCGGTTCTAAACAGTGGCCAAATAACAAAAGTTGCAGAATCATCGAGCAACTCCCCTGTAGCCAACAGTCCCTACCCTACCACTGATTCAGTTCAGCCAAAGTGAAAAGGCATACTAATTGCCATTTGCCTAGTGGGGTGAACCCTTTCATGATTGCAGTGCAAGAATATGACCACTCTCTCTCTCTCTATCACTCACTTTATTGCCACGGTAACCAAACAAAAGATGGGGTACAATTTAATGTTCAAATTGCAAATCATCACTCTACACATCATCTTCGAGAAGAGAGAATACAGAGAGTAAATTCTGGAAACTAGTCACTATTCAATGGCTCCTCTCTGTCTCTGCTCCTGTCCATCTCGTGATCGGTGATCCTGGGCCCACGGAAGAAGGGCAATTCTTGCAAACAACTGAGCCTGAAACTGCGGTACATTGTCTCATCTGCAATTCGCCTGGTCTGCCCATAACTCGCTTCCTCAAATCATAGCAACAAAACCAGAGCCACACCAACTCCGCCTAGCAAGACTGAGCTTATGGCCAAGTGGGCATTTGTAGCAGGAGAGCTGGACCTAGCAGGAGGAGGGGTGTGGTAGAAAAACGGGAAATATGGCACGATCGGGTTCGGTGGTGGCGGCCCCGGGTAGTTCTGGTAATTGGGTGGAGGGTAATAGTAGTACCCGCCTCCGCCATATGGCGGTGGGGGATAGTACTTGTAGGAGGGCTGGGAGGGCGGTGGAGGAGGGTAGTAGTAGGCCCTGCCGGAGCTCGGTGGAGGCAGAGACGGTGGCACTGGTGGTGGTGGAACTTTGTTACAAGGGTTGTCACAGGCAGAGCACATTGTGCACTCAATTTGGTATTTGGATGATGTGGTGGGGGTTGATGTGGAGTTGTTCATGGTGGGTGACTCTGAAGAGGACATGTTGGTGGCTAGTGATAGGGGAGTGAGAGCCAATAGGAGCAGGAGGGTGGTGCTCCGAAAGACTGCCATTTCTGGGAAAAGAATTGGCCACGAGAGAGTGTGTGAAGTGCAGGGGAAGTGAAACTTTGAGAGCTTCAATGTGGGAATGTGATGATGGAATGGAAAAGCAGAACTGAGAGACAGAGAGACAGAGAGGAGTGTGCAGTAGTGCAGACTGAAGCGTGCCCCTTATCTTTGAAGCTAGGCCATATCTTTATGGGGTGAGGAA
Source organism: Syzygium aqueum (assembly GCA_031216185.1). Lineage (NCBI taxonomy): Eukaryota > Viridiplantae > Streptophyta > Magnoliopsida > Myrtales > Myrtaceae > Syzygium > Syzygium aqueum. The sequence goes on from CM062231.1 coordinate 2,442,100, forward strand.
GTGAGAAAAAGGTTAAAAACTCACGGAAAAGAAAAGGGGAAGTCTGGTGCTAAAAGGATGGATGATACCCATACGTATTACTTTGCCACTGGGGACAGCCACACATTTTCAACAGTATGGGGCTGGTAGGGCCTCTCATGGTTCCCGAGGATTCATGGCTCGATCGTAACAACGTGTATTCTGCCGTAATTTTATGGATTACCGTCACATATAAACGGCGACTATCGACCTCGCCAACCGTAAAGGAATGGAACTAGTAAATTGATGACATCTAGCCCAGCGATGCTTCGAGGGCAGCTCACAAAGGTGGTTGCCCCTAACCGTCTTGACGTTTAGTGTGATCTTTCGCATGTCCCAACAAAGCTCAAGTTTGCTATCAATGTTCTCTAGCTACTCCCAGGCTCAGTCGAGTAGTGGCTTCACAATTTCTCTTATCATAACGAGAGAAGTAGCTTTCATGCTTCCTGCAAGGCCACTTCGAGGGACCAGTGTATGAGAACAGCAGACATAATCTGTGGAGGACAATCCAATTGTTAACATCACCAAAACATCACCATTTGTTTGGTCACAGAATAAACCAAACCATCGCCATTTGAGGTTGCTAACATGCTCTTCTTTCGTTCTCCTAGCCCCCCCATTCTGAACATCCTTTCTCATTTTGATTCATCTATTGAAGTGGACAAGGATAAGTATCCCTTTAATTCGTTTGAACCAAAAGCTGGAATGCAACCCCTTTGAACCAAATATACCACTCAGCAATGGTAACATCCCCACGAAGCACATACCCTTCACATACTCTACTTCTTTGTCCAAAGCGAAAACGAGTCTCAGAATCAATACGAGCACACCACAATATGATCAGCATGAGAAAGAAAGATGAATAGAAACGAACTGCAGGCCACAGTGAATTTCTCACTGGCCATTACCATCAGCGATCTGAATCCTACACTCAACTCGGTCGACCATCCAGGAAAACTGCACGTGCTTCCCTGCCCGTTCTTCAGCCGCGCCGTCTGTTCCGTGCTCCGCTTCTATCTCGTCCAGAGAAGCTTTCTTCCGATTCCCTCCAGATCTCAGTGAGCACGGACATTATGATATCCTCTCCGGAAGTAGGAAGAGCACCCTGAGTTGGCAAGCTAGCCATTGAGCATGGAGCACCATCGAGTCCTCTTATCTGACTGCAGCCATGGAATTGGCTGATGTGCTGGGATAGTTGCAGGGGAGAGACTTGGTGTCGCTGATGATGGAGGAGGACTTAGAGAGGGGGTGCCATTAGAATTTAGGGAGCCACGGAGGCAGAAGACCTGGTGCAATAGCCTGTGAGTCGGAATGAACACGGCTACTGTTGGAAGTGGTGACTGGATTCAACCGCTTTTTCGCTAGTTTCTTGGCAAAGTTCCAATATGCGATCGTGTTCCCGTCTTCGATTGGCAAGGCATTCTTGTTCTCCTTACGCTCTCTTTTGCTGTTACTCTTAGAACACCTCCCACCACTTCTCCACTCTCTTAGCTGTACGGCCAGGGACCTCAGCATCAATCTTCTTCCCATTTGTTGCCATGATTCGCCTGAAGCTCGACGACGAGGTGCTGCTCTTCTTCAGAGCGGGATCCCTTCGTTATACCAGGTTGCAGGCAGTTCTTTCACCTCTCCAAGCAGGACTTTGGCATCACAGTCCAAGCAGGCTTGGTAGTAGTCTGTCTTTTCAATTCTGTTTAGTAGGGTTATAAGTTCTGACTTTGTTTTAGTTTCAGCATAGTACTATAATTGTTCGTCAATTTATCATAATGCACACTGTTATTTTAGTCAATTTTCTATGTAAAATTAAAGATGGAACATGACCAATCTTATGATAAATATCTAGAAGCGAGAAAATAATAGTGTCTTGAGGAATTACATTTTTTGTCGTTTCTGTCAAAAAATCATTAGTATTTTGTAGCGACTTATCCTCGAAAAGTACTGCAAGGATATACATTTAGCATGGTCTTTTTCTTCGATCTTTTTAGCTAAGCTTAACTATAGAGATATCATTAAAATAGTCCGAGACACCATTTGTTTTTATTGGGAATCTACGTGTGACATGTTGCTATGCTAGGTAATAACTTGCTTTTATGGGAAAAAAAAAGATCTGCAGCCTTTTTTACCATGTAAGTTTTGAAGTACATGGATGATTTTGAAAGATGCAATTTTCATATCCGTACAAACGCTACGAAACACGCTTTTTATTAATTTCGTGTTAAAGATAAACAATGGATGTAAAATCGAATATTTAATGAATCAACTACTTTGCTACTTCAAAGTTGTGTACTCATATGGCGGACCGCAATTATGTCGCATTTTGTTACGCCGATTGTTCCACATAAGGAGGCGAACTGGTCGTGATTTCTTAACCTTTTTTTGTTTTTTATTCTGAAGCAAGCCCTAATTAGTAGATTATTTCTTTCTTTTAATGTTGGAAACCTCCACTTGTAGGGAATAAAAGAAACCAGAAGAAAGAAGAAGAAATAACCGGTTCCGAGACCGACCTTGGAATCGGACGAGACTAGGTAGCCAATTTCCGATTCCACAAGCTGGTCAACCCTAACAGAAGCTAGATGTGTGAGCTAAACGAGGAGCGACATGATTGGTCATGCCGGTGCAATTTGCATGCTACCCTTGGGAACAATCATATGAGGGGAGAACCGGTCCGTTTCTATTGAAAAAATGTCTCAAATCTGAGCACGAAGAGGAAAGTTTCTTATTTTATATAGGTTTCCTAGTTGGAGAAATAATCCAATTCCTGTCTATATAAAAGAAGTGGGTGTTCTTTGTGAAAACTATCAAAGAGGAGCTTACATTTGTCAATTACACCCCGAAGCAATAGAGTGTTGAAACCAATTAAATCTTGTCAATAAGATTTAGAAATTCTTTCGAAAGATTGAGAGATTATTTTGTAAGGAATTAAGAGTTATTTGGTACAGTTGAGGATTAGAAAACACCGAAAGCGTTTGAGTGACTCGAGTGTTATTCCAATCTCCGTTTTATCGCTCGATCCATACTGAAATCTTTTGCTGCTCTCCTCATAAATAGCCGTGTAAATTCGGTGCCCGACTCATTTTCCTGTCGTCGCTTGCTTCCGTAGCATGCCCGGTAGGGGTGTCAGAACCGAACCGAAAAACCGAATCGAGATACGAACCGAACCGAATCGAGCCGAAAATTTCGTGCATTTCGGTTCGATTTCGGTTCGGATCATCAAAATAAACCAATTTTTCTCTTCGGTTCGGTTTATTTCGGTTCGGTTCGAATCGAACCGAATTAAAACGGTTTGTGGCTATTTTTCCCTCTCTCTTTCCTTCTCTCTCCTCTCTCCTCTCTCTCTTTGCTTAATGAACTTGAAACCGAAAACCGATCCGAACCAAACCGAACCAAATCGAGTTTTCGGTTCGGTTCAAATTCGGTTCGATTCAATGGGGCACCCTTAATAGTTCGGTTCGATTCGGTTTTCGCGAAAAATCGAACCGAATCGAACCATTTACACTCCTAATGCCCGGTGCCGCACGGGTCCGTCCTCCACCGGCGAAAATGTCAACGGACCGGGGCCAAGCACATGCTTCCTAGGGTGGATCGGTACCATGTATTGATTTTTTCCCCAAGATGCGCTAGCCCACCAACGCCGGTCAACTTAGGATTTTTATAAATGCGCAATTGAGATAGACGTTCACAATTATGCAGTTGGTGGGTGGGCGGGGGGGAAACGCTCTTGCAATTCGAACCGAAATCGCGCCATCGAAGCTTCCATCAACCTTCTCTATCGACAGCGACATCGCCCTTTTCCTCCGCCAATCGCTCGCCTCGTCCCGAAAAGCAAACGTAAAAACAAAAAAACGAGAAGAAAACGAAGCGCGTCTCGATCGTCGCAGCGACCGTTTCAATTTCGAACGTAACGTGAGCAGCCCATCCCATGTCGAGATTGGAAGGCTGGAGTTCGTGACACGAATCGAACTCGAGATGCCCTTTGTTTAGGACGGTAAGTTATATCGATTGAAATCACGGGGGCAGCGCGATTTCTCGGTGCTTGGGAGGACATTTCTCGGTGGAGAGGCGAAGCCGGCCTCGCGCGTCCGTTCGATGGTGATGCCAGGATGGTAAAAATGATTCGATGGATGGCGATATGGAAAGCAGATGGAACATCTACGAAGAAGAAGTAAGAGAAAAAGATCGTTAGATGAGGATTTGGATCTTTTTAGATTCCATTTATTTCACGAAAAAACGAATGATTTAAGAAAATATTTTTCGGAAAAATGGTAATTTATATCGCTTACAAAAATAAATGAACGGAATGTATTTTCGTTATTCAAAAAATTATTTGGACATAAATTGTTGTGAATTATGAAAAAAAAAATTTCGTTAACTAATTATTTCAAACAATTATTTTTAGGAAATGTCCGCCAAATCATTTATTTCTCGCGAAATAAATGAAACGTTAATTTATGCGTCAAGGTACAAGCATTATCGCTTTTGATAGAGTTTCATGAAGTTATTTTGATGAGGGATGGAACATGACCGTTTTTTTGTGCGATAGAAAAACACGATCGTTTTAATGATTCAATTTTTGACAAACACATATTGTTAATTGCCTGTCATCAATTTAGGAATATCTAGTCAATCGAAATCGAAATCTACATATTTGGGAATCCGTATCAACTTAGATATATCTAATAAATGTACGGAGGCCAAAAGATTTAATCAATATATACATTTTTGTTCACCGACCCGTCATAAACTCGAAATTCACACTTAAACATCGATACGGATGCATATGAATCCGCGAAAATCTTCGTGCTCGGGCTAAAATAAAAATCGTCCGGGTAACAGAAAAAAGAGAAAAAGAAAAAGGGGTTATCTACTAGGATAGGTTGAAATCATCTTAGGAAATGGAAATTCCCATGGACTTTGTTCTATAAAATCAGCAAAGATTATGATACGAGTACGTTAATGACGACATTGATTAGCGATGTCCAAATCAGAGATTAAGGGGGAAGCCACCCGAAAAACCGAGTCGTTTGAATTTCGAACAGCTCGCAGGAAAATGGACATCTCTCTCTCTCTCTCTCTAGGAAACGCAAGCTGTCCCACTCTCTCTCCTACGCGTTCACGCCTTCTTTTCACACTCTCCTTCTCTCTCTACAAAAACCTCGGCCACCATCTCTCTCTCTCTCTCGCTCTGTGTCTGTTCTTGTTCTTGTTCTTGTTCTTCTGATGCGTGTTCAAAGCTTCGAACTTTACCAGAAACGTGTTCAAAGCTTCGGACTTTACCGGAAACCCATCGGCGCAATGCCCACCCTCGTCCCCATCCTCCTCGTCCTGGCCGCCGCCGCCGCCGCGCCCTTCTGCGCCTCCCAGACCGCCGCCATCGCGCCGTCGCCCGCCTCCGACGCGTGCAACGGCGTCTTCCTCTCCTACTCCTATACCGGCGGGTCCCAGCTCCCGCCGACGAACGCGACCCACCAGGCATACCGCTTCCAGTCCACGCTCACCGTCCTCAACAACGGGGCCGACGACCTCAAGTCCTGGATGGTCTCCGTCGGGTTCCAGCACGACGAGCTCCTGGTCTCCGCCTCGAACGCCGTCCTGGCCGACGGGTCGTCCATGCCCGCCAGCGTCGGGAACGGCACCGTCTTCGCGGGGTACCCGACGACCGATCTGAAGACGGCGATCGAGACGGCGGGCGATCTCACGCAGATGCAGGTGCAGGTCCAGCTGGTGGGGACGCAGTTCGGGGTGAAGTCGCCGGACGTGCCGATGCCGTCGAATATCTCGTTGGCGAACGATGGGTTCGCGTGTCCCGCGCCTACTCTGCAGGGTGAGTGATTGCACCATTTTCGCTGATTTGTGTTTGCCTCTCTGTTTCGAGCTTGATGTGCTTTCTTATGTTTTCTTGTCGATGAGCACGTATTGTTGACCTCTTACCTGGTGAACTCTATCAATGGAACTTTTGGTCGTTGGGGGCTAAGTGAAGGATCGGTGGTTTTTGGTAGGATGGATTGGTTGGTACTAAGGTTTCTTGAACACTTCATTGGGACAATGTGATTGGATCTTGTCCTTTGAGGTTCGATGTGGTGTCATGTCCTGGATTTTTGGGAAACTATGTTGGGTATGACGGCACACATAGGATGGCGATCCTTTTACTTGAGATCTTGTGGAAGAGGACTGTTGCCGCTTTTGATTGTGCACTAGTTCATCCGAAGAAGAAAATTCATCTTTGATTTTCTCTGTAGATTTTACAATTTTCAACTTGTTTCATTCGACGATGCAGAAGGCTGATATCTTTGGTATTAAGAGGTCATACTGTGGGGTTTCTGTGCTTTTTAAGAAATAGCTCTGTTAGCATATTTGTGTCTATCTATTGTGTTGGAGGAGGAGTTGAAACGTGTGTGGAATGCTTGGCAGGATTACCTTTGAGCGGATCCCGTAATGAAACCAAATTTCCCTCATTTTCAATAATGGAAGCGGTGCCATATTGCTTAATTATATGGGATGCGTTTCTGTTGATCGTTTGCGAGTATGTAGTCACCCTTAATGTCAAGAAAAAGGTTTTAATTCTCGATGTGGTTGTTGCAGGCAAGAGCGAGATGCAAGTGTGCTGCACCAAGGACACCAACTTCAAGGCCAACATCACCGTTGGCGATGGCTTTCTTTCCCGTAAAAGTGGCGATCTAACGATCATGTACGATGTTATTAGAACATATGACTCGTCCTACTGGGCACAGGTCACCATTGCCAACCACAACCCACTTGGTCGTCTTGATAACTGGAAATTGAGCTGGGATTGGATGAGGGATGAGTTCATCTACACGATGAAAGGCGCTTATCCGCATGTTGTCGACTCTAGTGACTGCATATTTGGCATCCAGGGCACATACTACCAGAGCCTGGATTTCTCGAATGTATTGAATTGTGAGAAGCGGCCAACCATAATTGATTTGCCTCCAACCAAGGCCAATGACACCACGCTCGGTTTGATTCCTAATTGTTGTAGAAATGGCACCATCTTGCCACCGTCAATGGACCCGAGCAAGTCAACGTCGGTGTTCCAGATGCAGGTCTACAAAATGCCACCAGATCTCAACAGATCGGCGCTCTCGCCTCCACAGAATTGGCAGATCAACGGCACGCTGAATCCCGACTACCAGTGTGGTCAACCCATTCGAGTGAGCCCAAGCCAGTTCCCAGACCCTAGTGGCTTACCCTCCAACACTACTGCAGTTGCCAGCTGGCAGGTGGTGTGCAATATCACTCAAGCCAAGGGGTCGAGCCCTAGATGTTGCGTGTCATTCTCTTCATACTACAATGAGTCCATTGTCCCATGCCAAACTTGCGCGTGCGGGTGCCCTAGCAGCACCAGCCAAACTTGTAGCGCCACAGCTCCAGCCATTCTTCTTCCATCAGAGGCTCTTCTGGTTCCTTTCGAGAATCGTTCAGCGTTGGCACTTGCTTGGGCTGATCTGAACCATCGCACAGTGCCCAATCCACTTCCTTGTGGTGATAACTGCGGGGTCAGCATCAATTGGCATGTGTACACTGACTACACCAAAGGTTGGACTGCGAGGGTCACAATCTTCAACTGGGACGAGACCTCTTTCCCTGATTGGTTCGCTGCGGTGCAAATGGATAAAGCTGCACCAGGGTTTGAAAAGGCATACTCGTTCAATGGGACCATGTTGGAAATTGGTGGCGCTAATAATACCATCCTCTTGCAAGGACTCCCGGGATTGAACTATCTTGTAGCAGAAACTGATGGAGCTAATCCACAGAAGGACCCTAGGGTCCCTGGGAAACAACAGTCTGTGATGTCATTTACCAAGAAAAATATTGCTGGGATAAACGTGCCGGGAGGAGATGGCTTTCCGACTAAAGTGTTCTTTAACGGAGACGAGTGCGCGCTTCCTTCTTTTTACCCAAGCAGTGGAAGCCGATCAATGTCAAACATAGTCTACTCAGTCCTTGTAGCATCAGTTCTGTTCAAGTTGATGCATCGATAGCAGGACAAGGACCGAATCATGTGTGGCTGCAGATTCTTTATATTCTTTCAGTGGACTGTCACTGTATACACCTTACCGGGTGGTTCCGAATTCTCACTCTTTTACTTTGCTGAGAAGACCGTTTGCACACACTGCAATTGTCATCTGCAGGTTGAAAGAATGTTGTAACTCTAAAATCTAATGATTCTCTACATTCTTTTATGCTCTTTCATGATACTGTAGTTATTATGATGTTTGTGGAGTTAAATAGAATTTGTACTTCGTGCATAATTTAGTAGAGATGTTTTCTGTTTGATCGGTTGTGCTGTACACCTCACTTGATTGCACGGTAAGTGGTACAGCTACTAGTGAATGACGCAGAAAGGCTTTCATATTTTTTGCTGTCTGTGAATCCCTAATTCGGGGCATCAGTCAGTGAGCATGTTGCTGATATAGTTCCTAGGCTAACTTGCCCCATTGCTGAACCAACTTATCGGCTCGTGTTGTTGAGTGCGGATCCTGTAACACCAATTTCACATGAGATCTCTGGATTGAACTGTCATGCTGCTGCGAGAGATGCAGTGCATGCACACAAGGATCCTAGAGTTCTTGGGAAATGACGGTCCACAGTATGGTTTCCTAAGAGAGGTACCCTTGAAAGAAGATGCACTTGATCAAAAAGATTTTGCTGCTAAACATAGTACACAGCAGTTGTGGTTGTTATTTACAGGTTGAATGATGCTTCGGTTCTATATTCTGACTGGCATCTTTGTTCATGAAATTGTGCGGCCCTGCATACATTGTTCGATATGCTCTCTGACTGTTTGTCCAGTAACGAATTCATGGTGATGCTAATGTTCCTTGCGAGGGGTCTAAACGTGAGGCAAAAGAGATTAGATACCTGTCCTATATTGATACAGGGGCAACGACGGCCCTATATATTATGGGACAATTAAGATGGTTCCATCGGAGCATTACATAAGCGCCCATTCAATGAGGGTCAAATATGACTTAACTTTGCCATTTTACTTGAGATAAAATACGTTGATGAAGCTTTGTCCCGTGGTAACTCATCGAGTGCAAAAAGTTACGTGACGTTAGAAGAACTTCAAATGTGAAATGGAGGCACATTTAACATTGGAGTCGCAGACATGAATCCCCAAATCTTAGCAATTAGCTGGAGCTTGTCACTCACAAATGCGACTTTTTTGAGCCAAAATACCAATGTGCCTTCTCAGCTCCTTCTCCTTGAAGGGCATCGACTTTTTCCTGGTTACGGATTTTTGACTGCATCATACAGTCGAATGATTCTGCCCTGTACATATTGTGCATCTCTCTCTCTCACTGTGCGTTTTCCCCTTTTTTCCGTCTGTGTATTTTGACTCCTCGAGGGGGTGGCAGACATTTTCAACATCTTCCCCTTTAGACAGCAAAATTAATGAAGAGTCACAACCATGCGTGAAGTAAGGTATTTAAGAGATTATGGCGAGTCAAAGAAGGAAAAGCAGCCTTTTTCTGCAGGGTTTTGTCTGGCAACATATGGCGTTGGCCACGGAGCAACCATTCTTCGTGGAATCATGATATTGACCGTTAGGAATGAGAAAGAGATCAAGAAACAGTCTCGAATAGAAGATTCAGCCCAGAAGAGAACTTAATACAAAGAACGCACAACCCATGTACAGGGCAATGAAATACAAGATGCACCGAGTAAAGAATGCACAAATCCTTGTCCAAAGCAATGGAAAGGCAGATACTTACAATAACATTGAGTTACCTCAACAAACAAGGGGAATAAAAGACGGACCAGAACCGCATTGGGTGTGTTATTGAAGTTAGAAAAGGCTCCTAGACCTAAAGTACTGCAAGTATCACAAAACCTTGTCCAGCTGACCAAGTGCCTTAGAAATTCTAACAATAACTTGACATGACTAAATTAGTTGCTTCTTCTGGCTGAAGTATTATTCTATCAAAAGCAGTCAAAAAGAACTAGCATGTACGCCTTTGCATATCACGCAGCAGTGCCACCCATGCCCCACAAATATCTTCCCACTGACATTGGTCCATTCAATAATCATTATGGTCCAGCACTGCCACTTCAAATCAAGAATCCTCTTGAAGTTGCAGCCCAATCACAGGAGGCGAAAATACCCGACTGGTGTAAACTATGTACTGCGCGCAACTTTGCACTGTACTGCACCTGACCATGGAGCATATACTATACAGGAATATTATTCATGGAAAACCCATCAAACTCAAACTCACTCTCAGATGGTCCAATGCCTTGTTGCTGCAGTAGGAAAAGAGAAATTCCATGTCAGTGTTTTATATTTGAGCAAGTCACATTATAGCAAGTGCATAGAACAGATTATCCTACTACTTCCTGACTTAAGCAAGTTTAAAGCAACAAAAGTCACGCACCTGCTTGAGAAGTACATTCATGATATCCTCCTGGCTGTAGTGTTCCGGATAGAGCACGGCCTGATAGCTCATATCAGGGACACCTTCAGTCTTAACTTGCACTGGATTGTCCACAAGGGAGTTCGGAGGTTGACCAACATTAGGAGAGGTCACCCGCCGATTTCCGTCAGCGGAAAGCAAGGACTTGCCAGCAGCAGAGATATTTCTATTGTGTCCACTGCTGCTCTGCCCGGAAGATAAACCCTGATGAACTAAGAGCAATCCGGATGTGTCAATATTTCCTTGGACAGTATTTCCCGGTTGCGATGTCTCAAACGTCACGCCCACATTCTGAAACTCCCAATCATGGGATCTCATTTGCTGCAAGTCATGGAGTATGTCGTAGTTCGGCATACACCCACCAGGCCCTTTAATAATACCGGAGTTCACATCCTCCGGGTACCCGCCTTTTGATGCAGGGAAACTACTCTGGATTGGAAAACTACTAAGCGGTGCGTCTGATACTTGGTTCACAGGAAAATTCAAAGCGGATGATGTCTGCAAAACCGTATTGTGCCCTGGACCTCGTCCATTTTCAGCAGTGCTGCTCCTGCCTAAGGACCCACCAACAAGGCCAGTTGACAGAATTGACTGCCCCATATTGGCCTGAAGGACAGGAGGGCGACTGCTACCACTTTCACCGATGACGTGTCTTCTAGCCTGCGGTTGGCCCATCGACATCAGCAAAGAGCTACTTTGGGCCCCATGTGTATGGACTGGCATGCTCATGCTTCCAAAAGGTTGAGCAGCCTGTTGAAGATTCACGAGTTGCTTAGGCTCCATTGTGGTTGGGATACCATGGAGCAAGTTCACTTGTTTACTATTGCTTCCGAGATTTTGCTGTGGCTGTCCCTCTCCGTATCTTAATTTTGGATTGTCAAAGCTGAACAGGTTTCTTTGATCCAGCACGGGAATGGATATGCCAGATTTTCCGGCAGACCGACCCAACCCTGCTGCTTGGAGAGTAGCAAGGCTTTGGGGTGGCAGCTGGCCTGTAGCAGCAAGTGCTTGGAGCTCAAACCCGTTAAGTGAGGAGATCGTCCCAAAAGCCGCTTCTTGTGTTCCAATAAAGGAGCTATTTACTCCAGCCTGATGCTGCGGCACACCGCTCAGTCTTCTAAGATACAGGCGGTATTTCTGCACCACATTATTGTGCAGTTAGATGGTACTGAAAATAACTTTAAAAATGTGGGTTATGAAGCACAGGAAAGTTTTAATGAATGTATTGAAATTCAGGATACCTGAAGGTGGCTAGCAACATTTTCTCTTGTCAGCCCAGGAACATTCATCAACTCCAGTATTTTCTTCGGAACAGCCTCTGCGTTCATGAATCAAGACATATTTTCAGAATGGAAGAGATGACAAGGGAAAAAGCACGGGTAAATGGTAAATGGAAGACTCCAGTTAAAGTAGATCATAAATATTTCAAGGACACGTGACGTGATAGTAACAGGGATCACGTAAGAGCTTCAAAGGAAATTATTTCACAAGCACACCCACTAAACCAGCAACTCTTATACCTTGCAAAATGGGCTCACTGTACTCCATGAAATATTTTATCAAAGAGAATGAAGAAATTTACTGACCAAACAGCTTCCTTATGGGGATTTCATCAACTTGTAGCCTTCTGGAGATCAGTTGCGGTTCGTTAAAAATAAAAGTCTCGTTGAAGTCAAACTATTTTTCCACGAGCCATTCATTTGCCACACGAAAGTGATTTTCATTGAACATGAAAAGTTCCATTTCTGCGGAAGGCGATAATAAAATGGGAGGTTTCGATATAAGACACGTATGGTAAAAAATAGTGCTTTCCCTAGACCAGAGACATTGTAACGCAACCTAGCAGAGTCTTATCCAAAGAACCAAAAACACCCGTGTTCGGGTGTTTCAATGCCCATGCTTGAATTCTAAATGCTCCCATAGCTAAATGTGAGGATAAGCACCACGATGGATCGTCTCATTTTTTATAAACATTGAAGGGGTCATTCACCTTAAGTCATATGGAGATTATCCATATCATTTTAACTAAATGATGACCCTTAACAGTAGAGCACTGTAGTTTGCAAGTATGGACAATGGATGAGCATAACAGCTAGTAAAATAACTTTAGAAGGAGTCAAAGTAATGAGTTCATACTGTCGATCCCGAGCTGATTAACAGCCGACACAAACTGTTGGTGAAGCTCAACGGACCAAACCACTCGTGGCTTCTTCAGCGTGGACGTATCATCCCTTTCTTCTATATCATCCTCCTCTTCCTTCCTTTTCTTTCCGCTTTTCCAGCTTCCTTCATTTGCCGTGGATGAGTAATCCACGTCTTCCAAGTGCTTCTGCGGCCGCTCTCCATCTTCCACACTTCCACATTGCTCCAATTCCTTCCATTCGTTCTTCCTCTTCCTAACCACGTGTTGCCATATGTTCTTCAATGCCTCGATCCTTATCGGTTTTATCAGATAATCACAAGCACCATGGGTCACACCCTTCATAACAACCTGCTTCCCGTCATCGGCGGACATCACTGTTCAATTGGATAAGTCAGGTAACCGAAGTCAATCGATTGGTTTCATTGAAAACATCGTTTGGAACATCCATCTTTTCAGGCCATCAGAGTTCAAATGGAGTACATACTGATTACGGGGAGATCCATTTCAAGACCGATGTGTTCAAGAAGTTTGAAGCCATCCATGTCCGGCATGTGAACATCACTCAATACAATGTCGAATCCATTTTTGTTATCTCGAAGCGTGGATAGAGCAACATCTGACCTACTGCACGTTGTCACTGAAACATTCCAAAACAGAAACAGTCATGAATCAGCCAGTACCAAGCGCTAAGGACCGTAGGACTTCAACTTCTGAGAGCTCAAACAAGCACTCGAACTTCTCAGCACAGCGAATCAACTTCTAGAGGCGAGAAATCAACCATAAAAGAGCTAAAAACCTAGTTCATCATAACATTCCAAAATGGAAAAACCGAAGAAGAAAAGTCAAAAGGGCAAGAAATTATAGCTGTGGGGACTCCGAACTGGACGTTAATCAAAACCGGGGACAATAAAAAATTCACGAAATCAAATCAAATTCATCGACGAAAAGAAATCCGTCAGAATCTGCAAAATGAAACCGAGCATCATGCACAGGACAATCAAACCACCTTGATATTGGCACGTCTTGAGCATTTTCTCCAAGATCCTGAGACAAGTCGGATCATCATCCACCACGAGGACCCGCAGACCCGCCGGGAATTGATCGGAGGCCACGTCCCCGGCCTTCCAAGAACAGCTCGAAGTCAACGTCGACATGGATCCTCCGCGTCCCTCCTCAGACTTGGGGGGGGGCGGTCGTTGTGGTGGTGGGGGGGGGCAGCGGAATCAAAGAACCCCGAGAGCTTGGTTTCTCTCTGTGACCCCTCCCCCGCCCGAACCCACGAGTCACTCACATCCCCAAGCAGGGGCCAATCAAGAAAGCAGCACCCCACTTCATAATCCGAGAAACCCAGTTGAGGAAAACCCGCAGGTGACGAGATAATTCGAGAAATCGTTCGCCGGGTGCCGATTCTTGCGGGGGGCAGAAAGCAACAAGAACCAACCCACCCCTGTTCCCTCTCTGTCTCAAGAACAGAGCGCGAGAGTGCTGCGATAACCGAACCCCGAGTTTCAAAACACAGAGCACCGCGCACCAGAACAGAGAAACAAAGGGGAGGGGGGGAGGGGGGAGCGAATTTGGAGGGGAGATGGGGAAAGAAATTTCGGGGAATTCGTTGCGGGATTTGATACGGGAAGTCAGTGGGGGTCCGTTCTGCATCGCAGAGCAGCTCGATTTCTGCTTTTGTTCTTGTTCTTGTTTTTTTTTTTCTTTTTTTTTTTGGAGGGGGGGGGGGGGGGTCGAATTTTTTTTTTTAATCGAAACATCACTTTTGGCGAGAATTTCCTTTTTTATTATAAATTTCGAAAGGTGGGGTCCATTCCTAGTCCCAGGAGAGTGGATCCAGCTCATCACCAAAAAGATTAACTAACTCCACGCATCTGACTCTGCTCCCAACAGTGACGTACGACAACTGCCTTTGGACTTTTCGCTATTTTACTGCCTCTTGGAATATTTCTTTCTTTTTTCCTTCGCTCTTTTCCCCCGAGCAAGCAAGCGATTCTGTTAAACTTAATTAAAATCGCTATTTTATCTGTACCGTGTGTAGGAACAAATGCACGGATCCATGGATTTTTTATCGCTCAAATCTTTCGATATCGAAATTTGGAGATCTTTATACCACGGGGCAACGTTCTTTCCTAGATGTATTTCGGACTCCCTCGGATTTATGGGCAAATTTCTTACGCTTAATCTTTTGAATATCAAAATTTATTTTTTTGCTTACGATCCGCAATGCATTTTTGCATATTTGTTTAGTAAGGAAATACAAAAGACGTAGGATACTGGTCCCGATCGACCATCACGCAACATGTAGAGAGCAAGTAGGGGGCCGCTCGCACCATTCGAAATTTCTTCCTATTAATAAAGATTGAGCGTTGGATCTTGTTGTTCGTCCATCTCCAAAACAAATAAATAATAGGGTTGTATTTTTCTTTCATCCACTTGAAAGTTTAAATGGTGTCAATAAACAATAGGTTGTGTTTTCCTTTGCCCACTTGAAGAATTAAATTGTGCCGTGAGTTTGCATGGAGGGTTAATTTGCAACTTAAAACAAAATTATCCTTCATTGGGTTAATACCACCCAAAATCCTAAACCAGTACGCGTGTGATAATTTTACCCCAAACTTTTTTTTTACCACCAAAAACCCCAAACTGGTACACCCGTGACAATTTTACCTCAAACATACCACAAAAAGTCCCAAATCGGTACACTTGTGACAATTTTATCTTAAACATGCCACAAAAAATCTCAAACTGGTATACATGTGACATTTTCACCCTGAACTAAAATTTTAATATTAATTTTTTATTTTTTCGAATTTTCATTAATTTTTTTGTTTTTTCTTTTCTTTTTTTTTTCTTCATCTTCAATCTCTAGTTGGTCGTCGGACCAGCGACTAGCCAGAGGCTGAAGTCGGCGAGGTCGGCCCCGTCGACTGTTGGCGAGGGCGGCTCTCGTCGGTGTTGAGCAAAAGCTGTCCTCGCCCGATGCCGGCGAGGGCAGCCCTTGCCCGACGTCGGTGAGGTCAAGCCTCTCCAGCGGCCGGCAGGGCCGACCTTACCAGCTTCCACCTCTAGCAAGTCGCCAGTCGGGCGACCGGCCAGAGGTTGAAGATGAAGAAAAAAAAGAAGAAAATAAAAAATAAAAAAATTTAATAAGAAGTTTGAAAAAATAATATTAAAAAATTATTAGTTCGAGGCAAAATTATCATGGATGTACCAGTTTGGGGTTTCTCGTTGTCAAAAAAATAGTTTAGGGTAAATATGTCACAAGTTTATCAATTTGGAGTAAAATTATCACAGGTGTACTGGTTTGGGGTTTTTGGTGGTAAAAAAAAAAAGTTCAGGATAAAATTATCATACGAGTACTAGTTTGGGATTTTTGGTAGTATTAACCCTTGTTTATTTATTCCTTTTGTAATTGTATTGCTTATTTATACACATAAATCAATCAATTTATTAAGTGATACAAGCGATCATTTTTTAGGAAAGTATTTTCCACGCAATCATTTTTTGAGAAGCGAACGGAGCCTAAATGTTCATTGTCATTACTAAAATATAACTATCTAAACTCTATGATGATGAAAGCGATTGTACAATAAGTATGTATAGTTTGCACAATTAAGGAAATTTTAAATGTGCGTTTATTTCGCGGAAAATAAATTATTTGGAATGCATTTTTCTAAAAATAATTACTTGTATCGCTTGATATAATTAGTCGATGAAAAGTATTTTCATTATTATTTTCGTAAAAAAATATTTATCGTTCATTCATTTTGTAAGCAACACAAGAGATCGTTTTTAGGAAAATATTTTCTAAATTATTAATTTTTTGCGAAACACACGGAACCTAAGATTCAGTAACATGCAAATAGGCACAAATGGTCAGTTCACTTATTAGATGATAGATGGTGATTCGCTTTGAAAAGAAGCACAACTATTTTCTTGGGCTAGTAATATAGGTTATTGATTTTTCTTTTCGAATCTCTTTCCAAAATTTAAAATAGGTAACAATAAAGGATTAATCTTTTTTATTTCTTGCGGTAATAATAGATGAGAAAGAACAAAAAACAATTGAAAAAGGAGACTAATTTTTCTGGCCAATAAAAAAAGAGAGACTAATTGCCATGTGCTAATTCAGGGTTTGTTTGAAACTAGGAAAATTGCATGGGTCAACAGAGGTAATGGCAATTTGCAATTTCATCGGTAGATTATAATCTCATCAGTTGCGTATCTAGACGGTAATTTCCTTCTCAAAAAGGATAGAAATTCAAATATCGAAATTGCAGAATTCCCTATGTCGTGTGCATCGATCGAATATATATCTCATCTTATACTATACTTAATTTTTTTAAAAAATAATTTAGTTCGATTTATCTATAAAATCACATGTCACTGTCGCGCGATATATTCTTACACATCTTCACATCTTGGGTCGGGACCATTTTTTTCTTATTGCTCATGCCACGTAATCTTCCCACTTCCCCCAATTGACACGTGTTGGGCTGCTGCATGTAAAGATAATGCCTTTTTGGGTTGCGTTTTCACCGTTCTTTTTTCTCAGTGATAATGATATCTCCATCCTGAAATGGGCACTTGTCTTCTGTTAAAAAAAAAAAAGGTGTCGAGCAGATGTCATCAGCGTGCATGGAAAGAAAAAAGTTCAAATTAAATAATGACGATGCTTTGTTTTTTCTCGAAAAAAAAATATTTAAAAATTACTTTCTTAAAAACGATCGTTTGTGTCGCTTAAAATAATCGATCAATACAAAATGCTTTCATTATCGATAATAATTTATGTATAAACACATTCGCAAATTATGACTGTTCATTCATTTGTATAAGCGATAAAAGCAATCAATTTTAACAAAATATTTTTTAAATTATTTATTTTTCTCGAAATAAATGAAACTTTTGATAATTATAAGATTTCTTTTTTTCACTTAGTTTTTAAGGAAAATGCCAGTTAAGGGAGTTATTTATGTATGGACCGCTAAATCAAATACATGTTTGACCAAAAAAAAAAACTAAATACATGTTTGATTTAAAGGGGAAAATTACCCGATTCAACCTTTTTAAATTTGACACGTGACCATTAGATTTTAGGTGTCTTCGAACGGACTTTGAATTTCAAAGCGTTGCTGAACTTTGGTGGCTTGCGAGTCACTTTTAAGTCTCGAATCCCCCCTTTCCTAGTCACATGTACATCACATTGGATAAAACAATAATAATAATAAAATAAATAAACGAATCAGGAACAGCTTTATTTTTTCAAGCGCTAGAAAATAAAATAAAACAAGGTAAATAAAGCTGTGACATAAGCTAAAGCGAGAAGACCCTGCCACGCATATTCCCTATGTAGGGAAGGGACTTGCTTTTCTCTTTTACGATGAAACTCCAAGGCCACGCCACGGCCGAAACCTTCCTTCCCCTTATCTCCTGAGCCCAAGAAGACAAAAAGTTAAAAATCAATATTTTTTTAAAATAAAATAAATTAAGGTTGCAGGAGCTTTATGCTGCTTTAGCAAAAGAAGGGGGATAATTAAATTGAATTTAATCCTAAAGTTAATCATTTGCTGTGTGGGTAATTTATTGGGTTTTGAAGGGGTTTAGCTTTTCATGGGAGTAGAGATGCTTTTAAGGAAAATGGAATAATTTGGGTTGAGCATGGACTCTGCACACACTTATATACACATATATTGATTAATATATATATAAATAAATATACATTTTATTTTCTTTGCTCGGAGGTTTTGAGGTGATGGGTGCTTGCCACGTGTCGCCTCGTGGAAGTTTGAGCAAAAGTCCCCACTCGAACTTTGGTCAGACTTTTTATCCCCCAAGGTGTCGTTGTTTCCATTCCAATGCTTGCTGTGTAGATAGATGGGTAAAGGGTCTGTTTTGGTACGAGGGTGTGACCATATTATGGAATCTAGGGGTGTAAATGGTTCGGTTCGGATTTTTGAGAAAACCGAACCGAACCGAACCATTAAGGGTGCCCTCTTGAGCCGAACCAAATTTGAACTGAACCGAAAACTCGATTTGATTCGGTTTGGTTCGGATCGGTTTTCGGTTTCAAGTTTATTAAGCAAAGAGAGAGAGAGAGGAAAGAGGAGAGAGAAGGGAAAAGAGAGGGAAAAATAGCTCTAAGCCGAAGTGTTTATTTTAGTTTGGTTCGATCCGAACCGAAATAAATCGAACCGAAAAGAAAAATTGATTTATTTTGATGATCCGAACCGAAACCGAAACCGAACCGAAATGCACGAAATTTTCGGTTCGGTTCGTATCTCGGTTCGGTTTTTCGGTTCGGTTCTGACACCCCTAATAGAATCCTCGTGTGTTATGGTAGTCGTGGGGGCACACTAAGCTAAGCGAGCACATTTTGAATGTCATTGAAGCTAAGCCTTTACCATACCTTTTTTTTTGTCCTATCGGTGTTTCGAAGCAGCCTCCTCGAGCATAAGGATTTGGGTTTTCGATCCGTGAATTAGATGCGATGAAGCGATCGGACGTGCATGGGACTTTAATGTTAGAGCGGGACTTCATTTAAATCCCTCCGTCCCAGAAAAAAAAATATTTCGCTTGAGGGCGCACTCGTCTTGTGGAAAATGAGTGATCTGGAAGACATTTTCTGAAAAATAATCATCCACATCTTTTAGAAAATTGAATGAATGGAAAAAAATTTTCACCGGCCATGAAAATAACGAAGCGTGGATTTTTATCGACGATGAAAATACTTTTCATTGATTGATTTTTCTAAACGATATAAATAATCATCTTTTGAAAATTAATTTTCAAATCGCTTTTTTTTTTTTACCGAACGAAACGCGTAACCTAAAAAGATTTAAACGGACGTTGGGTCGTCACGATGTAAAGCGAAGACCCCACGGCAGTTTAGGCGACGGATTATAATCATCATTAACGGAAAGATTAAAAAGTCCCGAGGTAAAAGCCGAAACGCAAGCGGGGGCCCCACTCGGGCCCCCCGGCGGGGTGGGGCCCGCCGTCCACGTCAGCGAAGAGGAGCGCCACGTGGCGGCGCCTCCAGCGGCTGGAGGGAGAGGGGGGAGCTGGGTTGGGGTGGGGGCCCGCGCGGCGTACGGACGGGCCAATGGGCTGCGGTCTTAGTGGACCAACGCGCTTGCTGGGCCCCGATCCGAACCTTACGTGCGCCTTCCATGCACGTCCCCATCCGTCCCCTCCACTTCTAGAGAGAGAGAGAGAGACAGACAGAGAGCTAGGTGGTGCGGCTGAGTTAGGTTGAATCCAACGCTTTCATTATTTACAGCCTGTCTTCTAGAGAGAGAGAGAGAGAGAGAGAAATGTGTATGTGCCCTTATCCTCCTAAAATAATCGGGTCTTGAAATTTTCAGAAAGTGCAGTCGAGCCTTCAAACCCGTCGAATTGGTTCCCATAATGACTCGATTGCACCGCCCATTTGGGCGGGTTTTCAGGGCCCCGGTCGCACCTTCGCGGCGGGTTTTAAGGCGTCCGGCGACGGCGACTTTATCCGGCGTTCCCGTGTGTGTTTTTTTCTTTCTCTTTCCCCCGTTCTCGTTCCTCCTCACCTCTCCATATCTCGCTTTACTCCCTTCCGGGCTTTGCAACCCCGTGCCAGTGCCGAGAAATCCGTCTCGTCTTCCTCCGAGAACAACGGACGACGACGAGCGGGACCCGAATCGGAAGTCGCCCGTGACGTCGAAATGACCGCTGATGGGCGTCATGTCCCCAGCATACCGAAACGCGCGACAAAAGCTTGCAGATGTATCCTAAAGGATATGCCCCCCGTGACGTCGCTATGAACTCGCGCGCATGCATGCATACATACATACATAAGCGCACTTATGTTCAAATAAATGTGGAATATGGCCAAGACAAGAGGGTGCGTGCGTTACGTACAGAAGTATCATTTCTATAAGCTCTTTTTTTTGGGGGTTAGGTGATGGGTCACGAATCAAGGAGACAAGGGTGGGGAGGAAGGTTGCTTTCTCCCATCCTTTTTTAACCCATTTTTTTCGGGGGAGAGTTCGAGTTCGAGTTCGAGTTCGAGTTCAAGCTCAAGCTCTTGACAAAAAGAATGCGAAAGAGAAGGGGGGGAAGCGACACAAAGATCGGCACGTGGCGGGTGGTACATGCTCCCGCCCCTTCCGCTCGACACCTAACCTTTTTCCATCCGTCGCTCTTCGTCCGATGATGGCGGATGAAGGCGAAATTTTACTGCTTCTAAATTATTGATGTGAGAATGAAATCAATGATTGAATCTCTCTCCCTCCCCCCCTCTCTCTCTCTTGATGAAATCGATGGACATGTCGAGAGAGCTGAAGAGAGTTCGTGTGTGGTGTCGGGGGTGCGCATCGATCCCGGTCCTATTGGGAATTGGATTGGACGGGCCGATTTCAGGTGGCTCTCGTAAGAATTCCGATCGGATTCTCAATTATTGAGGGGGAGCCGTATCAACCGGACCAAATCGACGGAATTGGTGATTAAAAGACAAAGTTCTCAATTATTTTGTGTAGCGAAAACCGTAAAAGAAAAACAACACTAGCTCTTGACCTCGAGAACTGGAACGGTACTGGTCGTAGAGCGAACACGATCGATTCTCGGTTCCACAAAATGGGAATCACTCCTGTCCGGATCGGTTTCTAGTTCCATGGTGGGTTATGAGGAATCCACCCTGTCCGGTCCGGTTTCCCATTTTAGGATGGGAACCGATCGTCTCTAGCGTCGTGCAGATAGTTCCGATTGTTTTTTTTTTTTTTTCTGTTTAATTTATTTTACTGTTATAAGAAGTCAATTTCAGGGAACATTATAATATGGGTTACTTCAACGTTGGAGCGCTCCATACTCGCCTAATTTTAATTAGGATGAAAAGCGTCAAGAAATGACGGACTTAGTTACGGAGAAACATCGTCCTCGATACGATATAATCATTCAAATCCAAAACCATCTTTAACCAAGATCTTTTAACCCAGTCATCTAATTCTTAGCTCGATTCTTTCTTTCTTGAAACTCAACCAAGCAATTTCATCACCAATTACCACCATGGCTGCTCTCTTGAAAGAAGCTTCTTGGGTTTGCATCTCTCCCTAATGTCATGTCGGTGCGTTGAGACTTGGGAACTTGCCCCGTAGAAAGAAAGGGAAGACCAAAAAGACTTAGAGATTTTCGCAGTGTTTTGCAGAGACTTCAATCAATCACATCCCCAGAGGTCTCATCGGCACACACGGCAAACCAGCAGTTTTACAGATCACTTGACAAGACTTCCTCTCTTTTTCCTTTGTTCCTCTTTTAATTATTGGGGATGACAAAATAGTCTACGAGATCGAGCTGTCAAATAGCCACCCCATCTGTTCTTGCGGGCACGTATCATTGAGCGCGATGGGTACAACTTCGCTTTTTTTCCTTTTTCTTTTTCTTGGGGGGTCATTCTGCCAAAAAAGAAAATTCGAATTTGGGTCAAGTATTTTGCAGAACGTGACAAAGTCAAAATCATTTCCTCTTGCCTGGCCCAACACCCCGTCTAAAATAGGACATGGCAGAATTTCATATGTGTACAAGGCATGCCCGCATTTACTTGGGAGTGACCCTGATACCTATTCGGGACCAAGAGTGCGATAATCATTTCCCGACGCACGCGCGAGCTCCTAGGAGCCGGATCACGAGGCGGGCAGCCGTCGAAGCGCTTCGCCCCGAAGGTGGCGGCCCGGGAGCCATTCGGAAGGGGGATGATGGTTTTAAATGTGGGAATTTATCACGATCCGCACAGCTCTCCCTCTGTCTCTGCGTCTCTGCCGGTGTTGGACCACTCTGAACATGTACTGGGAGAATTGGTAAGTGGACGGACGGGATCGAAACCGAGAGGGGGGCGGGGGGGCCTCTCGCTTAACGTGTGACTGCATTTAGTGGGCACTGGCAGAAAAGATTGAATTTGCTTTTGTCAGCATCCATCGCTCTCTGTTCTCTGTCCTGGTTTTGGTCATTTGATGACCCCCTGAGAAGAGAAGGGCCCAAAAATGAGAGGGAGAGAGAGAGAGAGAGAGAGAGAGAGAGAGAGAGAGAGAGAGGTTCTTGTGTGTGTGTGTGACAGGAGAATGCATTGGCCTAGCCCAACTTGAAGCCCGATAGAGGTTTTCATCGGGTAGATGAATCACGCTTCGCGGGCCGAACGAGCTACGGATCCTAGCGTCAATCTAAAGAAGTCATGCGAGATCGAAAAAATGAAACGGGTTGGCCCAAAAAACAGAAATCGTTTTGCCACGGAAGATTTCAGTGTGTTATGAAGAAGTTTGAATGCAGAAAAAAGAAAGATTATAAGTCGTAAGACGAAATTGAAATGCTCTCGTTGAGAGTCGAACTCAAGACCTCCCGCTTACTAAACGGGTGCTCTAACCAACTGAGCTACGAGAGCTGTTGGCTCTCACTTTATAACATTTTTGATAGATTTGATGAAACAGTGAAATATACTCCCGTCATTGAGGGTCCTAGAAAACTCCGCTTTTAGTGCTCGTGCGAAATCTTTTTCCACCGCCCATGCGGTCGTTTATACTTATTGATCCGGAGAACCGAATTTATACCGTGCTTATAAATTGTACGTACGGATTTTTTGTCTCTGGTCATTGAACCGATTCTACGAAACGAAGCCGGTATCTCAGAAATGTTGATAATCTCTTCAAGAGTGTCGATTTTCAGAGATCATTCACGTGCTAATGGTATCAATTGGGCATAAGATCCATGTCTTTGTCCCTCCTTCTCTATTAAAGAGGAATCATGGGCGTTGTCACTTTTGAGATGGAGAGGTCGCCACTTCAAATCCCACCTGCAAGAATGTTCAAGGCCTCTGTTCTTGACGACCCTCTCATACCAATCCTCCTCCCTCAAACCATTAAGGATGTTGTTGCTGTGTGGAAGGCGATGGCGATCCCGGCGCCACCGTTGAAGGCGAGTGCTAGCGCGTCTTCTAAATTCGCCCGCTTCGCTCATTTTAATCACGTCGCATTAGCATGTGATGTCAAAACATTCGCAGACAGTTTTGATAAAACCAACGTTTGGGAGTTGATTGCGGTTTATGGAGCTAGGAGGTTCTAATAGAACAATGTCATGTTTGATTGAGTGTACTCATTTGGACTCATAAGCAAATTTTAATCTCTCTGTTGCAGCTAGACAGTTCAACTCGGTGAAGCACCGGGTCGACGAGCTGGACAAGAAGAAGCTCAAGTATGCGTACACCATTGTCGAGGGCGACGCGCTGATGAAGGAGCTCGAGAAGATCTCGGATGAGATCAACTTCGAGGCGGGTCCAGAAAGAGGGTGCGTGTGCAAGTGCAAGAGCACGAGCAAGTACTACGCCACGGAACGGGGTCGAGATCACGGAGGAGCAGATCAAGGCCGGCGAAGAGAAGGCCATAGGAATGTTCAAGGCCATTGAAGCCCATCCCTTGCAAAACCCTAACGCTTCCATTTGAGCTATTGTTGCATGTTTGGCTCAAAGTTTTCATCTCCCACCATGGTTTATGGTTGCATTCTCGTGTCTTTTCAAGAAAAATAACAATCGGGATGTGAAGTGTTTTAATTTTTATGTTCGGGGTAATACATGCGCCACCTTAAAGCGGGCGAGACGACTATTGAAGCTGTAGATATCCTGCATGTTGTAATTAAAGATACTCGTCAAACATCTTATAAAAATCGCGGCATTTTATTTTTCAGAATATATCGAAACTGCTGCGAGATTATTAATATGAATGCGCTACTTTGACTAAGGAAGGGATGGTGAACTCTTTCACATGTGAATGTACTGTATTTGACGCACAGTTGTTCCTTCGTTCATATTCCTAAGTCATGGGATTTAAGCAAAGACCTAGGCGTGGAAAATCAATCACGACTCACATGTAACGGAGTGGGCACGGGATTGGGATATTCAAAGAGACGAGAAAAAGACATTTGACGAAGACTCGGAAACGATCGAGCTTTTGTTAAGCGGAATCAGGACTTTCAATTCCGTTGAATTCCATATAAGTCTCACATGAATCTCATCAGATTTAGCGATTCAGATTAATTTAGTACATACAGCACTGTTCAATGCATCCGTGTCCTTCTCCGATGCTTTTATCCAAAAACATATGCGGTTATTACGCGTTCTGAATCCTTTGTCAATTGAAAAAAAAATAAGAAAATACTGTACACAATCTTTGTGAGATGAATACAAAATTTAAATGATGACGATGAAATACATTAATTAATTTGATCAACACCATGATCATTTTCCTATGTCTTCACATGGTTTGTAATCTAGACAAGAAGAATTAGGGCAAAGGAATCATTAAAAAATGGTCACGTAGCAAGGTACCCGTGAGCCAATGCCACTTGATACACCGACACCTTCGCCAATATAATTTTGCAGAAAATGATTCGCAATAATATCATTCAAAAAGGACAGGGCATGTGAAACCAATAGGAAAAATCAAAATCTGTAGACGTCCATCTTGACTTTCTGAGCCTGCCTTTGTTGACCAAATGCATGAAACTTTAAAAGCCACACATATATTTTGTACCAAACTACCCCTCCTATCTTTTTCTGCTAAACTACATTAGCACAACATTGAGAACAATTAGTACCTTTTTATTATTGATGGAAGCTCAATACAAACATGTAGTACCCAAATCCCCCCCCCCCCCCAATTTGAAAAAAGTGTGCCTTGATTTTTCAAGTTTTTTGCGCACGAAATCGACGATAACTCTTCCCGAGGCCTTTGCTGACCTTCAATTTCGCTACTTTCGCGAACGAATCGAGATGGCGTGGGATGGAATCTTAGTGGGTCACGACCATATGCATCTAAGGGCTTGAGATTTTCTACTATGATAAAAACTAAGTAAGAAATCAGTGAAAAGCTCAACCAGGAATTTGCTCAGCAAATGCTCCTGGATAGAGGAAGTCTAAGTCAATACAAGAAAGGGAAATGGAATAACCTTTGGTATCATTCTAGGAAGGTGCCTTCTTGGACTAACATTCTATTATCATATAGATATTTTTATTTTTATGAACAGAGTCCATGTCATGATTGGAACAGCCCACCGATTGATTGAGTTTGTCTTTTTGTTCCGGGAGAAGATAATTTCCAGTGATCAGAACCCGCCGGACTTAGTCTGTCTATATATGTCAGCTTCGGTTCAGCCTCTTCTCTTCACTCCGAAGTCCGAGAGACCAACTTCATCGCTACTACTCGGTCTTTCCTGATCACCCCCCTTCTCAGTTTCGGCAGCTCGATTCGGATCCGATCATGGGTGTCATCACTTACGACTCCGAGATCACGTCCTCGATCCCTCCAGCCAAGATGTTCAAGGCCGCCGTCCTCGACGCCGATAACCTCATCCCCAAGGTCCTCCCGCAGGCCATCAAGAGCGTCGAAGTCCTCGAGGGCGACGGAGGCCCCGGGACCATCAAGTTGATCACTTTCGGCGAAGGTTAGTCTGTCCATGTTAGGATCGCTCTTAACCAAGGATGGTTTCAACCTTATGGAACATTATAAGGAACATGGAAAAAGATAGGAATATAACTTGGTTAATTAAGATGTTTCTAACCATTAACTTTACACAAGTGATCACGCGACTCGATTTCGATCAGCGAAATTAGGCCATGTCTAAGTCAATCGTATTGGATTGCGGTAGGAACAATTGGGTTAATTACTAAATGGCCCGATCGACACCATCAAGATCTGTGCTCGCGATGTTGAAACCGGCGGAGTTCTAAATGTGAATGTTACTTATTTCATAGGCAGTCAGTACAAGACAGTGAAGCACAAGGTCGAGGTCGTGGACAAGGAGAACTTCGTCTACTGCTACTCGATCATCGAGGGCGATGCGCTGGGTACCACCTTCGAGAAGATCAGCTACGAGTCGAAGATCACCGCGTCACCCGAGGGTGGCTCGGTGTGCAAGAACACGAGCAAGTACTACACCATCGGCGAGGTGGACATCACCGAGGAGAAGATCAAGGCCGGGAAAGAGAAGGCGTCTGCGATGTTCAAGGCCATCGAGGATTACCTCGTGGCACACCCTGATGCCTACTGAGTCGATCTCATCACCACCTTGTATCGTTCATGTACCGTGTTAAATATGTCTGGTTGTGGTAAATGAGGGAAGAAGAGTTGAGTCTCTCTGTGTTCGGAGTCTTAAGAATGTTGGGTTGGTGAGTGCTGCTGCTCTTGTCTTTGCTGAGAATGAGAGAATGAAATGTTGTGGCAGGATCATGGTGCAGAGGTTTTCTTGAGGAGTGAAACTTTGTAAGTTGTGCTACATATTTAGCTTGTCAAGGGAGAAAGAAAAGTGAGTAACAAATGTTGGCATAGTGGGATTATCTAATTTCAGTAATTTTCACACAGACCAGAGAATTCTTAAGTAACAAATGAAAGGCTAAATGGCCAATAAAATCTCGAACTTGGGCCCGACATTTCAAGTTTGGACTGACATCTGAAGCTATCGAGTGGCACAATCTTTCATAAACCGCAATACATAAGATCATTAACGAAAAGTACGTTCTTATAATATGCGAAGAAAGCTGTCGAAAATACATAGTTGAGTGTGTTTAGGGTTTGGACTTGGATCTTATTGTAACACTTGGGCTTTAAAATACTCTGTTTAAGCTGATGCTAATCCTATCTTATCTCTTGATAGCGATAGGGACGTTGGATTAGAGATCAAATGATTTAACAACAACAACAACAATAAGAAAGAAAGAAAAAGAGAATCATAAGTATGACGGAAAGGCAGCAGCCCCACCTCCCACTTAGACGATGGGCTGATCTTGGGAGACCCATTGCCGACACGATTTCGACCCAGTCAAACTGCCGGTTTTAGTGAAGTTTGAATCAACCTTAACCAGATATTTTTTTATCATGAAAATGATTTTGAAAGGCCTTACTCAATGCATTGGAAAATATCTACTGTGACATCATAGCGTTGCGTGCGAAGAAATATATTACATCATGTTTACATCTTGTGACATACTGATGTAATATCATAAATCAATTAAGTGTTTTTGTTGATTTCATATTAAACGAAATTTGATGAATGCCCTTTTCTTCAAACTAGGACATTTCATTATAATATGTGATCGACAAGTCACGTAGTCAGGCCAAACCGTTGTTAGATCAAACTCCACGGCAGTCAATTCAAGTGATGGCCGCCCATGTGGGCATGAGAATGTGGTCTCCTTGTGTTTATCTTTTGGAGCATAATCTTTGACATTTCAACTTGAATCTGAAAGGGACCAAAGTCATTTTCATAATCAAAAATCAAAAGAGACCCACCTTAATTACCATTGACATTCCTTTTGGGCTGCAAATCCTTGACTCTTCTAATTGTCCAAACGTGAATCTTGCCAAATCAACCCTACCTATTCACATAATTCTAACCATAAATAGGGGGCACCAACGGGACTCAGAAGCATATCACTTCTCTGGGGTCATTTCTTTCTCATTGCTAATAGCCATGGGTGCCACCACCATCACACAAGAGCTCACAAGCCCGATTGCTCCGGCTCGCATGTTCAAGGCCCTGATCGTCGAATCGAATACCCTGATCCCAAAGCTCCTGCCTCAGTTCATAAAGAGCGTGGAGCTCGTACAAGGCAACGGAGGAGCCGGGAGCATCGAGCAAGTTAATTTCACCGAAGGTACATACATTCGCACACGCTCTAATTTTTGGGTCTTCTATCTATTGATGAGTTTAGTAACGTAAGTCTTGTTTGGTCACAAATGCAGCTAGTCATTTCAAGTATGTGAGGCACCGGATCGATGAGCTCGACAAGGAGAACTTTGTGTGTAGGTACACGATGATCGAGGGCGACGCGTTGGGCGACAAGCTCGAGTCGATCGATTACGAGGTAAAGTTTGAGGCCGCCAGCGATGGTGGGTCGGTTTGCAAGATGACGAGCAAGTACAACACCAAGGAGCCATTTCAAGTTGAAGAAGAGGAGATCAAGGCTGGGAAGGAAAAGGCGATGGCCATCTTCAAGGTCGTGGAGTCGTACCTCTCACAGAACGCACAGGCCTATGCATAGGACATGTTCCAACGTCCTCCTCATTAAGAATATTGTTTGTAATTCTTTGCTATGATTTAGGTTTACACACAATATTGTGTTTTGAGTGTCACGCAAAAGCTCTTGCTCCTAGGAAGAGCTATCATATCTTCTTTACTTTGTTTGCGATTTCGATCAATAAAATTTCGATCCGCAGCATTTGCAGCTCGCCAGACTTAATGAAAACCAAGTTCTTTGAAATCGGGTTTGAATTCTTGAGCTTGGCCAATTGGAACTTTAGATAAGCAAGAAATGAGCAACCGCATCACATACTCTCCCCAGCACATGTTCCTCGACGCTGACTTGATTATTTGCGATCATATCGACACTATGTGCAGATCAACAACTTACAGCTGTATCATTTGGTGAGTCCACAGATCAGGAGATTTGTACTTCATCTAGATCGAGACGTATTGAAACACTGCAAAATTGAAAATATGATCAACCGAGAACGCTACAATAATTAAAAATTGAATGCAGCAACCATTTTCGTTTCTCCTTTTGAACGTCTCAACTCTCGTTTTTCCTCTTACCCGAACAAACTGGGGTTATTATTGAAGAACTTAGAATTAGATATTTCATGTTTTCTGTGTAAAACCATATCATTTTAATGTTGTCAAATGTCTCAGAAGCGACCTCTTGGCTTTAGCTGAGTTCACTTTACATAATAACTAGGTTTAGAACCTTAGATATTATATCAAAGTATACAGCAGATAGATGTCAAGATGTCAAAACGGCTTTTAGGTGAGATGGTCATCTACAGTTTCCGGATCTCAGATTTTGGAATTATAGCTAAACAATGTGACATGTACTCTGTCGATTTGTCAAGGGTAACACGTAATGCTCTACTCTTATGCTGCGTTTGGTCGCTAAGAAATAAAGTGGAAAAGGATACGTTAAGAGTGAACAAAAAGTCCTGCGGATTTTTTGTATCATATTCTCTGGTCGAGAAATCAAAGCATCAGAAGGTGGGTAAATGTAACACAGGGTAAGCTAAAGCAGAGAATGGACTCACCTCACTTGTGGGAACCTCCACCCCCCGACGTACTCAAAATAAACGTGGATGGGTCCTTCGTACAAGAAATGGGGGAAGGGGCGATAGCTTATGTGTGTCGTGACAGCCATGGTTTCCTGATCGACGTCTTCGCCCCAACGGTGAGAGTGAACTCGGCGATTCAAGCGGGAGCGACTGCCATTGTAGAAACCCCAAAGTACTTTCAAGGAAGAACGGAATTGGCGTTGGAGATGGGAAACAGATAAGTTTGATCTCGTGAGTGAGATGACCGGTGCTGCAGCTCATGTAATCTGGAAAGTCATGGCTCTTATCACCACCGAAGCCCAAGCCCGCTTGAGGAATTTCCTTTGCCTGAAGTTAGCCCATTGCAATAGAGATTGTAACAAACTTGCAGATCGGGTCGTCAAAGCCCACTGCAACAAGGCTCTTATCCCCCTCTTAGCCTTTTGGAGTTTGCTTTGTTCTGAAGCCAATGCCTTGTACCCTCGGACTTCTTCTTAATGAGAGTGTTTGGCAGTGTTTTCGACCACAACAGATACAGATAAAAGCCTATAGAGATAATTGTATAATTAAAGAAACAATTTTCAGGAAAGTATAAATTGGCTGCTGCGACCTGACCGGATACTCGCCCCGAGCAAGCATCTCCATCTTGAGCAATTTTCACACTACAAGCAGCAAAAACAAACCCAAAGTTTATGAAGATACAACACGACAAGTCAAATGTAACACCAGCAAGAATGACTACAACTTAAAAAGAGCGAGCAACCACTACTACTCATCATCTTTATCATCGCTAGTTTGTCCAGATTCATCCTGGTCCCCATAAGAGACGTGATCAATGCCGTCGTCCTCATCACCATCACTTTCATCAGCTTGACATTCATCAAGGGAATCTCTGGCTTGATCGTGTGTGTGGCCTTGTCAATCTGTTGGAAGACAACATTCACCAAAATTAGAGACTGTCAATCTGTCGGAAGACAGCGATCCTGTGGTCGGCGAGCATCGGCCTGTGACCTTTGCTGGACTTAGAAGGAAAAAGAAAATGCAGAAAGAAAAAGAAAAAAAAAAGAGAGGAAAAAAATAAAGAAAAAAATCAGATTTTTTATTAAAAAAAATTGTGAAAATTGTCGGAGATATATTCCCACCTTTGGTCCCAGCACCATTGGTCAATACGAGTGCTCGCGCGTGTCCTAATTTCGCTTGCTTCGCTCATTTCAATCCATGTCACATTAAATATGGTGTCAGGACATTACATTTATGATTTTCGATCAGACTAACGCTTGGGCGTTGATTGCGGTTAACGGAGCTAGGAGGTTAAAATAAAACGATGTCGTGTTCGATCGAGCGTCCCCCAATTTGAAAGCACCCGGTTGACGAGCTGGGCAAGGAAAGCTCACGTGCGCGACGGGCTGATGACTTCCTCCTTTTTCTCTTTTTCTTTTTTTTGTTAATTATTGGGGATGACAATAGTCTACGAGAAATGGCCCACCCCATCTGTTCTTGGGTACGTGTCATTGTGCACGATAATACGATTTCTTTTTCCTTTTTTTTTAGATTAATATCACGAAAAATTTCAAATTAATATATTTATAATAAATTTATCTCAAATTAATTTTTTGACCGCAAAAAATCCCAAACTAGTATTCTTATGATAAATTTACTTCAGAATAATTTTTTGACGATCAAAAACCCCAAACTGATACATTTGTGATAATTTTACTCTCAATTAGTTTCCTTTAAATTGGATTAATACCTTAAAAATATCAAACCGGTACATAAAATCCAAAATTAGTACATCTATTAATTGTCACGTGTCATTTAACAAAACAATCTAACAGTAAATTTTTTTGTCACATGCCAAACTATTGCGAAAAGGCCGTGTCAAGCAAGCTATGATTATGATCGGAGGGCTTCACCTACCAGATTATGATCGGAGGGCTTCACCTACCAAAGCAAGAGGAGATACCAAAATTCATTGGCATCCACTGCTGTCCCCCCGGAAGCCTCCACCTTTTCCACTCTCCTTTTCCCTTTTTTTTCTTGGGCAAGAAACGGGCGCAAAGCCGGGGGCTATATGCGGTGCCTTCTTTACTTATGGTCCCTTCACCTAATTCCACTTTAATTCTCGGTAGCAATTCCGTTCTTGATCTTCACCGCTTGCCCTTTTCTTACGCGAGATCGAACGGGCGAGGCGCGCATTAGATGTCCTCCTTTGACGGTTTTCTCCCACGGCATATGCAATTCCCTACTAGTAGATAATCTTTGGACCCAACTATGCATCATTTGGGATGCGATCGCATGGTCTTTAATTTAGATAATTAAAAAAAAAAAGAAAGAATGGACCTGGATTATTCCACGGTGGCAAAGCCGTTGGCATTGAATATTTTCTTGTCTAGTCCCAAGTTAGGATGGGGTTTCATCCGCTTTTGCTCGCCTTTCCCCATGTCTCCATACATATATATATATAGCTACGTGAGTTATATTCCCACCTTTCGTCACAGCACCATTGGCGAATGCGAGTGCTCGCGCGTATCCTAATTTCGTTTGCTTCGCTCATTTCAATCCACGTCACTTTAGAATATTGTGTTAAATTATATTTCGAGTTTTAGCCCATGTGAAAAGTCACGGGAAATTCACTTTCTTATTTGGATTATACGATTAAATTTTGGGAGGCTATACGATGACGTAATATTCAGGGTTTGAATTTCTCGAAGATATATCCAGGTTCAAGTTTGATCGATTTGACCTACCAAGAATTGGACTTCGCAAAAGGGCTCCCCCTACACCGAACAAAAGAAAGGGGCTTATTAATATTTATTTGATAAATGGTTAATTTTTTCATCGATGGTTTCGATAAGACAAACGTTTGGGCGTTGATTGCGGTTAACGGAGCAATAGCCACCCCATCTATCCTTTGGTACATATCATTATCATTATGCACGATAGTACAATTTCTCTTTTCTCTTTTTTTTTATTAATACCACAAAAAATTTCAAATTGCTACACTTATAATAAATTTACCTAAAACTAATTTTTTTATCACAAAAAATCTCAAATTAATATACCCGTGATAAATTTATTCAAAACTAATTTTTTGACTACCAAAAACCCCAAACTGGCACATTTGTAACAAATTTATTCTTCGATAGTTTCCTTTAAATTGGATTAATACCTAAAAAAAAATCAAACTAGTACACAAAACTCAAAACTATACATTCGTCAATTGTCACGTGTCATTTAACAAAATAATTTAACAGTAAGATTAAACGGAAACTAACGGAAGGTAAATTTATCACAGATATATCAGTTTGAAATTTTTTATGATCAAAAAGTTATTTTTGGGTAAATTTATCACATATGTATTAGTTTAGGGTTTTGCACAGAATTAACTCTTTCTTTTTTTGAGCATTTTGTAAATGGAAAAAACCACCAAAAATCTCAAATTATGCCATCTGTGACACATTTATCCCAAATTTTTTTTGTGACACTAAAAACCCCAAACTATACTATTTGTGACACATTTACCCCATTGCACTTTAGTTCATGGGCATTTTCGTCTTTTTTACTTTTTTTTTTTCCTTTCCTGCGAGGGCGGCCCTTGCCGACATTGGGTGAGGGGGGCCCTCGCCAGATCCGGCGAATGCACGCATTAATTGCTTTACTTCTTTGCTCCCCCCTCTTAGAGGTAGAGGTAGCCTTCCTAGGGCGCTAGAGGAGAGAGACTTAAAAGATAACTTTTTTTTTAATTCAAGGTTAGAGCCATGTGTCCCTTTATCAGTGGTCCATGTGAGTTTGTGCATGCCACATAAGCACGTGACGTGGCATGCACTAACCACTGAATATTTTCTCGGTTGCGCACGTTTATTTCATTAACTCACAAGGACCGATCCCAAAACATTATGACTAGGTCTTGTCTTAAATTTACTCGATACAGCCCAGGTTGTTTTCTTTTTTACATTTGCTCTACTTTTTATAAATTTATGATTATAAATATTGACTTTATTATTTTATATTTGTGCACTTCTGTATGGGTATTAAAACTGCAAAATCGGTAATTAAAATAAAAAAAAACCATGTATTATTAAACGGGCGTTAACCGATTTATTAACATCTAGTTTATATTTAACCCAAAAAAAACCAAAGTCCGATAATTACACCAAAGCCCACATGATTAGTCTCACGGAAAATTACCTCACGTCTTGAAACACACATCTCTTCACGGACAAATCGCCTCAATTGGATGTAGACTTCTCTTTGCACGTACTACGACGCGCAGCTGGGAAGAGTCCCACGAACGTCATTGGGTAATTAAAATAAAAACAATATGCGGCCACATATGAAACGCCATTGGGTGCTTTCCAAGAAGTTGACCTTTGTTTTGATCGGCAAGAAGTTGGCCACCTATCACACGGTCAAATATTTGATAATTGATTCGCACATTCGGATGACAAACAGAGACCTTTCTCTAAAGACCAATAAACTCTTATCGGTAGACATATAACGTGAATGTTCCCTTCAAGATAAATTCTAATTCAATTAGAAAAGTGTGATATTGGGGATTCCTTTCCTATCAAATTCGATTTAACAAATCGATTTACATTCTCCAATCGAGTCGTGTCTTGTATATGGGCTCAAACTCGAGACATTAATTTAACAGCCGTATCATGCTCCTGTATCACTCATTATTCACTCCAATATCCCCAAAGCTCAATTCTTTAGCCCACAAAGGTATAGAAGAAATCGGGACACATGGAATGTTGGGTGGTGAGTGTTGTTCTTGTGTTTGCTGATAATAATCCGATTAGCCCACTGCTGGAGAGAAGCGAATGAGGCAGTGGATTGGATCTCTAAGGCCATCGGCAAAAATCCCTTCCCACCAATTGGGTTTCTTATCCAAAAAAATATTAGGGTTAATATTACGAAAAACCAAAAATCGGCACATTTGTGATAAATTTATCCAAAATTAATTTTTACACTATCAAAAACCCCAAACTAGTACACTAATGACAAATTTACCCTCTATTAGTTTCCGTTAAATTTTATAGTTAAATTGCTGAATTGTATGATACGTAACAGTTGACGGGTATATTGATTTGGGGTTTTTTGTGGTTTTTCTCGATATAAATCCAATTTAACAGAAACTAACGGAGGGTAAATTTGTCACAAATATACTAGTTTGAAGTTTTTGATGATTAAAAAATTAGTTTGGGATAAATTTATCAAATGTACATTAATTTGAGATTTTTTGTGATCAAAAAATTAATTAAAAATAAATTTATCATAAATATATTAATTTGAATGTTTTTGTAATATTAATTCAAAATATTACGGTAAGTGAAGTGCGGAGAGACCCGTCTAGTTTGTAATAATTACACGGATCGTCAGCCTTCTAAACACACGACAACCTCTCTCCCTCTCTCTCCACCTCTAATTAATCAGCATCAAAATTCAAAGGCAAATAAAGATGCACAGTCTCTGTCAAAGCGATGCACACCCTCTCTCTCTCTCTCTCTCTCTCCTCTCTAATCAGCATAAGTAAGGTTAATACCACGAAAAATCCTAAGTTAGTACATTCATGATAAATTTATCACATATTAATTTTTTGATCAAGAAAAATCCCAAACTGATACACTGATGACAAATTTACCAAAAACTAATTTTTTTTATCACAAAAAACTTCAAATTGGTACATCCATGATAAATTTATCATAAACTAATTTTTTGACCATGAAAACTTCCTAATTGGTACACATATGATAACTTTATTCCAAATTAACTTTTTGACCATCAAAAATCCTAAATCGGTACACTTGTGAAGAATTTACTTTTCGTTAAATTGAATTAATACCACGAAAAATCATAAATTGGTAAACTTGTGACAAATGAAGGGGTAAAATTCTAAATTGGTACACCGGTTAACTAGCACGTGTCATTCAACTCAATAATTTGACAATAAAATATAACAAAAATTAACGGAGGTTAAATTTATCACAAGTGTACCAATTTGAGTTTTTTTGTGATCAAAAAATTAATTTTGGGTAAATTTATCACTTATATATCAATTTTGGATTTTTCGTAGTAAGTATTCATCCACACCCTCCCCCCCCCCCCTCTCTCCCGCTCTCTCTCTACTTATGACAAGCCTTAAGAATCAAATTGGTTCAAGGAGCTTTGGTTAAGATTCGAATTGGTTCAGGAGCTTTGGCCAAGAGTGGTTGGTCCACGTCGAGAAACTTTGGACGCTCAAAAATGGCAGTGGGGAAGTCAATCCTTGAACCAATTTGATTCTCGGAAGCGTTTAACATACGAGATAAAATTGATAGGTGAATGAATGAGAAATTGATACTCAATGAACACCCTTGAATTGAAAATGAAAAGTGGAAAAATACTAGTCTCACATTGAAAAAGAAAGAAGGCTATGGAGTGCTTTATACACAGTTACATTCATTTGAAATGGTAATTATCATAGCACAAATATTATGCCTCGCGCGTAGGCGTATGGGTGCAAATCCGACGCCCAAGTTTCAGACCAGGCGCAGGCGCGGAGGACGTGTGCTCGCGCCCAAGTTTCAGCTTATCCTACACAATTGTAGGGCCGAAAAGTGGGCCCTCGGAGACAGACGATGTTACCAACGACCAAAAAAACCTCCGCGAAAATCAAGTGTTAGATTTTGACCCCCGCCGCCCCGAAAATCAAGTGTTAGATTTTGACCCCCGCCGCCCTGTCTCTATATATACTCGTTCATCTTCGCTTTCTGACGATGTTACCAACCGCCGAAAAAAACTCCGCGAAAATCTAGAAGTCTCCCCCTCCGCCCGGTCTCTATATATACTCGTTCATCTTCAGTTTTCAGGAAATTCTATTCGTTCATCTTCGCTTTCTGACAATGTTACCAACCACCAAAAAAAACTCCGCGACAATCAAGTGTTAGATTTTGATACTTGTTTTTTTTTTGGTAAGGATTTTATTTTATTTTTTTGGTAAGGAGATTTTGATACTCGTTCATCTTCAGTTTTCAGGAAATTACTCGTTCATCTTCAGTTTTCAGGAAATTCTATTCGTATCAAGAATCATGGGATCCTACAGCTGCAAGACCGAGTTCACGTCCTCCATCCCCCCGGCCAAGGCGTTCGAGGCCATTGTCAGCGTCAATAACCTCGTCTCCAGCGCCCTCCTGCCAGTCCTCAAGAGTGCTGTGGTCGTCGAGGAGATCACTTCCAGCGAAGGTTAGTGACATAACTTGGTTACTAACCATTAACATCGCAATAGGGGCGTGCGTCGGTCCTGGTGCAACCCGAGAACTGGGCTGAACCATTTCCGAGGATACCGGTCCGGTTCCCGGTTCGACATAACCGCGTGGTTTTGTCAATTTTTTGTGTCTTTCGTAGGCAATCGGCACAAGACGGTGAAGCACAAGCTCGAGGCCCCGGACAATGAGAGCTTCTCCTATTGCTACTCGATCATTGAGGGCGACGCGCTGGCCAACACATTGGAGAAGACAAGCTACGAGGTGAAGATCACCGCGTCTCCCGAGGGAGGATCGGTGTGCAAGAACAAGAGCGAGTACTTCACCATGGGCGACGGGGAGATCACCGAGGAGAAGATCATGGCCGTGAAGGAGAAGGCGTCTGCGGTGTTCAAGGCCATCGAGGCTTGTCTCGTTGCGTACCCTGAGACTAGCGAGTCGGTGTTTGGTTAAAATTATTATGAGCGTGTGGTTGGCAAGTGCTGTGCTTGTTTGTTAAGAGAGGAAGTTTTTTTTTTTTTGGTTGGATTTCTTCTACAGAAGTCGGTGAAGTTCGCCTTGGGGTATTTGTTTTTTAGTTTTATGTTTTTGGTTGGAGTAGTGGTTTGGGTTGCTTAGGACTTAGTGGACGTATAGAAAAATTGGGCAACATGTTTGGATCATGAGCCCTCGCGTCATAGCCTATCAAATGAGGAGCTATCGTATGGAGTGTCATCGAACTAAGCTTTCGAAGTTAATGGGTGTCAATGGATTCAGTTCGATTCGGTTTTCCCAAAAAATCGAACCATTTAGGTGTGTGCTTGCTCAAAGCCGAAAGGCGACACGAACTGATCTGATCTGAACCGAAAAATGCAGCTCGGTTGGGATCAGATCGGTTCGGTTTTTGATTTTCGATTTTCCTCTTTCACTTTTTCTGCGCTTCTTCTGTAATGATATGACCAATGTTCTCTTCTTCTCTCTCTCTCGGGGTAGATTCTTCACTAGTTGAGTAGCGAAATTTGCAGCTTTTGAGCTGAGTCTCGTCCGATTTATCGAGCGAGTCGAGTCTTGTGGGAAATGTTGCCGGAGCTTCTCGCTCATCGAGTCCAGATTCGAAGTCCACGGCGAGGCTCCTCGGGTCAACGACGATAGGGAAGGTCCGGCTATACGGCGCCGAACCGGGGATAATCAAGGCGCTGGCGGACACCGGCGTCGTGATCGGGGCGGCCAACGGCGACATACCGTCGCTGGCCTCCGATCCCGGCCCGGCAGCTCGGCTCCAACATCCTCCCGTTTCGTCCCGCCAGCAACATCACCCTCGTCACAAGGGCCTCGGACGTGGGAGGCGGCGGCGGGTTCGTGGGGAGACGGAGCGGAAGCCGGCGGGGCGGTTGCCGCGGTCGGGGTAGGCGGCGGGGGACGCCTTGGGCGAGGCCCACTCGGAAGGGGTGTGGGCTGCAACGGGGCGGGGCTCTGCGCCACCACCAAGCCGACGAGGAGGACCGCCATTGTGGCCAGAGTGAGCAACGCTCTCGAGCCAGCCATGGGAGAAGAGCGAGAGAGAGAGAGAGAGAGAGAGAGAGAGAGAGAGAGGACTCAGAGACAGGAGAGTTGCAAAGATAGGGGAAGAGAGAGAGAGAGAAAAGTCAGAGACAAAAGAGAGAATAGATCAGAAAAGGGAAAGAGAGAAGAAAGTAAGTGAGGGAAGAAAGAGCGTACCGGAACGGAAGAAAAAAGAAAAAAAAATCGAAATTCGATGCGATCCGAAACCGAACCATCAACCAACCAAATTTTTTTTTATTTATTATCCGAACCAATACCGAAAATGCACGAATTTTCAGTTCGATTTTTGACATCCCTAATGATTATTCAATTGTGTTATCGAACTAAACTTTCATGCAATTTCCTTTTTCGATATGCAATAAGCAATATCGACAAGTGATGTAATAGCGTGGCTCCTTTGAGTTTCATGATACATATAGCTTTTACTAATCCAATCAATCAAATCAGGAGGAGGAGGAGGAAGAGAGGTTGTTATGACACGTCTCGAGTTTAAGTCCGAAAATAAAATCCGTCCGTGGATGAATTGAAAGGAAACCCGATTGATTTGATGACAGCTCGAAAGTTGATTTTTCTTATATATATATATATCTAGGGTTTAGGGATATATAAATGAAAAATCAAAATGTATAGACCTCCATCTTTGCTTTCGGGGCAGCCTTCGTTGAATAATATACATGACCGAAGGAACATGACAGGATCTGGAATCCCACTTGATGGGCCCTTTAAATTACAAAAAAAAAATCAAATGAAAAAAAAGAGATACTTACTAGAAACATTTTTAATATAAAATATCTTTTTCAACCCCCTCCTCGTAAAGAATATTATTCGTCATTCTTTGCTATGGTTTAGGTCCACCCATAAGAATGTGTCGAATTTCATACGAAAGCTCTTTGCTCTCAAGAAGAGCTGTCATATCTTCTATACTTTGCTTTGTGATTTTGACCGATGAAGTTTCGATCAACAGCATGTAAAGCTCACCGGAGTAATGGAAACTGAGCTCTTTGAAATCGGATTTGAATTTTCGAGCTTGGACAATTGGAACGCGAGATAAACAAGAATCGAGCAACCGCTTCTCGATTATTTGCGATCATATTAACTCTATGTGCAGATCAACAACTTACAGCTCTATCATTTGGTAAGTCCACAGATCAGGCGATTTGTACTTCATCTAGATCGAGACGTATTGAAAACTCTGCAAAATTGAAAGTACGATCAAGCGAGAACGCTGCAAGCAAGAGTGACTACCTCTTAAAAAAAGAGAGCTTCTACTCATCATCTTTATCATCGCTGGTTTGTCCAGATTCATCCTCATCCCCGTAAAAGACGTGATCAATGTCTTCAACCTCATCATCACTTTCATCAGCTTGACGCTCATGAAGAGAATCTCTAGTTTGATCATGTGTGGCCTTGTCAATCTGTTGGAAGACTACATTTACCAAAATTAGAGACTGTCAAGCTCAAAAAATTATCCGAAGCAAAGATATAAAGGTCCCAAACCAATCCCATGGAAAGTGACTGGTGTCTCAAGAAAATCAATATTAGTGACTTCTCACCCTCAAGAGTGTCTAAATTCAAAGACTATTGCAAGCGTTATGAAGATAATAAAGGACACAATTGAGAATCATTTAGAGGGTATCATTTCGGCTTGAGATTCATGTCTTAGTCCTCTCTCTCTCTCTATTGTATGATTTATACTATTGTGATCTTGATGAAGATCAATAAGACGCGACTGAAAATCATTAAGAAGGCATTTTAAGACCATCTCATGTGTTTCTTGCCGGGGGACTTGGAACTCTTTGGTGTGGCAATAACACAAAAAAAGGGCGAGTGTGCAAGAGCATGAGCAAGTACTCGGCGAAGGACGGTGTTAAGAAACTAATTCCTAATATCAATTCTATATGACGGAAACAAATTCCTAAACACATGCCTCAAATGATCGAGTAATGGAAAAAACGCATATGAGAAACGTACCCAGAATAACCTTGTATCATTGATCGGAAAGTACATTACGCAAAGGAACGTACCTTATATTCCACAGATTAAAAGCACCCTCTTGCAGGCTTGAGAGATGTTGTACACTTTGAGAGTTGGCAGAACGTCGTTTTTCGGAGAAGGCGTAATATCGAGGTAGAGAACAGAATGTCGTATTGTCCAAAAGATCACACAATCTCTTAAAGATAACTTTTCTCATTCTTTGATGATATCTTCTACTTCTTTTTGAACTGTCATGGGCGGTTGTTATTTTATCCGCAACCGCCCTATCCACAAATAACCGCTTGAAGGAAGATGGGCCGGGTTAGCCGAACATGGGCCGTAATAATGGGCTTAAATAACCCATTATTTTGTTAATAGAGCCCAGCCCATTAATTCACCATTTATCTTCAACGTAAGGGTTGAAGAAGCACACCCTCGGTGACCGAAAACAAGAAGGAAAGAAGAGGACACACGCAGTAAAGAAGAAAAGGGGAAAGAGGGAAAATTTTTGTGCGTTTACCATCCGGACGACTCGACAAGCCAAATCAACGCCATTTTGCAATGCCGGGTAAGTAATCAAGGCCTCTATTCGTCTAATCGTAGTGATTTCGGAAATTAGGGCATAAATTTGAAGGAATATTGATTTTGAATTACGAGGCTCGGTTGAGGAGTTATTAAGTTACGATTTTGTGTGGAATGATGGTTTATGGTATGGTAGAGCGGTGGGGTTTGTCGAACAACTATTTTGAAGTATGGTTTGTCCGAGACGAATTTCGGAGGTTTCGTGTTCGAGTTACGCGTATCGGATAACACGCGTAACGGAGAAAAGTGAACGTATGCTATAATTGAGTTTATTCATTAGCGTTAGGAGTTGTTTTATCAACAAATAAGTGTAGTTCAGTCAAGTAGTTAGTTAAAAGTAGACTTTACTTGGTTTTTGATATCATATTTCGGTTAATTATTAGGAATTTGAGTGCGTAAGTTCGAGTAACCATCATAGGTTGGTTTTCGGCTTTTCTCAGGTGAATGGTACTATTTTTTCGACGAATTTACAAGCTTATGTATTGAAAATGATAACGTTATAATATAGTAAGAGTTATTAAGAGCATGTTTTCTGCATAAATGAGATCGAACTTTTACCATCTTTTAATCAATTGACGATGTATTGGGAAGTCTTACAAAGTAGCTTGAAATGAGTATTTGTGAATGTTTTGCTTAAATGTTTTGCGAAAGGAATTACCAAAAGCTGTTTGTATTGAATGCGAAATGTTTTATGAAATGGATTCTATTTGATGATAGAAAATGATTATGTGATTCAATTTGTAAAACCGGTTTATGAAATGACTTTCTGATGTTAATTATGAGTTGTCAAAGAAAGATTTTGATTGTTATGGCTCATATCGCTATGATAAGAACCCATTGAGGGAAAGTATGCATATTATCAGGACGTCATTCTGAGCCGAACCACTGGCTGATATATGTGGTAGACCTAGCTAAGGGAGGTAACCTTGGCTGACTTTGTCACGGTGTTAAAAAATGATCATAGTTTGATAGTGAGTATTAGATTAGTCGATGGAGTGGACCATCGATGTGTGATTTAATGAGATTAGTCAATGGATAAATCATTGATAGTTGTTGTTGTTGTTGAGTAGGTTTTATTGACTAGTCTTGTACGTTACAAAGTTTTGTTGAAAAACTATCATATATTTTTGATATTCTACGTATACCATATATTGAATTTGTGATGAGGAGTTATGATGTCATTTTATAGCGTTGCATAGTAATTGTTCAATTCGCTAAGAAGAAATGTATTATTCATTGAGCCGTGGTAGCTCACTCCTTTCATCTTACTTGCTTTTCAGGTTTTTTAACAAGTCGCAAGTAGGGCGTGAGCGTATCATTCGTAGGAGGACTTTTGGTAGTGAGGATTTTGGTATAAGATGTCTATAGCTAATGAGCTTCTAAGTTAGTTGTGGTGGATATGTATATATCTTTTTGATGGATTATAGTGAAGTTTGATATAGTAACCAGGTGAACTTTTTATCCCATATGTATGTATGTATATATTTGATATTAGGTTGAGTTTTGATTTTGTTAAGACTGCGTCCTTGCGTGACAGTACAGCAATGTTATGCCCTTGCTCTTTTGAGTTGAGGGTCATATATGGGTATAAGACTCATTTTGAATGGGTCATATATGAGTCACTTTAGTTTCAAAGAATTTACCTTACATGGATTTTAAACTTTAAAGCTTAAAGATAAATGAGTCTAAACGGGTTGAGTTTGGAATCCATTTTCAACCTACCTACTAGGCTCATCCACACACTCTCTCCCTCTTTATAAAAATATTTTTAAAAAATCAAAATTAATTTTTTTCTCCTTTTCTCTTTTTCTTTTCTTTTCTTTCTTTTTCTTTTTTCTTTATTTCGGCCGGTAGTCGGCCATGGCGATCGGCCACCGGGGCGGGACAATCTTGCCAGAGGCCGACGAAGCTCGAGCTCGCCAATCTGGCGAGGCTTGAGCCTTGACGATTTGGCGAGCCTCAAGCGCACTAGCCTTAAGCAAGGCTCAAGCCTCTCCAATCGATTGAGCCCCGAGCTCGCCCGATTCCAACGAGGCCTCGGCCTCACTGACCTGTGGCGAGGCTAGCTCAGCTTGGCTAGGCTCGTTGGAATCAAGCGAGCTCAAGCCTTGCCTGAGGCCGACGGGGCCTCGGCCTCGCCAGATCAACGAGAACGGGCTTCGCCTGCCTTCGGCGAGCTCATCCTCGCCTAGCCGGCGACCGACCAAAAATAAAGGAAAAAGAAAAAAGTATTAAAAATTCAATTTAAAAAATAAAAAATATTATTATTAATATTATTAAAATGAATGCACAAAGTAAAATCAAATCATATTTTATATACCAAACATCGAAAAATATTTTCTAGTTCATTTTTAGGTTTCAGCTAAACATCGGAAATTTTTTTATTTTCTTGGATAATGACTTTATGGAAAATATTTTCTAGAAATGTCGTATTTTTCGTGAAACAAACGGAATCTCAATTTTAAAAAAAAATTATAAAAATTATTCGCTAGCTTTGTATTGCATGAAAATGTTCTAGCAATATAATTTTTAAAAATAATCATAAGAAACAAGTATTCCTAAATTAGGTTAAATATAAAAGTGTTTTAGCAATATGGGTCGGATCGGATATGTATTGGTTATGGGTCGGGATATTTACATTATAAAATAAATGAATCATAAATGAATTAATGAATCAATTTAAATCGGACCATCTATAACCCAACCCAATCCGCCCATTTAACGGTCCAGTTTTCGGGGAGTTTGAATAAGAAGATTGGTGATCAGCTTTCGGGGAGTTTTAAGGAGAGAAAAAAGTCGCTGCTCTTGTCTGTGAATAAGATTGGTTATTTGGGCCACACGCATGGTTCGCAAGCCCTTGTTCCATAGCCCGGCCAAAGGCCAGAAAAACTAGCCCAACAAGAAGTGTTGTCGGAATAAACTTTCAATCGATGTGGTACGCAATTGTTGTCGGCCTTCTTTCACTACCTTTGCTTTTATGCTCACCTTCGAGATACAATCAGCGATCGCACGATGATTGACAAAGTGATTGTAGTAGCGGGTGGCCCCTTCGAGTTTCACGACACACATAGCTTCTAGCCGTATCATTTGGTAAGTACACACAGATCAGGCGATTCGTGCTTAATTTGGATCGGGACCATATTGAAACTCTGGAAAATCCAAAATATGATCAACAGAGAACACTAGAATAATTTAAAACCGAATACAGCAACCGTTTTCGTTTCTCCTTTTGAACTCCTCGCCGTTCGTTGTTTCTCTTGCCCGGACAAACCGCGGTTATTACTGGGGAGCGAACTTAGAATTCGATCTGTCACGTTCCATGTTTTCTTTCTTGAATAAGTCGATTTATTTGGGACCCTACAGAATCACTCTTTTTTCTATTCAAAGATCAGCCAATTGGCTCTGTGTTGTCACATCGAGAATTCTTTACAAATGAAGAGATGTCAAAGGTGCTTCTTACTTTCCAAACAGATCCCTCCTACATCTTATATAGAATCGCCGGTTTATCAAGAATACGCAAGAAAAGCATTTTGAATCGTTGATTCGTCGCCGCATATGGCTTAGGTCCAATAGTGAATTATCTAATGGATTTTTCCATTCTAATACTCCAGTCGAGAGTTATCTATCTAACGGAAGGCTATTCGATCAAATGACAAATCAATTTAATGTTATCAAATGTCTCAGCGGCGACCTCTTGGCTTCAGTTTACTCTGCATAACTAGGTTTAGAACCTTAATTTATATCTAGCATACAGCAAATGCCAAAACGGCTTTCAGGTTGCCTTGCAGTGCAATGCAAATGAGGACAACTAAAGCATCGCAGTTCAGTATGATGGTCAT
Organism: Syzygium aqueum; assembly: GCA_031216185.1. Classification (NCBI taxonomy): domain Eukaryota; kingdom Viridiplantae; phylum Streptophyta; class Magnoliopsida; order Myrtales; family Myrtaceae; genus Syzygium; species Syzygium aqueum. The sequence continues at coordinate 2,486,965 of CM062231.1, forward strand.
CTAAAGTTTATGGATCTCAGATTTTGAAATTATAGCTAAAGAATGTGACATGTACTCTGTCGATTCGTCGAGGGTAAAATGTAATGTTCTACTTTATGCTCCATTTGGGCACTAAGAACTAAAGTCGAAAGATACGTTAGGATTGAACAAGAAGTCCTTCGGATTTTTTATGTGATATTCTTTCTTTGAGAAAACACCGGATACAAGGACAGATACATATAAACAGTCTAAAGAGTGTTTGATAGATGGGGGATGTGATTGAATAAGTAAGAAAACAAATTTTAGAAAAGTATAAATAGAGATGCCATAATCCACTGCAGGGCGACGACCACTACCGCAACGGCCAGCCTGTGGTGGTCTTTGTCGTCATGGTAATTGCCTGAGACCAGCACACGCGGTCGGGACCGGAAAAATGTGGAGGGAACAAAATTGGCAGCATATGCATGATAGTCTCCAGCGACAGCTGCAACTTGACCAGTGCCTTGCCCCAAGAGAGTATCTCCATCTTGAGCAAGTTTCACACTACAAGCAGCAAAAACACCCAACTCGCATTGATGTTTAGAAGAACAAAGCTACTCGTAACGAGCATGAAAAATTAAAAGCCATAATTAGCACATGGAAACTCTCGATCACGATCAGCAGTAAAACTTCCAGTAAATTGTGTATATAACCTAGAGCTATTCGTGTTTCACCAGTTCTTAACCGAAACAGCAAAATAGTCTATATACAAGATGCTTCATGGAACTCACTTCTCGTGGTGGAAGAAAAGGCTTTTTCATAAAAATGTAATCAGAGAAAAAAGTCTTACAGCATTCACTTCACCTATTCTACCCACTAATTACCCCAAAAATCCAAAGTTTATGAAGATGCAACAAGACATATCAAATTTAACACCAGCAAGAATGACCACCTCTTAAAATTTAGAGCTTCTACTCATCATCTGTATCATCGCTAGTTTGTCCAGATTCATCCTCATCCCTGTAAAAGACGTGATCAATGTCTTCATCCTCATCATCACTTTCATCAGCTCGAGGCTCTTGAAGAGAATCTCTAGTTTGATTGTGTGTGGCCTTGTCAATCTGTTGGAAGACAACATTTACCAAAATTAGAGACTGTCAAAGCTCAAAAATAATTATCTAAGGCAAAGATATAAAGGGGGCCTAAACCTGAGTGACGACAAGCTGCAGCCGACCAACTAACTGCAGCAATGGTTGGATGGCCGCCCCTCTAGCTTTTGCAGTCTACAAGGGAAAACATAACTATATAAATCATACCATCAGGCAACCATAACCCAAGAATAGTAAATGACGTGAAGCTCTACGGAGTCTGAGTAGTAAAATATTTTAGATGAAGCAAAAAAAAACCAATACAATTCTTTCATATCGTTGTTGATGCTACCTACACCTGGAGAAAAGATTGACAGGATTTTTCCTAGAACCATAGATTACGGAACTCCTCAGAACTCGAGCCATAATTACACCTTTCCCTCGTACCACTTTTACAATTCAAGGAAATCGACATATATAAAGGCGATTTAAGATATTTATCAACCGAGTTTGCATCAGCAGCAGCCATTTTTTCTTAGATCTCTAACTTAGAAAGCGTGTGGATTTGGGAATAATTTCATCAAATTAGACATCACAAGAGATGTATATAACGATCCATCCCCAATTACACTCGTCGCTTACATTGATTTAGCATTCAACAGAAGTACATAGAAAACAATGTATACAAGAAACCGTAGAAATTTATCCTAACCCAGATTTTGGGGTCCAATTTTGTGGTTCTGAGTTCAGACTTGTGGAAATAACTTTCTGACGAGATAGTCACTGATTCGAATAGAAAAGACACTCGACCACACTGATTCTAAACTCGAAGAAACAAAACGCCTATTCCAAGAAAAGCACTTGAAAAAGAAACAAGAGATAGGCTAGATTTGATCAAGAAAAACATGAAATGAGCTCTTGCTTACCTCGGGAAGCTAACATATAGATGCTTATATTGCAATATTCTCAGGGAATCATTTCATGCAACTGATTAATTAACCTTTTGGCTGCGGAGAAAAGGCTTTTGTCTTGGGATAATTCCCAATCAGAAACAAGAGACTCATCACAGAGGCTGAACAAGACAAAACTAAGAACAAGATAATAGCACAACGATAACATGCAGACTGGTCAATGTATGGAGAGGGCCGCAATAGGTTAGAGGCTGAACAAGGGAGACACATCAAATTATGAAAACATTGGACTGAAATGCACAAGTATTATTGGCCAACAACAGCAAAGGAAAAAGGTTTTAGCAAGGCATTTAATCATTGAGGGGCCTATCCAAAAATCACTTAACAAGAGAACAAACTAACAAAAAAATCGGCTAATTTTATTTGAATGAAATTTTTACCTTGCCCAAAGAATAAAGCAGCTCAGTCATTGGTTCCTGAGAAAGGACATAATCACTGTGAATGACCAATATCCTGCTAATCCATGGAAGTACTAGCTTTGCATTAGATGACCTGTTCAAAAATATAACATCCAATTACTATTAGCATGTTTTACCACCTCTAACCACTGCTGGATGCTTATGAGAATAAAACAAAGAAACAGACTGAGGGAAAACCCAGCCAAATAACAGCTTCATACATATTAGCAAAAGAAAATTAAGAAGAACAAAGAAAGAACCTTGACTGCCACAAGGCCAAAAGCTTTCTCAGTAGGTTGTATGCATCACTTGCTCCCATAGATAAAATAGTATCCCTTATCTAATGAGGCCGGGAAACATTAGTGTAGCACGGGAACAATGTAAATTATGGGCTAACACAACAAAAAAAGATTTATATTCCCTAAGTAAGAAAAGAACCTTTTTATTTGAAAGATTGGCTTTGAGATTTATATCCTTCAAGAAAGCAGGATCAGGAGCCGATCTATATAAAGAACCATCATTTCCACTGATAAATCCTAGCGATCTTAACTGGTCCTCCAGGCATACTGTAGATGTGCCGACTTCTAAATCATCATCTGCAGAAACCGCAATAAGTGACAGAGTACCAGCTACCAGCACAGTTATCAATGCACTTGTTTTAAGCAGAATAGCTGGTCATAGACAAAGACACGTTTAAAGTCTTTTTTTTTTTTTTTGGTAAAGAAGACACGTTTAAAGTCCATAGTCAAGTAACACAATATTCTGACCAAAAAAAAAAAAGAGTAACAGAATATCAGATAGCCTCAGAAATTAATAAAGATAGTGTTTCTGAGTATGAAGTTGGCGAAAACAAGAACCTTACAGAGACCGTTTTCCTCCAAGTGAATAAATACATGTATCTGTCAATTTAAAAAGAAGATCAATTTGTTTCATAGGCAATACGGACACCCAACCTGTCCTCATGCAACTTGATCCATAGACAAAGATAGCATTGTTCCCAAAAGAAAGATAAATGTACACATACTAATTCAGTGACCAGAGGCCGGAAAGTCATTTACCAAAAGCCAAGGAGGATTAAAAGTATCGAAAAGTAGGGATATTTAGACATGGAAACACTAAAAGAAATTAAAACATGAGAGAGAAAGCAGAAAAGATAAACAGAACAAATGGACATTGAAAGTAATAAGGGGAGTTACTAAAAACAATATGGTGTACAAAAGATGCGTCACAAACCATCTAGTATATAAACAGTTTTAGTATTGGATGAGGGGACAAAAATGCCTAAAAGATGATCGGAGCACTACTGTTTTTCAAAAGAGTTCCAAAAGCTTTTATTCCTGAAGACAACAAATACCAGATTGCTCGCACATGGACCAACAAATGAGAAATTTAAGATATAAGGTGAGAAAAAATAAAACACAAGGTCTGCCTGCAGTTAGCTATGTTATTAGTGGTAGTATAATAGCCCTCATACTAAAACAATGATTACATCAAGCTGTTCTATCACACATATCTCTCAAAACAACGTATTGACACAGATGAATTAAGGAAATCGCTTAGAAAGAAACTCTCTAAGAAACAAAAAATAATTTCTTGATAAAACTGCTGGCTATTCACGGAACACGAGAAGGAGATGAAGAATCATATGCTTCCACGAGAAATTCAGATAAGTACTGAAAACTTAAGTGCTAAATTTTCCGTCAACAATTTTAAGTGTTAAAAGTAGAAATAAAAACTTGTTTGATGATCACTGAAATTGGAACCCTAAATATCGTTAACACCAAAAACAAAACTGTAATTATCATGGGTAGGTTTTAGCACTATAATTTGCAAGAATCTATTAGCAGCGATTACTTTTTCTATTGTACAGATGAGAAAAACCCCTGCTTACTTACCACAGTAAGTGAACTCTTTACTAAATTGAATCTTTTAAGTCAAGCTCCTCAAAGTTATGAAACAAGTATAATCTTGTTAAATGTTAATTTTCACAACTTAATTGAGTTAAAGCCTCTTGCAATGACGAATTTTGGAAATCTCTCACAACTTTCAATGTAAATACATGTTTAGACTAAGCCTCCTCAGATGATGTATAATATAATCAAGCACAGTAAATTAACATGTCCAGGTAAACCATCTTCAGGTAGAAACATCCAATTATATTATTTATTTATCTGCTGGTATATTAACACCTCCACCCTTACCAAAAAAAAAAAAAAAAAAACACCTCCATGCATGAATTGTACTGGCAAACCTAGTCAATCAAGAGTCTCAAGATAAAATCACAAAAAGAGTGTTATACTTTAAGAAGAAGAGTACCATGCATTTGTCCGCTCTCCAAAGATTTTGCTCGACTCCTGCTGTTGACTATATCAGCAATTACCTCATCAGGGTCAATGCCAGAATATTGATTTGGTTTCTTTCTTTCTCCCAAATCAGTAAAAGTTGGAACTGGAAGCAGGGCATCTTCAGCATTTGCTCGATCCAATGCCGTCACTGCTTTATGAGGAAGTAACAATCAATGATCACTGAAGGACCAACAATAAGAAACTAAAATATATCAGCTCGAATATTAATGTGAATGATTTGAGCAGAACATTGGAGAGGGAGCAACAAATACATGCAAATACTCAGTGAGAATATTATGTGGCAGATCAAGATTTGCAGAAGATATGGCACCCTAGTTTTAAATTATAGGATGGTTCAGGACATGGATAACTCAATGCAACAAAATCACATTACTTAACGTATATTGGAAGATGCTTGTGGAAAAAGTAGTTAAAACTCCTGCATAGATCCTATAATCCAAGGATCCACAAACTCACAGATGACATTATCAGGAAAGAAAAGCGGAAAAAGAGCCAGATATAAAGTTAGCATCTTGATCCAGAGATCTTTGCATCCTACAATGACATAATCCTACCAACGGAAGAAGTACGCTTATAAAGGTTATCATTTCCAATTAATTCTCTTGGCATTTGTCCATGAACTTCAACACTGCGTTGCTTAACCTTTCCAGCTTCACATTAAACAAATCCTTTTCCAAAGTCGTGCTCACAATTATGTTGACCTCAGCTGTAAAATCATCTAAACTTTATGCTTCCATTTATCCGGTCCATCACTTACAATAGCAGGAGAACACATCTCTCTATCCATCCCTGCAAATTTATAGATGCCCGAAACAATTGTGTTCTTTTCAAAACGGGCATATTTTGATCTATCATGCATATATAAATGAAATTGCTAAGGAACCATCGAGTTAAGAAGAAAATATTATAATCTTCTTGATCAAGAGAATGTCATGGAACTTCATCTTCAACTGCTACTAAGGGCAGGTAGCCTGTAGAACATTTTATCAATCAACACACATGCTACTTTTCAACCAAAGCACCAGAAGTCTGTAATTGCTTCCACAAACAGCGAGAGCCAGAGGACTTAATTGAGCCAAAAAAAAAAATTTGCAAAGATCCTACAAGTTACAGGTCTAAAACTAGACTTAACACTGCAAGTTTAAACATATAAGAAAAGCAACAAGTAAGACTTACCTTTATTCCTTACATCTTGTCCTCTCTTAGCACTAACCAGGGATTGACCAGTGGGCAAAAGAATCCCATCTAAAGAGCTGTTCAATTTCATGTTTTTGCCAGAATGCACTAAAATTTTCTGAAAGAGTGGCTTGACTAGCAGACCATGGGAAATAAAAATGTGCCCAGATGCACGACTTGGAATGCCTTGTAATTTTGCAGCAAGTATTGCAGGTGCACCATGATGATTCTTCAATAAAGAGTCCTCAATAGATAAAGAGACTTTTGCAGGTATCGAATCGCGTAGTTCCTCAATGTTCTGTCCAAACCAGAAATAACAAACACCAGTCTCCGTAAGAGCCAAAACATACAGGCCTTTGAGATCTTCTTCTCCGTCACCAATGCATTTGCTGTCAAGATAGACTGCAGGATGCTCCATGGACAGTGTACAGCTTGCTGAGTGCGTTTTGCTACCATCAACTTGCCAAACAGCAATATATCTTTCACCAGCAGCACAGGAAAGAACGTACTTCCCATCATTAGTAAAGATCATAGAGCGAACAGCTCCCTACAATTCAGAAAATTCAATAGACTATAAATTAATAGGAGCATAGGGGATGCATAAAACAGAAAATAAAAGACTGATTAAAAAACTAAGACTTACAGGATGGCCAGAAAACTTCTGTATCTTTTTGTGATCTGAGCAACTATATATCTTTACTTGTGCAGATGCAGAAGCTAGTACACTTCCATCTACATAACACCAAATTGGAAGTTTCAGCAAATATTAACAGCTACAACCCAGCACACTCTCAATTCCATATAATCATGGAAGACTCACCTAGTATTTTGCACTTTCTTAAATAACTTCAGATCAATTATTCATTTCATTCTCATTAGATTCACCCTGGGTTTCTATTTTGCTCCTCTAATTTCATACACTCAGAATGATTTTGTTGAAGTAATATCCCACAACGATTGACAACGGGTCCTAAATGCTCTTTATCTTCATGTGGTCTCCTCCATCTTTCAGCTTAAGTTTTTGGGTTGGACTGTCTAACATGATAATAGAGCCAATGCTATTCCTTTCGTGAATGTGAGTGGTCAAAATTCCATGTAAATGTGCGTAGTCAAAATTTCTTGTGCCGCTCGTAATCCGGCTTGCACGTGAGTAGAGGTGTTGAAATATTATCCCACATTGATTGACAACAGATCCTCAATGCTCTTTATATTCATGTGGTCTGCTCCATCTATCAGCTTAAGCTTTTGGGTTGAAGTGTCTAACATACTTCCGCCTACATGCATTTAGAAAAAAGCCATGTCAACTCTTAAGCTTATGCATGCATTATGCATCCAGCTATTGTCACTTCCTTACTGTAGACTTGTGGAGTCTCGGAAAATGTCATTGTCTACACTGTTTCATCTGGTTACCATGTTCAAAACATTTTCTTGCCACACATCCACCCATTTCTTACATAAAATCTTTTGAAGATAATTGGACTGGTGATTACTTTGTTTTTCATGTAAAATCCCTTATAACCAATAACTAAACCAATATACATCAACATATTCTCCTAGTCACATTAGAAATGTTTTTTCCACGTCACGACTAGCAGTGAAATCCTAATGTTCCAAATTCTCGTTTCACTAGCATATATCAAGTAAGCACACATTAGAAATAAAAGCTTGTGCCTAGTCATTTAACCGATTCTAGCCCAACATTTGTATTGTGTCAGCATGACCCACAAACTTCATTAAGTACTTCAAATGCAGCCCCGCCTCACTCAGTATAGGTTACTGATGTTTCATTGATTAATGCCCCTATTCATAGATAGGTTAACCAAGTTTGGGAGATATGAAGTACAGCTTTGAAATGGAAAACCTGAGCCACATGGACTGGCCAAGCTTCTTGAATCGGTTGGCTTAATCTTGACATTAAATAGCTCCCAAGTCTCAACCCTATTTAAAATAAAAACCACCCAATCTAGCTCAATATAAGTTCATGCATCTAGTAGCCACATGATTGCTCGAAAGCTTAGGTATGGTCAGAACACATAGCTTTTCCACAAAAAACAGTGATGCAGACATAGGGAGGTAAGGTTTGACGAGCTTGCTTAGGCACATGTGACATTCTTACATAATTTACATGTTTGATTAGAATTGATAGAACGACCAAAGAAAAATGTTCCTACTTTCATTTACCCTTACACTGCAGAATCTGCATAAAGCACCAAACAGCTGTAAAGAAAGAAGTCTAGAGAAGGACAAATTAAGCATACCAGATGAAACGGAGATGGCAGATATAGCCTTTGTTGAAGTTCTGAACCTTTTTAAGGAGTTTCCTGTCATGGGATCAATTTCACAAATCATCCCATCAGCACCAACAGTGTAAGCGCGTGACCCTTGCCCAGAAAACGAGATGGCAGTTACACCCCTGCACAGGAGAAGTAGAAGAGAATATAGGAAACTTGCTAGAGTGTTAATGGCAACAGAACATTAATGATCATCCCCTCTACCACTTCAAAACACAATGGAAAAGGAATGTGGGTAAACCTCACGAAGAAAAATGAACCATTCACCATCACTCCCAAAAGTTGCAATCATGATAATCCTGAATTTCTCATTTCTGTTCATGATAAGACATCCTCTTCATGTTTTCTAACTCCGTGAGAGACTTCAGAAATGTCTCAATCTCAATACGCGAAACCTCAAATTCCTTAAAAACTAATAAGCCCAAACCATTCCACAAGTTATCAATTTTCCAAAAAAGGAAGTTCTCGACTACTTGAAAGTCACAAGAAAATGCTTTTCGGCTGTAAATCCTGGAGCAGACAATGCCAATACGTTTTCAAACATTCTTATTTTAAACCCCCAACAATGGGCAGATATATCCGATATACACCACGTTAGTGACAAAAATGACAATCCCAATTCAGCGTAAAAACTGAGGACTCCATTGGCAAGATGATATGTAATCTAACATGCAGTTGTTGGATTTACACTTTCAGACACTTGCTATGGACTCTACCAACAATGTCGAAAGACTCTTAGTTGGTGGAAGCAACAAACTGCAATAAATTAAGATTAAAAAATCTTCTAGAAACAATTTTCCTGGAAAACCACGGCATAAGGGTCTTTCAGGGCCAACAACAAGCAAGAGATTCCAAAATACATAGCAGGTAACTCACCCAGGGTGACAGTCACTGATTCTCCATCTCAATCCACCAGATGCTACATCCAGTGCTAGGACATCACCCCCGCCTGTTCCTAAAACCATCAACGAGCCCCCATGCTTTCTTTTCCTCTGCAATCACGACAACCGCAGGCAAAATTTGTTACTTCAAATTATAGCGAAAGCCCACCGCCCACAACAGATATCAAGAAGGAAAACTGTCCCTCAACTTCCATAAGAATCACAAACCTACCTGTTTCCCCAAATCCAACCATTTCATGCAGGTGTAATCGACCGAAAGGTGACCCCTGTCTGGCTTCATAAACACATCCGTCCGATCATTTGCCACAATGTCCACAAACTCCGTCTGAATCTGCCCTTTCAAAGTGTCCCAAATCTAAAAAAAAACAAAGAAACCGAAACAAAACCAAAAAAAAGATCCCATTTAATTAAGCGAAGCAACTGTTGCTTACTGAGACACATTGGGCAAGTAATAAGGCAAGGCGGGCATACATCGGAACTGGGAACAATTGCTAATTCGTGTCCCATTCCAGAATCAGACAGTGTAAAAGCCAATACTTTCTTATCAAATTCGCAGAAAATTTGCCGCAAAAGAAGAGAATCGGGAAGCACGTGAGGTTAACCTTGATCCGGCCATCTCCGGAGCTGATGGCGAAGAATTCCGACGAAGGGCTGAACGCCGTCAAGAGGTCCCTGATGTTTGACGAGCTCATGCCGTCGGAAAGAGAGGAGATCGAGACCGACCGACTTGCTCTCGCCTAGTTCGAAGCACGGTCCGACCACCTCGCCGGAGACGGACTGAATGAATCCAAAGGAAGAGTCGCCGGCGGTGGGACGGCGAAGCAGAGACGGTTTCTGCTGAGGAAGACGAAGGGCTCCTGCTTTTGGGAGGGTTTTAGCGAGGGTTTTGAAACTAGGAACTGAATTTCTTTTTTCCCTTTTTCATTTGCGTTTTTTTTTGTCTTTTTTATTGTTGATTTTTTTTCCAGATATTACAATTACTAACTATATTCTGACCCCAAAAAAAAACTCAAATTTTATGTGATTTTTTTTGTCGAAATTGTTTTTATATGGTGTGAATAAGTTAGAAACTAGACATTTTCCTGCTCGTTGCATAAAACTTCATACTTTTTAGGAAAAAAAAGAAGGAAAAATGGATAAATAAAAAAAATTCATATGCTTAAAATAATAAGAGAACGAATTAAATTATTTAATTCATCGGCGGTCTTTCGGATAATGTAAATACGTAAGAGGAATAATTAGTCTTTTATCATCTAAAAGCTACAAAAATAGATGCGCTCCTTGGTAAAATGAAAAAAAGTTTGTTCAATCTCTAGTAGAAATTAGGAAATAGATAATATCCGGAAAAATTTTTTGAATAGAAAATAGTAAAGATTAGATGAGTCGTAACGCCCAAGGTCAAATTGATTTTGGAATTTGCTTCAAATCGTAACGCCCGAGGTCAAATTAATTTTGGAATTTGCTTCGAATCGATTCGGTTTATAACGTAAATTGAAGAAGCCGTTTGTTGTTTGAAGAAAACCCTAATCAATTATTCTAAAATATTGAAGAATTGATTTGCTTCGATTAGTTTCACTCAAAGACATTAAGGCTGCGAATGATAACCATTTTGTTTTAAAAATCAATTTCTGGCTAGAAATTGATTTTCCTATTTCTGTTCCTGGACGAGTTTCTGAGCAAAAAAACACGTTTGATAACAATATAAAATTTTTGTTCTCGAAACAAAAATTTGTTTGATAACGACACAAAATTTCTTTCTCTCGGATGGCTGGCGAGTGGACGGTGGGGAAAGGGCAACAGGGGACAGTAGGCGGCGAATGGTAGGGGGAGGCAGCGATGCGGCTAGTGCAGAGGACAACGGCTGGAGACAGCCGGTGATGGGTGGAGGGCGGCAATTAGAGGAGGGCGGCCAGCAATGGGAGAAGAGGGCCGGTGGACGGCAGGCGACTGCCAACGGAGGCCAGCGGGGGGAGGTGGGTAGCGGCGGGAGGAGGGTGGCCGGTGGCGGGAGTGGTGGTCGTTGGACGGCGAGCGGCGACCCACGGCGGCCAGCGACAAGAGGTGGGCGGCGACCAGCAATAGGAGAAGGGTGGCCAGTGGACAGCGGGCAGCGGAGGGCGGCGGCCGATGGCCGGTGGACGGGCAGGCAGCGGCCCATTGTGGGAGACGGTGAATGGCGGGAGGCGGCGGCCGACAAGTGAGCGGTGATGGACAACGGGTGGGCGACCGGCAAGTGAGCGGCAAGTGAGCGGCAAGTGAGCGGCAATGGGCGGCAAGTGGGCAACCGGCTAGTAGCGAGGGTGAGCGATAAAAAGAAATTTAACTTTTCATTTCCATTTAAAAAATAGAAAAGTAGAAAATTTTAACTTATGATTTTTGTTCCAAACTTATTTCTGGAACAAAAATTTGTTGGAGAAATAGAAAATAAAATTGCATTACTAAACTGATTTCTGTTCCAAATCTATTTCTGGAACAGAAATAGAGAAACAGAATGGTTATCATTCGCAGCCTAAGTGTGCCATGTTGGAGGAGTGATGGAAGAGTTTGGATTCCATCTAACTTTCAGCATCTTCTAATTTCCTTCGTTCGGAACCGAGGTCGGTTTCCTAAATTGGTGCAACTGATTCTTGTTCATTCAAAAGATGGTGATTGCAACTTATTCAAGCGATGCGTCAAACAAGATGTGTGGGTATACCGTGAAATACCATACTGATGGAAATGAAAGGAGTGATAGCAGGGGGAATGTTTTGTTTTTTTTAAGTGTTGCCTCGACTTATTTGGTAGGGCTTGTGAGTATTCTCCGTCTCCTTTTATGTGAATCGATGTAAGTGAGTTGCATTTTATAATGGCAAGTGATATTCACTGTGCATTTTCTAATTGGATATGCTGCCATCATAGCCCCGCGTGCCGGCCGTGGTCCCCGTCTCGCAAGTTTTTATTGCTTTTATTTTGTTTTTTCTTTTTTGGGTATAAGTTTTGTTGCTCACAATCAATTCACAGATTCATTGAAGTTGTGAATCTCCCGTTATTATCTCCATCGAGTGAAGATCTAGGATATTTGATTGACTCGACAGCACTTCCGGCATTTGACGTGATTGCACTCATCAACCTACCCGTTGATGACCAATAAGAGTAGCCGAGGGTGACATTCTCTCTGGCATTTTCTGAGATTTTGAATGAAAAGTCATCTCTAATACACAGAATGACAGTGAAATCTGAATTATGATAGAACTATCTGTGCTTGTGCTTATCTTGACTAATTGATTTACTTTTTGATCCAACTATAGATAAAGATGACGATGTGAGCACCTGCACATAGAAGTGGATGAAGACAGGCAATTTCTTTTAGATAGGCAATTGCAGTAAGACCAACAACACAAGCTTGTTTTTTTTTTGTACCATTGGACGGGTCTACATAGAGATACTCAATGCTCGTCTGTGTAGCATATCTCATGAACACATGCGGTGCTTCAGATCTAAACTCGGCGCGCCGCATGTCTTTGAGTGAAACTAATTGTAGTAAACTTCATGTCCACATTTGAAATTCCCCTTTTGATATGTATGTAAGATTTGTATCTTTGGAAACTATTTATTCTTTTTCAAGCCACGACAAATTTTCTGTCGGACAAGCACTCCCACACAACTTTCCAAGAAAAAAGGAGCAAACAACAAGCATTGCGGATACTCCTTCAAATCGGAAGATACAAAGGAATTGAGGACTCTTTTCTTCAATCTTTGAAGTGATTAGAGCAGCATCTTAATTCGATGGTCTAGTCTCTTTAGTGTGGGTGTTTTTCTTTGCTTATTGTATAGTTTTTGCTAAGCCATCCTTGATCCCATTTGGTCTTTTTCATGTCTTTGTTGGGTTGTCGATTGCCTCTGGCGTTAGGTTGTATATGGTGTCTTGAAAAGTTATACATATTCTTACCTTTACCAAAAAAAAAAAAAACAAGCATGGCCATTAATACAGTGAAGATTGCCAACACAACAAAGAAAAAAAGAAACAGACATCAGTACCTAATAGCTTAAGATTCATATGCAAGTTAAACCATCGTCCCTACTGTCTTCTGTGTAGACTCCATGACCCGTTCTATTATTTCGCGGAAGAAGATCGACTACGACAAATGGTGATGTGCGAATATCGAGATGGGACTTGATCTTACACATTGCAGGACTATGTCTGCTCTGTAGAGGAGTGGAACTAGAAGAACAGAAATCGATACGTCACCTAAGTAAATAGTGCTCGTGGTCCAGCGATAATGGTCTAGCCGAAAGAAAGATACATACCTGTGTGACCTTGAGTGACAAACTTCATCAGCAGAACACTTGGATTCAACAAGCCTCAACCTCGTGCAATGAATAACCTCCTCTTTACCGTATGATGAATGACATTACAGATGAAGATGAAAGCTTCCCAGCAGAACAGAGCAGAAATTTGAAGACGACTGCAGCAAGACATGCATAATTTGAGGGAAGAGAGAACTGTCTTGCTTGCACTTCCACATGACCTCATCAAGAATCACTTTTCATATGGTCACATATGATTTCATCTCACATGAAGTCATTCCAAATAAGTAAAAAAACCTTTCAATGAAGTTACACCCCCCAAGCAAAGATTATGAGAAGAAAGAAAGAAAGAAAGAAAGAGAACTGCTAAGTACAAATAAAAAAACAATCTAAGGTGACCCCGTCTTCTACCAAAAATTTCCTTACAACATGAATGAAGAAATGAGGCTGTACAAACAACTTGAGAATAAACAACTGTGATCGATGACCATGCAATTCGACTGGCAGACTAAGAGGTTTCTTCTTTCAAACGTGTCCAGTCTTCTTGAAAAAGAATCTGGCGCCAATTTGAGGCTGCAAAACGGGTAGGATTGATCCTTTATGGAATATGTCACAAGGCTGCAGAATTACCAATGGCATTTACGCTAGATATGCAAGCTAAGGAAGAATTCGAGGACGAGCCTGCGAGCTCAGGACATGGCTCGGGAAGCACTGATGAAGAAGACCCCGAAACGTCGGAACAAATCCAAGATGTTAATGAAGCAGACTTGAGGGATAAGGAGATATTAGACAAACAGATGGAAGTGAATGGAGACTCGCTTATTCCTGTGAAGTTTCCAGCAACTGTGATGCTTCTTCCTACCACATTCTGTAAAGTAATGTAGCGCAAAACCGGGAGAGCATTTGGATCGAAATTTTCATCCGGATGAGACCCAAAGTGACCGTTTGCACCAAATGCCATGTGGACATCATCCATGTCAACATCAGAGACGGTTATGTCTTCGATGTAGCCGCCTCGGCCCCGTGTTGTTCGGAATTCTACGCCACTTGATGAACTGTGTATGCTGACATGATTCACATAGACATTGGAGATCCCACCAGACATCTCGCTACCAAAGGCAATCGCAGCCCCGGAGTATGACTGCAAGTAGGCCCGCCTAATGTACACATGAGAGGTGGGCCTGCTGTAGGAAATGCCATACTCATCCCATCCACTCTTGAGCGCGATGGAGTCATACCCCATGCTAATGCTGCAATCCTCTATGCATACATTGTCTGAGGAATCTGAATTTTTCCGTGAAAGAACAAAACGCATCTGTTAATTTATATTGGTATTGATTACCAGGGTGTACCAAACATATTTGACCATATAATGGGCTTGGTAGTAGAAGAGTTTGCTGTGGCCAGAATTATAAGCCCTGATTAAGGGAGAGGGAAAGGAGTGCAAAAGAAGAAGATTATGTAAAATGCATGATTAGATCTTTTGCATAAACTCTCAGGACAGAAGCAGCTGCATCAATTCTCAAGTTTTGCAATGTAACTGGATTTTCTTCTTCTTCTCCATGAGATCCAAACAAAATGTTTCTCATTGGACAAAAAAGCATCTTGGAATTGTTTCAAAGACACGTCCAACTTGCTTTTGACACAGAATGAAGAACTTAAGCAGCTGCCAGTGTTGCTCTAGCAATAGATTTAGACAATCATAACCATCGCCTTCACTGAGTAAATCCATTACAGAAATGAGATCTGACACAAATTACTGTATAATGCAGAGGTATATTAAAGAACGAAGCAATTGTTCAGCTAAGCATTTTCCTTGGCACAAACCGTTGCATCACTAACCTGGTACGATGCCAACAGTGCGAGGGGATTCTGGTGAAGCAGTAATCGAAACATTCTGGATGTGCACATCGCTGCATTATACCGAAGGGATGATGATAAATTTCATATGCATACCTAAAAATTAAAAGTGATGGGTGACATATTGATAACAGGGCTTTTGCAAACATACCTGCAATAGACTGGATGGATGTTATAGGCAGGAGCATTCAAGAATGTAATGTTTGACACCACTACATGATTTGCCTCTACAAATTCCACAAGATGAGGGCGACTGTAGTTCAAGGAGCGAGTGGTGAATAAATCCCACCAAAACGAGCCTTGACCATCGATGGTTCCATTGTCACCTAGAGTATTTACCAATCAATGGATTGCTCAAATGAGGCTTGGTACTAGCACGTGCAAACTAACTATAGCAGCAGGCAAAGTTAAGAATCTGGGGTACCTGATATCACCACATCGTGCAACCCATACCCATTTATCAAGCTCCGGTATCTTCTTCCCGGAGTTTCTATCCCGCGTCCATAAGATGGGAGAGGTTCCACAATATCCCAGTGAGATGGGTCCTGAATATGTGAGAGAGACGATACATTATGCAAGAATTAATATTGCCCTTTGCTCATTACGCACAAAGTGAGAACATGAACGCATCAGCAAATTTTACCTGAGATGCAAGAACTGTGGCCCCTCTTTCCAAGAAGAGAGTGAGATGGCTGGTGAGGTTAAAACTTCCAGTGAGCCACCTTCCGGATGGCACGTAAAGCTGAGCGCCTCCCTTGTCAGCGAAGGACTTGAGGTAGAAAATGGCATTCTGGAAGGCGACGGTGTTTAGAGTTTTCCCATCTCCAACAGCACCGAACTCTGTTATGGACACGCTATGCGGTCTTGGATCCAAATCCAATGCCAGTTTATACTCGCATTGCCCATCACTGTCTCCTCCTCTTGTATTCACGGCATTGCTCAGTGCCAGAAGCAAGAGCAATGCTCCCTAGATAGGCACAACGGATTCACGGGAAATTAAACTGGGTATTTTGTCAGAAACATTTTTAACGAATGGATACAACTCATTGTTCCACACATACACAAGCATCTGATTCAGCAAGCCATATCCACCGATGTGAATGAATCCAAAGGGTGGTGATCGCAAACTCTATCAGCCCTCTAAATTTATGATGAATTCTAAGCAGGATAGAAACATGGTTTTAGAGTACATCAGCCACTTCCACTGTATGACACCATCAATATTCAGCGAACAAGCAGCAAAATCGTTGTACGGGACAGATACAAGAAAAAGTCCCAAGAAAGGTGAAAAGCTGTAGAATCCAATGCAGGTAACGTCAACCAGCCCAGCCAGAACACCAGATGAGGAAAAGATCCAAACTTGAGAACAAGTAGACAAACCACCTCAGAGAGCAAGAACAAAGTGAAAGACCGCAAGTTGATTAAACCTCCGACCAGTTATGAATATCACCACCGCTAAAGAAGGAGAAGAACGTTATTAAAGCAAAGAACCAGGTACCACAGGTACAACTAGAAGCCCATCGAATTGCCATCCCTCAAACAAGGATGAACTTCGGCAAGAACCCACAAGACTAAGTACGGCAACCAAGCTGTGCACACAGTTCAAGGGAACCGAGAATCACACAGAAACAGAGTCGAGAAGTTGGTTCGATGCTCGCAACAAGAAAGAGTGGAACTTGGACATATCCCAGAAAGACAAAAAGAAAAAAACGTACTTACTAGCATCTTCCTCAGTCAAGAAAGCCTCTCTGCAACACAAAGACCCAATAACAAGAGGAGCCGATGCAGACAGACAACTTGCGGCAACAGACCCGAAACAAAAAGGAAAGAAGAGGTGGAGGAGGAGGAGGAGAATTCAAGAATCACCCCAGGAGAGACAAGAAACAGGGGAGCTGTTGGTGTTTGTATGTGTATCAATGGCATTAATGGCATATAAATGGGACATAAATCAATTCCGCAATGAGTCCGCACGAAGACAATGACAGCTTTCCCATGCAAATCAAGCTCGTCAAGTGCGAAAGAGAATAAGGGGTCAAGATCAAATATTCTGATAATTCTGGCAAGCCACACTAATTACCATTAATTATCACTAATTGCCCTCATCCTTCTGGCTGGCTCGAGCATGATTAATAACGTCTCTCGCCGACAGATCTGCGGAAAACGGCCCTCCAATTGGGGAAGTAAGAGAGTGTGATGAGAGAGAGAGAGTGTGTGTTCTGCGAGCGGTGAGGTGAGAATTTTTACCGTGCAGCGGGAAGAATAGGAAAAGGAAAACAGAGTACTCTGTTTTTGCCTCATCTTGGTCGAAGTTGATTAGCTGTAATGACGACATTTTTAAAAAAAAAACGATTAATGTTTCTCACTCCATTTTAAATTAGTTTCTTTTCATTAATCTCTCGGGACCATATCACAAAGAATAAGGAGGGTAATTCCCCTTAATTTACAACAACACCAACCTGAACAGAATTTACTAAGAGCCGAGAGAACAAAATTATCAGCCGAAATTTGTTCGTAACGCCATTTAATGGCATTTCCACGGCTCGAGCGTATTACCTGGCGAAAGAATAATTTTACTCCGCAATTTTACTTTATAATCGATATTGTCACTTGCTCATTTAACTGGGTATTCGATAATTCGCTACTAAGGCGAGAGCATTGCAACGACCTCTCGTTTACGTCCGATATAAGGAATCAAATCACCGATATGTACCCTTCGGATCTCTCCATCGTTTTCCTTGAGATGATTGTCCTGAGATCACGATTCCAATTCCGACTTCTGACTTTGTCGCGACGAGGCTGCAGCACGAGGGGTTACGATGACCTCTGTACACGTGGCGAGCGGAGGGGCGGGGGTAGCACGGAGGGTCCGGTGTCGCGGCGGGTGACGGTGGACCTTGTGGGGGAGGGAATAAAAACACTAGAGAGAGAGAGAGAGGGAGAGGGGTGAGGGTGGGACCCGCGGCCAATCATGGACCAGAGAGGGGGGAGGATGCTAAGGCCAGCCTGGCCCAGCCCTGCCCCCTCCCCCACCCCTTCCCCTCCTCAAATCAACCGCTTTGGACAGAACACATTGGGTAGAGAAACATGGAGATAGAGATAGAGATAGAGATAGAGAGAGATCAGATCTCCACCGTCCATTCCATTCACCGTTCCCCACAATTCTCTCTTTTTTGAAAGTCTTTTTTTAATTGTGATTGGTGGGGAGGGGGGGTGGGGGGTTGTTTCTTGAGCCTTGGGGTTTTTCTTTTATTTTCAAGGGAAAAAATAAAATTTTGCTGCCTTTTTTTTTTTTTGGGGCTGTCATCATGGTGCAAAAGTGGGTAGGCATTAGGCAATAGGCATCATATCATTGGCCCTTGGGGGGGTGACAATAGTAGGGAGGGGGGGGAGGCCAGCTCCTCAAGCATGTGGACGTGTGCTGAGAACGGTGGGGAATTTCTTTTTTTGTCGGTCACATTGTCTACTTTTTGTCTCTTTCAATGGAGGGGAGGGGTTGGGTTTTGAATTTTTGGACATAAATTTTTTTTTTTAAAAAAAATTAACTTTAAAATTAATTTTTTTTTTGTGTTTTTCTTCCATCCATCTCCTATTGACAAAAATTGTCGGGTTACAAGCACGGGCGCGACCGCGGTTCTCATTCCGGGTTAGAACTTGGGCGCCGGAGGCGTCGATGACTTGCGATCCATCGATCGGCAGGCATTTCCTTCGATCGGAGGGAGGTAAACATGCGCACTACCTGCTGAAAGACTTGCGATACAGCCGGCCAGGACGGAGTTCGAAAGTATCCGGTACTCGACACGCCGGTCCAATTTCGAATGCGGGGGACTTCTTCCGGTCGTGGCTCGAGATGACTCCGTTTTGTTTCGCGGGAAAACGAACGATCCGGAGAGCATTTTCTTTAATGCGTCGCCCGCATCGCTTGAAATAGCTAGCCGTTAAAAAGGATTTCTACTATAGAGGGTAATTCATTTATGAATATTTTTTCCTAGACGAATCTCATTCGTTCGTTCGTTAAAAGGCGGCCGCGGTTCTCATTCCGGGTTAGAACTTGGCCGCCGGAGGCGTCGATGACTTGCGATCCATCGATTGGCAGGCATTTCCTTCGATCGGAGGGAGGTAAATATACGCACCACCCGCTAAACAACTTGCGATACGGCCGGCCAGGACGGAGTTCGAAAGTGTCCGGTACTCGACACGCCGGTCCAATTTCGAATGCGGGACTTCTTCTTGTCGTGGCTCGAGATGGCTCCGTTTTGTTTCGCGGGAAAACGAACGATCCAGAGAGCATTTTCTTTAATACGTAGCCCGCATCGGTTGAAATAACTAGCCATTTAAAAAGATTTTTGCTACCGAGGGTAATTCATTTCTGAATATTTTTTTAATTGAATCTCGTTCATTCGTTCGTTCTTGCAAGCGATGTCAGCAAACGCTTTTAGAAGAGAAAAAATTTAAAATTATTCATCTTTTGGCGAAATAAATGGAAAAAAAAGCAGAACTTTAGCTCTCGAAGTGCTTATCCTGCCCACAGTTTTATGAAAAGCGATTTGAAATATGGCGGTATGTAGTTGGATGCAAATAGAATCCCACGAAGCTCAAAGAGAACAACTTTCATCGTCTTTGCCAGCCAAAAGAAAAGGCAAGAATACTGTCGCGGTCACAAAAGTCCTGCATGTCGCGACGGCGCCATAACGAGAACGAGGTCGTCACAAAAGTCTTCGTCCCGTCTCATCGATAGCTGGCCGCGGCTCCGTTCGAACGGGCTCTTTTTTCTTTTCGGTGTGTCGAAAAACGGCTTGTCGGGTTACCTAATTGTTTGACGGACGGGTCATTAAGGGGGCACGTGGTAATCATTCTGTTTTCCCGCCTTTCTATTTATATGTTCCCGAGAACAGGCTTGGAACAGAAATTGTAACGTAATTTCAATTTTCTATTTTTTGAATGAATTTTGATAATGAGAAATAGAAAAATTTTACTATTCTATTTTTGGAACAATAATTAGAAATAAAAACTCTATTTATCGCTCGCCCTTGTTACTAGCCGACCACCCACCCGCCGGCTGCCTCCCCCTACCGTCGCCCACTCCCGCCTCCTATCGTCGCTTGTCACTATCTACCTCCCGCCGCCACCTTCCTGCCATCCTTGGCCGTCTCCCCCCCACCGTCCACCAACCACCCATCCGGAAGACAGAAATTTTGTGTCATTATTAAACATGTATTTTTACTCAGAAACACGTCCAAGGAATGGAAATGGAAAAATTTATTTTTGATCGGAAATTGATTTGTAAAACAAAATGGTTTTTATTCGCACCCTAATAGTCCAACTTAAATTGACCCATGACCCATTTAATCCATTTATGACTCATCTATTGCAATGCAAATTTCTCAATCCGACCCCACCCGTATTGACCAACTTAAATTGACCCATGATCCACGGATCTTCATCGCCATGCAGAGGCAGCAACAATGGTTGTGGTTTTCCATAGCGGCCACCGTTGCGGCAGCCATATCCTTAGATCTAGGCTTTTTCCTTTTTAATTTTTAAACTATTTGAATTTTCTAAATTTAATTGAAAATTCAAATTTTTAGTTATATAATTTCATCGATTCTTTCACTCTGGAGTGTACCAAACACTTGATAGATATAAATATGTCAACATTTACTATTCGAGGGATTTTTCATCCCACTTTATCTTATCCCATCTTAATTCTTACCCTGACAATCAAATATAACTTCATAGTATTTATGTGTTCATCGTACCAAGTCATATATGACCAGAAAATGAGGATGATTTGCTCATCGACCCCCTTCAAATGTCATCGTTGAAAAGGGAGCATCACTTTGCAATAGAAATCCGATTGTACGAGAATTTGATTATTTTTATAAATCGGTATATGCAATACATTCGAACAAGAGAGTTCGTCACGTTGATGAAATACCGGGGTCACAACCACGAGACTCGAAAATACATTTTCTTTTTTCTCTTCCGCTTTTTCTAATCCTAAGAATTGCCATATCAGCATCTCCATAAGCACTGTGTAGTACTAACGATGGAAAAAAAACTTAGATTGCACAAATCATGTGATTCAAATGACTTAATTGATTATTGTAAATAGCCAATGAGAAAAATGGCCTTTGGAAAGGACTTATAACATGGGCTCTACAACAAAGCCCAGCTAAGCGATGGCAGTGGCAGAAATCTATCAACAATTTCTTGTATTAGCGCATTTTATCTTTAGCTTGATCTGACAAACACCCTTTAAAAAAATGAAGTAGGAGATGGAAGTAAATTCCTTTCGGTGTCAAGAACGGAGACAAACTGATCTGCTCCTCATCCCCTTCTCTGCTGATGTTTTCTTGCCCATAAAGATTGGAGAACCAAACTCTGCGCCGCCCTCGTTTCTCTCTCTCTGACTAGAGCACCTAAAGTTGTCTGAATGCCTGGACACCCTGGTCCTCAAATGAGGATACCCATCAGCCTTATAGTGCGATGGGTCGAAGATTGGGCTCTCTTTGTGGGCGTTGCCGAGATGGGCCTTGCTTGCACGCGTGGCGTTCGATGAAATGTTGATGGTTGCTTGCTTCAGCGCTGCGGCGGCTCTCAAGCACCTCTCTATCACCCTGGCTTCCTCTTTGAACCTCTCTCTGATGTCCTTGAATCCAGATAAAGTTCTCCGGGGTTTTGATCCATCTGTGGACTTTGAAAAAGCTGAGCTTGTGTGTGGGATTCTCTGACAGTCCAAGCACTGGTTTCTCCATCTCTCCAGGTTGAAGGCGTTCCTCTTTGCATCATCAGATAGACATGAATATGCCTGACCCCACAAATCAAAGTTGCATATTTAGGTCATTGCGCA
Source organism: Syzygium aqueum (assembly GCA_031216185.1). Classification (NCBI taxonomy): domain Eukaryota; kingdom Viridiplantae; phylum Streptophyta; class Magnoliopsida; order Myrtales; family Myrtaceae; genus Syzygium; species Syzygium aqueum. Next base: position 2,509,112 of record CM062231.1, read on the forward strand.
CTTTCCCGCTTAGCTAGCAATGAAGGGCTAGAGACTCTTCGAACACTCGATTAATCACCGCACAAGTTGTGATAGTCTCCTATCCAAGCACGCGGGGGGAAAGAGCCGGTAAAATTTTTATAGAAGTGAGCCCTGAGCACTGGAATCACACGGTGACTCCATTTCTGGTTGAGGTGAAGTTGGCATTCGTTAAAGAGTGATCATAAATGTGATGGCACCTAACCAGTAACTATGTGCAGATGTCTGTTGGTGGCATGTGAGATTCTTTAAAAACATCATGGTCACGAGGAAACCAAGACACTGAGAAATGGTTCGAGTCCTTTTAGCGGAGTTCATGGAACATCGGTTCGTATTCTACAACTTCTAGCAAATGGGTAGAGGTCATTTATCTCTTGATTGTGTCAAGATGCGCTACTTTGATAAAATGATGACATGATTCATTAATTTTTTTTATTTTACAATTAGAAGCAAATCAAACAGTATTAAGATTTTACGAACGTGTCGTGAATTGAAATATAATAAACGGACATACGATAAAGAATCTCTATCACAAATACACAATATAAAGAGGTCATGTGAATTTTCTTAGGAAAAATACCACCAAAAACCCCAAACTATGCCACTTGTGATAAATTTACCCTAATTTTTTTTTGTGATACGAAAAACTCCAAATTATGCCACTTGTGATAAATTTTCCCTAAAATTTTTTTTTGTGACACGAAAAACTCCAAACTGTATCACTTGTGACACATTTACTCCCACAATATTTTGGCCTAAGGGCATTTTCGTCTTTTTCATTTTTCTGTTTTTTTTTTCTTTTTGTTTCGGCGAGAGCGACTCTCACCTGACGCTAGTGAGGGCAGCCCTCTCCCAACCCCAATGCCAGTGAGGACCGCCCTCGCTGGCTTCCCTCCACAATGGCTGGCGGAGGGAAAAGAGAAGAAAGGGGAAAAAAAAAGAAAAAGGCAAAAATGTCCTCGGGCCAAAGTATTATAGTGGTAAATGTGTCACAAATTGCATAATTTGGAGTTTTTTGTGTTACAAAAAAAAGATTAGATTAAATTTTTCACAAGTGACATAGTTTGGAGTTTTTAGTGGTATTTTCTCATTGTCTTATTAGGGGAGCACTTTTGGGAAATTTTACCGTCCCGTAGGTCTTTTTACGGGACCAATCTTGCATTCAATGGGGACAGTTAAATAAAAAGGGTAAAACCGTAGTCCATCAAGTCTGCTTTGCAAAATCGGTTTTGTATCATGACTTACAAACGTTAGAAGAAGGTTACCGACAAAGTAAGTCACGGACGCAAAATTGATCGAATTTACGTTTAATTAATAAAAGTTGCGATGAATAAATAAAATTCACCGATGTACACGTTGCAAGACTTTACGAAATATTGTGCCACCAATTATGATTAGTTACTTATTTTAGTAACAATAAGACAAAGGAAATTTGCCATTAATTTAGGTAGATTATTATTTTACGAATCATAGAATCTAAAGAACTTATGAACCCAAAAGGGAAATTGCGCCCTCTTGAAAAATAAGCTTTGAAATGATATTTTACGAACAAATCACTATTAGTGAGGACAAATATCAAAGAAAAGTTATGATCCATTATAGTTAATTTGCTAATTAGAAAAAGAATTTACAATTATCTTAGATGCATTACTAATTCTTTTGTGATATATTACCAATCAGGGGACCCAAAATAGGTAAATTATTACGTGTGAGAAACGTTGTAAGGTACAATCGACTATATAGGATCCCACCCCGTTTTGGAAGGAGCCAAGCTACTCACCTAATGTCAAATCAAAGCACATTGCCCCATATGTTTTGGCCTAGTCTCTCTATCGGAATCAGTATACAGTAGCCACTTGAGAAGATGGCTCAAGCGAAGAAAATTCTATGGAAGGAAACTACAAACCCTGTGTTCAAGCAAGGAATAATTGCTGGAACAATTCAAGAATCGCACACTGTACAGTAAAAGGAGTCGTCATCGTTGAACATCTCTTACCTCTGAGACGAGCTTGAATGCATGCTCAGCTTTCGGATGATGATTCTTATCTGGATGAAGCTGCAACGCTGCCGCAGAATGGGGGAGAAAACGATCACATTGTGCATAAGCTACGCATCTCATACTTCATCTGAGCCAAAAAAAACTCACCTAGCTTACGGTACCGTCTCCGGATGGTGTCCAGCTCTGCATTCTCTTCTACCTAATGCAGCAGGCCCGGCGAAAAGAAAACGGGAGAGTGAGACAGAACAAGCAGGACCCAGAAAGAGAAATGCTTAGCCCCACGAGAGGAAGAGAACCCGGGAAAAAAAACGTACTCCGAGAAGGCGATACCAGTCGATGCAGGGCGGTCCACGACGTGTCCTGTGGGAGCATGCGATCGCGGGGTTGGAGGCGGAGCAAATGTCAGTCACCAGCCGGGACTTGGCGGCGTCGGCCGTGGCCTTGTGCTCCTCCAACTTCCCCATCAGCGATCGCCGAAGATGGAGAAGAAGAATGAACGAACGAACGAACGAGCGAATGAAAAGAGAGTGACCGAAAGCGAGAGTGCAAGCTCATACATTTTCCATGGTGGGTTTGGCGGTGTTAATGTGCTTGAAGGAGGTTGAAGAAGACGAGTGAACACATTACAGAGGTGGAGTGGTTAAAAGAGAGAGGAGAAAGAGAGAAGGGTTTGGGATTTTTGAAAGTGGATCAGATGGTGGTGGAATTTCACATGTTCAGGAGGGAGAGAAGGGAGAGATTAGCGTTAATCATGCCACGTGGCTTGCTTAGAGGTGGTGAGATTAGAGAAGATTTTGGCCCCCCCTTCCGTTTCGGTTCCCATTCAAGGTTTAAGCTTGTCAATGGGGGGAGCCAATAAATTTTTGTGTGGTTTTTTTGAATATTCAAAACCGTCTTTCCAGTGTTCATTGCGTTTTTTTGCTGATAATTAGGGAGCTGCATTCTTGGGAAACTCCGAAAATTCGAATGTAAACTGTTGGTACGCTAATCGTGATCGGTAGAGCTCGGTTTTGGTCGAATTATCCTCGAGGAATCTAGGTTCGATGGATTCGTCTTGGCCTCGGGGATTAGTAAGATGCGGTGCAAACTCGAGATTTATTTATCGCAAATGAGTATTCCCTTCGTAAACGAATAGAAAGATCGAAATACTTTGGTTAATGTATACTTGGTGCGTCAAATTGATTCAACATCAATGTGGTTTGATGAAGCATTGATGAGAAAGTCCGGCATGGGACCAAGCGGACAGCCCTTTTAAACTATTCTCAGCGGTTGGTAAGGTACAAATATTGAATTTGGGACGAGCTCTTTCACGTGAAATTTTTGGAGTGTCACACTCAACCTTGACCTTAGAAAATGCAAACAGATTCTCTATACCCGTGCTCAGCTCGTGAATATTAAACCGAGGTGTAATTCTGATAACCAAGTTCATTTGAAGCCGGGTCGAGCTCAGATATATGGAAGACAGCTCGAGCTCACGATGTTAAGTTAGATCAAAACTTTGTTAGAGAAAGAATATGATTTGATCGTCGATTCTGATTCTGATTGCACAGATTGTGGACTAATTGATTCAGTCAATCCGCTCGACGAGATATTTAGAAGATAAAATAGGAAAATGATATCATGTATGTTCTTTTCCGTTTTCTTTTCGTACTATACATGTACAATTGAGATGAGAAATACAACCGGGGTTCCTCCCGAACTACTCTTTTTGTCATGCTATCAACGCCTCTTTTCCTTGGCCTAGCTTCTGCAAAATCTCCTGAATTCGAAATTAAATTAGATCAACCTCGACTCGTACGTCAAGTCTTGAATATTCGAATAGAATGGTGTTTCGATTATGAATCATCATGACTTTTTTGTTCTTATATGAATATAAATATGATTTTAGGGGAGACCCACAATGGAAAGATGAATTTTTGAAATAAACTTGCTAGACATGTGACAAGGTTGGCCAAAATTAAGAAATATAAAAAAAAACGAAATTAAAAGAGATAAAGCGAAAAAGAACATGCAGGCTCATAGGACCCTTCAATGGGTGGGTCCAATTTTGCCCTTCTTTTAAATTTTCCTTTTTGACCTTATAGACTTGTCCTTTTTTAATATATATATATTTTTAATTTCCTTTTATAATATATATTTTAATAGCTCTATCTCCTATTTATTTATTTTTTTTGGCTGGCACAAGATGAGACCTCGGAAACAAATTTCAATCATCGAGAATGGAGAAAAGGACCAATTTGTAGTGTCTGAATCTGGAGACATCATTGGACACACGGAGTCTTGTTTTCTTTTGCTTTGAATTTTACACTCTCCCTTTCCTTTTACTTTTGACATCTTCTTTTCTTTTTTTCAAATCTATTACCCTACCAAATTTAGAGATTTTGATAAATATAAATCCATCCATGCTAAAAATTTTCCCTAATTCACGCATTAAAATACTCTATTCATATAATCTAGTAATCCCATCAGATTTTTTTTGGGAAAATGACACAAACAGTCCCTGAACTTTGATTCAATGTGCAATTTGGTCCATAAACCTTTAATTTGTTCAATGTAATCCCTGAAATTTAACCCAATGTTCAATGTGATCCTAAACTTTTAATTTATTTAATGTGATCTAACTTTTGGTATATGCTCAATTTAGTTCTTGAACTATATTAAAATGTACAATATAGTCCCTGAACTTGAATTAATGAAAAGACTATATTGAACATTTTTATAAAGTTTAGGGATTATATTGAACATGTACCAAAAGTTCAGGGACTACATTGAATAAATTAAAAGTTCAGGGACCACATTAAACATTAGGCTAAAGTTCAGGGAATACATTGAACAAATTAAAAGTTCAGGAATCAAATTGCACATTGAGACAAAGTTCAGGGACTGTTTGTATCATTATCCCATCTTTTTTCTCTCTTTTTGGCAATACGATACTGTATTTTTCTTTTGTGGTGATGCAATACTAGAGAGATTCTTCTTCGTTTCACCGAAGCGACTTTCACTGTTTTCTTTTTTGTTTAATCTAATTCATACAGCTCACACACTTTGACCCTTTTTTTTTTAATTTGAAACACATGAAACTTTCACACTACACAAATATCAATACGTAAATCCACACATGATATTTCTATCTTTTTAGAATTTGCATACCATTTTGAATCATCGCTAAAAAGAAACAAAAAACACTTTTTTACTTTTGCAAAATATTAAGCAAACAAGCCCTCACCTTTTTGTTTGGCACTCCAACGTGCAGCAGCTATCTTGTGCTCTTTGCAGTTTAGGTAGCTAAAAATTTCAAACTGATGATAGCAAACCAGAGCTCAGACAGACCCCAAGATTATCATATTCGAGGGTTTTTTGCCTATGGTTCCTCAGCCTCGTAGGTCTTTTATCAGCTCAATGATTTTAGGGCAAGATTTTGGCCTTATGTAGAGGAACAAATTCCAATGAGCATAGAGGTTCTCAATTCGTTGACCCTATGGATGAAATCATGTTGGAGCAGTTGGAGCTCCCAACGCAATGCTCAATTGTAAGGTTTGCAGTTTCGAGCCTTATGCTTTCGAACTTAGGTTTTCATTTTCGAAACCCAAGGCCGAGCCAAATCTGAATTCTGGAACTTACGAGTCCTCTGAACTGATATTTGGTTGCAGTGTCAAAACTCCTGGACTCCATGCACATCTTCCTTTCTGAATGCATCTGCTTGATTACCGGTGCAAATTCACAATATTTCATCCAAACACGTCGGAGTTGTCACTTCGTCACTAAAATGACTTAAAGCCTTGTCGATACGATGACAGTTTGATACTTGGAGAAAAGGGCACTGAAAAGTTGAGCCGTGTCGATTTCAAATGATTTGACTTTGCATTCATGTATACTTATAGTAGGAATACATAGCGTTCATTGCCGTGGTCAAGTTTATCATCACAGAAATTTGCATATGTGCTGGTAGAAGAATTCTCTTCTGAATTCATAAAATGGAGATTATTTTTGGCTTTTATAGAATGGAGAGTTTGGTTGATCCTTCTTCTTTACTTTGTGTCTGCCAGGAAGAGTCTTTGCGCGGGTATCAAATCAGACACACGGAAGCACAGGAATTGGCTCTCTTCAACTGAAAAGTCACTGTTTATCAGTAGCCTGCTTCTCTTTTTTGCTGTTACCCTGTATGTGCCCGCGTGTTTTATGCAAGGAGGAGCAGACCTGCGAAATTCATCTTGTGAAAAGCTTTACAACCAGATTTCTGTCGACTGCCTAATTACAATCGACCAATAACGCAAGAAGAAATCTTTAACATCACAATTATACAGAATCGCTTTCTTTAGGCTTCTCGAAAATGCGGGAGGATGAACACCACAAGGTCCAAAGCAAGAATATCTGTTGCAGAAGAAACATCACCAATGACATTAGCCGCCATAACGGGTTCTCAGGGATTCTGGCGGCTCCTCTTCCATGATGCCCGACCCTGTCGTTTCCAAATACTTTCTGATCGTCATTTTACGGTCGGCCAAGTATGTGTGATCCAGAAAATTGTCGTAGGCAACATCACCCAGATTCTTTGCGGCCAAGACACTACATGTTCAATAACAGCATCATCAGTGAAAAATCACCAGCTAAATTTTGGTTAGCATTATTTTGAAAGCATCGGCAAAAGTTGCTGCATATGATATTGACATGATTAGAGGCTGGATCAACTACTAATCCATCTTTTCTTTCCCAAGCAGAGATTTTCCAAGAGAAGGAAGGTTTGGAATACCAGGAACAGAAACTAAGACAATTGTGCAAATATGAAAAGGATATCTGAGCATCAGCTTGCAGTGCTCCCTGTCCGCATCCACTAGCAATCAGGTGCTGTAAGCAATCCTTCAATAGTCTCAAAGAACTTACCAGTGCCTAAGATAAACGCGGCAAGGAAAAACATCATCCCGCCATATCTTATCTATATCGTAACGTCCATAATGTTGAAAATAGATCTCCTTGCTTCCTGCATGACAATGCACACCAGTAGTGAATAAGACAAGGATTTGGATTATCTCGACTTTGGGAGAGGGATGGCAACTTGACTCTATTTACCCCTCAAGATCATGACACAACACTCGGAAAGAAATCAGTGATTGATTGATATACAAGCGACTATAAGCAATTTTAACCCTTGAATCCTCTGAGTGATGCGTTGCGATCAGAGAGGGTTAATTGCAGCCAGAGCAATAAAGCAGAGGCATTTTAATGATGTGAACGAGGGATCAATCTGTCTACCATTATGCGAGGAGATATTTAAGCAAACCATAAGCTAACACTGCTTCCACAAGCCTGTAGGTTGTTGATATATTGTCTCCAGGCTCCATAAGCTTTTAAGCAACTGTCTCAGTCACAAGATTTAGAAAAATTTATTTCAACTAATGCAACCCTATGAAGATGTACCCCTGCTATATAGAATGCATCGTCAAGTATCATTTGAAGCAGGTCATAGAGCGTCTAATTCTCCTTCTCAACATTTGGAAATCCCAAGGAGATATCACATATCAGTCAGAAATAAATCTTCCCATCAAAGACTTTTTTCATATAAAGCACAAATCCTGCAAGCACTTTTGTATTGATCGAGAAGATAGCGCATGAAAAATAAGACCCGGTAGAAAAAGTACCTCGGCATCTGATTCGGAAAAATTCCTCATCGCTATAACGAGCGCAAAGCACCTGAACAGTTTTCAATGCATGAATCAGATTCAGAATTCTATTAGTGAAACAACAGACTTCACTAAGTCATGAAACTTAGCAAAGGCAGGATACCAAGTAGCAGTCATTCCAACTGTCCTGAAAAGACAAAACTCGCATACCGCTAAATTCTCAAAGGGCTTGCCATCAAGCATCTGAGGCCTGACCTACAAGAAGAGAACTTTTTCTTTACTAACAGGAAGCAGAATATCTAAACCAGAGCAGAGAAAGTTGAGTAAATGAGTCGGTTCAAAGCGACTACGCAGCAACTCACAGCGAGAAATCGGAACTCGAGTTCCCTCCTGATGAAAGCTGGTATCTTTACTTCATCAAGCAACAGACTCACTCAGTTAGTATCATCAGTGTGAAAGATTAGCTGAATTGCGCAATCTTAGAACCCGATACTAATTTGATGATGCTCTCCTGCCATACCTCGGATTTCTCGATCTCGAAGACCGAAACCACTAGAGTCTCGCCATCACACGGCTCCACACTGAGGCTGGAGATCTCCTGCAGCATCCCAATAGCCGAGCAAAAGTAGGGTTTAACAATGCAGCTAATATGATCATACTTGCTCAAAATTCAAGCAATCTACAGATTAAGACCTTCGTTTCGGGTTTGGCGATGCCGCGCTCGAAGAAAATAGGAGCGGCGTGCGCGAAAACGCGCCGGAATCCGTCCAATCTCGCCACCCTAAAGTCAACCAGATCGGGAAACGTACTCCTCGCGCTTCGCTCTGGCCACAAATTCACCATCGCGCGTCAGCGAATCTCAGAGCAAACCGCACAAGACTCTACCTTCGATCCGCACATCCATATCCAAGAACGCACGTCGCGCGGAGGAAAACGGAGCGACTCGGACGGGACGCTGTTACGTACCGGAGAGCAGAGAACCGAAGCCGCAGATGGAGATGCGGCCGCCGGGGTTGAGGAGCTTCTCGAAGTCGGGCTCGTCGTCGAGTTCGCTCAGTTCGAGCGGGAGCCGGTCGGCGACGTGGCTGGACATGGTGATCGGAGACGTCCGGCGGAGGATCCTGCGGCGATCGGCGCGGCTTGAGCGGAGGAGGAGCGGATGCGGCCGAGGAGATGGCGATGGAGGTGCAGTGAGGAGATGGGAGGCGGAGGAGAACGTCGGACGACGCGAGAGCGGGCGGTGAATTGGATTGAAGGCGGAGGAGAGAGCGAGATCGGCGGTGCTCATCCGGCGCCGGCGGCGGCGGCGGCGGCTGCGGCGGCGGAGCTCAAGTAAGTGGCGGAATGAGAAAATCGGATTGGCGTGATGACACTGCAAATGCCACGAGACTTTGGCTGTTTTACCAAAATACCCAAAGGGCAAAATTGCCTGCTTACGAGTCATAATTATTTGAAAATTATTTTTTCTAAAAAAAACAGCTTGTACCACTTACTAAAATATATGGACAAAAAATATTTTCATCATTCATAAAAATATTTACATATAAATTATTGTCAATAATGAAAATATTTTCATTATTTAATTATTTCAAGCGATCATTTTTAGAAAAATAATTTTTAAATAATTTATTTTTAGCGAAAAAAATGTGCCAAAGGCTAACCTAAGATGATCCAAAAAAAGACATCATAAGACACAAATAGCGACCATTTAAGGGAACAACATGACTTGATATAGGATCAGCAAGAATTAGTCATTGATTATTTGTGCACGCAATCACACAATGTAATTACACTCGACTTTCGGTCTCTCTTTTCCTCAAATAGCCCTAAGACAAATAAGAAATTCATAGTGATCGATTCGATTCACCAATGATCTTTGAAGCACTTGATAAATCGAGAAAAAAAGACCCATCATGCAAGGCAAAAACATTTCTCGAACACCTCCTTCATTGTCATAAGATATATGCATTCAAGAAAGTCAGGGCGTAACAGGCACGATTATCTATATAACTGCATATATATACTCACGGTCACACATCGTTTGTTTATGGGTGCTTAATTGACCTTTTATTTAAATACAAATAATTTCCCTCTAACTTAATCTCTCCGCATCATGCTGTAATTTTTCCTGCTAATTTTGACGTTTGAACCGGTACTCTAAATTGACTGATAACTTCATCTTGATCCTACTCTTTATCTCTCTCCCGATCACTATGGAGAATAGAAAAGCAGGTCAAAAAGGACCAAAGGGAGGGAATAGTGCTGTCAACGGCACTAGCAGATCACTTTGTGAACCGACATGAGCTCTTTTCAAAAAGTTACTTGCTTTTTTCTTATGCAAAGCACTAAAGCTATAGAATAATATCCCCTGGAACGACTTGTCACAACATATCGCAGTGGGTGCTTCTATGGTTAATTGACCTAATTTTATAAGGTCAAATATCTCGCCGTTACAAACTATTACAATCGATCTCAAGTTACATTTTTTGACCTATCGATCAAGTCGTGAGCCACGAGGTCGAGCTTGTGACCCGAGTTGGCATGGCCACGAGAAAGAGAGAAGCTCATTGGCGAGAAGGGGTTCCTCCAACTTGGAAAATCCCGGTTTATTTGTGGTCTATTAAGCATGTGATAATTCTTGCTTTATTCCCACTTATATTCGGTGGCGTGGCTGTAACAGGATTGCGTTAACAAATTTCATATTGTTTGTTGCAACCATTAGAAATTGAAATAGTAACTCTGAGAAAGCGATAACAAATTTAATATCGATCAAGTTAGTGAATAAATATATTAAATGAATTTCTTAATAAATAAAAAGGACTAAATTACAAACCAAATACAGACTTGCAAAATTACTACACAATTGTAATAGAAGTCGACATGAGATGAGGCGCGCATTATCAAATCTCCTTAAGGCAATTAGTTCCTGTCAACAGTATTTACAAATTTACGAATTATGCTTTCCAAGATACATCTTGAATTTATTTTGTATTAGCACTATACATATAGGACTCACTCGAATTTTTCCTCGAACCGGCACACTTAGAGATTTAACAAAGAAAAAATTGAAGAGAATAGATTCATTTTCTAACTTTGAACACAGAGAGATTGAAATAATTTTCTAAGCAAAGAAATGCTAGGTATGCCTCTCTCAAATGAATGATAGTCGATTTCAATTTATGGAGATTGATAGGACATGATTTGAAAGAACATGATTTGAAGAGACATGTTCTTTCGGATGTGGCTATTAAAGACAAAAACAACTGTTGCAGAAAATGATCCGAAAAGACATGCGACAACTGTCGTAGAAATTGATACGAAGACACATGTTCACAAGTGCTCACTTTTGTCGAGCCATTAACCCATGGTTACAACACAAATATCACGAAAGTCAAAATTATATAAATGATCAAGTGAACAGAATCGGTGCAAAACATGCATCTTACGGTCCTTTATGATTTGTTTAAAACACACGTACACACACACACAAAAAGAACCCTTGATCACTATGCCATCAATGTCAACTCTCGTACCTTCAATTTGCTCGTTGACAAACATCTAATTTCAATTATTTGACGACATTGTTTAGGTCTATTCCCTACTAAATTGATAATGTATCAGTTCAAATTTTTAAGTTGGACTTTCTAATACATCGAATGATCATTTATATCATGCTTAAACCACAAAAAAGAACCCTTAATCACTATGCTATCAATGCCAACTCTCGTACCTTCAAACTGCTCATTGACAAGCGTCTCGTTTCAATTATTTGGCGACATTATTTGGGTCCATTCCCTACTAAGTCGAACATTCAATGTTTCGTAAGCTTTGGTACTCTTCTCCCTTCATTCATCTCCAGCCATATATCCTTGGAGTCCCGAGTGGTTGAGCGGGGCCGAAGCATACGGGCAAGCACGGCCCGGCCACAAGGCATGCCGCCAACAGAAACACCAATTCGTGCCCATCTATTAACTGACCATGGCCCCATTTTTGAGATCTCCCTCCCCGTCCTATATCTACAGGAGCCCGTTCGGCACTTGCCCATCGTGAAACTCGCGACGGGGGTTTCTTAGAAGCTGCTATAAGATGTTCCGATGATGCTCGGGTCGTTTTAATCGTCCTAATGTCTCATCTTGCGAGAGGTTTGCCAAAGATATTCTTAAAGACCTAATACCCTTTTGGCAGTTTATGGTTAGTGTGTAAGATAGCTATGCCCAGTTCTTCTTCTTTTTCTCCCCTGAATGTTGTCATGCTACAATCGCCTTTGTAGCTGTTTATAAAAGCTACATGATGTCGCTAACCCTAAAAGTCACTCTGAGTGGTAAGTGCATTCATCTTCGTCGCTTATCGTCTGAGTCTTGATCGCAAGTTCGCAACACAGTTCGAAACATCTGTAGGGGCACCACAGTGTGTTCCAGCCTCTTGAAACGGGGGTGACTGCACTACTTTTGGAGATTTAATTGGGGTGTGCTTAGAAAATAAAAAAATTACCTAATCAGTCATAAATTTATTATACAGATGCTAGTTCAGTTTTAAACTTTTCAATATTGTCAATTTAGTCCTAAACCTTTGAGCGAAATTCAATATAGTCTTTCCGATTAATTTTCGCGGGAAATCATTGACATGGCGATCTGATCACCACCGGTCGTCCTACGCTGCATACCGCCACGTCAGCGATTTCCAGCAAAGACTGATCAGGAATGACGATATTGAAATTCTGCGTAACGATTTAAAACTAAATTAACAAAATTAAAAAAAACTTATAACTAAATCGACATGATTGATTGAGTAATTTTTCCCTTAAAAAATCTAGATAGACTACGTGCTCGGTACTGGATACATCCTTATTATAGAATCTATATATGTCAACCTGTCCCCTTAAATTTATAATTTGCCAAGAGTGTTCAAATTAAAACTTCGGGTTGGGCTACTGCCCACATTCATATATTATACACGCTCCATCACATTTTTCTTTTACTAATTTTGCTTATTTGTGAACATGATTCAAAGAAAAACAAAGGGTCCTTTTTCACATGGCCCAAGATGTAGAGATCTCCATGTGCTAAGGATCTTGCCCATCGGACCGCCCCACGCAGAGTGGCCCGAGCCTCGAGACGGCGACGCCACGCTCGTGTCGGTGTTGTCGCCTCTTTTGGCGGACGCGCGCGCCGCCCGACGACAGCCTCAATCGATCGGCTCTCCGCCACGTGCCTGGGTTGTTGCTCCTGTCGGTAGCCTCTGCCTTTCTTTGGTGTTGTATGTAAAATAGTCTGCAACTGTGCATATAGCCCACCGGTCGTTTCTAAGATTTATTGGATACCAATTTAATATTAAATTTTTAAATCTAGTTAATATAATTCTAAATTTTTTTGTGATTTTTCAATATAATTCATCCGACTAAAATTAGCCGAAATTACTGTTGTGACGATTTAGTCAACGTCAGCTGTCTCGCGTGTCATGGTCGGTGAATTGGTGTGGATCACGTCTGTTCAAAACGACGTCGTTTTGAGTAGTTCTTTTTTAAATTTTGAATTTCGTTTTTAACTTGTTTTCCCCCTTTTTTTATGTTACTGTTCATCTTAAATTTGAAACCCATATCTCTTGGTTTCGACTCCACCTCTCTTCCGCGCAGGCATGGGTTTTAGCTTCTCTTGTGGTCGGCGAGTGCATGCAGGCCCTTGCCTAGATTTGAGTGAGAGCAGCGACTGTTGCCGGCCATTGCCAAGGCCCCAGTGACCATCGCCAACCAATGCCGAGGGAAGAAGATGAATAGTAGAGAAAGAAAGAATTGGCAAAAAAGAAAGAAAAGAAATGAAAGAAAATGAAGAGAAAGAAGATTGAAAATAATAAACTCAAAATCATGTTGTTTCATTTAAGATTGTCTATCTCATATGCTAGTCATACCACGTATGATGATTGATGCTGAGTGGATTGCTTCGCCAGTGATCTCCAGCCTTAATTGGCTATATGTACTACATTTAAAAATCGTCAAAAGATTTTGACTATATTCGCCAAATTGGAAAGTTTAGGATAAAATTGAATACATACGGTATATTTACGACATTTTGGGCAATTTTCCTATATTTTATAGAGTATCCATGATAAAAGATGCTGTCATTACAGCAAAGCGTGACACGTTATGAGTTTCATAAAGGCCGATGATTTCACTAGTAGTTTTGTAACAAATGATGATATTTTCTTTATTTCGCTCATTTTATTCCCAATTAGGGATGGAGAGAATTAATAATAAAGAGTGATGCTAGGACTTACTAAGATCGATTTACCAAATTGGTATATGATTTGTTAGACATGAGCGTTCCTTTAGCATACACAACGGCACTGTATGCATAGGATGGACATATCTCCTTACAATATCCATAACAATCCAAAAAAAAGCATTAAAATATTTAAATATTGTGATAAGTTTATTGGAAATTTTAAAACTTATAGTCAAAGTGCAATTGAGTTCTAAAACTTGCAAAATATGTAATCAAGTTCTAAAATTTATTAAATTGGTGTAATTGAATCATTTCGTTAACCCCGTCCAATTTGACTTACAAAAAATGATAACGTGACTTTCTTTATATTTTCTCTATCCTACTTGGCGATGGCGTGACTAAAACGACGTTGTTTTAGTCCATTCATGATTTTTAATATAGATTTTATTTAAATTATATAAAAAATAAGCTAGTTAAAAAACAGGCAGGTGCCTCGCCGCCAGGTTTCTCCCCCATGTGTCTTTTTTTTTCATTAATTAGCTTATTTATTAAAATAAAATTTATATTAAAAATATCATATTCGGTTAAAAACGACGTTGTTTTGGCCTTATGTCTCATGTTTTAACCACGTCATCGTCACTTATGAAAGAAAAAAAAAGCCGCATCAATATTTTCCGTTAGCCAAATTGGACAGAGTTTATGAAAGGATTCGAATGCACAAATTCGATAAATTTTCGGACTTAATTACACTCTCTGTTAATTTTACGGTTCGATTTTACTTTCACTATAAAGTTTTAGTAATTTCGGTAAACTTATGATTTAAATACCAAATCGCGTCTTAGTTTCGCTGTCGAGCGATCTTGGGTGTACCCCGGCGAACCTAGTCCCGAGGCCATGTTGTCGTCAATCATCGTAATTCCAGGAGCGGAACCGCCTTAGGGGGGGGGGGCCCTCCCTCTTTGACCCGACACCCGCCCACGTGGCGCCAATCGACGGGCTACCGACAGCAGGTGGGGAAAGCCCCCGGACGAGCGCGCGTCGCTAACGTGCGCCTCCCCTGAATCCCTCCCCCTCCCCCTCATAAAAACGCGCTTCGCTTTCCTTCTCCTTTCGCTCCTCCCCATGATACGCTCCTAGCAGCTTCCTCCAAATCACATAGATCAACAACCTTCTCTCTCTCTCTCTCTCTCTCTATCGTGTATCGTCAGTTGCTGCCTCGTTCTTGCGGTGACGAGGCTCTGAATCCGTTTGTCTGAATCGAGGGCGGCGGGCGGGCGGGCGAGGCAAGGCTCAGTAAGTTGTCGAGGTTCTTTGCCGATTCTTGATTGCCGTCGTCGTCGTCGTCATCCGAAGATCGTTTCGTTGCAGCTCCTGGCTGCTCGAATTCGGTGGGTCTGTTGCTCTCTTTCGTTCTTTCCCCATTTGATTTGACATCGCCGGTCCGGATTCTGGGCAGCTCGTTTTACCCCGTCTCCGGAGATTGGCGGGGGCCCGGCCCGAATTTAGGCTGCGCCTGCGTCGATTGGAGTACAGGGCTTTCCGGTTCGTGTTCCATCGGTCGAACTGGGTCGGCGTTTGTATTTGTCGGGGATCTGGTTTCTGGGCGGCGCTTGGATGAGGATATGATGGTGGTCCGGGTGGTGGGTTAAATCGTTGTGGTCGTGTCATTGATGAGACGCCGTCCGTCGGCGAGTGTCGCATCGGAGCAAATGGAGAAGGGAACGGCTAAGAACCAGCACTCCCGCCTCTGTTTCTTGGCTACATTGTCCTTGTTTTTCTGGGTTCTGCTGTTTTACTTCCATTTCGTAGTTCTAGGGGGTAATCCCTTTGATGAATCCGCCAAATTGCAACCCATTCCGGTTAGAACCGAATCCACGCCTTCTCATAGGATCGATGATGACCCTTCGTCGGAACCCCGCACGAGCGCTACGCCGCTGAGGGAGAGCCATTTGGAAACTACCCAAGTGGTCGATCCCCCGAAAAGGGAAACTCCCCGAGTGGTCGATCCCCCGAAAAAGAAAATTCCCAAAGTGGTGGAGTCCCCGAAACGGGCAACTAGAAGGAAAAGAGAGAGTTTCCCGTTTATGAGAGCATTGAGGACTACAGAGAACAAGAGTGATCCGTGCGGTGGGAGGTACATATATGTCCACGATTTGCCGCCTAGGTTTAACGAGGACATGCTCAAGGAGTGTAGGAAGTTAAGCCTCTGGACCAATATGTGTAAGTTCACCAGTAATGCCGGGCTCGGTCCACCGCTCGAGAATGTCGAAGGTGTGTTCTCGAATACGGGATGGTACGCGACGAATCAGTTTGCTGTCGATGTCATTTTCAACAATAGGATGAAGCAGTACGATTGCTTAACGCGTGATTCTTCCATTGCCGCTGCTGTTTTCGTACCCTTCTATGCTGGATTTGACATCGCGAGGTATCTTTGGGGTTACAACACATCTGTGAGGGATGCCGCATCTCTTGATTTAGTTAAATGGCTGATGAAGAGGCCGGAGTGGAACATCATGGGAGGGAAGGATCACTTCCTTGTTGCTGGGAGGATCACATGGGATTTCAGGCGGTTAAGTGACGAAGAAACGGACTGGGGCAATAAGCTTCTCTTTCTCCCTGCTGCAAGAAACATGTCTATGCTCGTTGTGGAGTCAAGTCCGTGGAATGCGAATGATTTCGGCATTCCTTATCCGACTTATTTTCACCCAGCAAAAGATGCTGACGTATTCAGTTGGCAGGACAGGATGAGGAAATTGGAGCGCAAATGGCTGTTCTCGTTTGCCGGCGCTCCTCGTCCGGACAACCCAAAATCGATTCGAGGACAAATCATCGATCAGTGCAGGAACTCTAAGGTCGGCAAGCTGCTAGAGTGTGATTTTGGGGAGAGCAAGTGTCATTCTCCAAGCAGTATTATGCAGATGTTCCAAAGCTCCCTTTTCTGCCTGCAGCCACAGGGTGATTCATATACGAGGAGATCTGCTTTTGACTCGATGCTGGCAGGTTGTATACCAGTCTTCTTCCATCCGGGATCAGCCTACACTCAATACACCTGGCATCTTCCGAAAGATTACACAAAGTACTCCGTCTTTATTCCCGAAGATGATCTAAGAAAGCGCAATGTTAGCATAGAGGAGAGGCTCCGGGAAATATCTCCCGAGCAGGTGAAGATAATGAGGGAGGAAGTCATAAATCTCATCCCGAGGCTTATATATGCTGATCCGCGCTCGAAACTAGAGACTCTGAAGGACGCTTTCGATGTAGCTGTGCAGGCCGTCATTGACAAGGTTACGAGGCTGAGAAGGAACATTATTCAGGGCCGTACTGAATATGATAACTTTATTGAAGAGAATAGCTGGAAATATGACTTGTTGGAGGAGGGACAGCGTGAAGTGGGAGGCCACGAATGGGATCCTTTCTTCTCGAAGCCAAAGGGCGAGGGAGATTCTGGAGGTTCCTCTGCAGAAGCTGCGAAGAAGTCTTGGAAGAACGAGCAGAGAGACCAGTCATGATCTGGAGGCTTCAGTTTTCCTGAAGAAGCTTTTACCAAGTGCTGACGCATGGTGATGCCTCTAGATGGAGTTCATGTCAAGAGAGATTCCGACCGAAGGCAAGAGCACAATGGCTCTCCGATGACATATTTTTGAAGCTAATAGACCGTTCAGTTCAGCCTTTTAGGTCCACTGCCGTGCTAGGCAATCAAAGACAGAAACATAGTTGAGTGTCCCCCTGCCTTCTACATTCTGCCTGTATCGTGCCTAGCGATTCTTTAATTGCGTTTAATAGGGTATTACATAGCACATATTCCATGGATCGATCTGTTTAATGTCCATGTTCGGAAAGATACTGGAACTTTTCATGAGAAATATAAATTTTCTGTTTCTGGTCAAGCTTTCGATCTCAGCATAGTGGGCCCAAGTTGCTCCATCTTTGCAAGTTCTCAATAGAAGCAGCTATATAGGCCAATGTACTGTTCTTTTCTGTAAGGTTGATGTTTAGCAGATTCTGGCATGTTTTCAAGTGCCTGTAGTTGGTTGCATGTTTATATCTCATCAAGTTTTCCTAAATTGAGGGGGATCTCGAAATTGGGTCTTGTTGTATGGTAGGGTTCTCTACCTGTTTTTGTTGTCCAACGTTCAAGGGTGTTTTCGGTGAGGCTTGCGAAATCCGCTTTGTGCCCTATCCCAGCTCTAGGGAAAGTTTTCGTTGCGTGAACTTCTTGCCTCTACATGTTTGCTTTTAAGACCGATAGGGCCTGCCAACCTGTGGTTCGAAAGACTCTTCGAACGTGGAAATGCAAACTTGTTTCATCTTGTTCAGAAAGTTCAGTGATTTAATCTCTCTGTGATTTTTATTTGTGTTTGTGTGCTGAGTTAGTACTCAGTAGCTTGAAGAAGCAGCTTCTCTGGCGTCTAAAATACCCAGAGATTCTGGAGGATTATCCTGGATTCATGTATTCGTCTCTTTTACCTGGAAAATGGTATCTTTTCCTAGCCATGGCATTAGGATCTTCCACCTTATATGTCACTAAGCCATTCATCGTTGGTATTTAAAATACGGTTGCCGGATCGGCTTCACATGGTCAGGAATTTTATATACTAAACGAGCAACAAAGGGAGTCCCTGTCAACACTACCCTTTTCACTTTCTTCTTTGTTGGCAAGAATATGTATGGTGGCCCATTCATTGTGGCATTTTCCTGGCTGTAGTGGTGATGACCTAATGTCCATAAAGAATGAACTGGCGGAGCTCTTTTCGGGCTATTTCTTGTCGCCATCTCCATCTTGTTCTTGGCATGTTGGCTCTCAATATCGCCGCCTCGAGTGCAAATTTCCCTTCATCGATTGCTTAACAAGAATCCGTAGACACTTACCCACGAAACGTCATCGTAAGGATTTGAGGAGTCATTCTTCGCAACTTGAATGCCCAAATTATGGTGGAATTGGTTTGACACTTCACATTGCAGAGACGCGAGTAGGGGCTAATGTGTATAGGTAGAGTTGAAACCAAGACAAGTTACTTGCGAGTAGTTCGGGTTCGGTTCAATGCAGAATTGTTAATGCTCGTTCGAGCTTGAGCTCGAGCTCGAGTTTTGACCGTGGCTCATGTTGGAGAATTTGCATAATTTGATTGATGGAAGGCCTGACTCTCTGTCCCAACGCGGAACCCCAATTGACTGTCTCTTAATTGCCGTCAAAGCCGGATCTCAGCTGAAGTTAAACGCGATTGCTAGAAAATTCTTTTGACTTTTGCTCTTTCCCACTGGCACAAGCTGCAATCTAGTAGTTCCCAGCACGTTTCTTGGTAAAACCCTAGGAGTCACATTTCCTCCCAAGACAAGAAGTCGACACGATTCCCCTAAACACGTCTTCTAGACCTTCTTAAGTTAAAGAAATTGCAAGTCTTAATATGATAATCCGAGCTTAGTCGGTCCAGATCTAGTTTCCTAACTTGACCTTAAGATCACGTTCTCCTGCAATAGAATAGAACAACGGTGCGCATCATAGTACATCTTGAAATCATGGCCATCTGGTGCGGAGTACACTGAACCTTGCAGGGAGTTGGAATCTGTCCATTGCGTGCTACGCCCACTTGTCAAAAGATCGCGGTATAAAAAGAGATACAATAATGGGATTCGATAACTATTTCATTGACCAACGTGTCCCGCTTAAAGAAGCGTAATTTTTAGGTCGCGATGTGAACAGGTGTGTGCGATTTTGACATTCGCGAAGGCGGCGAAGATATAGTTATGTGCATGAGACATCTATCAGGATAATTCTCCAATAGTGTATTTTAAGCAAACTTGTTCCCAATTACACATGGGCTTGGGCAAAGGAGTAGAGAGCCGAATCTGATGCACCATCACGTCTACAAGGAAGCCATACGTGTGACTAAACCTCCTGTGGCTTAGTCAATGGCCCTCTAGCCCTAACTTTCTTGTACGCACCCAGATTTTTTGGTAGGGAAGGGTCTGCACTGCTGCACATAGCTCTCTACATGAAAATGCTAAACTTGATGAATTGGGCCAGATCTGGATTTCTTGTCTCGTCCGAAAACTACGGGTCGGAGCGATGAAAGAACCAGGCCCAAGATAGTCCGGCATCGTCTATACATACGTAGCCACTACTCGGAAAACCATCCCAAACGCCGTAATATTGTCAAAGGTAATGAAAAAAAAGAAGTAAATCTGTTCCCAATCGATGTTGGTCATTTTGATGTTGTTATTCCGTGAAAACGAATTGTGATTTGCATTGACTTCTTTGCATACACGATCATGATCTAAATCCTTTGTTTCATGTACTCACACTTAAATGCATGAACCCTTTGCAACCTCCATTTAGCACTAGGATTGGAGGATGTCCATGAACGACGATCTCACACCGACGGATCATTCCATAGCCCCCAAAGTCGCCGGGTTGTATCCACAAGAATGCTCGTTTGGTTGAGAACCGTGTCGTCGCTCCAAAATCATCACTGTCTTCGACGCATCTCGGGTCTTTATAACTACTGAGAGTGAGATTCTAACACATTTTTTGGGGATTGAGATATACCCAGTAATGTTGCAATTCCTAGAACATTGTGGTTCTCTCTCTCTCTCTCTCCCTCCTTAGCTAATTTGATTGGCTACTTGCGTGGCGGGCAAATGCGTGGAATGGGAGCCATGGATGGCTAAGTCCAAGACCTGATCATTAATGCACTGCGCGCGCGCGCGGAGACAGAAGCTCAAGCATTGAATTGGCGATGGCCGTTTTCACCTTTCATCTCAGTACACCTTCGAACTCCCCGCTCTGCTTACCATGTCTTCCGTCCGTCTCTTTAACCCAAGTACCAAACATCAAACATTCGCCCGACATTTCATTCGAATCCAACGGCTCTTCATGTATTAAAACCGACCATTACTTCTCGTGAAGCCGAAGAGCTCAGAGCACACACGAACACTGAAGCTCCTCAAGAGCTCTCTGTCTCTCTCTCATGCCAAAAGATCCTCGTGATGAAGAGCCCTTGAATTTCACGAGTTTCCTCTTTTCTACGCTCAGAGGTCAGTTTTGAATTCTCACTCCCTCTCTCTCCGTGCGAGTTCTTCATATAAGTCACCCGCAAATATGTCCCCGAATCATGCAGCAAAGTGTATCGACACAATACCCATGGAAGCCACTATCAACTCGCTCATCGTCACCTTCTCGCTTTCGCTCTGCTTGGCCGCGCTCCATGCCAACACTGACCCTCTCCACACATACATAGTTCAGCTCCATCCTAATGGGCCGACCCGGTTCGCGTTCGCTTCTGAGCTCCAATGGCACCTCTCCTTCATCCACCGCACCGTCCCTCGCTCTCCCGTGGAAGACCCTTCTTCTCGCCTGCTCTATTCCTACCGTTCCACGATGGACGGTTTCGCCGCTCGCCTGTCCAACTTGGAGCGCGAGAGCTTGGAGCGAATGAGCGATGTCATTGCCATTCGGCCCGACAGGGTCCTCCAAGTGCAAACTACTTATTCCTACAAGTTCCTAGGATTGAATGCCTCGGGAGGGGCTTGGAGTGAGTCGAGGTTCGGGCGCGGGATGATCATCGGTGTCCTAGATACTGGAGTTTGGCCCGAGAGCCCGAGCTTCGACGACCGGGGCATGCCGCCTGTCCCCAAAAAATGGAAGGGGACGTGCCAAGAGGGGCAGGGCTTCAACTTTTCGAATTGCAACCGGAAACTAATCGGCGCCCGGTTCTTCACCAAGGGGCATCGCGCGGCTTCTCCATCACCTTCGGCGGACGATGTGGTCGAGTATGTCTCGCCAAGAGACTCCCATGGCCACGGGACGCACACCTCATCAACGGCTGGGGGAGCCTCTGTGGCATTGGCGAGCGTGCTTGGTAATGGTGCCGGCGTGGCCCGTGGGATTGCCCCGGGCGCCCACATTGCAGTGTACAAAGTCTGCTGGTTCAGTGGCTGTTACAGCTCTGATATATTAGCTGCGATGGATGTGGCAATCAGGGATGGAGTCGATGTCCTCTCCCTCTCGCTTGGCGGCTTCCCGATCCCCCTTTACGCGGATAGCATTGCTATAGGGAGCTTTCGTGCAGTCGAGCAGGGCGTATCAGTTGTATGCTCTGCCGGAAACAACGGGCCAATCCTGAACTCGGTCGCTAACGAAGCTCCGTGGATTCTAACTGTAGGCGCAAGCACGCTTGACAGGAGATTCCCTGCTATTGTTCGGTTGGGCAACGGGAAGTTCCTGTACGGAGAATCCTTGTACCCCGCGGGGGACCGTTCGGCAATGTCTGGTGAAGAACTCGAGTTGATTTACGTCACTGACGGCAACGTGGGGGGCGAATTTTGCTTGCGAGGGTCACTCCCTAGAGAAAAGGTTCAAGGCAAGATGGTTGTCTGCAACCGCGGAGTCAATGGGAGGTCGGAGAAGGGCCAAATCGTGAAGGAAGCGGGTGGGGCTGCGATGATCCTAGCGAATACCGAGATAAACCTTGAAGAGGACTCGGTGGATGTCCACGTGTTGCCAGCGACGACAATCGGATATTCGGAGTCGATCCTCTTGAGGGCCTACATTAACTCCACCGCAAGGCCGAGGGCCAGGATTGAGTTCGGCGGGACCGTCATTGGGAAAAGCCGAGCGCCCGCGGTGGCTCGATTCTCGGCCCGAGGACCGAGCCTGACTAATCCGACAATCCTGAAGCCTGATGTGATTGCTCCAGGAGTCAACATTATTGCTGCTTGGCCTCAGAACTTAGGTCCAAGCGGGCTTCCTGAAGATTCCAGGAGAGTGAACTTCACAGTAATGTCAGGGACTTCCATGGCCTGCCCTCACGTCGGCGGGATTGCCGCTCTGATCCATTCCATCCACCCAGGATGGACCCCGGCAGCCATCAAGTCGGCAATCATGACGACCTCGGACACAACCGACCACTCAGGGAAGCCAATCATGGACGGAAACAAACCTGCGGGGATCTTCGCAATGGGGTCGGGGCACGTGAACCCGGCCAGAGCCATTGCCCCGGGATTGATCTATGACATCAACCCGGACGACTACATCACCCATCTGTGCACATTAGGCTACACGAATTTGGACATCTTCACTATCACTCACCGAAATGTCAGTTGTCGCGAGCTCTCAAGGTCAAACAGGGGCTTCAGCCTAAATTACCCTGCGATTTCCGTGATTTTTAAGGATGGGAAGAGGAGGAGGATGGTCAGGAGGCGGGTCACTAATGTGGGCGAGCCGAATTCTGTATACTCGGTGGAAGTGGCGGCGCCGGAGGGGCTAAGCTTGAGAGTCAGGCCAAGGAGGCTTGTGTTCAGGTACATGAACCAGACTTTGAGCTACAGAGTGTGGTTTATAGCAAGGAAGAGAGCTGGGACTCCAAAACTTAGCTACTCTCAGGGACATTTGACTTGGGTTCATTCTGGCCAAAGCGTGTACAGAGTGAGAAGCCCCATCTCAGTGGCTTGGAAGAACTAGGAACCCGGATTTTTTTTCTATTTTTTCGCGCAGTAAGACTATTTACAAAGCGCGATTTCTTATTAATATCGTTGCCGTGATAATTGATTAGGAGGACGAATTTGAATTGTGCTATGGTTTCTTTACCATGATGAGTCTTTGGCGAAATAAAACTAAAATCGGTTTCTCAAGACTGTAAATCTGTGTGAGTCTCATCCTGTCCGTCGTATTGAGAGTAGAGTGCTTTCTTTGCTAGAATGTGATCAATCCCCGGACTACTAGTTCTCGGGGAGTCACATGAAAACCAGAAAAAGGCGAAAGCTGTTGCAATCAAGGAATTCTAAACCCAACATAAAATACCACAAGCTACATTTGGATCGATCGGAATCAGCGTCGGCTCAACTTGGCAACTCCTACTGGTGCATAGCTCGACGACAAGCTCAGAATTCTTCGAGGAAACGGTGGACTTCTTTCGCCTTTTAGATGTCATTTGCCGTGCCAGTAACTAGAGAATGGTAAGTTGTGTCGATCAAAGTTCCGATTTTCGGTAGAAATTATTGAAATTTTGAATAAATATTTAGATCTAAATCGATAAAAATTGAAGAATTTATAATTGAATTGACATCCGTACTATAAATCTAAAATTGATAGAGCGAATTCCCCATCAAACTTGTCTTCCATTTTGCGTCCCCCAAGCGGTTTTTCCACGGGACTGAAAGTCAAGAAGTCTCGAGCGTATAGGACAGGCAATTCTTTCCCATCGAGCCAAAGGACACGTGGCGCGAACCCACGAAAAGTCCTGGCCTCTGCCACGTGCACGGACGTGCATAGAGGAGGAGCTGGCAAAAGGGGAAAGAAAAACGTGAATCAAAGAACTTGGTGGGGGGGTCGGGTCAACCTCGGCCCCTCCTTTTGTCTTGCTCTCCCTCTCTCTTGTCCGTCTGAAGAGATTTCGAGGCAAGTATGGTGTGCATGAACGTCAGAACTCAAGACAGACAGCCAAGCATCCAACGTACGCTGCATATGCTTCCGAAACTGGTCTTCACACGGCTGGAGAATGTCGTGGGGGGAAAGAAAGAAGGAAAGAAAGATGCCTTTTTTGTTCCGTTTAACACGTTGGCGAAAGTTCAAAATTCCATGAGGCGAGCATGGCCGTCCCGGAACGAACGACGAAAGATCTGGACAATACGACAGTGCTCACGTAAAAGCTTGAACTGTCATGTGACGATAGATTCCGTATTTTTTTTAACTCTCTTCTGCACACGGAATGCTTGGTGGAAGGCGGCGATCGCACGAGGCCCACGGAGAATTCTTACGAGCGTATGAAAGCTAGTTGAGAACGTAACGTACTAGTTTACATAGATAAGTGCATTGGAAGTCCTAACACGGGTTATAAAAATGTAATTGAATCCTAAAATTTTCAAAAGTTCAATTAAGTCCTAAAATTTATTGCGAAAGTGTGATTAAATTATCAAACTTTCAAAAAGCGCAATCAAATCCTAAATTTTATCGAATTAGTCCAATCAAGTCTTTCTGTTGATTGCGCATTTAGAAAATTTTGCGACTCAATTGCACTTTCGTAACAAGTTCTAGGACTTAATTACACTTTGTGAAAGTTTTGAGACTCGATTATACTTTTGTGATGAATTTTAAAACTTCAAATGCACTAGTATTGGAGATCCGGATCAATGTAAATTGAGACATTTGGTAAAGCATAGAAGTGAAATTCTCATGTACTAAATTTTCCAATCCCAATTTTTTTTCATTTGTTTTTTTTCTTCCTTGCCTGTTGTTTTTGTTTTGTTTCTTTCTGGGGGCTGCCAACCCGCCCCTCTTGATATTTTTCAGTGCAATCATGTCCCCAGGGCACGTCCCTTTCCACTCACCTCCACCACGTAATCTCTCTTTCTCAGCATCATCACATGAAATAATTCATGGAAAAAAGGGCAAACGAGATCTCCCTCTCCCTCCATATAAAATGAAGTGGCAGCTCTTAACTAGCCTGTCTTCCCTCATCAGCTGATAGACAAACCTTCCCTTCCTTGCCTTTTCCCTCTCTTAGAAGTTTGTGAGCTCTTCCTCCATTTGCTTCCCCAAGTTTCTTGGAGAAGAGGAAGAATGCTGCTGAGGAGCTCTTCCACCCCAGTTCTTGGGTCTCTCCTCTCCTCTTTCTCAGACAGCCCAAGCCATCATAGCCACCACGAGACCGCTGCCCCCGCCGCCGTCGCCGCGGCGGCGCGCAAGACTGGCCTCCATAGCCACCGCAGCTTCTCTTTCCACCCGAAAGGGTCCCTCACTTTCTCCACCATCTCATGCAACTGCTCCCCCACCTCTCCCTCCGTGCACGACTTTGGCGACGCTCCCAACCAACGCAAGGGCGGCGCCGGCGGCTTCCGGCGAGCCCAATCCGACGGCAACTTGGAAGGCTTGGCCTTCAACATGTCTCCCTTGAGCAGCAATGGAGATCAGTTCCACGCCACGAGCCATGCTAAGAAGCCCTCGGTTCGGCCTCGAGGCATGATGTTGGAGACGATACCGTCTTTCTCGTTTCATAGGAACGGGCATGGCCGCGAGGACGAGGACGAAGAGAACAGCGATTTCGACGTCGAGGAGGGAGAAGAGTATGAAGAATATGAAGAGGCATCGTTGGTGAAGAGTAGTGTGAAGTTCAGGGGGAGTAAAAGTAGGAGTTTGATTGCGGAGGAGGAGGTGAGCAGTGTTGGTGGTGTGAATATGATTGAGAAGTCCGGTTTCGAAGCGAACCAAGAGAGGGTCAGGCAAGAAATGCATCTAGCGATAGGGCTCGGCGGCGGAGGCGATTGGGGCGGTGACGGCAGCAGCAGAGGCGGCAGGGGGTCTAATTCGTCGGACGACGGAGCCGATGATGGAGATAATCGGGGGGTTGAAGAGCATTACAAGAAAATGGTGGAGGAGAGTCCTAACAACTCTTTGTTTCTCAGAAACTATGCTCAATTTCTCTATCAGGTAAATTACAAGTCACTTCCTGTATTCTCCGTGTTAGAAGATGATTTCAATTTGTGAAATGTTGAGATTTACATGGCATAACAGTTCTCACCAGTCATCACCCAGTACTCCTTTTTCTCAAAACGAGTGATTTGTCATAGGACTTTCCAGGTGATTTAATCATGGGCTCTTCTTGGAAATCCTGATGAGTCAATTGCAGGAACTAATATCATCTGACCACAATTGCACGAACGTATTCGTTATTCGTTATTTTGGGTTTTTTAAGGTTATGCCATACGAGGTTCTTGAATATTTGGCAATTGGTGCAGTTATCACGTCAGTTAAATCGGCCGACACGGATTGATTAGAAATAAGATGCAAATTATTGAGTAACAAATCGAACTCTATCACGCCTTGCACAGGCATGGTTAATTTGGACGAATGCTCGACTCTAAATCGACAATGATTCGGGAATTCCTATCGAAGAACATCTCCTGCTACTTTGCCACGATTTCCTGACTTGTCTAATATATTTTGCCAACATCTTTATTACCAGACACAGGGAGACCTGGAGAGAGCAGAGGAATACTATGCTCGTGCCATTTTGGCGGATCCTCGAGACGGCGAGATCCTGTCGCAATATGCGAAGCTAGTATGGGAGCTCCATCACGACCAACCGAGAGCATCGACGTACTTTGAGCGTGCTGTTCAAGCTGCCCCTGAAGACAGGTTTGTGTCTGCACAATTCGCCAACTGATCTATTGCCATTGCGCTTCAACTTTGACTGCCTCTGTGGACATACCGACTCATAAGTCATAATCCTTTCACGAACGCAGCCATGTTCAAGCAGCGTATGCTAGTTTTCTATGGGAAACAGATGAAGACGAGCAGGGCGAAGATGAAGATGAAGAGGAAGCGTCGCTTGCCACTTATGCAATGTCGCCGCAGTTTCGGGGGCGGGCTACGGCTTCTGTCGGCGCCTAACCGCGGAAGTTCTCTCAGAATCAACAGAGTTGACACGGCAAGAAGTAGGAGATGCCATTCACATATCAGACACTACTCCGTTTTCCTTTTTGGTAGGCTATATACATAAGATTCTAGTTAGGACAAGAAAAGTGTACAATTTTTCATTTTCACATGAGAATGCGTAAAGACTCCCTCTTGGTGTTACCGTGATAGGCTCTATCGAAATGCGATTTCTGTAAATTCGTATCATGCTTGATTTTCTGTCAGCAAATCGTCTCCTGATTTGCCACCCCCGCTAAGGCGCTTAAAATTCTACGATAAATATGTTGTGATGATAAAAACATGAATGAGGAAAGTAAATATTTCCTTTGAGTTTAGGGAATGAATTGAAATTTAAACTTCTTAGAACAAGGAAAAGAAAACAATTTCATCTATTCTTTTTACGTCGTATCGTCATTGCATCTTAAAATGGTCACAAATTTTATAAGATCTTTTCGATAAAAGTTTGAAATTGAAGTGGCCATTGAATTGGCTTTATAATATAGGAAAATGACACAAATAATCCTTAAATTTTTAATTTGTGTAACGTGGTCTCTAAATTTTTTTTAAATATGCAATGTGATTCACAAACTTTCAATAGTTCGGGGATTAAATTGAACATGTACAAAAAATTTAAATACTACATTATACATCGGAGTAGAGTTTAGGAATCATCCGTGTCATTATCGCTATCTTCTCACACGTTTAGCGCTCTCACGGAATTTCTCTGATATCACTCAAAAACCTCGTGAAAATGTTTTCTTTACCAGTGACGCCATTAATGTCGCGTGATCGACCAAGGTGTGCGGACATCTGGAAGCGGGAAAAGGGAGCGCTTTCAATTCAAGGCTTCTATTGGTTTGCCACGGAAGAGGAAGAGCTGCAAGTGGGTAAGCCAAAAAACCGATCTTTCTGGCTCTTTCGTCGCCAGACCATCTTCTTTTGCTCTTAGCAAGTGAAAGAAAAGGGAGAGAGAGAGAAAGCTCGTGAAACCTGGTTCTGCAAATTTTCCGGGAAAATGGGGTGGAAGCATCCGGACGTGAGCTTGGAAGAGATGGTGAATCTGGTGAAGGGATTCGCGGATATCCTGATTCTCGCATCTGGGTACCAGTCTTCTGGCCTTTTAGCCCACTGGGACCAACAGAACGTCACCAAAGCCTTCCAATGGGGCGTCTTCTTCGAACATGTCTGTATCTTTTTCTTCTTTTTTGACGCCCTCGTGCCGATTTCTTAGTCTCTGATGACGAATTGAGTGATCTCGTTTCTGGGTGAATGATACAGAAAGTGTATGGTTTGTGCTGATTGATGCTTGTGGGTCTTGATGTTTTTATAGTTCGTAAATCTGCTGTCACTCGCTCTTTAATTTTTGGGTTTGTTGTAGCTTCAACAATGCGATGCACGACTTGATTTAACCTCCAACCCTTTCAATGTTGCCACTGTGAGAAATTTGAAAGAGCGTGTTTGTTTGAGCAAATGATAGTCACTCTAGTATGAATATAATCATAATTCTGGATTAGCCTGTCTTATTACTTCAAAGTCTGAACTAGGCCTCAGTTTTTGTTGTTTCTAGCAACTGTAGCGGGATCGATGATTTTGTTAAAATCACTATCAGGTGTTCAAGTCCTTCAGCTGTTCAGAGGACTATGATGAGTCCGTGGAAGAACTTGATAAAGCTCTCTCTGTGATAGTAGCAGACGCTTCTTTCCCTCAGGTTGTAGGTAACAAATGGTTTTTCCAAGCTGTGAACCTTTGGAGAGTGTTATAATGATTTTTCCTGAAGCTAGTGTGCAAATTCTCAGCATTTTTCTCCCAATGTTCAGGGTCTAGCAAAACTATCCTCTGCTACTCTGAGTGGGGCTAGAGACATCGTGCTCGAGCAGTTGGTCCATAGCTTGCCATTAAGAGATTCAAATCTCAGAGCACTTCTCTGTTCAACCGTTCAGATGGATCTTGATGTCCTTTCACGAGAAGATCCCGATCGCCTCAGCAGATACCTGGACACGTTGAACCTGCAGAATACCTCTCTTGACTCACTTCACGATGGCGATTGTTCTGAGAAGTTTTCACCTTTTAATCACGCTGACGTAGCAAATAATGAGATTGAAGAGCGTGGTAAGCAGAATGGGACGAGCTCTTGCATCCAAGAGCTTCTGAAAAGGCGGTCTGCCGTTTCGTGTATATTTTCAGCAGAGAAAAGCTTGGCTGTTATCTCTAAAGCTGTAAGTAGCAGTCAGCTGACTTGGTGCGACCAAAGCATTGCTAGGGAGCATCTAACGCATGATGGAGCTTCAAGGTGGGTGGCATGCAAGCGGTTTTCCTTTTTTTGATAGAGATGTCGGTTGATGTTTGAAAGTTTGACAGGAAGTTTGTTGAAACCCTTCAGTTAATTCCTTGTTGTCTTTAATAATTGATTGCTTCATTACATACCCTAACATCAGTGGTAAGAAGAAATCTGAACATTAGTTTAAGTTAGGTAGCGTCATTCTGTCGGTTTTTGTGATCCTGTTAGTTTAAGTTGCGACTTTTTGTTTTTTATTCGTATAAGTTGACTATTCCTTGAGCTTAGGACAGTCATATCACTACATCCTCCTTTGAAGGACTTATTTTTCTGGTGGAGCCATCACATCGGGCCAAAGTATGAGCCACAGAGTACCCATTGCATTTGGACAAGGCAGTCCAATTTTATTCTGCCCTATTCAGAGAAAAGATCTCCGTAAAATATGTTAGGTGACTGCAGACCATGGCATTGTGGATTTTCACAGCTCAGCAATCTTCAAAAATTAGGTGGAGTGCGTCTGCTCTTGCAATTAGATTGCATTACGTGGTGACTATTAGTAGATGGTGCTTGGGTTTTACTGTTAAAGAACTTTTACATAGGTGCAGTGTGTTTAAATGTCTGTATGCCAATGTTATGGATGCTGAATGCTTTACCTGAAACCGCCTGCTTGCTGGTTTGCAGCACTGACTTTAGCTTGGCCTCACATTGAGAAATTTGAGTTGTCATTCAGGAATACTGATCAATTGGACGAGGCAAGAATTTGGTATCGCTGGAAAACAAGGAGCCTCACATATTTTGTTGATAAGAGAACTATCAGACTGGTATCTGGTGCCAGCATGATATTTTCTGCTTCTCAAACACAGTGGTTGCAAGTTTTTGAACGTCTGAATATGTCAGAAGAGAGAAATCTTGGCAGATTGTCTGACAAAATAGTACGTTTTTCCTCCCTTCTGGAAGTGCCAGATTATTGGTACCTGAATGATCATGCTCTCTGAGATTTCCAATATTGTCTAATTAATCCATTTTATGGATCATTCACTTCAAGTCTAGAGATGATCTCTACATAAATTTGAGTAGATGCACACAGAAGCAATAAAAGTAATAAATTTTAAGGTCAATCTATTTACCCATTTAGATAATATCTTTCCTTGTTCACTAATAATGAGATAATTGAATATGAAGGAATGATGGACTGATCCTTAAGTGGAACATCCTCTTGAAGCTACAGTACTAAAAATACATCAATGTGGACTCAGAGCCTTTTTCGTCCCTTTTTTACTGGCAATGATCTTCCCTTTCCTCTTCTTTGTAGGAACTTCTTTTATTAGGATGTGTTACCAGAAGATGGAGCTCAGTAATCAAACATCTTCAGTCAGTTTCTTGTGATTCCTTCGCTAGTTCACAGAGATTTTCAGAAGTTTGCAACTTGCTTTCAGAAAGATCTCAAAATTTAGTTTTAAAAGAGAAGATGGTGCACTCAAAGGTATGATAATTTTGTAAGATCTTCATGTCAACTGCTTATGCTAACAAGTTAATTCATGGAATTTGTGAATGCTGGGTTAAGTTTCGATATTTTGCAATTGTGTGACTGCTGTTCAACTTGATCATCTTTTGTCATTGAAATCGGTTGCTTTGGGTATGAAAGATTGTGTGACTGCTGTTCAACTTTATCATCTTTTGTCATTGAAATTGGTTGCTTTGGCTATGAAAGAGACCTATCAGTTACATCATCACTACAGGTCAGCAGCTGCTCCTTCATAGTTTGTTGACAGCTGCTGCTTCCACTTGATCTGCCATTTTCCATTGGATTTGTGGTTGACCATCACTAAAAGTTGCTGAACTCTATTGCCTTCTGATATACAACTTGATTGAACTCGGACAATAAAGTTAGTAATAGTCTTTGTCATGAATAACTTGATAATAGGAATGATACTATTTATATGGATCATCATTCGGTTTTTTTCTATATTCCACTGCCCTCCCTCAATCCTATATCTCATCACAACACCCCCCGTAACACCTTAAAAATAAGAGCAATACAGTTATTAACCTCCTCATACAATACAATCTGGAAACTGGCCTCTTAGGCCTCTGGTTCTCATTAAATGAAATAGAGGAATATAAATGATGCGATTTCGGTATTAGTGAGACACTGTGATTGTCACATGATGTTCTTACTCCTCTTCTGTAGTTCCAGAAACTAAACTTTTTGCTACCATCGAAGTTGGGGTTGCTTAGTGTTGCTTTAATGTAAGCAGGAAGGTCGCATCCTTGATTATCTTATGAATATATTGGATGGTCAAGTTCGTCTGCTGTGGATGGTACCACCTGCTCTGTCAGCAGCTGCAATTCCTTCCTGGTAATCTGAGCATCTTTTTCTTCAAACTGTTTATCTCCGAGTTATCGTTGTCTGCGATATTATCAGAAAAGTATACACTTAACGTTCTGAATGGTGACACTGATAATCTTTGTATTTATTGAGCTTCACTAGGTAAAATGTTTTTTCATAAGTCAAGCCTCCTCTTTTGTGAGATTCAGAATGACTGTTACCCTGGCAGGTCACCTCTGTTCAGATTCTACGTGAGCCAGATTGAGATTCAGCTTAAAGAAGATTCTCCGATGCTAAGGTTTGTAATTCTAACTTCACTTTTTTTCCCATTCATTCAGATCCATTACTCTTAGATTTCTTTCCGAAGCCAGGAAAAGATAACTTTATGAATTTGTGGAGATGAATTTGTTGATCTAAACAATTGCATGACCTTTCCCTTGTAGGTGTTGTAGTTGCACTCAAGAAAGGAAGGAGCACAAAGATTGTGAGTATATGCAGCCATCTCTTCTTACTTCCTTGTGCATGCAGTTAATTATTTGCTTATATACGTGATTTTGGGGGGTGCAATATTCCTTCCAGTGCATGATTCAAGAGAGCCAGTTGAACCCACGTGCTCCTCATCATATGGACTTCATGCTGCAAGGCCTAGTTTAGTTTCCAAATGTCTTATCGTGCTTGCAATAAATCTCACATGTATAATATCTCTTTAGGTCCTCCAAATGTAACCGATGATTTTGTTCCCTGCAGATCAGGGCATTTGCTTGAAGTGTTAATTGTTCTAAAAAATAAAGTTGTGGCTTTGAACGAAATTCATGCTTCATTTCTAGGTGAACTTGCTGAGAGGATATGGTGTCTTCATATCTTTCACGTTCGTGGGCCTCAGTTGTGGCTTGGTGGCAATGATGAATGAGGTTTTGGTCTACCTGTTTAAGCAGAGCTTCTTCCCTCCAAGTATAGCTTCCCCGACCAGTTGAGTGGATTACCAGTCTTCATACAAGGAAAGTTTCACCTACAAATGGCTTTTCAAGTGGTCTTTGTGATGATTTTTGGCTGATAAGTCAGTTGGCCACATGCATTTTGGCAGTCAGGTAATGTTTGAAATCACGTATAGCAGGATATAGTTAACAAACTTCTATCCTAGGCTCTTAAAATTTTTAGGGCATAAATACTGGTAACTGGCATGCGGAAGGTGAACAGAGAGTATCATGCCAGGCTATCATAGTGGGTCTTTAACAAATTTACAGCTATTTAAGTTTTGTGATGTATAGATTTTAAGATTGAACTGATAAGAAAAACTTTGGGGTTGGACCATGAATTTTTCTTTCCTGATCTATGTGCATTTGCTCGTTTGTGGTACAAATATCTGGTTCCAATTTCTAGATGTTATTTCTACTTTCAGCTTTGAACTGTCAGTGAAATCCTCAAAGTGCTACCCGTCAGGAGATTATGGATCGGTGGGCTAGATCAATTTCTTGGCTCTGACCTGACTTCGAGTCCTGGAGGGCTAACCTTCTGATTTGATTTCTTGGTCAATGCAATGCAACACCACCTCAAGACCATCTTTTTCTGCCTGTAAAAAAGGAAGTCCTCAGCCTTCTTAATGTTAGCTTCTTTAGTTCGCCATGCCAATGACTGAGGTTGATG
Organism: Syzygium aqueum; assembly: GCA_031216185.1. Classification (NCBI taxonomy): domain Eukaryota; kingdom Viridiplantae; phylum Streptophyta; class Magnoliopsida; order Myrtales; family Myrtaceae; genus Syzygium; species Syzygium aqueum. Next base: position 2,542,624 of record CM062231.1, read on the forward strand.
TTGTATGAGAGGGAGGTCGTCTTGAGTATGTAAACCTATACTGCTGCATTCACTGGTGACTCAATGAAAGATTACAGAACCCTGCTGTATTCAACTAGTACTGAATTGGGTGTAAAATGATTGTCATGCCAGCATGTTGTCATCATGGTATACTATCGTTGACACGGTGATAAGTTGAGTCTCATTCAAGGGTCTTTTAGAATGTATCTCATGTTGCTCTGAGTCTCTTTGCAATGTTCTACCACTATAGGTATGATGCCATGTTGGATAATCTCTTTCTATAAAGCTAGCTAAACAGCCAGTGCCATGCACGAAGGAATCGGTAGATTTACTTGTGTTTTTGTTTGTCTATGAAACTGATTTTCAATCGGAAGGTATTTCAATCTGAGAACCTTCTTTGTGGTAATAATTACAGTACTGTACTATTTTGCAATGTTTTACATGCGTAGATGAGAAGATCAGTCATTGTGGGATTCTTGTTGAAGTATATGATGGTAAGGCAGATGCGGGGTGGATGATGTCGAAGCAAATGCCCCATCGTTACACAGACAAGATGATCGATATTCCGTGATCTACGGATTGGCTGATTTCAATCCTAAGAACTCAGATCGATTATTAGCATTGACTCAATCCAACGTATTTTTTTCTCAAATTATTTGACATGTTTTCTGGACGGGATGAACCAATGACATAGGTCCTAGCTCACGGGGCAAGCAAGGACTCAGGTTTGGACACAGGGATCTTGATTTGAGCACGCGGCACTCGGCTCCTGTAGTTGGGATCTCAATTTAGGCAACAAGTTCAATTGTTGCGCATGAACATAGTTTCTGTTGGTGCATTTTCTTAGTGATGCCAAATGAGGCAAAATGAGGAAACGATTTTCCGACAGTCGTTTTTTTCCATGAAAGAAACGCATCGAGAGCTCCAAAAATTCTTTGATCTAGATGATACACGATGGATAAGAAGCATCCAGCTAACGAGTGATCATGGAGATTGTTAGGTCTTAATGCATGAGCATAAGCTGCAACATATCTAATCAGACCGGATAGAAATTGAAGAGCTTGCGCAATCATTCGCGCGCCTTCAATTCTCTTTAATAGTTGACGACACTTAACAAAGAATTGACACTTTCATTGGGCAATCGGCCCTAAAATACAAACAGTTTTGGTAGCAGTAATGGCCTAAAATACAGACAGGTTGACTGCTTATTACAGTGTTCACTTGCCAGTAACAGCTATTACATCGTAATCCTTATTATAGTCAAAACTATAATAACCGTTACATGCTAGTTCCCAAAATGCACGTCTCTTTTCTCTGACTCACTTCAGTACTATAAGATGATAAATTATAATTAGAATTTATATTAATTATTTCTAAACTTATTATATTTTTTTGTAATGATAACACCAATTATAATTATTTTGACATAATCGAATAATTAGCATAATTGTTTGCTTACTAGGTATGATTACCTAAATTTTCAAAGTAAAATATTATATATCTCATAATTATCTTAATTACTAATCATATCTAGTAATGCTCAAATTGTTATATACTAGCTTCTTCAATCAAATCATTAGTTGCACAATTCTATTAATATAATCACATATTATATGGTTAAATTTAATCATAAAATTGAATAATGGACGCAAATCTATATATGAAATCGTGATATCTTGATGATTTATTTGGGGGCATTACACTCATGATTTTGGCTTAAGGTGATGATTACGGCAGCATTGTCTATATTTGAAGAGAATCACTCGTTATGTGCTTCACTTGTAATTAAATGAACTATTACTATAAATACACATTTGATATGATAAATTACACTAATATGAGAATACTTAAACTCATGAATCATGATTAACTATTAAAGTACTAATAATTATATTCCATCTGATTCTATATTTTAAGAGGAACTTGGAAATTCTGATGCTATCCTCCCCTTATCATATATGTCGTCCATAAAATCAAATAGTGTAGCATGTATTAATTACATCACTTAAGCCTTACAGCATAATGATTATTACATTATAATCTAATTCCATTAATGCGATAAAAGGGCTGCAAGAGATTTAAGCGCTCCAAGAGTCCAGGTAACATCTTTCTTTGAAGAACAAATACAGGAGATCATAACAGGGTGCTTCATCATTGACTTGGTGTATGGCCATAAGGTGCTCCAGGAGCACAAATGGTTTTACTTACTAGTTCCAATCCCTGTCCATATCAAAACTCAGAAGCCACAAACTTGAGAATCTAAAGAAATTGAAATGAAGCCAAAATTACAAGGCAATAGAGAAGGTCGACCTCGGTAACAGACGCATGATCTCACAGAATAGTGCACCCTCAGACATCATTTCGCAACATTATTCATAAAGGAGCAACATGTAAAGTGTACCGCCGCGGCGGACTGACCAATTCTCTCCTCATTTCTTTGTCTTATCAAGAACTTCCATATACCTCTTTGGAATTCCGTACTGTTCAATCAGATGTCTCGCCAGATCATCAATCACACCACCTTGGACCAAAACCTCGTAGCCCTTTTTACCTGAGATGTCAACCACATCCGACTTAGATAAACATGAAATCGAACGGTTTTCAAGATAATATTAACATCTGCGTAATGCAAAGGAGGTCGCCAAAATAGCCTGCAGGATGATATCAAATCCAAATCCAAATCCAAATCCAAATCCAAAGCCTAATGTTTTCTGAACCTAAGATGCCACTATTTCAGATTTCTTTACTTGCATGATTTAGCTGCTCCTAGGCTGATTCCATCAACACGAGACAATCCAAGGCAAGGGCATAACAAAGTCTTTGTGCTTACAAAAAAATTTCTTTCCGCCTCGCCAAATTACAGCAGTTTTTGCTTCTCACAGGGTATAGATTTTCTTTGTTTCCTCATTGAGACGAGCTGCATGTGAGAGCATAATGCAACTGGCAGCTTTCACAAACCAAGGCACCAGGTTTCAATTTTTTTTTTTTAAATGGAAGAGAAGCAATCTATTGAACTCCTACTTCCTATTGTTAGGATAAGCTCAGCCAAGCCAATTACACAAGTAAGATTTTGATTTCTGCAGTGAAAGGCAAACTGATCGCCAAAGTCCTACCGACATGTTTTCTCTGGCCTGCCATAAGTAGAATATGACAGTAGAAACTGCTTATTTATACAACAGAGTACCTAGGAGTAGCATACCTGGTAGTTCAGCCACTGTTGTGCTACAGGCAAATTTCTTCTGCAGCTCCGATGCCAATGCTTCTGGATCCACTAAAAATGCTTCGAGACCAGACAGTCTCGTAACCTTTTTGTTACCCTGCCTTCGTTCTGTCATTATCTGAATAGCTTTCAAGGCACCCTTACGAACAACTGAATCACTTCCTCTGGTAACAACGTGATGTGGTAGCATGCGGCTAATGAATGTTGATCCCAGGTCTTTCTTATGAATTTCCGACGGGTACATTGATCCTTTCTTTATGGCTCCTTTAAACAGTGCATCACACAGTATGGCATCCAACACCACAGTGGACCTGTCTGTTGGCTTAACCAGATTTTCTTGCTCAACGTATCTAAATACAATATCAGTTGCTTCTGAAGCAGTACAGAGTTTTCCCCTATCAGCTCCTACAGAAGTGAAAATGGCATTGACATGCACACTTGGTTTGTAGACCTCCACCACATTAAGAGTTTTATCTGACTGACTTTCCTTTGCAGCATGATCACCAACTTGGTCACTTTTCTCCACAGGCTGTTTTTCTGGTCTGAATGCTGAGTAATCAGGGTGATTTCGATTAACTCCTAATAATACTACTTCCTTCTTATATTTATCTTCTTTTACAGAAACCTGTCCAAAGAACCAGAGAAGGTCATACGAAATTAATCATACAGGTATACATTTAGCGGTGCAAAGGCCAAAGAAGAGCCTCATTTGTCCTCTTAAAAAAAAAGCAAGCCAAAAAATTACAACAGAAGAGACCTTTTTGCACTAAGTTCACAACTATTCCCCGACTGAACAGCTATTGAAGCAATAAATGTGAAAGATGATAGATATTGCTAAAAGCCATGTAAATTAAAGATATACTACCGAGCACATGTTGGAATCATAGAGCATTAGCACTAGAACAAACTTAAAGCACACTAACAGTGCAGGTATACACACCAGTCCGGCAGTTGATTTCGCCTGCAACCACTTTGACAATTTCTTATATGAAGACTTCTTGATATCAAGAGTGACACCTTGAGGCCTACAAGGCAATACATGGTTTGACCTGCAGCAATCACATGAGAAGAATGTAAAACATGTCCCAAGTAAAATACATCCAGTGAAATGTCAAAATAATTTGGCATGTACATCGACATGGGTATGGCAAAGAGCAGATGATCATAAAGTCTTGCTAAAGCAAGGATACTGAGTACGGAAAATCAAGAAATTATAACATCATAAGCATCTTAGGCTTTCAGTCAAGCCAGCTTTCTAATTTTCTTGGATATAATACTCTTCAATCATTAGAACTCCTAATTCGCAGGTTGCCTGAAAGAGATCAATCTCCTTGTCCCTGAACTGACTGTTAAACAGCATCGAGAGAGACATACTCTGCTATCTATAGAAATCCTCTATCTTTTTCATTTTCAAGCATAAAATATAATTCAGCCAGATTAGGCTAGAACATACAAATCAACTATAAAAAGCAAAACAATTCTGCTTGGGAATAAACTAGGACCTAAAAAGTTATGAATGCAATCTAAACTTAGCTAGACGTCTCACACAGAATAGCAAGAGAAGTGACGATACTGCACTCTCAACCAAAAGGCATACTAGTCGATGTTTCCTAAAACTGGATATGATGATATTATGCAGGTTTCATATTGCTATGCACAATTTACTACCAGGTGAATGTTGGACCCATAGCAACTACATTCACATAAACCAACACAGAGTCTACTCTGCTTCTGTGGAGTAAAACAACTAGGATCATACTTTAGAAACACGCAAACAAATAAGGCAACTAGTAGACACCAGAATAGAGCCCGGTCAGAAATGCACAGCCTGGTACCTAAAAAATCCAGACATATGGATCAACATAAGGCATGGATCCATGAGTGACTTAGTTCTCCCACGAAGCTAAAGCTCACACAGTTTTGTCACAAGGTGCACAAGCGACCCAAACAGGTTCGAGAGGCATCTAAACACAGCCAAACTAAGATCCAGCAGATTCTTGTCCTTGGCGCTGGGAATGTTAGGATTCTTTACCATAATGTGCTTCCAGGAATAGGAAGGTCTTTGTCCTTGATGGTTGTATGCAGGGCTTGCAAGAGGCATTTGTCAAGAAGTGCATCTACATCTGCAGATGTGAAATTATGCTGGTCTTCAACATTTGATCCCTCAGCAGAAACATCATCTGCAACCGTCAAAGTACCAATATCTGCAACTAATTTATCTGAACTTTCAGTACTACCATCCATCTTTCTCATCTGAATAGAGTCAGGATTCATTTCATTAACAGACTCAGTCATGTCTTCATCTTCAGCACCATCCTCTTGATCATTTGAAACCTCGCTTGGACCTTCACAAGCAGTTGACTCCTGGCGAGATGATAAGAAAGCAGGGTCTTCAAACACCACATCCTCCAAGAAACCAGCATTTGGAGCAAACCGGCCCTCGGCAGTCTCCCTAATTACGTTCCAGACAAAATGATAAGATAACCTGAAAATTGTATAACTCGATTAAGCCCAAAATTAGTTTTTGGAAATACTTACCAAAGGAGGTCCCGATAGTGATGGGTTATTCTCAAAGCCTTTCCACGTAAACCAGCTTTCAAGGCTTCACTGCTGCTCATTGTGGTAGTTCCCACCTGTTTAAGTTTGGATTGGTATTTAACACAGAGAATAGCATAACAGCAAGGAAACGAAAGGTCATGAGAAAATCTAAAGAGACACTCACAGCTATTGGAGCAGGATTACCAGGGACTTTAACTGCCCATATCTCCCCCGCCACAAATGAAGGTAGGCCTTCAGGAGGCACACTAATTCCAGGAAACATCAAATCTGCTCCACCAATGATAAAGCGAGATACTTCACCTCCCTTGAGTAGGAAAGCAGGTACAATTTCAGGGACTCTCCAAAGAGCATAGACTGCAGCAATAAAAGCAGAACCATCAAATCATGCAAAATTTTCAAGGACACAGATTACTAATTGCAATGATATACTATAGGTCAAGATCTCATGTTCGACAAGATGTACTGATATTTTGAAGGTTTCTGCTCCTTCCTTTTCCCTTCTTTCCTCTTTTGAGGTTCTATACTTTCACAGCTTCTAAGCAATGAAATCTCTTAAGCAAGCACCTTGAACTAGCTGTGTGAATATAAAGGTGCAGAAGCGTCGCCATGCACAACGTCAGGGGAAGGGTCGGACGACTTTGGGTCTAATGTATGCATCCGTACACTCAATTTTTAAAAAAAAAAATATTAGGAGTAAAGAATATGAGCAGTGGCATAATCAAATATTACAATGCTTAAGCCACAGCACCCCATAAAAAAACTCAAAAACCACCTCAACACAAGAAGAAATCTTTCACCACCAATAGCTGACTGTCCTAAAAGAACCCAAATAACGTTAATATAGGCTTCATTTACTTGAGTCAAATAAAAAATCATAAACAATCACGGACAGATATATGGTTCTACAGAGTGGAGATTGAGCAAAAACAATGGCCCAAACAATTGTGTGATCTTTGGTAATGTGAACTTCCATTAAGAGGGTGCTGTCAGTAATGAAGCCTTGAAAGCTAAGCAGTAAGTTTAGCAGGACACATAATGGCAAATTCGGAAGAAAACAAGCCTCATTTCTAGCAAAAAAGTGCGGACATATAAATGCTTACCTGAAGGAAATATTTCCGAGCCTCTTCCATCAATGTCAAAGAACATTGGAAATTCGCCTTCCACACTGTACACATGCACTCGGTTTTGAAGCTTTGCAACCATCATCTCTGCCTAGAATAAACATGCCAGAGGGACACCTACGCTCGATTAGTGCACTATTAAAGTGATGTGATAAGTTCTTTAAGTCACTAGTAATTTGAATGAAAGTTCAAAATGTAAATATAATTTGGTCATTTCTCGGAGATTGGTCGGTGAGTAACGTTCACGTTCTTTTGATCTTCGTAGGTGTAGCAAGCTCTCTCATTTGATCAAACAAATGCCATGTCGCTAGGCTACTCAAGGAGGAACTCCATGACACACATCGTTTCAAAAAGGATTAGAAAGCTATATCTTCCAGATCAGCAGTTTGCACGCTCTTAGCGAAAACTATGAAGTGCCCATAATTTTCAATTGCTTGTAAACATTGCAAATCACCATTTTCTTCTTCTTTTTGAATTGTCCACTTATCGTTCAACTTGCAAACATCCTTGGGATGAGCCAATTAAGTAGGATGATTTCATCCATCCTACACGCAATTTTTCGGTAAAAATCCAATTTTTCTTCGGCACTGCCACACCTTTCATCGGTTCACTATCGCCAGAAAGCAACCGCGTAGCAGCAAGCCAAAAGAAGCCTCGCGAGTTCAATGCAGCAGCCATACAAACCAACACCCGGGGACCCGAACCGACATCGCAATCGAATCCGCCGCGCCAAAGAGCCGGAACACGCCACTTCAACGCAGCATTGCGAATCGGAACCGACTCAGAAAAAAACACAAACTCATCCACCAAACAAGCAGAGACACCTCCTCCATCGGAAGGCGGAATCCGAAACGGCATCCGCCAGGACCCAATCAACCTCAAACGTTTTCATTAAGAACAAAGGAATCGAAAAGAAGAAGAGGACGCCGGAGGAGGAGGACGTGGGAGGAGGAGGAGCTCACTTTGGGAGGGAGGAGGGCGTCGAGATCGGAGTCGGAGCACCTGGGGAACTTGTCCCTGACGGCCCGACGCAGCTTCTTCTTGTCGGCGCCGGACAGCCTCTGCTGCGTCTTGGCTTCGAGCGCCTTCTTGAACATCTTCTCCTGCTCCTCCTCCTCCTCCTTCTTCCTTCTTCTTCTTCTCCTTCTTCTTCTTCTCCGATGAATCTCTCAGGGAGCAGAGCCACCACGGACAGCGACCCGAGCTGCGGCTTCGAGAAAGCTCTGATCTTTTTTCTCTTCGCGCAGGAGTTATGGCGGCGAGAGAGGCTGAGCCGCGCCGCAACGACGCCGTCGTCGGGAAAATAACAACCTTCTTTTTCCTTTTCCTTTTTTCTTTGTCCTTTGTTTTTCTTTTCAGAGATAATACCACGAAAAACCCTAAAATGATACATTTATGATAATTTTACCTCAAATTATTTTTTAACCATAAAATACCTCAAATTGATACATTTGTAACAAATCTACCATGAACTATTTTTTTGACCACCAAAAACCCCAAATTGGTATATATATGACAATTTTACCCCGAATTGATTTTTTAATATTATTTTTTATTTTTCGAATTTTTATTTATTTATTTATACCTTTTTTTCTTTGTCTTTAATCTCTAGCCGGTTGCCGAACCGATACAAAAATTATCTTATAACATGAATATCAAATTGAAATCTAGGCTGGTAATTTACTGATCTAGCAGACAATTATCTTATAACATGATCATTAATTTTATATAAATAATTATGGTATTGTTAATTTTATAATACTAATAAATTTTACCACGAGCAAACATTCAAATGCAATTACATAAAATTATATAACTTATCAAGTTGATGCAGGTGATTCCGTATATATCTCGCAATTCTACAAAAACAAATTAGCATTCTTGTAAATAATGAGATTGTTCTTTTGTCCAATTTGTGACTACTGATTCTATTCTCTCTCTCGCTCTCTCTCTTTTTTGTGAAAATTTTTATGTGCAGCTATTTATCTTCCCTCCTGATTAAAAAAAAAGCCGGTTAATAGGTGAATATGCAATGGCATCAACTCACGCATCTATGAGCATCGATTTCTTTCCTCCTTTTGATTTTCATTGATCGGGTTATCTCAATAGAGATACTTGCTCGATCACTCGATCACCATGCAATCGCATCTTATGAGGGAACTATAAGATACGAGAGCAAAAGAAAGGGTTCCGTCGAATCCCATATGGAATGAGTGCTTATTCTAGCAACACTTAACGTTAGGATAGTGATAGCTCACAAAGCTTTATATGTCATGATTTCTTATCAAATTCCAAATTTACGACAAAAAAAATAAATTTCCAAATGTCGCGCGATTTCAACCGAAAAATCATTTTCGAAATTTATGAGCATCTGATAATTCCCTCAATAACCCTAAAAATATTTTTCCCTATCCTTCTGTTTATATTTTTATTTGACCCAAATTTTACACAGAAAGTAGGCTCTCCTTTTAGATTAAATGCATTTTTTTTATAATTTATGTGCTGATTTTTATTTTCCCGCTTCATTTACATAGAATTTTTTAAAATAAGCTTCCATTGTTTTTTCTTCAAGAGGCCTCTTCATTATAGTAGTGGAAAAGTTGAATTAACATTTATCATTCTTAAAAATTTTATTTTAGCTTACGTCCTTTCACAATTTTTTTAATATCACAAAAAATCTCATTTTTACCCAAAAAACCTTAAAACTGGTGTATCTGTCACAAATTTATCATAAATTAATTTTTTGACTATTAAAAATTTCAAACTAGTACATTTGCAAAAAATTTACTCTTTGTTAGATTCCGTTAAATTGGATAAATATAACGAAAAACCGCAAGATGGTACACATGTGACAAATAAAGATAAAATCTCAAACCGGTACACCCGTCAACTGTCACGTGTCATCCAATTTAGCAATTCGACAGTAAAAATTAACCGAAACTAACGGAGAGTAAATTTGTTAACGGTGTACTGGTTTATGGTAGTTTGGAGTAAATTGATCACGAGTGTATCAGTTTGTGGGGTTTTCGTGGTATTAATTATTTTTTATATATTTTTCTTACTGTTTTTTTAGATAAAAAAGAAATGCTTTTTAAAAGTATTTGCATTAATTTGGGGGAGGCCTAAAATTCCAGAAAAGGACAACAGAATAATAAGAAGAGGGAGAGAGAGAGAGACACAACTGTATATTGCTTTAGAGATCAACGACGGAGGGGGTGGCCTGTGGCGGAAACTGCGAACATAACAACCCTCGACGCCGCGAAGCCGGAGCCGGCGAGCTTCTCCGCCATCCACCGCGCGCCAGGCCGGGCCCCTCCTCCCACAGCCGTGACCGAGGCTTTCCGGGGAGCGGCGAGGAGCAATGGCCGATCGCTCGGCGGCCCGGTCGGTTTCGGCTGCAATTCGGGTCGAATCTCGAGGAGATTGATCGCGGACGGGGGAGGTAGGGTGCTTGTGGTAGCCGAACAGGATGAAGTTACTTCAAGCTTTCGTTCGATTCTGTTTGAGCTGTGGTTGTGAATGGAGTCCGCGAGTGTTCGCGTGCGATATCCGCCTTGAAATTTTTTTTTTTCTCATTTTCTGAGTCCTAGGTGAAGCCGAGACTCGGGCAAACGTTGCTGTCGGATGATTCAGTGGATCAATTTCTGTTTCGGATTACTGTCGCTGGTTGTTCTTGTGACTTAGTGAGAACAGAGTCTGGGAAAAAAAAAACTTTCAAATCCGCTTTCTTCTTTCAAAGTCTTTGTCTGAGAAATTTTGCTGTTCGTTGTCGTTATTTTGAGGCTCTTTGAGCCCAAAGCCTGCATTTTTAAAGCGTGAAGTCCACGGCGGGTACCGTCCTTGAAGGACTTTGGAGTCCATAGCTCACCCTCGAGCGGAACAATTTAGTTGTGCCTGTCAAATTCATGGGTGAATCATTTTCACACATGTCAGTTAGCTTACCATGTAGGTTGTCAACTAAAAGTCAGTATTCTTCTCCTTTTGGTGAATGGATAAAGAGAATATTCCCGTTTGGTAGAGTGAGATTAGAGTCCATTTATTGCTGCCGCCACATGTCCAGTACCAGCCCACTAGGATGAATGTTCGGGCTGCAAAATGAGTGGGACAATGGAATAACCATTTCATTCCGGGTTTGTTCTTGATGGAAATTCTATCATATGCTTATCAGTCTTCTTGTTAAGATTCATGCCTACTTTAATATGTTTATATTTATATTCCCAGGGAACTGTTACTGTATTACTTCCCTATTCCCTCCCGTGACCCAAGTGTGATGGTAATGTAGACTTGTAGTGATGGGTGGGCTTCAACTATTTGCTTTAAGTTTGAAGAATGTGGTTAGTCTCTGATGGCTTTCAACCGGTGGCTGGCTATTCATTCGTGTCTTTTCATTTATCTTGGTGTATCGACCTGAGATAAGTACAATATAATAAAGCAGAGTTCTCTAGTAGCGATACTTTCTGTTTGGTTCGGCTCTTACAAGTAGCAATATGTTTTCACTGGGGATTGTGATGTAAAATAGTATGAGTTTGTTGGCTGATTTGCCACCAAAGGGGCTCAATCAGCTGAAAATTATGCTTCCCATTCACTAGTGCACTTTTTCAAATTCTTTGGTGACAACGGTAATATCTTTTGACTGTGGAACTTAATTTGCTTATAGGCTCGGGCTGCAGTTTCCTAATTTCTCAGTACTTAGTGTGTTCACTAAAGATCGTGTCCTCTGCTGATAAGCTTACCAATTGAGAAATTTTATCATGGAGTTGACATAAGGCCTTTTTCATGCCTTTTTGCATCCAAATTGATGAGCTTGTCCGGTGCATATAAAGATTGAGGAAAGAAGCCGGCGGGAACGTGCTACATTTTTGCCATATTACACACATTACACTACTCAGTTAGTTGCAAACTGATTTTATCTATGTTTCTTGATTGTAGGAGCATAATGGAAGCAAGCCATACTTATTCGCTTCCAAAACCTGGTATGCAGCAGCTGAATAATGTGAGGGCCTCAGGAGTAATGTCTTCATCCTCCCTGGTTCTTCCAACTCATTTTGAAGAGAGATATCCCAAGCTTCCAGATTCTCATCAGGTTACCATGTCAAGTTCTCTATCTCCTGGAACTCCTCTGCAGTCCAGTGGTGGGGCAGTTGGTCATATGTGTTCATCGACCTCTGGATACTCAATGGGTCTTCATTACTCATCCGTTACTCCTCCGGAAAAGCATTCAGGAAGTACTCCCTTTATTTCTCAGTCAACAAGTGGTAGGCCGACTTATATAATAAAATCTTCTGCTGACGCTGAGCTTCTTCAAGCTGAAGCTTCAACACAGTATGCTAACGATGAGAAGGGATCTTGTGGTTCAGATGCATTACCATGTATATATGATTTTCCCGTGAATTCTCCCTTTCAGAACAATCAGATGGAAAGTGGTGATGGGATTGGTGTCATGGCATCTGAGGACTTAAGTAAACCAAACAATTGGCAGGAATGGGCAGATCAGCTAATCAATGAAGATGACGATTTGACACAAAATTGGGATGAGCTTCTTGGCGAAACCAACTACTCTAATCCAGAATCAAAGGTTGGAAAGCATGCTGACAATATTGGCATCTTTGGCAATTCTAATTCTTTAACTTGCTTGTTGTGTCACTGCAGATGGCATCCGGGGTCAACAAATCACCATCAAGTCTTTCAACACATCAGACACGATTGCATCAAGAACTTCCTGCTTCATCGGGCGATATCCATACTGCCAACAACTCTTCATCCACAGCAAATAGTACTGCAGCCAAGGCTCGTATGCGCTGGACACCAGAACTTCATGAGGCTTTTGTGGAGGCTGTCAGTAAACTCGGTGGCAGTGAACGTATGTCATTGCCCAAGCCATGGATATCTAATATTAAGAAGTTACCAAGAGTCAATTGTTCATTCTGTTAACTTATGTTTCAGGAGCAACACCGAAGGGTGTGCTAAAACTCATGAAAGTTGAAGGGCTGACGATCTATCATGTAAAAAGCCACTTACAGGTGCGTGACTTTTTTTTCTCTGGTCAAATTAAATTTCTCCGGTTGAGATCTTTTCTATAAATCCTCTGTTCTTTTTCATTGAACTCTCTTCTTTTTGCTGGTTTAAGTTGTTCTAACTTTTATTGCAGAAATATAGAACAGCAAGATATAGACCAGATTGTTCAGAAGGTATATAGCTCATGCTTCTGGGTTTCCACATCTTTCGAGCTTATTCTCACACTCACTTGGTTCCTCTGTTGAATTTACCATATTCCTGAAATACATTAGATTTATATGGGGGTTTGTGTCATATATGCGGATGGACTGGGTGTGCCTTGTGGTTGGAGTTAATGCTGTGGAGAATGGTTCATGGGGTTAGGTTAGAAAATGTCCTAATTCACAAGGTTCTGTTTAATTTTGCTCTGATGCTTAGGTCACAAGTATATTTTCAAGTACTCTCCTGCCCATTATCCTTTGTTTAGTGCTTAAGTGCCCTTCTTTTCTAAACTCTTTTTCTTATTAATATTTGTTCTATTCATTCTTTGTACACGCTTCAGTGGAAAAATGATGAATTAAAATTTTTGCTATTTTCTTCTTTCAGGGTCATCAGAGAGAAGATTGACTCCTATTGAAGAATTGTCAACCCTTGATCTAAAGACGTAAGTGCATTGCTGCTCCATCCCATATTTCTCTTCCTTTTTTTCCCTATATTTCCTAGATGCCTAAAAAAGCATATGTATCAGCTGAGCAGATTGTCTTTGGTTATAGTATAGCATAAAAATATCTGGTCTGTTTCCTGGACCTAGAATAGATTCCAAGTGATGTTTTCACTTGGTCCCTTCATAAGAAAGAATGGTGCCAGTATGCAGTTTGGTTGAATCACCTAAACACCCAACCTGTCATATAAACTTATATGTAGCTGCTGATCAATGTACCTATTGCTCCATAGTTTTTTGTTGAATGCAGATCGTTTAGCTAATGTAAAGACTTTAAATTAATTACAAAAGCCAGGATTTAAGAGAAATCAGAACCATTAGCTTTTAAAATGTGACTTTATATTTGTGAATCATTCAATGTGCATTCTGAAACGACATACCAAAGTGATAACCTTAATTGGAGGAACTTGCAGATTTTTTTAAAAGATGGGATTTTGCTCTTTCCCATATGTCTAGGAGTGCTGTTTTTCTATTAAATGGGTCTTATTTGTCTACTCTCAAACGCCCAACTGTTTAAACAAACCTATATGTAGCCAATGATTGAAGTACTTATTACTCCATATTTCTTTGTTCAAGGCAGATTTAGTCTATCTGGCTAATAAGGATTTAGGATGATGGGAACCTCTAATTATTGAGTGCAACTGTAAAATCATAAATGATTTAATGTGATTTTAGAAAATACAGAAGAGTGATGCAACTGCAATCGGTGCTAAGTGGAAATTATTTCAAGTGATGGATTTCTGTTCTTTTACTGATGTCTAATGGTGCCATTCTCCCAGTAAATGGTTTTCACCTGTCTACTCTGTTAGAGGAATCTGACTGTCGTGGTTAACACTTTGTGATTTTCCCAGCTGCTCATCAATTTATTGATAGAGCTTCTGCAGTACTAGATCATAAAGGATCTTTTGTATATTGCCTAATCTCGTCAGGATGGCGCCACAGCTTATGTAGTGGAGGCAATTGCCCCCACTGTAATTTGATATTTAAAATTTTAGTATATTTTCTCTTCTTATAAGAAAACTGATTCATTCGTAAGTTCTAGGCTTTGACCCACATTTTAATCTGATAATCCAAACTAGCTCTCTCTTTGGCATCCACAAGATAATCTGAAATAAAGCAAATCCCTTTGTACTAAGTTACCTGCTAATTGTTCAACTTCTAGCTCTTATGCACATTTCATAGAAAAAAAAGCAATTACATAATGTGTTGTAATCTCTTTTGCAATTTTTCCCCCACTTCCTAATTGCTCCAGCTCCGTCCAAGAATGTCGGTGTTGTCCTATATATATGACCAACAAAGAAAGATAAGTTTGATGTCAGTTGATTCATGCATTATACTCATTTTCCGTATTATGTAGCTAACTGGGCTGTAGACCTTGAAGACGACGCAAAGGCAGTTGAACAGCTGGATTTGATTTGTGGTTTGTCTCTTTTCTATCAAGCAATTGTGAAAGAACTCATTAAGTTTTGCTTGAATTTTAGGAGCATGGAGATCACTGAAGCTTTGAGAATGCAGATGGAAGTACAAAAGCGGCTACATGAACAACTTGAGGTATAACTTCTCAGATATTTTTATTGTGGTTTGGATTGAACTAATGACGAGAAAAATATTTGGTGGTTCGTTCGACCAAGTTGTCACTATCTTCGCGCTTATTCTTTATGTTCCAGTGCTGACATTAGGACATGAGTATTTCCGTCCGTTTTTTTTTTTTTTTTTTGGGAGTATTCACATAGACTGTGGAGCTTGTTCAGCTTAGGGACTCATTTAGCAAGCATTTGGTAGGAGCATACCTGTAACTTTAACTGCATGTTACCCATCTAGAAAGGTCTCCTTAGCGCAGACTGCTACTTGGATGTTGTGGAAACTTAACTGGTTTAGTGGACAACTTCTTTCTTTGATTCATTCTCTTTTTTCATTTGTTGCAGATTCAGAGGAAACTCCAGCTTCAGATTGAAGAGCAGGGGAGATACCTCCAGAAGATGTTCGAGAAGCAGAGCCAATCAGGAATGAGCAAGCTGAAAGAATCTTCTTCTACTTTAGACAATCACTCTGCGCCTTCTGGAGAACTTCAAGACTCCCCTGGAAAAGGCGAATATGAAGAATCCAAGGAGGAGCCAGAAAAAACTGATATCGATCCTGTCAACGATAGCAACGTTGCTCCTAGAGAATGTTTGCAGGAGCAGGGGGGGATGCAAAGCGAACCTGCAGCCGTCTCTCTCGAGAGTCCCGAGCAAGGGATGCGCGAGTCGTCTTCTCAGCCTTCAAAGCGTCAGAAAATGGGTGCTTGAGGTTATGATTTATCCCAACTCAGCATTGCAAAACTGCGGTGAGAATGTCAAACCAAACGAAAGGAAGAAATGCGTCGTTCATGATGTTATTCTCAGCTTTTTCACATGGAGCATTGAAATTCAATGCTTTTTATGTCTGCCTTTTTCATTGTCTCTATTTGCTGCAATAGATATATGTACTTCAGCTGACCAAAGTATCACTACTTAGTAGCGACTTTCGCATTAGCCGAACATGGTGTCGGCCCTGACGCATCAGTTTTCTGTCTGGCTACAAGAGATTTGGCAGTCTCTAATCCCGATAACATGAGGGGATGCTGCACTTGATGATTCATATGTATTGAATGGTATCCTCTTTATCTGCTATTTCCGGATGAATGGAAGATGAAGCGCTTTGCTTGGATTTTACTCTTTTATTGAAATATTTGATGAGATTACCCATCTCTTCTTCTTATGGTACTTAGCAGAGAATGAGCTACTATCGATATTAAAATTGGAAAAGTTAAAAACAGGGGTTGGGATGGGGAACAACGACCCAACTTGTAATGGTAAGTCAGCAGTAGGCATGCATAAAGGTACACGAATCCAAGGATACGAGAAAACTTCTTCCTTATGATTACATAGATTGGCATCGTGTGTATTTATTTATAGTTAACTTTGCATAAGCGATAGCTCATTTTTCAAACTCGCCAATTACTTCGGCAAGCGAAGCTTCACCAACCAAAAAAAAATGGGCAAAAACGCAGCCCTTGTACTGATATCGGCGGATTTTATCATTGCAGAATCAGTCCTCATGAAATGGGGGTCGGTCATAGGTTTTGCTTTGCAGGCTTTGCCGAAGCCGGATCCAATTCGACGCTGCCCGATAATCGATGATGATCATCAAGTGACAACAGGACCGCAGTAAAAACTGTATACATACATGTATACAGAGGGTATGGGATTGCAGTGCAATGCCCCCACAAAATAACGCTGTCATAGTTTGGAAGAGAGTTAGCGTCAGCGTTTCAGGACAGCCTTGGAATCGAAGTTATCGCAGCAGCTGCAGAGCTAACAAGCAATCTCTCCCCTCCCCTCCCTCACCACAACTTGCAAAAATTGACGTCTCTTCAACTCAAACCTACGACCTCCCACCTCACCGTTTGGTAGATGCACAGCAGACACTCACACGCTCTCTCAAGCAAAACCCCCTTCTCTGTTCGTCGCTCTCCTCCATATATGATGCAACCCGGTATGCTCTCTCTCTCTCGTACCTTCTCGTCGTCTCGTCTCGGTGCCCCTTCTTCGTGATCGCTCGCCCCGTGGCCGCCTCCAACACCATGTCCGGCTTCGCCGTGGGCTCTCACTCCCGGAACGAGCTCCACGCTGTGCATGGCGGCGCGGTGGATGAAGTACGTAGCCACCCCCCCCGGATCCTCCTCTTGTTTCCATCCATTTTCGCCAGCTGATTACCATATGTTTATTCCATTCTTTTACTCTCTTTTGTCCTTGGAGATTCTCGTCATAAAATTCTTGCGAGCTAACGAATCATCACGGGTCGCGACGTTATGCCGACACCGTATCGAATGCATGCTCGAAAGTTTTACTTACATGTTCTTTATCTTGTGTTATATCATCCCTTGTTCATCACAATTATTTCGTAATCACATGAAAATTCTTCGCTAGATACCGGAGAATTTTTGGTCCATCAATATAAAAGAGTATGCAAAAGGAGTAATGATATTATTTATTTACTATATCTATTATATAAGATAATATAGCAAGCTCTTCTTCGAAGGTCGATTACGATCGCCTATCTAAAATTCTAATTGAAGGTTATTGCATCACCCGGGAAATCGATTCATATATAAGTTTATATAAGCATAACGTTAGCCCCGTCAAAATTGGGATCTCGACATTAGGCGGGTGCTTGTTAGATCTATAATTGATGGTGTAATTTCTTCCACTAGCACCACCATCACATAATGTATTCGAAAAATTCAATTGCAATAACTAATTTATCAAAGCGATCGCCTCTCGATTACGATTGACTTTGCACAAAATCTAAGATAATGCGAAATTATTAAATTTAGTTCAAAGCCATCGAATAAATTGACATAGATCAATTCGATAAGTGCCGGAAAGCTATCTCAAAAAAAGCCTGTGGCGAGAAATTCACGATGTTTTATTTTTATCATTTCGTTTTCTTCTCAAATTTTAAAAAAATTTAATTTATTATGGGGCAATAAGATGATTATTATTGCACGTGCTTATAACTTAATAAGTCGTAAAATTGGAAAAAAAAATGTAATTCGGGTTTTTACTTTTTACCTCCCTTTTCCATTTCCATTTTCATCTTTTTTTTCTTTTTTTGTGAAATTCCCCACAGCATCGCTCCCCTCCCCGCCAAAATCCGTCCAGGGCCTGCCGAGTCTGCGGCGACGAGATCGGCCTGAAGGACGACGGCGCTCCGTTCGCCGCCTGCCACGAGTGCGGCTTCCCCGTCTGCCGGCCCTGCTACGAGTACGAGCGGAGCGACGGCAACCAGTGCTGCCCCCAGTGCAACGCCCGCTACAAGCGCCACAAAGGTCCGATCCGGAGCCCCCCCCCCCCTTCGTCTTCGCGCCGCCGCCGCCGCCGCCGACCGCCGACCGACGGCGGGGCCCGTCGGTCGGCCGGTCGCCGGTCGGTCGGGATCGCTTCCTCGAGTGACGGGATTTTTTTTTTTGCTGTCTTTTGTCGTGGTGCGGGTTTCGCAGGGTGCCCACGCGTTGCGGGGGACGATGAGGACGACAACTTCGACGGCGACGATTTCGAGGACGAGTTTCAGCTCAGGAACGGCGGCGAGAACGAAGTCCGCGTCCATGCTTTTGATCATTCGGTAATGGCCGGCTCGATCTCTGCTCTATTTCGGATTTTTCTAATTTTGCGTTCTGGAAAAAGAGTGGCCGGATTTGAAATGAAGATAGCTGATCGATTGACGGTTATCGCAGGAGAATGGGGACAACCACGCGCCGCAAGTCCATCCAAATGGTCAGGTTTTCTCTTCGGCTGGAAGCGGTGAGTCTGATTAATTGTTTGATTTCGGGTGGTGTTTGTGTGTATGTCGGCGGTCGAACAAAGTGAAGTACTCCCGCGTGTTCTGGTTCTGTAGTTGTCGGTGCGGAGTTGGAAGGAGAAGGCAATGCGGAGTGGAAAGAGAGGATAGAGAAGTGGAAAATCAGGCAGGAAAAGAGAGGCTTAGTGGGCAAGGACGATGGCGGGAATGGCGATGGAGAGGAAGATGAATACCTGTAAGTTCTCTGCAAACAACTTTCGTTCCTTTGGGACTTATCGATTCTCCGTGATTTTAGTGGGGTATCCATGATTCACTGCTACTGCTCTGTGCAAAATGACTGCCAAGAAAATATTTTTCTTGGGCGACACTGGCTTGTCCATCGAAGTCTAACATTTGATGAGGAGTTAAAGAGTTCTTTGTTGTTTGGGAAAGAGGCAACAGATCTATTTGCTGAAACTCTGAATCGGGTCCTTGATGATCCTATCATACACATGCTTTGGGGGTATTTTCAAAATTAAAAATAAGAAAGGATATAGCTTCACACATCATGGAAAAAACTTCAGCGCGTGGACTTGTTTCAAAATGTTTCGAATGCACTTTCAAGTGCAAAACGTGTGCTCCTTATCAAATTCCAA
The DNA here is from genome assembly GCA_031216185.1 of Syzygium aqueum. Lineage (NCBI taxonomy): Eukaryota > Viridiplantae > Streptophyta > Magnoliopsida > Myrtales > Myrtaceae > Syzygium > Syzygium aqueum. The sequence goes on from CM062231.1 coordinate 2,562,196, forward strand.
AATACACCTTTGGAAGTCCTTGCGAAAGATCTGATGCTCTTACCTCTCAAAGGACTCACATAATGCAAGGCAGACGCATTACAGCTATTTAAAGTTGGTGGCATGTGCTAAATGAAGCTTATTCTTCTTCATGTAAATTTTGCAGGATGGCTGAAGCTCGGCAACCACTTTGGAGAAAAGTACCAATTTCTTCGAGCAAGATAAGCCCATACCGAATTGTCATCGTCCTGCGCCTCGTAGTCCTATGCTTTTTCCTCCATTTCCGTATCTTAACCCCTGCAACTGATGCATTCCCTCTATGGCTTATCTCAGTTATATGTGAAACTTGGTTTGCTCTTTCATGGATTCTTGATCAATTCCCTAAATGGAACCCGATAAATAGAGAAACTTATTTGGATAGATTATCCATAAGGTTTGAGCGGGAGGGTGAGCCCAATCGCTTAGCCCCTGTGGATGTGTTCGTGAGTACTGTGGACCCTCTTAAGGAACCACCAATAATCACTGCAAATACTGTCCTCTCCATCTTGTCCGTTGATTACCCGGTGGACAAAATTTGCTGCTATGTATCTGATGATGGTGCTTCCATGCTGCTTTTTGACACTCTCTCTGAAACTGCTGAGTTCGCGAGGAGGTGGGTTCCATTCTGCAAGAAGTATAGCATCGAGCCGAGGACTCCAGAGTTTTACTTTTCCCAAAAGATTGATTACCTGAAAGATAAGGTGGAACCCAGCTTTGTGAAGGAACGCAGAGCCATGAAAGTAAGAAGCAGCTTTTATTTGTTTGAATGCTGAATCTTCTTCTTCCTTTTTGTTGTGAAATCCACTGAGAGTCGGGGTGTCGCTCGTATGTGATGTAGAGAGAGTATGAAGAGTTCAAAGTGAGGATCAATGCATTGGTGGCAAAAGCTCAGAAAAAACCTGAAGAAGGATGGGTAATGCAAGATGGTACCCCCTGGCCTGGAAACAATACACGTGATCATCCTGGCATGATCCAGGTAATTGTTTGTGCATTTAAGAGAAAAACTAATGACAGTGCAGAAAACATGACTCCACATCTCTTTGCGAGGCTTGCTAGTCTCCCTACATAAAGAAATATGATAGGTTTCTGTTTATTAGATGCTTTCAGCAATATCTTCTCTGAAATTAGAAGTAGGTGCAGCAAAAGACAAGAAGAACAGACTGTTGCTATGGGCAATGTCATCTTGTATGAAAAAATTAACAATGGTTGTATAGAAATTCAGTTTTTATCATGGATGACAGAATGCTCACATACATGTATTTTATAGGTTTATTTGGGAAGTGCTGGAGCATTGGATGTGGAAGGCAAGGAGTTGCCTCGACTTGTATATGTGTCACGTGAGAAGCGACCTGGTTACCAGCACCACAAGAAGGCTGGTGCAATGAATGCTCTCGTGAGTTCCTTATGACTATTGTCCGAGCATTTCACGCTGTCCTGCAATGGAAAAATTTTGTCTCGTATATTCATATTGGTGTTGAAATACAAATTAATTCATAGAGAGACCAACAAGGTAAAAATATATGTTCCTTAGAAGACCTGCGACACTAAATGCTAAGGTTAGTTCTTAGTTATTTGATGTGACATATGTGGCCTCTGTTTCAAAGTTCATCTTGTCTTAGCACATCGCATTCTATTACTTGCCTGTTTCTTGAACCTGCTGAATGAACTGAATGCCTCAACAACCATATTTTTCATAGGTTCGAGTGTCAGCGGTGCTAACAAATGCACCATTCTTGTTGAACTTGGATTGTGACCATTACATCAACAACAGTAAGGCTGTCAGGGAAGCTATGTGTTTTCTAATGGATCCCCAACTTGGAAAGAAGCTTTGCTATGTTCAATTCCCTCAGAGGTTCGATGGCATTGATCGACATGACAGATATGCTAATAGGAACATAGTTTTCTTTGATGTAAGTGTGCAGTGATTCTATCCTTCTTTCAATCCCTATTCTCCAAATAGGTAAAGGGACTGAATGTGCCTTTGTGTCACTTTCAGATCAACATGAGAGGGCTCGACGGGATTCAAGGGCCAGTATATGTTGGAACTGGATGTGTGTTCAATCGGCAGGCATTGTATGGGTATGATCCGCCAGTGTCCCAAAAGCGGCCAAAGATGACATGTGATTGCTGGCCTTCATGGTGCTGTTGCTGCTGCGGTGGTTCAAGGAAGTCAAAGTCAAAGAAGAAGGATGACGCAAGTTTGCTTGGGTCTGTTTACACGAAGAAGAAAAAGATGACAGGAAAGAACTACTTGAAGAAGAAAGGGTCTGGACCTGTCTTTGATCTAGAAGACATTGAAGAAGGACTTGAGGGTTATGATGAGCTAGAAAAATCATCGCTTATGTCTCAGAAGAATTTTGAGAAGCGGTTTGGACAGTCGCCTGTATTCATTGCCTCCACACTAATGGAAGATGGTGGCTTGCCAGAAGGGACTAACTCCACTTCACTTATTAAGGAAGCTATCCATGTTATAAGTTGTGGCTATGAAGAGAAAACAGAATGGGGCAAAGAGGCAAGTGCAGTCTGGTTAAGGCTCCCTATATTCATGAGTACTTCATTTTCTTACTTTTTATCATTGAATATCGTCTAACTTCTTACTTAGCTTCCCCTTTTTAATGGAAATTAGTAAGGGCATCCTTATGGTTCCTTGAGCTTGAAATGACTTTTCAGGGAAGAATTACTAGTGTGCCTCCGTATTATTTGTGAAATTACTCATTGTTTTAGAGAATTTTTGCTTGTGAAGTTTTGAGAAGTTTAGTCATCAGAGAAGCTCATTGTTGAATTATTTGGAAAATGTTGCTTAATTCACTCAAAACAATTTACCGTCAGAAACTGGCTCAAGTATTCTTTATTGTTGTTTCACGAAATGAAACTGAAAACTATACTTCCCTTTGGCAGATTGGATGGATTTATGGCTCAGTTACAGAAGATATCTTGACAGGCTTCAAGATGCATTGTAGAGGATGGAAGTCCGTGTATTGCATGCCCAAAAGACCAGCTTTCAAGGGATCAGCACCTATAAATCTGTCAGATCGACTACATCAAGTTCTGAGATGGGCTCTTGGCTCTGTTGAGATTTTCCTCAGTCGCCATTGTCCCTTGTGGTATGCTTATGGAGGAAAACTCAAATATCTCGAGAGGCTTGCCTATATCAACACCATCGTCTACCCTTTCACTTCCATTCCCTTGCTTGCCTATTGTACAATACCTGCCGTTTGCCTTCTGACTGGGAAATTCATTATCCCCACGGTAAGTTCATTAAGGAAAACTTTTGAAAAGTCTACACTCACACACCTTAACATCCTCATTCAGGCTATTTGAGTGATAGAATTTTTAAATTTTTGGTGGCATGACGCCCTCAAATTGGTGCACTGCTAAGGATCAGTGCTTTATGTTTGTCCAGTTGTTCATAGTAATGTTGTTCATAGTAATGTTTGTCCAGTTGTTCATAGTAATGTTCATTGTAATAAATTGACATTATTCAGTTAGTTTCTCAAGGATGCACTAGAGAGTGCCCTAAAAGTTATCTTCCAGAATGATAAGGACTATTCCATGGTCCAACATTCTCTTTGTTTTTGTCTGTCCCAGTTATTCTAATCTACCTTACCTTTGACAGCTCAATAACTTTGCGAGCATATGGTTCTTGGCCCTTTTTCTATCCATCATAGCCACAGGCGTGCTTGAACTACGGTGGAGTGGCGTCGGCATTGAGGACTGGTGGCGTAATGAACAATTCTGGGTCATCGGTGGTGTATCTGCACACCTCTTCGCTGTATTCCAAGGCCTCCTCAAGGTGCTTGCTGGAGTTGATACTAACTTCACTGTTACAGCAAAGGCAGCCGAAGACAGTGAGTTTGGTGAGCTCTACCTTTTCAAGTGGACTACCCTGCTCATACCACCGACTACCCTAATAATCTTGAACATAGTTGGTGTTGTCGCCGGTGTTTCGGATGCTATAAACAACGGATACGGATCATGGGGCCCTCTGTTTGGGAAGCTCTTCTTCGCCTTTTGGGTGATTGTCCATCTCTACCCTTTCCTCAAAGGTCTGATGGGAAGACAAAACAGGACACCCACGATCGTGGTCCTTTGGTCCGTACTTCTCGCCTCTATTTTCTCATTGGTCTGGGTCCGGATCGATCCGTTCTTGCCAAAGCAAACCGGTCCGATTCTCAAACCGTGCGGGGTGGAATGCTGATTCCGCTACTGGACTTCATTCGACACGCCTTCTCCTCGACCCGATTGGAGGTGTCGCTTAAGCTGTTTCTTTCTGTCTCATACTTGGGACATATGATCATGCACTAGGGGAAATCTTCCCGATTGAAATCTCTAGGGGTTTGCTTGAAGAGTATGTTGGAACTGGCATGTGCAGAGTCCTGGTTTTGAACTTTTTGCAATATATTATGCTCAAAATTAAGCACCTGGCATCCATCTGTTGTTAATAATAGAGACAACCTTATTCCAGGAATTGCAGCGACTATGGAACGACCTTTCATTTTTCTTAACTTTCTCTAATCATTAAGTTCTGCATGAAATTTGGCCTTTCGTTCGATTAATAATTTACATCACATTATATTTTCATAAAGTAATTGTACTATTTATTTAGTAATTTGATAAGCATAATCACCTTGACTATGTAATTATGTTTTCTATGAAATAATTTTTAATTGCTGCTGATCATACCACCATTTCAGAGTAAGAGAGAGAAAGAACATATTTTGGGAATAGTTATATAGTTCGATTATAGTTAGAATACGAGAACTATTATCAGAAGCAAGGCTATCACATGTAATTTGTACGTGGTACATATCGTGATATGATCGTCATTATTATGCCCAGACATATTAATACGATACGATTATATTAATTTAATGAAAACGCATTAAATCCGTTTCGGATGTAAGGGGAAAATGCCTTCCAAGATAAGTTACCGCTAAGTGGCAAGATATTATCAGCAAATCTTGCTATATCAAATTTCATCCACTAGCATGTAATACCACCTAGCGCAACCCTAACAATCCTACCCAACTTTACAAAAATGATATATTTGATGGGCATACAAAAATCATATTATAATTTATTTGAAATATCAAAATCTTCAAAATTTTAATGACTTCAAAGTACATCCCAGTGAAAAGATACACACATTAGAATTCATCTTTTGTTGGCAAACATGTGTGAAACAAACTAATAATCTTTCATCATTAACAAAAGAACAAAAGAGAAAGAAATCCACAGTAAAAGTTAACGCAAGATTTTTAACATCGAGTTTTCGCCTTAATCCGAAATAAATGTAATGGTTTATCAGTAGATTATAATTTATTTATTTTTTATCATTTACAAAATTTCTTGTTTTTTTTTAATATTTAACCTCATCATCTTTTAATTCCGGCTCTTTCCACCTCCACCATTTCACAGCTCTCTCTCTCTCGCCTCTCTCTCCCTCCAAGTCGGTCGCTCTCTCTCCATTGCCAGGTGACGAGTTCTCTCTCTTTCGTCTCTTGGGTTTTCTCGTTTCGTCATCCCTAAGGTTTCCCGCACCTCAAGTTTAGGGCTTTCGCATGATCATGTCTCCGAAACCATTCGCCTGCTGTCGAATTTTTGCTTTCCCGAATGGGTTTTGCCGAGGTTTAATGCTCGAAACTTGACGTCGCGGCTGAGAATTTCTTTGAATGTTCGCTCCGCTCTGTTGAATGTTATATGTGGTGCGCCCTTTGCTAACTTCTTGCTGACCGCTTGTCGCGTACACGTCTTTGTCTGTGTCCTTACTGGATGAGATTGTTAGCTTTGGCTTCTTATGCTGTGGAGCTCTTTGCTCATGACACTGATTGTCGTTCAGGTAACGCGGGCGATGTGGGTTGGGGGGGTTGTTTAGCGTATCAGATGAATTGGGTTTTTCCTGTACTTGATTTCGTTCGGTCTTTGCGGTGAAAAATGCTTGGCAATTGCGAGTATTGACTCGGCCTTTTGTGATTTGTGGTGCAGGGGCGAGGGCATGACATGTGATTGAGGCAGGAGCTGCTCTGTTTGGCGAAGGATGAGTTGCGTTCAAGCTGCTGCTGTCAATCCGTATGGCTATCTCGTCTGTCGCGATGTGGCATCCCCATCACGCATCTGTCCTTCGGCTCATTGTGTTTTGCCCGTCGATGCTGGTCGCTCATCTGGGACATCTTTGAAGCTGTCCGCCAGGAAGCTCCTCTCCCCGCAATTTATACCGGTGCCAAAGCACAAGCCATGTCTACCTGTATTGAACCACCAGCAACTGATTCCTCTTGGCTTGTTTGGCGGCAAAGGAAAATCAGAAAGTGAGAATGAGGTAAGTCATATGTTGTCTTATTTGATGTTGGATGATGCTTATGGTAAATAAAGTGCTTGGACACTATTTTTATAAATTGACTAGTGCCATTGGCATGGATCCGAGGTCGTGCAGGCAACATTTTATATGTTCACAGTATATCTGCTACGTTGAGTAGACCAAATAAGGGGTCCTCAATTATGTGTAAAGGTTCATTGATTGCTCTTCCCCCCTTCGATCTTAAGCCAGTTGAGCTGTGTATGCATCTCATTGCACTTTGTCTCTTGAGATCATTGAAGTTGATTGAACAAATTTGTAGTTTGTGCCAAGCTGTGTATAGTTTAGGGTGGTCAAGCTTACTGTTTAACACTGAGCCAGGTTTAATGGCCCAATCCCCCTGGTAGGTTGAGCAAAACCTATAATTATTTGTCCTATGCTATCTCTATTCTGAAGTTCTTACCAAGGGCTCCTTTTTCTCTGTCTTTTTTTTTTCGCTCGACGAATACAATGTCCTTTCCGTAATGATAAGTTTTCTGTCTTCTTGCTTCTGTTGTAATCATGGATAAGGAACTCTAGTGTGAATGGAACTCATTGTGGTGATGCTAAAGGGAAGTTAAGCCTGATGAATCCTACTGGATTATGCGAAGCATGGACAATCTTAGAGCTGGGGAGAAGGAACTGGTTTGGGGTTAGATCTGGCTGAAGGTTACCAAGGGTTGGTTCTTGGTTCTTGCCTTGGAACTGACTCACCCTGGCCATGCTCAGCGCTCACCCTTAGAAAGAGGAACACTAGAGAGAATTTCCCGTGAATGCTTCATCATTTAATTTTGTTCCATGACTAATGTTCTTCATTGTTCCTGCAAAGCAACATTTTCTATCGGCTAAAACCTCATGCTTCTCACATTCTATATTTTTGAGGAAGGGCAAAGGTGGAAATGTTATTTTGTAATTAACAATCTGCTATCGGGTTCTTTTAATTCTGTACTGTTCTTCTTTTGGCATCAAGGTACCCGGAGATATTATGACTTGCCTTATTTCCTTTCTTGTTTCATTCCATTGTCAGTGTTGTTTATGACTTTGATTGTCCTCTTATAAGCTTTACAAGAAGATAAGGGAGTTATCTTCTTAAACAAGCTTACTACGTACGATCGACCCCCCCCTCCTCTCTTCTCTCCCTCTTTTTTTGTTTTTTCTCTGCAAGGTTCCGATGAGAGCATTTGGTTATCATTAGGGTTCAGCTTGGAAGTCTCTTGAGAATGCAATGGGAAGTTTTCGCAAAGACAAGTCAATCGAGGATGTATTGAGGCAGCAACTTGAAAAACAAGAATTCTATGATGATGGAGGCTCAGGCAAAGGACCACCTGGTGGTGCTGGAGGTAGTGGTGGCAGTGGTGGTGGTTCTGGTGGAACTGACGATGAAGGTTTTTCCGGGATCATGGATGAAACAGTGCAAGTAGTTTTGGCAACACTTGGCTTTATATTTCTGGTATAGTATTTTTACTTGCTTATGTTTAAATTTTTGCTGTCAAAATACGATATTTATGTTCCTTCCTTTTCTGTTTTTTCAGTAATGAATTACCAGGACATTCTATAAGAATTTTTAGTATATATTGCGCTTAATAACATCCTGCAAGAGGCAACTCAGTTTATTAAACATAGCTTAAGATCTAATCCTGTAAGCAAGTATAAGCCTGCTTGATGTACTCAAACAAACAATTTATGTAACAGATAATGAGGGGCTAGTTAAGGGGGACAAATGTTGGTACGTCCATAGATTGGTAACTGCAGCGATAGTAGGGATAATTGAGGGGGTGCTCCTGGTAATACTCTGGCAGGTGATGTAATCGTAATGGCGATCATAAAGAAGTTATTGTGGCAGAGGAGGATGTTATCTATTGGGAATTTCTGTTTTGCTGAAGGTTGAGGTGGTGGTCATAGTGGCGTAGGAGTTAAAGGTAATGCTAACGAATAGTGATGAAGTAAATAGACTCGGTGGTGGCGCCGATTCTGGAGATGGAGGTGATTGCCTGGTTAGTGGTTGCTGGTGGTGCTGTCGGATTTGGTGGTGGTAGTGTCAATTTAGAGGAGGTGCTGGTAATGATGGTAGACAGAGGGAATCATGTCTTTATCATAGTGTGTGCTTCGACATGTTGATATTGATAATGTAATTCTCATTTTTTGAAGACCTCTGTATCACTGTCTCATTAATGCTTTAATGACAGTCCAAATATACATTTCAAATTATGTCAGATATAATGAGATTGGTTTCTTCAGTGGAAGAAAAAGAAAACCCTCAATTATATCGACCCTTGACTAAATTGGTACATAGTGAAGTTGTAGTAATTGTCAACCCAAAAAAGTTTTAGTAATTGGATCTTGAATATGGTCCACTTGTTCGAAAGGTCCATTTGCAGTCTACTATGTCAGTTATTATACCGATTTAATAGATTGTTTTAGTGTAGCATCACTCTTTACATTTCAGATGATAAACACACAAATCTTCTAACAGAGATCCATAGTCTGTCCCCCATGTTTTTTGTAATACTAGATCATGGTGCTTGCACAAGTTCATGTGATATCATTAGTGTCATACACACTATGGCTGATTTATATTTCTGTGCTTTTGTTCCATCTAATGTTATTTCTTATCATCCTTGTTGACAAACTAATTTTGACCATTCAATGCAGTATATCTATATAATAACTGGAGAGGAGCTGTTTCGGCTAGCTAAGGATTACATCAAGTATCTTTTTGGAGGAAGTCAGAGCGTTAGATTAAGACGTGCGATGTACCAGTGGAGAAGATTTTACAAGAAGCTGACAGAGAAGGAAGAGGTTGATAAGTATTGGTTGGAGAAGGCAATAATTAATACCCCAACCTGGTGGGATAGTCCTGAGAAGTACAGGCGCATGGCCAGATCCTTCCAAGAAGCTTCTCACCAATCTTCAAGATATGATGATGAACTCTGAACAATTCTTCTTCGTGTTGCCGAGTCATTTTAGATGAAAGGTGATATCATTCCATGCTTCTAGTTTGGCAGGGATCCAAAGCTCGGTTTTGGTAGACATGAGAAAGCTGTCTTGTGTAATTGCTACACCATCTGTCATGGAGATTTTTGTGCAAAATTTCACAGAAAGGTTGATTTTCTCTCATCACATGGGAATGCTCCATCAAGAGACAATTTTTGCAGTCTTGGGGACTGTCCTTGCGAAATTATTTTTCGACTTTCCTATGTTTGGATGGCGAAAACTAATCGATCTACAATAGTTGTTCTTCATGGATTGAAAATAAGAAGCTTAGATTGGAGGAAGGCGATTTCCACTTCTAGCAAGAAGAAATTGCTTTCCCTAAACTATGAAACAAATGAAAATTATTTTTCTTGAAAATGATTTCCATGGAAAATATTTTCATTAGGTTTCATTGGTTTGAACGGAGATTGTTTTTGAGAAATTGTTTTTGGACTTTCTGGTGTTTAAAGGATGGAAAATGTTTTTTAGGGATTGAAAGTGACAAGCTTAGATCAGGGAAACTGACTTTCTGGCAAAGAGCAGATCGCTTTTCTTAAAATGTTTATAACGAAATATCTTTATTTATCACGAAAAATATTTTCCTTTTACCTAATCAAATGCATCACAAGGCCCAAAAGAGAAAAAAACCAAAGGAAAAGTCAAATGCACTAGGGATTGAAGTCTATGCCGTTCGTTACAGTATGAACGGCATGAGTTCAAGTTCGATTCAAAGCGTTAGAGCAATTAGGACTTGGTAGGCTGCTTCATCCATTTTTCTCCCCCTTTTGATTCGTTTCCATTTCTGCTATTGAATTTGTCATTTTGAACTTAGGTTGCTACCTAATGGGCACAATTTTTGCAATATTTGATATCATACATGGATACACATCGCCTATGTATATCTCAGAAATTCCCACTTTTAGATCACTGCTTTGGCTATCGTCTAGAAACGCCCTTCTATTAATCTTCCAAGGTTTAAGAACTACAAAATGCAAAACTAAAAGGTCAGATGGAGACCAACTTCTGTTTGCTATTTCTTTTTGTTTTGCAATGCATATTGGTTCTTTACTGATTTTGTCTGCGGATACCCAAATTGCAAAACACGTGCTGCAGAAGTCAAAGGTCAAAAGAAGCATACACCGAAAAGTAGTCATAAAATTTAGGTCTACTTGTTGCTGCCCCATGCGTTCAGCTTCAAACTTTGTGGCCGGAAGCTTCCCCCTACCTGTCCGATAGGGTTTTTCTAAATTATCATCTTTGTAAATGCACCAATGTACACGGTCACCACTTCTTTCTCATTCATTACGAGCTAAGTCAAACAAAAAAAGGAGGAGGAGAAAAGACAAAAGAAATATCATTTGATTTGCGCTATCCCTTGAAGTTTTATTTCTGAAAACTCGATAGCTTGCTGATGGATATGGAGCCTAAGGGCTCGGACAAACAAGCTTGAGTGCGTGCGGATAATTCTTGCGCGATGAAACGCATGGTTGGTCGCGAATCAGGACTCGTCTGCGTGCACGCCAGCGCCACCGTGACAATGGATACCACCTCCTCGGCTAGTTGGCCGGTCGGAGGAGGAAGACGTGGGTCGAGCACGTCCTTCAGTAGCAAATCTGGGTCTTCCGCCGCTTGTGACGTTTGTAGGGAAGAGAGAAGATCCCCTGGATGCTTCCCCATCATAATCTCTAGCGCTACTACTCCGAAGCTATACACGTCGCATTTGTCCGTCAACCGCATTGTTACTGCTAATTCTGTTTTTCCAGCAAGAAGAATGAATCAATGTTATGGCCATAATGTCAAGTTATACCCAAATTCCAAATTTATATGATACACTGATACAAATCATATTTAAAAACCTATACTGCTCTTCCTAAAAGTCTTGTTAGGATTATACGAAGAATGCAAATTCGAGATGTTAGTTATAGAGCTATTTGATAAATCCGAGGCCATATGTACCCGCGAAATATATGATTAGATTCGATCATGTAACTTACCAGGAGCCATGTAGCCATAAGATCCAGCCACTGTGGTCCAATTTGATGTGTCTGGATTCAAGAGTCTTGCCGTCCCAAAATCTGAAAGCCGAGGCTCGAAGTCCCACTCGAGCAAGATGTTGTTCAGCGTGATGTCCCGATGGACGATAGGTGGCGAGCAATCGTGATGCAGGTAGGCGATCGCGTGAGCCACGCCTCGAACAATCTTCACTCTTGTACTCCAGTCCAGTTCAGATGCTCCTTTTCCTCCATGCAAGAACTTTGCCACACTGCCTCTCTCCACAAACTCATAGACCAAGTAAATGCTGCCCCTCTTGGAGCAGAACCCGTGGAGCTTGATCACATTGCGGTGCCGGACGTCGGTCAACACGCGGATCTCGTTCTCGAAACTCTGGAGGTTGACCGCGGGGATGTCGCATGATTCCAATGCGTTGAGCTTTTTGACAGCGACGATTTGGCCGCTGGCCAGTTCGGCCTTGTAAGCTCTCCCGAACCCGCCTTTTCCGATGCAGTACTCTTCACTGAAGTCATTGGTGGCCTTGGCAATGTCGTTGAATGTGAACTTCGCTCCCCTTTCCCATATGATCGTCTCGGATTTCTCGTACTGTCTAAGACTCTTGATCTTTTCATCGAGATGCTCCTTTCGCCGCCGAAGCACCAGAACCAGAGCAATAAGGGTCACGAGAAGTAGTAAGCAGCAGACGCCAACAATCACACCAATCAGAACCTTTTTCCTTCGGTCGGTCGACTTACTACTCGTCTCACAAGGAGATAATCCTGTCGCGTTTCCACACAAGCCCGGATTCCCGATAAAAGCACTTCCCTGTGCTTGTTGGAAGAGGCCACTAGGAACCGCACCCGTCAGCTGATTGTACGATAAGTCTATGGAGCTTAAACTTACCATGCTGGTGAGAGCAGCGGGGATCGTACCTGACAAATTGTTATGCGAAAGATTGAGCTTTTCCAATTTAGTAAGCTTTGCGAGATTGGAAGGAATTGATCCTGCTAGTGAATTGTGGCTCAGGTCTAGGAGGTTCTGTAGCGTGTACAAGTTCCCGAGCTCTGGCGATATGAAACCCGACAGATTGTTGTTGCTCAAGTTCAAGCTCAGTAAATTCTTGCAATTCGCTAGCTCGTTTGGTATGCTACCGCTCAATGCGTTCTCTGACAAATCAAGAAGATTGAGCTTCGATAAGTTTCCTAACGAGATGGGAATATCTCCAGTCAGATGGTTGTTGCTCAAATTCAGGTTGAGCAACTCCCCCAGATTTCCCATCTCGTTGGGAATCTCCCCGGTCAATTCGTTGCCGTACAAAGTCAGCACATGCAACTGAGACAATTTCCCGAGCTCCAGCGGGATGTGGCCGGCGATTTTATTACCATCTATCTGCAAATTCGTGAGATTCGTACACTCTCCCCATTCTGTTGAGAGATTCCCGACAAATTGATTGTTGCTGAGGCTTATAAAGCTCAGATTCGGATAAACTCCAAACGCATTCGAGATATCTGCAGTGAACTGATTGTCGTCTAGACGGACTCTCGTTAGCCCTGAACAATTCCTCAAGCAGTCGGGCAGCGGCCCGGTGAAGTTATTCCCATTGACGGCGAGATGTTGAAGAGCAAAGCCGCTGCATAAGTCTGGCGGCAGTTCTCCAGTGAAGCTGTTGTTTGAAAAGCCAACATAGCCCAGAGAAGGGCTGTACTTGCCAAGATCCTGTGGTATGCCTCCCGAGAAATTGTTTGTGAACAAAGAGATCGACTGTAAGTTAGCAAGGCGTGAGATGGTCTCGGGGACCTCTCCATAAAGCTGGTTCGTGTTGAGGTCGATAATGGTCACTGAAGTGAGATTCCCAACCTCCGGAGGAATAGTCCCAGTGAGGTAGTTGAAGAAAAGATAGAGGATCTGCAGGTTGCTGAGGTTCCACAATGTTGAAGGGATTTGGCCGGAGAGATTGTTCTGTGAGAGGTCTAACTCAAGCAAATTCTCTAAGCTCCCGATCCCGGAAGGGATTGAACCGGAGAGCAAATTGTGGTACAAGTAGAGGTAATTGAGCTTGGTTAGGCTTCCGATTTCTGGCGGAATTTTCCCGGAGAGAGAATTGTTCTGGAGCTGCAAAGAAACAAGTTCGGTCCAATTTGTGAAGAAGGAAGGCGATAACTCACCTGCCAGGCGATTATCTGAAGCTCCAAATAACGACAATCTGACCAGATTGGACAGAGAGAGAGGCAACTCCCCGGAGATCGAATTCACGGCGAGGGCTAACTCAGTGAGGTTAGAACAAAGCCCGAGCTCGGAAGGAATTGAAGAGTTCAAGCTGTTTGTCCCCAAATCAAGCTTTTGAAGCTTTCTCAATTGACCAATGGAGCTAGGAATTGCCCCTTCAAAGGAATTGTTGTACATCTCTATCATCTGAAGTTCAGACAGCAATCCTATGTCTCCAGGAATCGGACCGCCAAATGGATTGTTACTAATTCGGATCTCCTTCAGCCGGGAAAGTTTAGATATGCCTGAGATGGGCCCCTGGAGTGAATTCGCGGTGAGGTTGAGGAATTCAAGGTTCACCAGGTTGGCATACACAGCCTCAGGAATTTCGCCAGTCAATGTGTTTTGCGACAGGTCGAGGTATGTCAGGTTCTGGCAATCGGCCACGAAGCCCGGGAATTTGCCGTCAAGTGAATTGAGGAAGAGGCTCAGGTAAGTCACCGACGGCATGGCCGAGAATTTCGACCAGTCAGGAGATCTCAAGTAGTTTGATCCAAGATCCAAGTGCCACACCTTCTGGAGATTGCTGATCTGGTAAGGAATAGTACCATTGAGACTGTTGTTCAAGAGGCTCAAGTGCTGAATCTCTTGCAATTGGCCTATCTCGGATGGTATGCTACCTTCAAAGAGATTGCTCCCCAGGTCCAAGAACCTGAGCTTGGAGAGACTGCCGATCGAGGATGGTATCAGGCCCTCGAGACTGTTGCTGCTCACGTCGAAGCGGGTCAGGTTCAGGAACGAAGTGAAGTTGAGCGCATCGAGCGTGCCGCCGAGGCTTGAGCCGGAGAGGCTGATCTCTGAGACTGACCCGCCATTGTTGCAGGCAACGCCAGTCCAGTTGCAGAGACGGGCGATGTTGGTGAGCGACCATGAGCTCAGAGAAGGTGGAGGAGGAGGAGGAGAGAGGGAGTTCTTCCATTTGACAAGAGCCTGTGCCTCTGTGGTCGGTGACGGTGAGGCCAGAAATGGAAGCGAGGAGAGGAGACAGAGGAAGAGGAAGAGGAAGAGAGGGCGGGTTGCAGCTGATTTTGTCATGCCTGGCAAGGTGCTGCTGGACTTCATGAGAAAGGAGCTGGATCAAATTGTTTTATAGCACAAAGGGCTTTGGCTTTGACTTTGACTTTATGCTAAATTTAACCAACTATAAAAGATAAAAAAAAAAGGAAGAAGAAGAAGATAGAAGTGGGTTTTCGTAACTTCGCTTTCGTTGACATGCTGACTTCATTTGGTTTTGAAGTCATGGAAAAGAGTTAAGGAAGGAGCAGTTCACATGGGCTGCAGAGACAGAGTGCTTGGTTTGTGTGTGTGCTGTTCTTTTCTCCAGGCATTTACTTCAGACAAGAAGGCCAAAGAGAAAGTGACAAACTGGGGCAGTCTAGCCCGCCAAGTTTGGCTCTTGACCATGCATCCGCTCTTCCGTTTTCTTTTTTTTTCTTTTCCCCTCTGTTTGATCCTTTCCACGTAATATTACTCAATTAACGAGAGATGATCATTAGAAATTCTAAACCATTTAAGAAACACGGTTCCAGTCCTGAATCTTTCTGAAAAGTTATAACGTAGTCCTTTCGGGCACCCGTTTTTTTGCGATTATTTCTCCTCGATAAACCTTTAATCGCTTGTCATTAAAACCTTTCACCAGTTCTTATGCAGGTTCCGTTTGTTTCACGAAAATTGAGTAATTCGGAACAAAAATAATTGTTTGTATCGCTTAAAATAATTAGTCGAGGAAAACTGTTTTTATTACCGATAACAATTTATATTTAAACGTTTTCGTGGATAATGAAATTATTTGTCATTTTTTGTAACCGATATAAGTGATCAGTTTTAAGAAAATATCTTCCAAATGATTTATTTTCCGCGAAACAAACATAGTCTTAAAAGTGATTATGAATTTCTTAACTACCATAAGTTTTTGTAATTTTGAATGTCACTAGCGGTACATCATCTCAAGATCATGGCATGACGCTTTGCTCGAAAAGAGAATATTCTGACTTGCAAAGTCCAAAGTCGAGGCTCCATTCACCAATCCTTGTTATTGGTGCGTTGGAAGTTAGGCATAAATGGCATCGTTGGTGACTTGACCGACCTATCAATAAAACCCACTTATCGAACTTTCAAATGTCACGATTAACTAACATTCAACTTACTTTGCAACTCTACTGTGGTCAAATATTGCGTCACTAACCATTCTTGTGGGTGACATTTCCACCCTTTATATGACTAAATACACTCCTTTTTATACCAGATAGATGAAAACACCCTTGGTGGATTCCACAATTATACATTTTCTCTCAAGTTAGTTGTCCTCTATCGTGGGTCCCCTTCAAATTGGGAGCGCGCAATGAAAGTCCCGTACCTTCACCGGAGAAGATTGCCAAGATGGAGCCCAAATTCAAGTCTGTCAACATATTTAGTTGGACCATAATCACAAAAAAAAACTTAAACAAAAAAGTTGTGAGTCAATTATGATATATTAATTACTTTTCATCATGTGTGACTTTTTTAAGCACTATTTGCACGTGCATATCAACGATCTCTCTCTCTCTCTCACTTGTGAGCTAAATGTTAGGTCTGCTCCTCCTTAATTTGAATATCTTTCTAGTATCAACATTTACGACTTGAATCTTCAAGCCCCTACTTTATCCCTGGTCTTTTTCTTCACTTCAGGTCTACCGAACCATGAAGACCGTTCGGGGAGGGTGCCATCAATTGAATATCTTTGCTTCAAATCGCGTTGGTTAGATTCCTTAATTGAGATATTTACTAAATATATGTACGGGGAGTGTGCCATCAATCAATCATTGGCTTACATACCATTTGTAGGAAACGCACAGCAAAAGCTTGATACCTTCTCCTGAGGAAATTGCTAAGAGAAAGCTCAAGTCTAAGCTCATCAACATATCCATTCACTCAAAAGCTCAAGCTTAACTAGGATAAAATTAACTATTTCACACCATACTAATTCTCCGATATGTCACTGTTCTCATAACTCACACGTGCATCTCAACAATATGGTTGTTTGAAAAATAAAATTCAGCATTTTCTTTGTCAATCCAAAATGAGTTAAATTAAGTTTGCATCGAAATATTTCTTTTACTTAAGGCAGAGTTTTGAATTAAAAAGGTTGTTTGCATTTAGATTTTTCTAGATTTCTACATGACAATTAATCTGGAACTTTGATTGACGATGTGAAGAATTCTTTAAGATTTTTCTACACAATGTTATTAAAAGATAGAGGTGAAAAAGAAGAAGAAAAGATAGGCTCCTTATGTGCATGGTTATATCCACATACATTTATTATTCTTAATTATGATAACCGGATGCTACATTAAAATTAGAAAAGCTAGAAAGAGAAGGAAAGTGTTTAAATTGGGGTCCATCACTTTAAGTTTCAATTACAATAAATAAAGGAGAATTTCGTAGCTCTAGCGAAAATGGGGCGGATCTAGTCATATGTGATGTGAAAATAGCTTTGCCCTACATGTTATTGCCAAACAAGAGGTCTACAGGAGGAGGATTGGCAGCCTCTTGGCAAATAACGTTTGATAGGTCAAAAAATCAATCGAGTTAAAATTGTAATTGTGCTTCCGTCATAGCTCACTTGTCAAAATGATTTTTTCACATTGCTTAGAAAAATAAGTCAATAAAATTTTTTTTCATCATCAACAATAGTTTAATCCTAAATTTCTATATCGATAATGAAAATATTTTTCGTTCATTTATTTTTACAAGCTGTTTGCACCAAAAAAAGGCCAACTTGTCAACATGGTTCAGTCATGGTCGACAAGTGTTTGTACCAAGCATCATCAACGAACACCTGGCAGAGGCTTGAGGCAATGTGAAAACAAATATCATTGTCGCGACCCTAAAAAATTTTATCATTTTCTCGGGTTAATGGATTATTAAGATTGAACATAACTCGGGCCCTCCCAAGCCCTACCAATTCGCAACTTAGGGTTTAAGTTCTTAACATGCAAATGTTTTCATGCTTGGAGTCGCCACTAATCAATTTAAGGTAGGCTGATTAGAAACCTAAATAAAACATAGGGAGATATGTTTTATTCCTACGAACCAGAGATTCTAAGTCCGGGGACTTGATTACGCTAGATCTTGTCTAACGCCCTTTCGGTACCTTTTCATTTCAAAAATATTTTGGCAGGCAGTTTGAATCCATTTTTACTTAGCCACTAACATGTAAGGTGTTTATGCGGGTGCGCAAACCACCAATTTAACACCCAATAATGAAAGCATTAAATAAATTGCAAGCTTAGGAGAACAACTTACCTCGAATCCAGCAAGCATCTGCATTGTTAGCTAGAAAATCACATCAAACACCCTAATATGATTTCTAGTTAACAATCACTCAATTTTTTTATTTTCACTTTATTAAATGAAATCTAGCCTATATGCAATGACGTGCAAAAATATGACATGCGAATTAATGCAACCTAGCATGCAAACTATATGACACGCGACGACGTGACCTAATTCTAATGACGGACGAATGAATATTTTTGGTATTTTTCTTTAAGGAAATTCGGAATTAAATGAAATTCGGAATTAATGAAAATGCCTAAAATAACATGCAACCTAATGACTTCCTTTTTTTGATATTTTCTTTTAAAATTCGGAATAGTAAAAATGCCTAAAATAACATGCAATTATGATGCCTTAAGCTATCCTAACATGATCTATTTTTTTTGGGATTTTTTGTTAAAATTCGAAATTGTTAAATTGCTGAAATTAATATGCAATCTAACCTAATCTACCCTAAAGCAATTCATTCTCTTTTTGGGGTTTTCTTGAAAATTCGGAATAAAAAATAACGTGAATAATCCATTAGAATTAAAACAATACTTAATTTAAACTAGGAAACATGACACCTTAGGTCCTAATTTAAATTAAATATTCATCTTATCCTTCGGGATATATTCAAAATCTAAACATGCAAAAATCCTAACAAAACAGAATTTTTTGGGTTTTCTTTTATTTGAAAAGGAAAACAATTTAAACAAGGATAACAATCAATTCAAATCAACCACGCGATCCGCCAAATTTGTTTCAAACTCGAATTAGGCATAAAAATCAAATTATCGGTCATATCTAAGGGGTTATAGATATTAACGGATAATCGATTATTCAAATTTGGAAAGCGAATCAAAATCATTATCGTATTCAAGTGGTTATGAATAGGATAATGATTTTCCGTACCGCCGCGTATCGGACTTTAGGGTTAAAGTCAGATAGTCGTCCAGATACGTTGCTAAATTAGGAAAGTTTTCCTAATTTGAATATTTCAAAATATTGCGGATATCTAGAACATTATCCTAAAGATATCTAATTACCGACGTGATATTCATGCAATATTCAAAGTATTCAAATTAGGAAATTGAAATATTATGAAAAATTTTCCGGATAATCTCAATTACCTAATTTGCTGATAACCTTCCAAAATTTGAATCGCTTCGGGATCGAGCTCGGGATCGGGATCACGATGACCGGCGACGACGACGACGAGGCACGGCACAACGAGGCTCACGGCGTCGGGACGAGAAGGATGTCCGGCAAGGCTGCTGTTCTGGCGGGCACGGCTAGCGTCCGGCGGTCTGCGGGTGGAAAATTTCAGGACTGCACGATTCCGGAAAAACGGGCGTAACTTCCTCAATACACGTCGGATTGACCCGATTCCAAAAGCCACAGATCAAGGACTCGTAGATCTACAACTTTCGTGTTTTGCGTTTCCACAAATAAGCTCTGTGGAGTGAGCGATTCTGGGAGGAAGTGGACGATTCAGATCAGGCAGAGCAGCTTAGTCGCTAAAAAAACAACGAAGATGTCGCTGTGGGCTTGCTGGTGAAGATCAGTCTCACGTATGTGAGGCTTGTCCTTGCATGTGAGTCTATGTTGTGCATGGAAGTCTTGAAGCGTCCTGGACAGAGAAGACTTCACGCACGTCCCTCTTCTTGGCGTCTTCTGCAAGGGGATATCTTCAAGGCTGTAGGAAGTCAACAAAGATGATTATCTCGGTGAAAGAACAAGAAACGTTGACCGAAGAAGGACGTGGCGTGAGCAGCTTGCTGGACGTCCGCCTGAGGTGGCTGGGACAGGAGCTTGGATGAGTCTTCAGTGGACTTCAGCTTCGGGGATTTCTCGGTGATGGAGTGGAACCGGAACGTGCAGCAGCGTGGAGGGTGGAAGGCAACAGGGACGCGCGTCGCGGTGGCGTGATGGTGATGGCGTCGTGCTCGGAGGGTGGCTCCGTCGCGCGACGAGGACGATGGTGCGACACGGCCGCTATGACACCAACTTCTCTCTCTCTCTTCCCTGTGCTCTCTAAAATTTTCAGATCTAAAATTGTGTCCCCCTTTTTCTGACCTAATATTATGTATTTATAACTCTAACCTAGGTCAATTTAGATGGGCTCTAATCCTAGTGGGCTTAGGCTTGGGCTTAGGTCTAATTAAAATTTAAATGGGCTGAATTAATTAACTCAACATTACTAAATTAAGCCCAATTTAAAACAACCAAGCCCTTGCGACGTGAAATTCCCGGCCCTTGAATTCCCGAGCATCCCGTTTTTTGTTCGATGAATTTTAAGCTCTTTCGCCGACGCCAATTTGATGTAAAATAAAATGCAATTAAACTAAATGAACCTAAACTATATGTTATGCAATTTCAATATTTTTGTTTAGGGGTTAAAAACTAATCCCTAATTTTCTATGCAAATTACACTAAATGATTGTCGGTAAAATTTAGGTGTCAACAATCATCAAGTTGCCAACATAAGGGACACATATCAGAGACATGAGTCATGTGTATATGTTTACACGCAAAGATGATCAATTTTTGGGTATTATTGACAAGACTGGTCACAACTTCGTCGAGGAAATTTCAGTTCCGTGCTAGCTCGGAAAAATGATCATAATTTCGTCGAGACAGATCGGATTGACCTGATTCCAAAGCCAAAAAAACAAAGACTCCTGGATCTACAACTTTTATGTTTTGAGTTTTCTCATAAAATCACATCAACGTAAAAAGGAAGTCGATGGACATGACTGGTCATAACTTCGTCTTGTTGAGGAAATTTCGGTTCTGTGCTAGCTCGGAAAAATGGTCATAACTTCGTCGAGACAGATCGGATTGATCTGATTCCAAAGCCAAAAGAACGAAGACTCCTGGATCTACGACTTTTATATTTTGAGTTTTCTCAGAAAATGAACTCGACGTAAAAAGGAAGTCGACGAACGTGACTGGTCATAACTTCGTCTAATCGAGGAAATTTCGATTATGCGCTAGCTCGTGAAAATGGTCATAACTTTGTGGAGACAGATCGGATTGACTTGATTCCAGAGCCAAAAGAGCGAAGACTCCTGGATCTACAACTTTTATGTTTTGAGTTTTCTCAGAAAATCACATCGACGTAAAAAGGAAGTCGACGTACGTGACTAGTCATAACTTCGTCTCTTCGAGGAAATTTTGGTTCTGCACTAGCTCAGAAAAATGGTCATAACTTCGTCGAGACAGATCGGATTGACCTGATTCCAAAGCCAAAAGAACGAAGACTCCTGGATCTACAACTTTTATGTTTTAGGTTTTCTCAGAAAATCACTATAGAATTGTGGATGTTAAAAGGAAGTTGACGGTCGTAACTGATCAGGATGCGGAAATTGATAGATACTTTAGTGAAGAATTGCCAACTTGAAGGAATCGACATAAAGTGGAGTCGACAATCTCGAATACAACTATCGAAGAAGTAATCGTCAACATAGTGGAGTCGAAGCAATCGCCACCGTAGTGGAGTCGAAGCAATCGCCACCGTAGTGGAGTCGAATAAACTGTCAAGGTAGTGGACTCAACGCAACTGTTAGAAACCACTAAGGAGCATACATGTATATTTTGAGAGAACAATTACTTCATGATCACGAGGTAGTTATCACTTATGGACAAGATCGTAGGATAGTTATCTTGAAAGTAGGATTATGGCATCACATAGACATGAAGATAAGATTTTCGGAACGAAAGAACAAGGGTACAACTGTTGAAAACCGCTAATGAGCAGTTACCACACAACCATTATAAATATCACCGGCCATTTACTGGAGACGACCACCCTCGACAAATCAAACAACATATTATCTTTCAATTATCTTTACTTTTATGTACCGCACTTTACTTTTCCTTAGCTGTAGCTTTTCAATTCGCGTCGTCGATTAAATTCCGGCGTGTATCTCTATCTCGAGTGTTGCGTCGTCAATTAAATTTCGGCGTTACATCTTTGTGTATGCGTGTGGCTATATTTTCAAGCTTTGTCGTTGATTAAATTCCGGCACGGTTTGTACGGACAGTCCGGTTCGAAGTTCAGAGTACAAGTTCGCAGTTTTTCCTTGTCTTCCTGGATATTTCCTGTCCGGAATCACCACGGAACTCGGTTTCCTCTTATTAAGAACCGTATAACAACTTTTTGTGAATTATATTTCGTCACGGGAGCATATTCGGCGAAACACAATTGACACAAACGATCATCCTCAAGGGAAATGTTTTATGAAGGTCGTCGCTAGCCTAAAGGCCACCATCATCCGCGACGAATACGGTGGATTGTGGGCTGCAATTTCCCATTCAAAGGAACGGGCAACTGATTGGAATAATATCATCGACGTTCCTCTATTTTTGTTCGAAAATCAAAATCATTCCTCCTTCTTTCTGTTTTTTTTGTTAAAAGATGTCCCTCAACTTTTTTTTAAAAGATGTCAACATATAGTCCTTCCGTTATACTTTTCTCTTGCTGGTGGATTTTAGAACACATGAATTGCAGAATTAAGGACACAGACGTTGGGATATATGTGTCATGTTATGATTCGCTCAAAATTATTATGAGCAAATAAGGCGCCACATCAAACATTACGAGACAAAACAAAATAGAGAGAGATGAGGGTCCTTCGCGGCCGCCATAGCTGTGAACTCAAGCTCTAAGCTTGTGGCAACCATGGTTGCAGCGGCTGCGACCACGACCATTAGAGTTTCGATTCGCGAAACTTGAGGCCATGGCCGGTCGATATAAGCTCGCGATCATGGCTGCTCAATCGATGGTCATAAACGGTTACAGACTATAATTTTTTTTTATTGTTGCGGATGTTTTGTGGGTTTTCTTCATATTTATAATTTCCCTTATTTTGTTTTCATTATATTCACATTTAAGGAATCTTGATTAGAGGAAATCTCGAGATTTCATTTCCAAATTTCCCGAGGAAGCCGGACGAACAATTTATCCAGTTCCCTAGGGAAAACTAAAGGCAGAATACGCATCGTCTCTTTTCCAAGAGAGATAATGCCATCGTTATACGATCATTTCTCTTTTGTAAATGGTCAATTTTTTGACGAAATAAACACACCCTTAGGTACTATCGGTCTTAGTTAATTCTACTTGACTTTCTTTGTTTATACACTAGCTTGACTACGTGCCCTTGATTAGGATCAACCGAACAAGAGAAACGACGTAAAAGATGTTCGTTTTGGGTTGTAGCATGTTTCTAATTAAAATAATAATAATAATAATAATAATAATAATAATAATAATAATAATAATAGGAGAATTAGTTAAAACAATGACCAACTTTCTCTTTTAAACTCACATTTCCTCGAAGCAGGCAAGAAGCATCAATATCAATGTCAGGATGGGGGTCAATTTTGACCAAAATAAAAGTATGGGGTGAATGATGATCGGGCGGCCTACTTTTAGGGCGGGGATTCGTTTTTAATAAACTTGTGTGCAGCAAGAATAATAATAATAATAATCTGATTTTATATTCCCACGTGATCAATTGTGAAATATGAATCTCCTCGTTTTTCTATTATAGAATATAGTCTTGGTTTCAACCATTCCAATTTGTTTGTCTAATCAAGTGTTCTTTAGTTGATGGTGGAATTGATTGATGGGGATAAGCATTAGCCAAATGAAGGGCATGGTAATCCCTTGTCCTCTCTAGATGGCCCATCCTTACTGCGTATCTTTCGATTTATCACGCTACTTCCAATCGCACTATTAAACTTTCGAAACTTTCAATCAAGCCATTTATAGGATCAAAATGATTTCATCGAATAGCCATTTATTGAAAAATCTTTTCTCTTTCAAATATTCTTGGGATTCATAAAAACTGATCTTGATAATTTTTTTCCCAATAGTACAAGTCGAAATTTGGCTCCAAAATTCAAATTATCAACTATCCTTGCCCAATTTCGATCGACCGGAATCATTAACCAAACTTAGTTCCTTTTGAATTGCTCGCAGCTTTTATTTCCCGCTTAGTTTACCTGCCTCAATTGATTTTCCTTCAATCAATTTTCAATTAACATTATAAGGAATCGACATTAATTGATCATAGTGATGCATAGTCAATTGCATGAATTCGAACAGATTTCTTTCTGTTGATGTGCAGTCAAATTGCACGAAATCGACCCTTTCACACCGAAGTTGGCACTTTACTTTGACTAACCGCAACTGCATGTTACCGGTGCTGTAGGCATTACTCCTGAATCTTAAAGAATGACTCTAGCACTTTAATATTCCAATTGACCCCATAATTTTTCTTTTTACTTGTATTTCTGAATCACGTATGTTGTAAGGAACTTAATAAGCAAATTAAAAAAAGAGGGTGATTCTTTAAATTGGCTTCCTTTCAAATACTGAAAATTTTTAATAGACTAGAGTCTCACCATCTTAATTTATAAAAGTGAAAATATTTTTGTTTCTTTTTCGAAGTTATAGAGGGAAATTAATCATTTGGACCCAACAAGAATAGCAATGATGAGGTCAAGACTCAAAAGTGTCCTTAAATCCATCAACTATATATATATATATATATATATATATATATATATATATTTTCTTCACTTTGGTTGGACTAGATCCTTTTTTCCTTGGAGACCGGGAGACCCTTCTTAGTGGCTATTTTATCTTGAGAGAATTATTAAAAAAATATGAATAACTTTTGTTGGCAAATCTAACGTCATAATTGAGGGAGAAAAGCCAGATCCCATACACGAATGTGAGCTAATCATGCTGAGCTTTGGCTTAGTCACATTGGAAGTCTCCATCATGATATTCTTTTAGTCTTTTGATTCGATTAACCAAGTTAGAAGAGATGGCAATTTCCTACATGACTCGAGTACACGATCTTAAAAAGTAAAAGTTCTTGGTAGTGGTGTTAGTGGTCAGATTTTGTTCGACCTATTTGATACCTTCAAAAAAATGACTTCTATTCGACTTTGTTTTCCGATAAAATCAATACCACGAGGAAAGTCATTTTAGGGCTAGAATTTGACTACGCAAGTATCGCTGCATGGCACATCCCGTACCAACGTAAAGGAAAACAAAACGAGAGAGTAATCTGTATTATCATCCCAAGGGATGATGTGATTTATATTCACTAGAATATTCGTACTTAAAATCTGATAAGGATGTTTTTAAGACAATGCAAACAGCACAAGCCTAGGCTTGTTAGGTTGGCATACTGAGCTTTGTACACTCGTGACCCTATCCATCACAAGCCGATTTCCCCTTTCCCTTACAAGAAGCAGACAGAGAAGGAAGAGGTTGATAAGTATTGGTCCGAGAAGGCAGTAAGTTAACACCCCGACCTGATGGGATGGTCCTGAGAAGTAGAGGCGCATTGGTGAAGAAACTCCTCGTCAATCTCGAGCTATGATGATGAACTCTGAACATTTCTTCTTCGTCTTGCATGAGGGCTTGAAGTCCTTGTCACAGAGTTTCTGTTGCAATATGAATTGACCTGAGTTCAAGTTGACTCAAAGAGCTGGAGTGGTTGGACAGCTGCAAAATTTGAGGCCGAAGTTTTACACGTACCAGTCCAGTAGAGATTTTCTAGGTTATCCTGTTTGTCCGGACGACGGTCCACCCACCCACCCACTCTTTGTCATTCGTTACAAGCTAAGTCAAACAAGAAAAAGAGAGAAGTATCATGTGATTTGCACAATCCCTCGAAATTTTCTTTCTGAAAACTCGATGGCTTTGTCAAAAGTTGTTGATCCTAATGGCTCAGGCAAGTAAGCTTGAGTGCGTGCTGATAATTCTTGCGCAACGAAATGCATGGTGGGTCGTGAATCGGGGCTCATCCGCATGCACGCCAGTGCCACCGTGATGATGAATACCACTTTCTTGGCTTGTTGTCCGGTCGGAGGAGGAAGACGTGCGTCGAGCACATCCTTCAGCAGCAAATTTGGATTCTCCGATAATGTTGACGTTTGCGTGTCATAGATAGGGAAGAGAGAAGATCCCCTGGATGATCCCCTATCATTATCTCTAGCGCCTCTACTCCAAAGTAATACACGTCACATTTTTCCGTCACCCGCATCGTTACTGCTAAGTCTGTTTTCCATTAAAAGAAGAATGAATCAATGTTTTGATCATAACGTCAAGTCATACACAAATTTCAAATTTCTATGATATCCTTACGCAAACCACTTTTCAAAAATCTATACTTGCGCTTCAGAAAGTCTTGTTAGAAATATTCGATGAATGCGAATTCAAGATGTTAGTCACATATATTTGGTCAATCCGAGATGGTATGTACACGTGAAATGTAGGTTAGATTTGATCATGGAGCTTACCAGGAGCCATGTAGCCATAAGATCCAGCCACTGCGGTCCAATTCGATGAGTCTGAATTCAAGAGTCTCGCCATCCAGAAATCCAAGCTCGCAGTCGGGCTCGAGCAAGATGTTGTTCAATTTTATGTTCCGGTGGACGATAGGGGGCGAGCAATTGTGATGTAAGTAGGCAATCGTGTGAGCCAGCCACGCAATGAATAATATTCACCCTTGTACCCCAGTCCAGTTCAATTGCTCCTGTTCCTCCATACAAGACCTTTGCCAAACTGCCGCTCTCAACAAACTCATACACCTAGTAAATGCAACCCCTCTTGGAACAGGACCCGTGGAGCTTGATCACATTGCGGTGCGATGTCGGTCAACACGCAGATCTCATCATCGAAACTCTGGCGGTTGACCTCTGGGACATCGCCCGATTCTGATGCGTTGAGCTTTTTGACAGCAACAATTTGGCCGCTGGGCAGTTCGGCCTTGTAAACGCTCCTGAACCGGCCTTTTCCGATGCTGTACTCATTGCTGAAATCGTCGGTGGCCTTTGCGATGTCACTGAATGTGAACTTCAGTTCCCTTTCCCATATGATCGGCTCGGATTTCTCTTTCTTTTTAAGACTCTTGATCTCTTCGTCGAGAAGCTTGTTTCACTGCCGCCGAAGTGCCAGAATCACAGCAATTTGAATCGCTAGAAATAGTAAGCAGCAGACGCCAACACTCACACCAACGCGAACCTTTTTCCTGTGGTGAGACGATTCACAGCTCATCCCCCAAGGTAACAATCCCATCGTGTTTCGACAGAAGCCCGAATTCTGAATAAAAGCACTTTTGGGCGCTCGTTGGAAGATCCCGCCGCTAGGAACCGCACCAGTCAGCTCATTGTACGATAAGTCTACGGAGCTTAAACTCTCAATGCTGGAGAGAGAAGCGGGGATTGTACCTGACAAATTGTTGTGCGAAAGATTGAGATTTTCTAGTTTCGTAAGCTTTGCCAAATTGGAAGGAATTGTTCCTGCAAGTGAATTGTGGCTCAGGTCTAGGAGGTAACGGAGCGTGGACAACTTCCCGAGCACAGATGATATGTTAACTGACACTGAAAAGTAAAGCAAAAGAAGGATTTTTGTATATTCGATAATATGTAAAAGAATACATGGAGAGTCTATTTATAGGCTTATTAGATAAATAGTTAAGAAAACAAGATAAACATAATATCAAATCTAAATCAATCAAGGATACGCAATATCGAAAAAAATATATGCATAATCCCGAGAGATATGCAAAATAGATATCATGATATTGCTAACACTCAAGTTCAAGCTCAGTAAATTCTGGCAATTCGCTAGCTCGTCAGGTATGCTACCAGTCAATGCGTTCTCTGACAAATCAAGATAATCTAGCTTTGATAAGTTTCCTAACAAGGTGGGAATATCTCTGGCCAAACGGTTCTTGCTCAAGTTCAGCTTGAACAACTTCCCTAGATTTCCCATCTCATTGGGAATTCTCCCGGTCAATTCATTGCTGTCCAAATTCAGGATGCGCAACTGAGACAATTTCCCGAGCTCCGGCGGGATAAGGCCTAAGATTTTGTTACCATCTATCTGTAATTTCGCGAGATTAGTACAATCTCCCCATTGTGCTGAAAGAGTCCCGACAAATTGGTTGTTGCTGAGGCTTATTAAGGTTAGATTTGGATAAACTCCGAACGCACTTGTGATATCTGCAGTGAACTGATTGCCCTCTAGAAGGACTGTTGTTATCCCCAAAAAATCCCTCAAGCAGTCGGGCAGCAGCCCGGTGAACTTGTTCTCATTGACGATGAGTTCTTGTAGAGCAAAGCCACTGCATAACTCGGGCGGCCGTTCTCCGGTGAAGCTGTTATTCGAAAACCTATCATGGTGCAGAGAAGGGATGTACTTTTCGAAATCACCTGGTAATGTTCCTGAGAAATTTTTCGTGAACAAAGAGATTGATTCTAAGTTAGCAAGGTGAGTGATGTGGACATCGAATCCTATAGAGGAGGAGGTGCTAAGGACCCGTTGTTCTATCCGCTAGGCCCGATCATTCGAGCGAGAGCGAAGAATTCAAACAAGCTTTCGGTATCATGGTTCAAGATATTTGGAATGGAGACAATCTGGATTCAAAATTTGAAGATTCTGAAACTCCTTGGTGCAACATGATTATTCTTGGTCCAGCGAATTCCGAAGGAGTTTAGAATTGATGAACTCCGAATTAGCTCAAATTTGGATGGACGCTTGGAAACGGGCCGCTGATCAATACTTACTACTTTAGTAGTAAGTGATGACGTTTTTAGCGATTTAGAGTCATTTAGATGAACTTTTAGGCTTTTTTCCTTTTTTGGACGAATTTTTAGTAATTAAGATCATTTTTGTAATTTTAATCCTAGTAGGATGAGGATTAGGGTTAGCACCCTATATAAGGTTGCTTATAGATTTCTAAGAGGAGGCAAAATTTTATATAGAGAAGTTTTCTTCTTGAGTTCTCTTGAGAATTAGATCTTATCAAGGCTCCCTTGTAGCGATCGAATTCAACTTATTGAGCAAGATCGCGAATTTTCTTGTTCGTGGCGTTATAGCGTGGATTGGTTGACACAGGTTCGTCGATAGGTCGCGTTCATACCAAGATTACCAATCACAAGTTCAAGTGGGGGTCGAGGTCAGCAATTCGTAACTCACAGATCTTTGTAGAACGATCATCTTCCACACAGATTCATATCATCTGGTATCAGAGCAAGTTCTACAAGGTCTAGTTATCATACTTTTACTGCGTTTCATTCATCAATCTAGGGTTTATAGAAACTAGGGTTTTGTTATAAATCGAATTAGGGTTTTGAATTTGTTCTTGCTGTGATTTCAATTTTGATTTATGGTTTTTGGTCCTAGTTGTTTTTTTTATATTGTACTTGAGTTTGTAAAAAAAAAGCAAAAAAAAAGCAAAGAAAAAAAAAATTCAAGAGGACGACTCATTTTTTTTTTTATCGTTGATAGTTGGACTGAATAGAAATGTTTTTTTTAGTAGCAGAAATTGAATATGAATCCGAATCTCGCGAAAATTTGCTGAATTACTGAGTTGAGCGGTATATTGCTGAATTTGATCTTGCTTGGTGGTTTATCGATTGTTGTGAGGAGCTTGTGAGACTGGATTCAAGTTTGAAAAAAGAGCTTGCCAGAAGGAAACAAGAGGTAAAAGGCAAGAGTGTGTGAGTTTAATTAAGGGAAGAAAAAACCGAAATTGAGTTAAACACAAGAGGAGTGATAAACACTTTGAGCGGAAAACGTGAGGGAGTGATTAGTGAGATTTTTTTTTATCTCTAACATTTTCTTGCAGGTTTAAAAAAAATGTCAAGCTTAGGCCAGGGAAGTGTGAATCAAAGGGAGGATCACACTCATCCAAGGGATGATGCAATTCTAGCAGGCATCCAGTAATTGAGTTTACAAATTAAAGCACTTAGCAACCGAATTGCAAGATGTGAGATGAAACTTGAAGATGACCGAGAGCCATCACGAGGGAGGCCACAAAATCAGTGAGAGGAGCCTAGGGCACAACCTAGATGGTAGCGGCAATTTGATGATGCATATGTGTCCGATACAGAAGATGATCGAGATGGCAGATTTGAGAGGAGAAACGGACGCCGAGGATTTAGACGTTGAGAAGATGATGAGCTTGGCAACATCAAGATGAAGATTCCATCTTTTCAAGGAAAGAATGATCCTGATGCGATATTCAGAGCTCAAAAAGGTAAAAATTGTAGCTGTTGAATTCACTGATTATGCTATAATTTGGTGGGATCAACTTGTGATTAGCAGGAGACGCAATGGTGAAAGATCAATAGAAACGTGAGATGAGATGAAAACAGTGATGAGGAGGAGCTTTATACCTAGTCATTACCACAGAGACTTGTTCCATAAGCTATAAAATCTCACACAAGGTAATAGGAGTGGGGAAGAATACCATAAAGAGATGGAGATTGCTATGATCCGTGCTAATGTGGTGGAAGACCGTGAGCTACAATGTCACGATTTTTGTATGGTTTGAGCCGAGATATAGCAAGGGTGGTAGAGCTGCAATACTACATTGAATTGGAGGAATTAGTGGACAAAGCCATCAAAGTTGAGTAGCAATTGAAGTTGGATCGAAATTACAAGAATAGTGGAGGTTCGAACTCGAATTGGAAGTCTAATTAGAAGAGAGACGAGCAGCCGAATTGGAAGGGAAACAATATCAAGACTGAAACTTTGAAGGAGAAGGAGAAGGATGGCAAAGTTGGTTCGAATCCGACTTCAGGTAAAACTGAAAACCCTAACACTAAGACTTGTGATATTAACTGTTTCAAGTATTTGGGCAGGGGTCATATGGCAAATCAGTGCTCTAATAGGAGGGTGATGATCATGACTGGACATAATGATGTTAAATTAGAAAGTGAGAGGGAGAAAGAGGATGATGACATGCCACCATTGGAGGATTGTAGTGATGTTGAGATGCCAACAAAGGGTGAATTGATGGTGGTTAGGCGTTCTCTTAGTGTTCAAGTCAAAGAGGAGGAGCGTTACCAGCAACGTGATATCTTGTTCCATACAAGATAAATCAGCTTTTTTCAATGAGAATGAGTGAAAGCCTTTTTAGATCGGAAGTCCTTCATTAACATTTTCAAGACACCCACTTGCGAGTTTGGTTGTCTTATCATGATTCTCCCCAGTAAAGTTTGGTAACACCGATTTGACAAAATCGTCATGCATGAAAATCGGTGGAATATATGTGTTCTTGATTGTCCATGAATGTATATTACATGTTGCCTAAAACTGTTTCCAGCATGAGACATGCTCTCAAGAGTCAGAAATATCACCAGGTAAGTATATCTCTATCCCTTGGATACCTGTGACTATCCAGGTATCCCTAACCTGTTCGAGCAATTGGCAGGTCCCATATTTGATCATTTTGTTGCAATCTCTAGATGCCTCAAATGATATCTAGGCATCTATTGATCAAGCCTTTTTAGGTACCTCTGACGATATTCAAGTACTTTGTTAAGGAATCTTCGAGCATTTAGGCTAGCCCCTCTGTTCGCGAAATCGTTAAATACGTCTGACGATATCCAAGTATTTATCGATTAAGTCCTTTCAAATATCTTAGATGATAACCATATGTTTCGTTAGGCACACCTTTCAAACAATTTGGAAAGTTCCTTCTTGAACACTACTGACGATATCCAGGTGTTTAGCAGTTGGCTTTTTCCGAATACCTCTGACGATATTCAGGTATTTCGTTAAAAGTACGAATATATTCCAATTTATTGAATGGATTTTCAAGTGCCTCAGATGATAACTAGACACCTTGGTAAACCCCCTTTTTAGCAATTTGGAGAAAGCCCTGTAATAGGCACCTTTGATGATATCTAGGCTCCTAATGGATAATTTTCTCGAGTACCTTTGACGATATCCAGGTATTTCGATAAAAGGTGGGATAAATTTCGTTTCGCTAGATTGTCATTAGACGCTTCTGACGATATCTAGGCGTTCAGCGGAATGTCCATTTCGAGTATCTCAGACGATATCCAGATATTCGAAATAGTCTTCCATTCTTTGATTTCTAGATACCTCAGATGATATCCAGGTGTCTATTAATCATCATCTTCGATTATCTCAGACGATATCCAGGTAATTTGAACTACTCTTCATGTGTCCTAATTGAATTATAGGTCACCAAAGTCCATCGGCGTTCATCAGGAAATACCTTTGGGACTGAGCCCAAACATTTGCCAAACAACCTATAGAATCAGAGTCATGTCTCGAATTACGCTACCACTCTTGTCAGGTAAGTAACTCCAGATATGTTTTATTCATGTTAACATGCATAATTTCTTATTGCATTTCAAAATGGGACTCATAATCCCAACAAAAATATCATTCATTGCGTTTACATGGTCAAAATTTAGACATCATTTAGTCTTTGAATGCAACCTTTACGAGCTCACCTTCAAAGATGGGCAGTTATTGGTACCTAAATTTTGACTAACCATTTAGTGATTAATTGCACAGAAAATTAGGGATTAAATTTTAGTCCCTAACAAAAATATTAAAGTTAAATTACATAGCATTTAGTTTTAAGAACATTTATTAAGTAGTTGCATTTGCATCGGACTGGTGGCGGATGGGCTTAACAAAATTTAATTGAACTGGAGTTAATGGACTCAAGTATAGAGGTTCTGAACCCAATGGAATTAATTGGATCAAGCCCGTGTGAATTAAAGATTCGACCCAACTCGTTATTGCGCGTGTGGCACATCGGATTAGGAGATATTGAGAAATATCATTAAAATCTTTTGTTCGCATGCGAAATTAAAGAAAGGGAAAGAAAATAATAAAAGAGGGAAAGAAACAAAGGGAATTTGGTTAGGATAGGGGCATATATTCTGAATAATATATTAGACACTATCATGGAGGCCTTCACATCTTTCGGTGGCGTGGACAAAAGAAAATTGGTTATGTGCAGTGAAGAACCTAAATTTGACCATATTCTCTATTCTAAAAAAAGGCAAGTGCAATATATGTTAGGATCAGGAAAAAAAGAAGTCATTGCATAATATATCTCAAATATCCCTAAGAGGTTCTCTTTCTCTAAAAAGCCTAGGCCTTTTCACCTATAAGAAGGACTTCCTACAGACAAGAATGAGACCTCTCATAATTTTCAAGAGTACAATTCCTGAGAGCACGAGATAAACACGTGAGAGAATAGAGAGAGTAAGAGCAAGAAGTGAGAGAGAGAGGTGATCGCGGGTTGGTTCAACCGAGTCTTTGCCGTCTCGCCACCGTGCTGCCTCGCTCTCGTGCCGCCACGCCATGCCTACCTCACACCTCACCACCGCATCACCCCGAGTCCCGACGATCTTCACAGCCCCCAGGCGAGCTCCCATAGCAATTCTGGCGATCTTTCAATCCAGTCACGTGTCCCAGCTCCTTCTTTGCTGAGACACATCCTATCGCAATCCATGAGCCACCGTCTGCCGGTCCAAACTTGGAAAGCAAATATTCGAATTAGGTAAAAGTCTCATCTAATTTGTTTTCAAGTACATTGTTTCCTTATTTAAAATATTACAATCTAGTGTGAATCTTTTAGTGATAGTGCCGTATCCATGAAATTCCCGAGTAAACTTTAAATTAGGAATTATTTCCTAGTTTCACAACGTGCATATGATCAACAGTCCGATTTCATGCCTGAAATATGACTCGCGATCGCATGGAAAATTGTCAATCTGATCTCCCGCCCGAGATATGATTCGTGATTGCGTGAAAAAAATTGGCCAATCTGATCCTCATGCTCGGGATACTATTTGTCAATCTATTGTTGCTAAATTTAAATAGATGTCGGTAATATTTTGTGATATGGTGTCGTTTGACTTTTTTTTTTAAATAAAGAAAATCCAAAAATATGTTAGTTAGGATTTCAATTAGAAATTTTGCATGTTTAGGGAACCCTAAATGTATCTAGAAGATAGGATAATTATTTAATTTAAATTAGGACTTGAGATGATTTATTTCCTAGTTTAAATTAGGTGTTATTCTAATCCTAATAGATTATTTAGGTTATTTTAAGATTTCGAATTTTAATAAAAATCCCAAAAAAGGAATCACTTTAGGATAGATCAAATTATTTTTTTAGAATAGATTGCATGTTAATTTAGGCATTTTTTAAATTCTGAATTTAATTGGAAAATTACCAAAAACAATTCTTTTGTTTGTCATTAGAATTATGTCACATCGTCGCATGATATATAGTTTGCATGTTAGGCATCATTAATCGCATATTAATTTTTGTACGTCATTACATATAGGTTAGTTTTCATTTAAATAAGTGAAAATCCTAAAAAAATATTACTGCTTGTTAAAAATCATATTAGGATTGTTGATGTGATTTTCTAGCTAACAATGTAGATGCTTACGTTGCTTCGAGGTAAGTAATTCTCCCCATCTTGCAATTTATTTAATGTTTTGATTATTGAGTATTACATTGGTGGTTTGCGTACCCGTATGATCACCTCACATGCTAGCGATTAAGTTAAAATGGATCCAGACTGCATGTATAAACATTTTTTTTTGAAAAGAAAAGGTACCGAAAGGGCGTTAGACTAGATCTAGCGTAATCAAGTCCCCGATCTTAGAATCTCTGGTTCGTAGGAATAAAACTTATCTCCCTATATTTTATTTAGGTTTCTAATCGACCTACCACGAATTGATTAGTGGCGACTCCAAGTATGAAAACTTTTACATGTTAAAAACTTAAACCCAAGTTGCGAATTGGTAGGGCTTGGGAGGGCCCGAGTTAGGTTTAGTCCTAATAATCCATTAACCTAAGAAAATTTTAGGTCGCGACAGCTAACATAGATGCCGGCTGTCCTACGGGGAAGAGCATCAAGAGCCACATGGCAAGTCATGATTGATAAGTCTAAATCAATCAATACAAAAATGTTATTGTTCAACATAATCTAAAGGAAATACACTTCAGTAAACGAAGTAAAAATAAGTGATAAGTTATTCACATCTCAAATATGACATGGAAACTGCGCATCTTGTTTTTCATTGCAATTTTCTTTAATTAGGAATTGTTTCATATTAAATATAGGTAGATCCTCGTAATACATGTAAAGTTAGACTTGTAATGCAATATAATCATAGCGTTAATACCACGAAAAACTCTAAATTTGTACACTTATAACAAATTTACCAAAAACTAATATTTTAACAACAAAAAACTTCAAACTGGTACACATGTGACAATTTTACCATATTCTAGTTTTCGTTAAATTTTACCGTTAGATTTTTTTTTGGGTGATCGGTTCCCGATTTGGTTCGGTTCTTGATGGAATCGAGAATCGGACTGGGAGGATCGGTTCTCAATTTCTAGGATCGGGAACCGGACTGGCTGATCTTGGAACTACGGATCGGTCAATGTAGAAATTCCCCAACCAAACATGGTGAGATTCCCGAACTAGGAACATCTGAACCCCGAAGGAGAGTAACTCTTCAAAACAGAGCACATGCATTATCTTTTAGGCACACAACATTGCAACACCTCATATATGGATAGCGAAGGTAGCAAAAACATACACATATTGTAGGATTTGTTTGTTATAGTATCACATAGATTACAGACAAAGGTGATCATCCGATCGAGAATAGTAGCTTCAAATTTAAATTTTATTGTCGAGGCTCAACTGGTTCAAGAAAACAAGATGCAAATACAAGAAAACTCTAGATAAGATTTGGACCCATGAAAATATAACTAGTTTCGCAACCTAAGATAGCCTTCTGGTGCAAAATGAGAGCTTCTCTCATGGCCTCTACTAGTATGCAGCCATGCAACATTTGAATCACCTAGCCACTGCTGCTATTTCTATTTCCAAACAAAATATTCAGACATTAGTTTTAAACCAGAATTACTATAAATCGAACTCAAATTATTAATGGAAATTCTCACTGCAAGTTTTTCTTCTACTTTAACTTGTAAACTCTATTTATCGGTAAGCTCTGAGTTAACATCATCAATATCTAACAAAAACAAAACATTAAATAAAGCATTCACTTATTAGACATACGAAAAAAATTACAAGATAAAAAGATATATCAATGACTTACCCTACTCAAATTTTTCCGCATTTTCGATGCACTCTTCAACATTAATCGGCGTGGTAACCACTCTCAACCAATCTTGAGTACAAATCAAAGCTTCCACCACTCTAGGAGTCAAAGAACTTCGAAAGCCATCAAGCACAAGACCAGATGTACTGAAAGTCGACTCCGAAGCAACAGTTGTTACAGGAATATCCAAAATATCCCGAGCCATCAAAGAGAGGATTTTAAACTTTTGGCCAGCAGTTTTCCACCACATCAAAAGGTCAAGATCATGACCTTCTTCACGTTCGGCTTTAAGATACTTGTCGAGCTCAGACAAATTGCCCGCGAACACTTTTTTCTCCTCATGAAGAAAGAATTCATATGCCTTGTCCGAATCGAAATCCACAACCAAATTAAGGTCGTTATGGTTATCCTCCTCATGGCTATCAGGATTCCAACTACTACCAGTATCAAACAAAAGTTGACCACCCAAATTTTTATCACAAGAACCAAGATAAGATTTCTCATAAAAATGAAACAAACGTTCCAAGGCAATCCTCACCTTAATAGACATCTCCTCAACTTTCGCAGTATCACCAAAGATTAGTCTATAATAATACCTAACATAATTCATCTCTTTTCTTGGATCTAATATTACCGCAATCAACACCATCATATTTACCTTTTCGAAACTCCCATAATATTTTTCAAACTTTTCCTTCATCTTCGCACTCATAGCTTTCATCCTAGGATTCGAAGCGTTCTCCGCTTGTTTTAGAGTTTTATATAAAATGACTATCTCATTAAAATAATCATTTGAAGTGATATACCTAGTCCCAGACATCTTGTTGGTGGCATCATAAAACTTCTTCAAAAATATGGAAAGAATTTTGGCATTTTCCCAATCTTCATGTGTAGGAGTTTCATAGTCAAGCTTAGTTAAGAAAGTAGGATCATCTTCTTCCATCCTTTCAAAAGCTTTTCTGAACTTTAAGGCGGTGTCTAACATGAGGTAAGTGGAGTTTCACCTAATTGTGATATCAAGACAAACTAAATCCTTACAAGTGATCCTTGCACTCTCAATGCAACCTTGGAATGTTTTAACTCTCATGGGAGAACCCCTCACATACCTAATCACGTCTTGAATACGTGCAATAGAATCACGAACCTCGGTCAATCCATCCCTCACAATCAAATTTAATATATGAGTGGTGCACCTCATGTGTAAAATATCACCATCTAAGATCAATAACTTATTTCTTGATAATTTTTCTTTCGAAAAACCAATGGTAACATCATTTGAATTAACATTATCCACAGTGATTGTGGATACTTTTTTCTCTATTCCCCACTCGAAGACGCATTTCTCAACCATTTTCCCAATATCTTTGCCCTTGTGACTAGGCATCACCACAAAATTGATGATTTCTTTTGTGCAATTTCCAACCATCATCAATAAAATGTGCAGTGAGACGTAAGTCTATGTCGATAAGTACGACCCTAGATTTAAGCTTGCTAAAGTAAGTCTTCAAACTTGCTTTTTCACAAAGATACAACTTAAAGCAATCTTTAGCCACTGTAAATCGTGACATGTGATTAAAGAGAGGTTGTAACTGACTAATAAAATCACGGAATCCAACACGCTCAACTATCGAAAAAGGTTGTTCATCCATTATGATAATTCGAACAAGCATTTGCCTACAACGATCTTGATCAAATGTCCATATCGATAAGACGTTACCACTATCAGAACTAGTACTGGTATGCCCCATTGTCATTTGAGTCCCATCTACTCTACGTGCGGCAAACAATTTTTGCCTTTTATCTATATTTCGAGGATACTTGTTGCATCTTCTCAAGTGCTTCAACATAGCAGAGGTACCATTATCAACACTGTAAGTATACTTGGCCCCACAATAAAGGCAAAACACATCACTTTCCCATCCTTAGTTTTTCCTTTACGAAAATGAAGTCAAGTGGATGATTTTTGTTTACCAGAAGCACAAGCATTAAATACCTTGTTTGTGTCGAATGCCTCTTCGAGGTCTTCTTCACCTTCATTTTCTAGTGAGTCCATTACCGGATTCATAGCATTATTGGATTTGTCTACTTCCATTGACATTTACATAGATGACCTGAATCAAGCAAAACAGAGATTGGAGCCATCAAACTGCAATGTATATACAATTCCTAATGTTTACAAGTAGGAGCACACAAGCTAGACCCTATGTTTATCAAAGACCACAAGTTGTGTTTCTAGATCTATAGTAAATGACGCATCAAAATTCCCCCCCCCCTTTTTTTTTCTCTATCTCCTCTTGGAATTCATATGTTACACAAAATAGTCATCGCTTGAGAATATTTTGTTAACTGAATAAACGCGAGTGTCCTGAAAAATTGATGCAAACGACCAAAATCAGTAGCAATTCAATTTCTGAAAGCTCATACACAATTCAAGGATATAAAACTTGGTGGATACCCCAAATTCATACTAACATTGTTACCGTTGAACAATTTCCTTCTTCACCCACCCAAAGGATCTAATCCTCCATTTCCCCTCTTGTCAACACCATCGAACTCATCCGCAAATATGAATTTCCAGAATCATATCACTATCACAATCATTTGCTTTGAAATCATTGTAATAGAAGCAGCGGATGAGATTAACAAGGAAAGCGCATGAAATCTCAGCAATACAAAGACGAGAAAAACTTACTCAAGAATAAAGACTGAGTTGATGCAAGAGCCGAGATAAACTTCTGAGAATCAAGTCGCGGAAAAAGTGAAGAGTGAAGAGTGAAGAGCGAAGCGTGAGGTGAGAGGCCACAAGGGCGAAAGGCCAGACGGGCGAGAGGCTAGACGGCAGAGGCGAAAGGCCAGAAGGACGAGAGGCGTGACCGCGTGAGGAAAAAACTGAGATGGAAGGGCAAGGCAAGAGCGAGGGAAGGGAAATGTGAGCGCGGGAGAAGAGAAACGACAGACGGGCAAGCCGCGAGCGTGAGGAAAGGGGAAAAGTAATTCCTTTTAGGGTTTTCTAAGAAATGTCTCCCTTCAGCAGAAGATCGAAAGCAATGAAGGCAGGGGAAGCTGCTAGCGAGATCTTCATTCTGCTGGGATGGGTTTTGGTGGTTTGGGGCCTTTGGGCCATGGTTTTGTTGAGCATGCGCTCACATAATTCACATTGGCAAGTCCAAGCTAGAGAACAAGTCCCCAAGTAGAAAATCTGACTTTGATTAATTATATCTATATATATCTCGGTCGGTCCAGTCCGGGCGGTCCGATTCCCACCTTGGAACCGGACCGCCCGGACACCAGTTTCATCTTTTGGAACCGGGAATCGGATCGACACTCTTGGGAACCGAACTGAATCTGTCATATCCCTATTTTTGGGTTTGGGAAGCCACGGGTAAGTGGTAATGGATTGGGCGAGTGATACGACCTGAGGGTCGGTAATAGGATAGACGGTATGGTCGGAATGTGTGTAATGAGAGTTGGTCATAGTTCAATCGAAAGATTGTTCGTGATTTGGCCTAGAGATCGACAGTGGAATAACTCCCCAATCGTGCATGTCGCTTAGAGTGATATGGCTATGGAAAGACCCTTCGACCATAATGGCCATTAGTGAGACGGTCTGGGGCGATCATGGATCAATGTCGTGTCGGCATGTGTCGGTTGCAGGTGATACCGCATGACCATGTTTCGATCATGAGTGACCATGAGTTGATCCTGGGGTACCGGACTTTGTAAGGCTACATGACAACCGAAGGTCGACCATGAGTCATTGATACTCGAACATAGACCGGTAAAGAATCGGCCACGGATTGTTGCGTTAAGTCGGGTAGGCCAAGGATAGGCCATGTGCCAGGCCATGAGTTTAATGGCTAGGCCGCGGACTGGCCATTGTGCTAGCTGCACCGGCTAGGCCGTGTGCCCGGACATGACTAGCCCTTGTGCTATTCAGCTAGGTCATGGACTGGCTACGTGCTCGGTCCTGTGCCGACCATTGTGCCTGACCTTCGTGTCAAGTGTTGTGCCCGTAAGATCCGACTCCAACCAAGTCTCGTGCTCGAGAAACTTGGCCATGAATTATGCCTTGTGCCCATCCATGAGCTGCGGCATGTGTTAAGTCCATGACCCAACCCTCACTCGTGTGGCCCAATGTGATGCTTGGCGTGTTGCCCGTGTAGCCGGCATAGTGCTCGGCTCCTTGCTTGTATGGCTCGGCATCGTGCTCAGCGTACAGCTCGTGCGGCTCGGCACGGCGCTCGTGCGGCCCAGCATTGTACCCGGTGCAGTGCCCGTGCGCCCGACCATGTGCCTAGCTGTGTGCCCGTGTGGCCCCGTAGCATGCCATGCCATGTGCTCGGTCAGACCAAGCCATACGTTGGGTTAGCCGGTTAGCTTAAGCTTATCCCATTCAACTTGAATCTTGTCTTGGTTATGTTTGGTAATATTTGAGGACGTTCTCGTGCCGAATCTCGGATTGAATGAGATTATTATGCTTGTTTTATCATGGAAAACCTTCAGAAAATAGAGGAAACAAGTATGATGCGGGGTTGCGATTTTGGCATCGATTAGTCAATTTTGTGTACCCCGGTTAACCCGAGTTAATTGTAGGTGGACCAGTATTTTCTGAGGACTTAGATTGGCTTCACGGTTTGGAAAATTGTAGAATGAGCTAGAAGATAAGGTTGAACCAAGTCAAATCTTATTCTCCAAGCCATGTAATTAGCTTGAACTTTGAGGCATCCCATCATGATAATATGCAATAAATGAACGAAAACTTTGAGGCCCCCTTCATCATGACTTGCAGTAATTAGTTGGATTTTGGAGGCACCACCATCATGACATACATTAATGGCCTACAGTGATGACTAAGAAAGATCTTCTATAGAGAGAGAGAGAGAGAGAGAGAGAGAGAGAGAGAGAGAGAGAGAGCCTCAAGTGAAGCCCTCCCCTTTCTCTCACGCCACTCTCTCCTTGCACACTCGGCCACCCTTCTCTCTTGCTTCCTTGCTTCTTGTTCATATTGAGAAAGAGAAAAAGAGAGAGAGAGCTCACCGAATAGCCCGTGTCTCTCCTTGTTGTTCGGTCAATAGGAAGCCACATCCAAGGCCCATGTGTTTGTGTTCAAGCCAAGATTCGCTGAGACTCCCGTGTTCCTTTCTTGTTCTAGTTTTATTTCATAGTGTAAGTGAATTTCCTAATATCGGAAAAGGATGTTGAGATGCGTTGTGACGTGGTTTGCTTGGACCGTTTCTCGGTCGTTTGGTTAGTTGTAGTTGGTTTATTTCCTTGATTTGATCATGTTTCCTATTTGATATTGTTTTGAGATAGAACCAAGCCTTGGTTGGTAAAGTGTACATGATGTAGCCATGCGTGATGTTCTCTTATGAACTTTGCTATTGATTTGCCATTGATGCGGGTGCGGTAGGGGCTGACTTATGTTAACGGCAATTGATATATCCTCACTTGACATTAGTGTTTTCACTTGCTGAGTCTCCCCGAATCATCCCCCGTTGTCTCTCTTTTTCAGGTCCATAGGATGGCATCTCCCCTGGCCTGCGTTGGCAATCCTGTGGAGATGAAAGTTGAAGTGATCACCGTGATAGATGCTAGAGAAGACCGCGCCTACCGCTGAATCATGACGCTTGTGATGTTCGATGATGGCCTAACGGACTTGGTACCTCATTCGTATGTGGCAGAGTATCACTACACAAACGGAGAATGGGTTGATCCTATGTGGGTTCAACGGTGCTTTGGCGGTGCGGACGGGCCAGCTTCGGGACAAAGCCACGGGTGGGATGTGAGATGGCCAGGCAGACGAGACCAGGGTGGAGATGAAGAAGCGAGGAGCGAGAAGCCATAGTGGGTATAGGATAACCTAAGTCAAGTTTTGCTATCCTTAGTTAGCCTGTATTTAATATGAGCCTGTATTTAATATGTTCGCATGCGCTGTAAATATAAGATTTGCTCATAATGCTTTTTGTCTTATTTCCGTTGTATGTATTGATTGTGATTGTCCCAAGATATACTTCCGCTTGTGTGTAATGAAAGATAATAATGAATGGGACATCACAAGAATGACCCTGAGGTGGGGACATTACAGTCTAATTTGATATTAGAGCAGGTTTTCCCTCCAATAGGTGCAGTTCGGGACAGCTTGCAATTGGCCAGTCCGACGAGGGCAGGGAGTGGTGTCGGGGCCATACGGCCTGGTCGTTGAGCGGC
This sequence comes from Syzygium aqueum, assembly GCA_031216185.1. Lineage (NCBI taxonomy): Eukaryota > Viridiplantae > Streptophyta > Magnoliopsida > Myrtales > Myrtaceae > Syzygium > Syzygium aqueum. Next base: position 2,604,246 of record CM062231.1, read on the forward strand.
TTCTGATAGAGGTGACACCAGGGTAAGAGGCCTGATCATTGAGCGGCCTCTGGGCAAAAGTGCCACCAGGGTGAAGAGCCTGATCATTGAGTGGCTCTTGGCAGGCTTCTAGGATGGCTAAGGGCAAGAATGATCAAATTATGCACCAAATTGGGAAAACGATTCTGAAATCAAAGAAGGAATAAAGACATAAAGTGGTAAGGTGCGCTGAAGTTGGGGTGGTTAGCTATGAAACACCCCTATGCATGTGAATGATTGATTGTGGTTGAATAGGTTAAGTGCTCTTGTTTGTTTGTGATCACTGATCTATTCTTGTGTTGTAAAAAGTTTTGTTAAACTACTGATAGCAAAATAAGTGCTTAGGACCAAGCTGCAACCGCTGACGAAAAAGGAAAGTCCCATCAAGACGTCACGGCCTTGAAAGAGAACTCCAAGTAGGTTCCCTTCTAGTAAGTTGTAGTTCGGTGTTGAGCCAATAGAAGGCTGTTGAATTTTGACATAACCCGATCCAATGAGGGCGGGAAGTGATCGCCGGGGCAGAACCCAATCAAGGAGCGGCTCTTGGCTAGGAAGTGGACGCCGGGGCAAGAAGCCTGATCAAAGTGTGGCTTCTAGCAAGAGTGATCGCCGAGATTAAAGACTTGAACAAGGTGCGGCTCCTGACAGGCTTCTAGGATGACTGGTAAGAAAAGGAATAAACCGAACTAGGTATTGAATTGAAAGTAAGATGAGAACTGTTACTTGAAATGATAAGTGTGATCTTCATGATTGTTATGAGTAAGTAAACTATGTTTGGGGAAGATTTTGTAAGAGTAGTGTAGCAAAAGCGTGGTCGAGCTTGCTGCACTCTAGTATGTTGGAACGAGGTCGGGGAAAGAAAGGTCGTTGGTCCAAAGCTAGTCCAAATTACAGTGGATGTTGTAAAGGTACTAAGGTAAGTTAAGTCTCAGGTACGTAGGATCTTTTGAAATTCTGAAAAGAATAAGGAATTTGGCCTATCAGTTGGCGCCGCCATCGAAACTTGCTCAGGTACATGTTGTATTCCGTGTGTTGTATTGTGAATGTGTAATCCCAATCCAGCATGCATGCTGAATTTTCTCTACGAGGTCGAAGTGGACAGTAGAGTGTCCTATGTTGAGGAGCCGGTGCGGATCGTGGATTGTAAGGAGCAAGTGTTGAGAGGTAAGGCCATTCCCTCAGCAATGGTACTATGGCATCACTGGGGCATAGAAGAAGCCACCTGGGAGAGTAAGGAATTCGTGAAATGTCAGTACTCGTAATTGTTCGAGGAACCAGGTACGTGTTTAAATTTCGAGGACAAAATTTCATGAGAGGGGGAGAATTGTCACATCTCGATTTTTGGGCCTGGGAAGCCGCAGGTAAGTAGTAATGGATTGAGCAAGCGATACGGCCTGAGGGTCGGTAATGGGATAGATGGTATGGTCGAAATGTGTGTACTGAGGGTTGGTTATAATTCAATTGAAAGATTATTCATGATTTGGCCTAGGGATCGACAGTGGAATAACTCCCTGATAGTACATGTCGATTAAAGTGATATGGCTATGGAAAGACCCTTCGACTATAAGGGCCGTTAGTGAGACAGTCCAGGGCGATCATGGATCAATGCCGTGTCGGTATGTGTTTGTCGTGGGTGATATCGCGCGACCATGTTTCGGTTACGGGTGACCACGAGTTGATCCCGAGGCACCGGACTTCGTAAGACTACATGACAGCAGAGGGTCGACCATGAGTCGTTGATACTCGAACGTGGACCGGTAGAGAATGGGCCACGGATCGTTATGTTAAGTCGGGTAGGCTATGGATAGGCCATGTGCCAGGCCACAAGTCTAATGGCTAGGCCGCGAACCGGTCATTGTGCCAGCCGTGCCGGTCAGGCCGTGTGCCCGGACATGACCGGCCCTTGTGCTAATCAGCTAGGCCATGGACTGGCTGTGTGCTCGGCCGTGTGCCGGCCATTGTGCCTGACCTTCGTGCCAAGTGTTGTGCCCGTAAGATCCGACTTCGATCAAGTCTTGTGCCCGAGAAACTTGGCCATGAATCGTGCCTTGTGCCTATCCATGAGCCGTGGCATGTGTTAAGTCCATGACCCGACCCCTTGTTCGCGTGGCCCAATGTGATGCTCGGCATGTTGCCCCTATGGTCGGGTTGTGCGGCCCAACATCGTGCCTAGCGCACCATTAGTGCGGCTCGGCACGGTGCTCGTGCGGCCCGGCATTGTACCTGGCGCGGCGCTTGTGTGGCCCGGCGCGGGGCCCGCGCGCCCGGCCATGTACCTGGCCGTGTGCCCGTGTGGGCCGATAGCGTGCCAGGCCATGCGCCCGGTCAGACTAAGCCACTCGTCAGGTTAGTCGATTGGCTTGAACTTATCCCATTCAACTTGAATCTTGTCTTGGTTATGTTTGGTGATATTTGAGGACGTTCTCGCGCCGAACCTTGGATTGAATGGGATCATTAAGCTTGTTTTATCACGGAAAACTCTGAAAAAATAGAGGAAATAAGTATGATGCGGGATTGCGATTTTGGCATCGATTAGACAATTTTGTGCACCTCAGTTGACCCGATTTAATTGTAGGTGGAACCGGTATTTTCTGAGGACTTAGATCAGCTTCACGGTTTGGAAAATTGTAGAATGAGCTAGAAGATAAGGTTGAACCAAGTCAAATCTTCTTCTCCAAGCCATATTAATTAGCTTTGACTTTGAGGCCTCCCATCATGATGACATGCAATAAATGAACGAAGACTTTGAGGCCCCCTTCATCATGACTTGCATTAATTAGTTGGACTTCGGAGGCACCACTATCATGACATGCATTAATGGCCTAAAGTGATGACCAAGAAAGGTCTTCTATAAATAGAGAGAGAGAGAGAGAGAGAGAGAGAGAGAGAGAGCCTCACGTGAAGCCCTCCCCTCTCTCTCATGCCATTCTCATGCCACTCTTTCCTCACACACTCGGCCACCCGTCTCTCTTGCTTCCTTGCTTTTTGTTCATATTGAGAAAGAGAAAAAGAGAGAGAGAGAGCTTACCGACTAGCCCGTGTCTCTCTCTGTTGTTCAGTCAATAGGAAGCCACGTCCAAGGCCTTTATGTTCATGTTCAAGCTGAGATTCACCGAGACTCCCGTGTTCCTTTCTTGTTCTAGTTTTATTTTATAGTGTAAGTGAATTTCCTAATACCGGGAAAGGATGTTGAGATGCGTTGTGACATGGTTTGCTTGGACCATTTCTTGGTTGTTTGGTTGGTCGTAGTTGGTTTATTTCCTTGGTTTGATCATGTTTCCTATTTGATGTTGTTTTGAGATAGAACCAAGTCTTGGTTGGTAAAATGTACATGATATAGCCATGCATGATGTTCTCTTATGAACTTTGCTATTGATTTGCCATTGATGCGGGTGCGGTAAGGGCCGACTTATGTTAACTGTAACATTTGCCTCTTCTTTTGACCAGGTCAAAAGACTTAGGCTGAAGGAGGATTAAAAAAAAAAGTCAAAAAAGTGAAGATAAAAGGGAGAAAGTTTCCTTACCAAAAAAAAAAAAAGGGAGAAAGCAGCGGTTGGTCGCAGAAGAAGAGAAGAAAAAACAAAGGAAAAGAAAAGGAAAAAGGAGAGGAGAAAGGGAAGAGTGAAAGGGAGGGTTTGCGCACGCGGGTCCTCATCGAGCCATTCCGACTACGTAACGCAACGACTAGTAAGTACTCGCAACCCTCATTAGTCCTATTGGAGTAATTTTTCAATTAGGGCTCGAAAATAAGAGTGATGTGGATTTGAGCTGCGTAGTTCAAGTTTTTGAGTTGTCAAGTCTTAAATGTCCATGAAAATGAAAGATTATGGTGTTGTGGGACTGTGCGCTTTGACGGATATCGATTCGGAGTTACGGTTTGTCCAAAATCAAATTTTCAAGTTGATCATATTCTGGAATTTCATGAACAGTACTTTCCAGGGCTTTTATTGTCGTTTTTGGGCTGTCGTTTGGGTTGACTGTGCCGGGACATCCATAGTATGCTGGATGAGTTTCGTTTTGACTATAAGAGTGCGCAAAACAGAGTCCAATGGAGGAAGTTATGGCGCGTGGAAATTTGGCACGCGAGTTGTTCATTGTGGTTGGCATTAGATTTTTTTCCATTGAGCAAGCTGTCGTAAGCACGTGGGTGTCGGATTATTGGCTAGTTAGCCATAGCTTTTCAAGTCGCATGTTAGGGGGAAATATTACTCGGTTTTGATTTGTTTTCCGTATGTTTGATAGGATTTTGGAACCGTCGGCTCGAGGAACACATATGGGTTAGTTTTTTTTTATTACCAGGTGAGGGACATTATATCTTCTATGAATTTATAAATTCATATTTTGATAATGAGATATAATTTTAATATAGTGGAGCATGTTTTCTGCATAAATTGGATCGATCATTTGCTATCTTTTATCGATTGTGAAATGAGTTGAAAAGTCTTATGACGTTATTGAAATGAAGCTTTTTTGAATGCTTATATTAAAGGTTTTGTGAAGAGGATTAGCCGAGGGCATTATATCTTCTATGAATTTACAAATTCATATTTTGATAATGAGATATAATTTTAATATAGTGGAGCATGTTTTCTGCATAAATTGGATCGATCATTTGCTATCTTTTATCGATTGTGAAATGAGTTGAAAAGTCTTATGACGTTATTGAAATGAAACTTTTGTGAATGCTTATATTAAAGGTTTTGTGAAGAGGATTAGCCGAGGGCTACTCTTGTTGCGAAATGTTTTGTGAAATGGAGTTATTGATGTTGATTATGGATTTCTGGATTGAGTTTTAAGTTGCTGCTGCTCCTATTTCTATGTTGAGAACCCATTGAGGAGGGAGCATGCATACTGTTAGTATATCCTTCTGGGCCGAACTGCCGGCTTATAATAGGTGGTAGACCTTGCCAAGAGGGGTAAACTTGATCGCCTTTGTCACGGCGTTAAACTTGACCATAGTTTGATGATGAGCATTAAATTGGTTGATGGATGAACCATCAACGTGTTATGTGATGAGATTAGTCAATGGATAGACCATTGATTATTGTCTATTATTGTTAAGAGAGTTTTTATTAAGTAATCTAATACGGATGACTTTTATTGAAAAGTTATCATACCTTTGAGATATTTTTGGCTATATTGTACATTGAGTTTGAGTTATGGGTTGTGGTATTTTTTTTATACTATTGCATAGTGATTGTTCGATCCGCTTAGAAGAAATATGTTACTCACTGAGCCATGGTAGCTCACCCCTTATCTTACATACCTTTCAGGTTCTTCTGCTAGCCGTTGGTAGGGCGTGAGCGGGCATTAGTCGGAGGATTTCTTTTGATTGTGAAATTTTGGGTACGTTGTACATAGTGACGTTGAGCTATTGGAATAGCTTTTTTGTTGGATTTGTATATATCCTTTTGATGATTTTAGAAAACTCTGATGTTATTCGGGTTTTGTTTAAGTTGAGGCTGCGTCCTTTAGGTGAAAGGACAGCCGTGTTATGATCCCGTTTTGGTTGTGTTCGGGGTGTGACATTAACGGCGATCGATATATTTTTACTTGATATTAGTGTTTTCACTTGCTGAGTCTCTTCGACTCATTCCATGTTGTCTCTCTTTTTTAGGTCCGTAGGATGGCATTTCCCCTAGCTCGCATTGGCAATCTCGTGGAGATAAGAGCCGAAGTGCTCACCATGATAGATGTGAGAGAAGACCGCGCCTACCTCCGAATCACAACGCTTGTGATGTTTGATGAGGGCCTAACGGATGTGGTGCCTCATCCGTACGTGGCGTAGTATCACTACGTGAACGGAGAATGAGTTAATCCCTATGTGGGTTCAACGGTGCTTTGGCGGTGCGGGTGGGCCGGCTCCGGGACAAGGCCATGGGTGGAATGTGAGATGGCTAGGCGGACGAGACAGGGGTGGAGATGAAGAAGTGAGGAGCGAGAAGCCATAGTGGGTATAGGATAACCTAAGTCAAGTTTTGCTATCCTTAGTTGGCTTGTATTTAATATGTTCGTATGCGCTGTAAATATAAGGTTTGCTTATGATGCTTCTTGTCTTATTTCCGCTGTGTGTATTGATTGTGATTGTCTCAAGATATGCTTCTGCTTGTGTGTAATAAAAGATAATAATGAATGGGATGTCACAAAAATGACCCCAAGGTGGGGGCATTATAGAACCCGTCGGTCCGGCCCGATCCGAGCGATTCTTGGTTCGAGCAGTCCAAGTTGCACACCCCTAGATTTTTTAGTTGAATGACCCAGTGACAGTTGACGGGTGTCCTTCATTTATTATAGGTGTACCAGTTTGTGATATTTCGTGGTATTAATCCAATTTAATGAAAGGTATATTTGTTACAAATGTACCAATTTGGAGTTTTTAGTGGTCAAATAATTAGTTTAAGGAAAACTTGTCATGGGTGTATCAGTTTGGGATTTTTGGTGGTCAAAAAATTAGTTTGGAATAAATTTATTATAAATGTATTTGTTCGAGATTTTTATGGTATTAATCCTTTCCAAATTATCCTTTTTGTACGTGTGCTGGTCCACAAACGCGCCCCCTCTTTCTCATTCATTATGAGCTAAATTATAATTAAAAAAACAACTAAATATCATTTGATCTGCACTATCTACTTGAAGATTATTTCTGAAGACTCTATAGCTCTGTTGATGGTGATTGAGCCTAATGGCTCGGGCAAGTAAGCTTGAGTGCGTGCGGATAATTCTTGCGCGACGAAATGCATGGTAGGTCGCGAATTGGGACTCATCCTCGTGCACGCCAGTGCCACTATGACTATGAATACCACTGTCCTGGCTAGTTGGCCGGTCGGATGAGGAAGATCTGGGTCGAGCACATCCTTTAGCAGCAAATTTGGGTTCTCCATTGATGTCGACGTTTGCGTCGTTGATAGGGAAGAGAGAAGATCCCCCGGATGCTTCCTCATCATAATCTCTAGCGCCACAACTCCGAAGCTATACACATCGCATTTGTCCGTCACCCGCAATGTAACTGCTAACTCTGTTATTCCAGGAAAGAAGAATGATTCAATGCTTTGATCATAATGTGAAGTTGTAAACGATCTCCAAATTTCTATGACGCGCTGACCCAAACCACTTTTCAAAATCCATACTTGCTATTCCGAAATTCTTGTTAGAATTAGTCGATGAAACCAAATTCAAGATGTTAAATAGAGCTATTTGATCAATCCGAGATCATACGTACACGAGAAATGCATGGTTAGATTTGATGCCGTAGCTTACCAGGGGCCATGTAGCCATAAGATCCAGCCACTGCGGTCCAATTTGACGAGTCTGAATCCAAGAGTCTTGCCGTCCCGAAATCCGAGAGCCGAGGCTCAAAATCTGACTCGACCAAGATGTTGTTCAACGTTATGTCCCGATGGACAATAGGCGGCGAGCAATCGTGATGCAAGTAGGAGATCGCGTGAGCCACGCCTTGAACAATCTTCACCCTTGTACCCCAGTCCAGTTCAGCTGCTCCTCTTCCTCCGTACAAGACCTTTGCCAAACTGCCCCTTTCAACAAACTCATAGATCAAATATATGCAACCCGTTTTGGAACAGGACCCGTAGAGCTTGATCACGTTGCGGTGCCGGACCTCGGTCAACACACGGATCTCGTTCTCGAAACTCTGGTTGACTGCGGGAACATCGCAGGAATCCAATACGTTGAGCTTTTTGACAGCAAAAATTTGGCCGCTGGCAAGTTCGGCCTTGTAAACACTCCCGAACCCGCCTTTTCCAATGCAGTACTCTTCGCTGAAGTCGTTGGTTGCCGTGGCGATGTCGCTGAATGTGAAGTTCCCTCGCCTTTGCCATATGATCTGTTCTGAATTCTCGTGCTTTTTAACGCTCTCGATCACTTTGTCGAGAAGCTTGTTTCGTGGCCGAAGCCCTAGAATCACGGCAATTGGAATCGCTAGAAGTAGTAAGGAGCCAACGCCAACACTCACACCGATCAGAACTTTTTTGCCGTGGTTGGTCGATTTACTGCTCGTTCTGCAAGGAGATAATCCCGTTGCTTCTCCACACAAGCCCAAATTCCCAACAAAAGCACTTTCGGGCGTCCGTTGGAAGATGCCACCGCTAGGAACCGCACCTGTTAGCTCGTTGTACGATAAGTCCATGGAGCTTAAACTCACCATGGTGGAGAGTGAAGCCGGTATCGTACCGGACAAATCGTTATGGGAAAGATTGAGATTTTCCAATATAGTAAGCTTTTCCAAATTGGAAGGAATTGATCCTGCTAGTGAATTGTGGCTCAGGTCTAGAAGTAACTGGAGCGCGGACAACTTCCCGAGCTCGGACGGTAAGTTGCCGGACAGATTGTTGTTGCTCAAGTTCAAGCTAAGTAAATTCTCACAATTCGCTAGCTCGTTCGGTATGGTACCGCTCAATGTGTTGTTCGACAAATCAAGAAGGTTGAGCTTCGATAAGTTTCCTAATGAGACGGGAATGTCTCCAGCCAAATGGTTGTTGCTCAAGTTCAGCTTGATCAACTCCCCTAGATTTCCCATCTCGTCAGGAATTCTCCCGGTCAGTTCATTGCGGTCCAAAGTCAAGACGCGCAACTGAGACAATTTCCCGAGCTCTGGCAGGATTTGGCCAGAGATTTTGTTACCATCTATCTGCAAATTTGTAAGATTCATACAGTCTCCCCATTGTGCTGTGAGAGTCCCGACAAATCGGTTGTTGCTGAGGCTTATATAAACCAGATTCAGATAAACTCCGAATGCGCTCGTGATATCTGCGGTGAACTGATTGCCATCTAGACGGACTCTCGTTAGCCCTGAACAATTTCTCAAGCAGTGGGGCAGCGGCCCGGTGAACTTGTTCCCATTGACGGTGAGTTCTTGCAGAGCAAAGCCGCTGCACAATTTGGGTGGCAGTTCTCCGGTGAAGCTGTTGTTCGCAAACCTAACATAATGCAGAGAAGGGATGTACTCGCCGAAGTCACCTGGTACGCTTCCTGAGAAATTGTTTGTGAACAAAGAGATCGACTCTAAGTTGGCAAGGCGAGAGATGGTCTTGGGGACCTCTCCATAAAGCTTGTTCGTGTTGAGGTCGAGAATGGTCAATGACGTGAGATTCCCGACCTCTGGAGGAATAGTTCCAGTGAGTTTGTTATAGAAAAGCTGGAGGATCTCCAGTTTTCTCAGGTTCCCCAATGTTGAAGGGATTTGGCCGGAGAGAGAGTTCATTGCGAGGTCTAACTTGGCCAAATTCTCCAAGCTTCCGATCCCGGCAGGGATCGGGCCAGAGAGTGAATTGTTGTACAAAAAGAGGTCATTGAGCTTGGTTAGGCTTCCTATTTCTGGAGGAACTGGCCCAGAGAGAAAATTGTTCTGGAGCTGCAAAGAAACGAGTTCTGTCCAATTTGTGAAGAAGTAAGGCGATAACTCACCTGACAGGTGATTCTCTGAAGCTCCAAATTCCGACAATCTGACCAGATTGGACAGAGAGAGAGGCAGCTCCCCGGAGATCGAATTCTCGGCGAGGGCCAACACCGTAAGGTTAGAACAAAGCCCGAGCTCAGAAGGTATAGAAGAGCTCAAGCGGTTTAGGTGCAAATCAAGCTTTTGAAGCTTTCTCAATTGACCAATGGAGCTAGGAATTGCCCCTTCAAAGGAATTGTTGTACATCTCTATCATCTGAAGCTCAGATAGCAACCCTATGTCTCTAGGAATTGGACCGCCGAGCGGATTGTTGCCAATCCGGATCTCCTTCAGCTGGGAAAGTTTTGATATTTTTGAGATCGGCCCCTGGAGCGAATTCTCAGTGAGGTTGAGGTACTGAAGCTTCACCAGGTTGGCATACACAGCCTCAGGAATTTGGCCAGTCAAAGTGTTTTGTGACAGGTCGAGGTATGTCAGGTTGTGAAAATAGGCCATGAAGCTCGGGAATTCGCCGTTGAGCGAATTGAGGAAGAGGCTCAGGTATGTCACTGACGGCATGGCGGAGAATTTCGACCAGTCAGGAGATTCCAAGTAGTTTGATCCAAGATCCAAGTGCCACACCTTCCCGAGATTGCTGATCTGGTAAGGAATACTACCATTGAGATTGTTGTTCATGAGGCTCAAGTACTGAATCTCTTGCAACTGGCCTATCTCGGGCGGTATGCCACCTTCCAAGAGATTGCTACCCAGGTCCAAGAACGTGAGCTTGGAGAGATTGCCAATTGATGACGGTATCGAGCCCCCGAGATTGTTGTTGTTGGCATCGAAGTGGGTCAGGTTCGGGAACGAAGCGAAGTCGAGCGCATCGAGTGTGCCGCTGAGGCTTGAGCTGGAGAGGCTGATCTCCGAGACTGACCCGCCATTGTTGCAGGCAACGCCAGTCCAGTTGCAGAGATGGGTGATGTTGGCGAGTGACCATGAGCTCAGAGAAGGTGGAGGAGGAGCACGAGAGAGAGAGTTCTTCCATTTGACTAGAGCTTGTGCCTCTTTGATCGGGGACGCCGAGGCCTGAAACGGCAGCAAGAAGAGAAGACAGAGGAAGAGAGGGTGGGCAGCAGTTGATTCTGTCATGCCTAGCAAGATGGCATTGGACCCCATGAGAAACGAGCCGGATGATACTGTTTTATAGCACCACGGGTTGTATGCACTTCTAGACAAAAGGCCACGAGAAAGAGGCAAACTGGCAGTCTCGCACTCACGCGCAAAGTTGGACTTTCAATCATCTTCCGACAACGTTGGATGAACATTCTAAGTGGCTTCCTTTGTGTCATTTCGCCCGCGTAAACACCCACGTGTAATTCGTTTTTGGAAAAATTACTGCATCGGTTATATGTATTTAACATTTTTAAACAAAAAAGTAGGTTAACCGTCAACGTGTTGGGGTCAACGCCTGATACGAGAAAACAAGAGAAATGTCGTAATTGCACTTCGGTTCCTGAACTGACTCCAACCCTGAAGACTTGGTGAAAGAATGTCCAAACTGAAGGTTTGAAAAAGCTGCGGCAACTTCCTTCGCACGAAGTCGGCAGCAAAGGAGGACAATTCGAAGTTGATCTTCAAGTGACAAGTAAATGGACACCACCGACTTCAAAAGGCCGTGAAACTCGAGCCTAGAGACAAGGCTTAAGAGTGAAAGAGAAGATATATTGTAATAGCCGCGGGAGATTATTTTTTTGAGTGTTATACTTGTACAGCAGCAATGCAAATGGAACTGAGTTTGATTAAGGCTCCAAGTCGATCGGAATCGAGCAGTGATGGTTGGTAATAGTTGAAAATTAGTAAAAATGATCGATGTCGCTTTTCGAATCCCAAGAACATTTGAGGTAGAGCACTTTTTTCCAATGGTTATTCGACAAGGGATGCAACTGAAACCGTTTCGAAACTACAACCGACGTGATGGAAAATTTCGAAAGTTTAGTTATACCACAAGGAGTAGACCAAAAGAAAGTTTGTTAATACTTCATATGGCTGATAATCTTCCATTAATCGATTCAACCATCAACAAACAGATTTGATAGAAAAGGACGAAATTAATTTGTACCATTTATCACGTGGGAATAAAGTACAGTAGAAAAGGAGGAAATTAATTGGTACAATTAATCACGATTGAATAAAACAATATTAGTGCAAGGCCCACCTTAAAAGTGGTCGGCAAAGCACCACCTAGGCATCAACGTTGTTGAAACTTCTTGCGTGCTTCGAGGAAATTGTAAGTTAAAAAGAGAACGTTGGCGATTGGTTAAAATTAGTCTCTATCATGGCCAAAACAAGGGCAGAAGGACACTATTGGTGCCATAACTTGTGTACGGCGATCACTTTGGTGCCATAACTTTTTTTCGGATCACTTTGGTGCTAAAATCGGAAAAAATAGATCATTTTGGTGACTCCGGCCAAAAAGCTGACGTGGCAATTATATTTTTTTAAAAAATAATTTAACTTGTACACGTGAAAATTATGTGGCTTTTTTTTGAATTTTTGAATTTTATTTTCCTTTTTTTATTTCTTTTTCTTTTCCGGCGAGGGTTCTCGCCGGCGTCCGGCGAGACTGCCCTCGCCGGAGTCGGGCAAGGGCCGCCCGACGCCGGCGAGGGCGGCCCTCGCCCGACACCGGCGAGGACGGCCCTCGCCCGACGCCGGCGAGGGCGGCCCTCGCCTGGGCGAGCGAGGGTCGCCCTCGCCCGCCCAGGCGAGGGCCGCCCTCGCCGACGTCGGGCGAGGGCGACCCTCGCCGGCCCAGGCGAGAGCCGCCCTCGCCGGATCCGGCGAGGGCGACCCTCGCCAGACCCTCGCCCGCCCAGGCGAGGGTCGCCCTCGCCGGATCGGGCGAGGGCGACCCTCGCCGGCCCAAGCGAGAGCCGCCCTCGCCGGATCCAGCGAGGGCGACCCTCGCCCGCCCAGGCGAGGGCCGCCCTCGCCGGATCGGGCGAGGGCGACCCTCGCCGGCCCAGGCGAGGGTGGCCCTTGCCTGAGTCGGGCGAGGGCCACCCTCGTCGGCGTCGGGGTCGGGTGGCCCTCGCCTGGGCCGGCGAGGGAAGCCCTCGCCTGAGTCGGGCGAGGGTCGTCCTCGCCGGCGTCGGGCGAGGGCGACCCTCGCCCGCCCAGGCGAGGGCCGCCCTCGCCGGCGTCGGACGAGGGCGACCCTCGCCCGCCCAGGCGAGGGCAGTCTCGCCGGACGCCGGCGAGGGCCCTCGCCGGAGAAGAAGAAAAAAAATAAAAAAATTTAAATTTTATGTGTTATTTTCCTTTTATTATTATTTTAATATAATATAATATTTATTTTTTTAAAAAAAATACACGTCAGCATTAAATTTTATTTTTAATGCTGATTGGACCTCTCCGGCGAGCCATGGACCTCTCCGGCGAGCCATGTCAGCGCCACGTAGAATTTCCGGCGAGCCACGTCAACGTTGGCACCAAAGTGATCGTTTTTCAAAAAAGTTAGCACCAAAGTGATCCGAAAAAAAGTTATGGCACCAAAGTGATCGCTATACACAAGTTATGGCACCAATGGTGTCCTTCTGCCCCAAAACAAGCATCTCTACGCGTGGTCAAAAGTAACAAAGACCAACAATATTTGATTTAGCGTTTGTTTATCGAAGAATGAATGATTTATGAAACATTGTTTTTAAAGTGATCGCTTGTACTATTCATAAAAATGTACGAGCACAAATTATGTTCATCATGGGCATAAAAATTTAAGCACAGATTATTGTTGATAATAAAAGTATTTTTTGCAGACTAAATTTTCTAAATAATGCAAACAATCAGTTTTACGAGACAGGATTTGTATGAGACAAAAGTCCGAATAGGTTGTGGTCCAAAATTTCATGCCCAATGATAAGGAAAAATTACTCAAAAAGGTCATAAATCTCCTGCATTTAAGTCAATTTAATCTTAAACCTTTTAATTGTGTCAATTGAGTTTTAAACCTTTTTACATTTTGTTAATTGAGTTAATTCGATCACTTTTGGCCTGAATTCAGTAACGTGGACGCCGACTATCCTACAGGAAAGAGCATCAATAGCCACATGGCAAATCGGGATTGATAGGTCTAAATCAATCAAGACAAAAATGTTAATGTTCAACATAGTCTAAAGGAAATACACTTCAGTAAACGAAGTAAAAATAAGTGATAAGTTATTCACATCTCAAATTTGACATGGAAACTACGCATCGAGTTTTTTATTGCAATTTGCCTTAATTAAGAATTGTTTCATATTAACTATAGGTAGATCCTTGTAACGCATGTAAAGCTAGACTTGTAATATAATATAATCATAGGGTTAATACTACGAAAAACCCCAAACTGATACATTTATGATAAATTTATCCCAAACTAATTTTTTGATCACAAAAAATCCTAAACTGGTATATCTGTGACAATTTCTAGTTTCGTTAAATTTTACCGTTAAATTTTTTAGTTAAATGACACGTGTTAGTTGACGGGTGTATCAGGTTGGGATTTTACCCTCTATTTGTCATGTGTGTACCGGTTTGTGATTTTTCGTAGTATTAAGCCAATTTAATGTAGGGTATATTTGTCATAAATGTATCGATTTAGGTCCTTTCCTTTAAAAACTTTGAAAAAAAAAGCGAAAATATTTTTGCTTTTGCAAAATTAAGAAAAGTTATAAATTACTAGCTACCAGGCAAGTTTAAACTGTCACGCCCCGCAACCCACGAAGCACGAGCATCCCACACCAAGGTCAAATTTGTTGCGACGTCCCACGAAGCGTCGCCGACCCAAAACCCAACGCGACGAGTGCAAACACAAGCGAAAGCCACGTATATATAAATATATATATATACACCCGCACAAAATTTTTAAGACAACCACGAATAGCAAAGCAAGGAGATACGGCTTAATAAAAACATACACATATCACTAATATCATAGGGTAGATACAATATCCATTTACAGTGGGCGTACAAACCAAAACCAAAAAAGCGAGTCACAGCCACGAAGATAAAAAAGGGTTAGTGGCCAGGGTTTACTAGACTAAGGCGGGCTTCAGTCAAAAAGGTACGGCCCGTCTTATTCCTCACTGAGTCATCCTAGGGGACCCAGTTCGGGTCAGAACCAGAAGATTCTGACGAGGAGGAACTATCAGGTAGCTCCTCGTCAAAATCTAACGAGTCTAGCTCGGACTCAGCCTCCTCGGGCTCATCCTCTAAGTCCATCGCCTCGGGATCGGGGTCTTCCTCCAGCTGCTGCTCCATCTCCTCGTCACTCTTGTCCATGTCCATCGATCCGCCTTCGTCGGACTCGTACACTATCGGTATCCCCTCTAAGCTCGCGCTCTCCTCATCTGACGGGCTGGGATCAACCACTTGCCCGTCGGGGCACTGAGGGTCAATCCCGCCCTGCCCGTTAAACGGGACATCAAAAGTCCTAAGAGCTCCGATTTCTTTCCCGTTATACGTCCTATAACACCAAGCTACATACTCATGGATTGCAGACTTCAACTCCCCAACATCTACCTAGACTAACGTATAATATCTAATATATGAATTCCCCTCTCCCACCGGGTGTACAGAAAAAGTCTTCTCAATAAAGTGGGGAATCCCAAAATGCACGAGCGGCTCTGCCATTATCACGGACGGGGGTCTGAAATGTCGGTTTTCAATAAACGTGAGATAAATCTCAGCAAGTAAATAATCCCTAAATCTAAACTAGGCTAACATGCACTTCCTGACAGATAAATCAAATATACCAAGCAGGATATCATTAATTCCCAACAATTTCATAGGCTCACAGCCTAAATCATTCACATGACAATCCTGCGGGTTAGGCATTCATCAATGGTAATTACATTTGAATTATCAAATATACACAATTATTCCGACCTGAAGGCCACAGATATACCGACCCGAAGGCCACGACCCGCAGGCCACTTTGAAAGATAAATCGACCCGTAGGCCCGACCCGAAGGCCATAGATTAAATCGAGCCGAAGGCCTGACCCAAAGGCCAACAATTTAAAGCGACCCGAAGGCCCGACCCGAAGGCCAACAATTTCGCTACATCATGTGCGTGCGTCATTTAGCATTCCCAATTTCCATCAATTTGGAATACTAATACAAAATCACAAGAAATGGAATTTGCACCAATAACCGATGCCAATATGCCACGTACCATTTATTCACAAATTTCGACGCATTTAACGCATTATCGGCACTCACAACCATTCCATTTTAGTCCATTCAACCCGGCACTCAATCCACACATTCCTTCCAATTTGATTCAAACATTCGAGACCCGTCACAACCAAACGGACCTAGCCATTAAATCCTTGAATATGGCGACCCCCATAGGGTTCCAACAATTCCCAATTTACCCTCTACAATGTCTAATTCATGCTTTTCCTTAGTAACCATTTAATACACAACTTAGGCAATTTGCACAAATTCGGTTGTGTGTGAACAGTACCAGGGCAGCACACTATAGGATCATTAAATGACTTCTAAATCATCTCATTCAGTCCTAATGAAGTCCCCTAATCATCCTTTACACAATCACACATAATTAATCCATAATCAAGCTTAATTAACCCTAATATAACCCCTAAAATGCATAATTAGTCTAGTTCGGGTTTAGGGACTAATACTCGCCTAGATTGACTCAAGTCGACGAGAACGGGCGGCCAATTATCGACAAGCGGTACAATCGGCGGCGGCGTTCTGGCAAGCAAGCCAGCGGTTCACGGCGGCACCGGCGGCGGTCCTCACGGCTGGGCTGGAACGGCGGCTGAAGAGGGTGGAAATGAGGGCTAGAGAGATGGTTGGGAGGTGGTGGTGGTCGGCTGAGGGCGGCGGCGACCGGCGGCGGTGCATGGCGGCGACGGTGAGGCTTGGCGGTCCACAGTTCGGCCTCCCCTATTCTGCTGGGCGACGGCTGAGCAAGGGAGAGAGAGAGGTAGAGAGGGCTGAGGGTGTTGGCTGGGGGCGACGGCGGCTGGCAGAGGCGCACGGCGGCAACGGCAAAGGCCCGGCGGTGCTCCGGCGGGAGTGAGGCCGAGAGAGAGAATTCATGGGGGAGAGGGGGAAATCGGGAGAAATGAGGGAAGAAGAGAGAGAGAGGGAGGTCAAAGCTGGTCAAAAATCTGGTGAGTGGGTTCCAATTGTCAAGATCTTAGCCAAAAAGACCATAGTACCCCTCATCCAAGGGCTAAAATTGCTTCTTATCCAATAATTTAGGGGTAAAATGGTCTTAAGCCATTAACCAAAGGCTAACTAGACCTGGATTAACCCTAATCAGCCTTAGTTAACTTCCCACAATGGCCAAAATTCGGAATCACCAAAAACGGGTCCAAGGGCATTTTGGTAATTTTCCGATCCCGGGTCAAAATTCCAATTTTTGTCCCTACCGATCCTATATATGCGTGGCCAACATAATATGGTATCGGAATCGTGAAAATAACTTCTTAAGCCCTCGAAAATCAACTGCAAAGTCTTGGGAATAAAATAATATTATTTTTCATTTCCGAGCCAAAATTCCAATTTTTGACCGTAATGACTCCAAATGTGTGTGGCCACCCTAAAATGACACCGACCTCGAAAAATAATGTCATTTGGCCTCAGAAACGGACATCGGGGTCTCAAAGGGCAAAATTGTAAATTTTTTAATTTTTGTCGAAGTTCCAGTTTTCAGCCGTACTAACCCCAAACGTATGTGGCCACACTAAAATGACGTCGGATCCTCAAAATAGTCGCTAACGCCCTCGAATTTTCGACGTCGAAGTTCGGGTTCAATTTCGCGATCAAATTTGCTCGTTTTGAAGTTTTAGGGCCTCTCACTAACGGGCGGCTGATTAGGAGTTGTGCGTATCGACCTAAGATTGTCCGAGTTGTCATAGCCTCGAGTTTCGAGGAAACGTGAGGAATTATCACTAGTGCCGATGGTCGCGATCGTTCGGATTGAATTCGGGATTCGTTCGTCAGCGTATTTTCAGTTGTGCGGAATCACCCGCGATTTGAGCATACGTCACTGACTACATCAAATCAGTTATTTTCCTAAAATCGGCCCATATTGGCCCAAAATATTCCGTCGACATTTTCTCGGAATCGGTACTCATGCTCATGATCGGATTCCTGGTCCACGTACCATTTTATATTTAGCCTTTCCCATTTGGTTAGTATCCCATGATTGATCAAGTCCGGGTGAGACTTACTAAAATCAAACGAGAATTAATATACACATTATTGGCCCCGGTAACGGGTCAAAATTCGGGATGTTACATAAACCCTAGTCTATTGAAGATTATCAAAATTCCAAGGGAAGCCATTTAAAAAAAAACCATCCAGTATTTCAATTTGCTTACTAAGTTCCCTACAACAAGGGCTCAAAGTGGAGTGATTTTATCAAATGAGACTTCAAAGTGAACTTTGTTTCAATAAGAGTTCGAAGTGGAGTGATTTTCTCAACTAAAGGTTCAAAGTGGACTTTGTTTCAGTAAGGGCTTGAAGTGGAATAATTTTCTCAAATGAGGGTCCAAAGTGGATTTTGTTTCAATTAAGGGCCTTTTCCGACCAATATTTTCAATTAGGGCCATGTTTGAGATTAACTTGTCCACTTTAGGCCCTCATTTGAAACTAACTTATCAACTTCAAATCCTTATTTGAAATAATATTTACCTTAGACTTTTTTTGAGAAAATAATCTTACTTCATGTTCTCATTTGAAATTTTCCCGTTAAAATCGTATTGTTGCCGCACGCTAAGTCGTTTGAATTAAGCAAGATCTATCGATGCATGCACGAGGGAAAAAGCACAACGAAATCAACCGACAATGTAATAAAAAACGATTCCCCCACCTTAAAAGTGGCCAGCGAAATTAACACCACCGAGGGCCGCCCATGGTTGAACCCCAACACTGACTGGCGTGCTTCGAGGAAATCTTTAGTTTAAAAGAGAATGTTGGCGATTGTCTAAATTAGTCCTATTAAACTCTTTTTTTTAATTAGACGGCGTGTTAAATTTATGTAAATGCACACGTCTATTGTCGATACTGAAAATATAACAAACCACAAAACGTTTCAATATTCCTTAGGAAAAATTAAAAATAATGCTTGAAATGTGATGTTCTCTCGAAAGAGGCCTCAGAATGGATCTTATCTCAAATAAGATCATGAAGTGATCAATTAGTTTCGAATGAGTCCTTGAGCTCTCCCGCCAGCCAAATCTTCCTTGGCCGGTGAGCACACGCGATTCAACGATTTCCAAGTCCTGATCAGAGGCATTTTCGTCCGGGGGCAATTTTTTCTTTTCGGTTTCTTATTCCTTTTTTTGTTCTTCTTGTCTTTCTACCAAGCAGTGTTATTTCTGCAACTCTCATCCGCCACCATAGCCAATCTCTCCTCAAACTCGAAGCTCTTATCTTTCTTCAATCCCATCGAAACCCATAATTGCCTCAGCAACAAACCCTTCATGCTCATCTTTCCGGAAGATGAAGGAGGTAGCCCGGACGAGAAGTTCATCTGGTTGCCGAACTTGCTCAACAAAAAGAAGGACGATGCTTCTCTGGGCCGCGACTGACGAAATCCTCGATATCTCTTGAAGCAGAATATCCTGCCATCATTCGCACCTGTTTGTTATCCGTGCATCTCGTCGAGAAGTGATTCGAATTCAGTGCATGTGAATCAAATCAAGAATAATGGAAGCTTCCTGTTGGAAATTGTGATCCAATTTCCAAATTCTCAAGAATTCTCCTGAGTGGTCAACTGAGATAACCATGAAGAAAACAAGAAGTGTCCTAGTTCAAGTGGAACACTTGAAGTAAAATACTAAGGCTGCTTAATCAACGAAGAAAGAAGAGTCAAGAAAGTGGACAGCAACTAGAACCAAGAAACGTCCGCCAGGAAATATGCTGTCTAAGTCGGTGCAAGAGAAGAAGAAGCCAAGTTGAAGAAGCTTTCTTAGTCAAAACAAATGTCAACTGAAACAAGTTATCTAAGGTCCAGCAAATGTCTAGATGTCTATGGCGGTGGAGTCCTTCTATAAATAGGCTTCGAATCTTTCGTGTGAGAGTGTGTGGGGAGAAGAGCTTAAAACTCCATATCATGATGCTCGTTCCGCACATCTCCTCCAAACTATTTTGTTACGTTAGAACTCCGTATGTTTTGTGAAAAACATTTTTCACAAAAACATTTTTCTTATTTTTCAGCATCAAGATCGCTTGGGAAAATGGGTCAATAGAAAAAAGTTTTCCTATTTAACAAAAAACCTATGCTTAAATTCAAGAAAATGACTTTCTTATTGAAAATCGAAAATCAATTTTCAAAAAATGATGAAATATCGGCGCTTAGCCACAGGAACTCCTACACTTGACCTAGGCCCTTGATAGTGGACCTGGGTCTAGAGGTCGAGGCCAGGTTTGTAGGGTTTCACCTGGGGCAAGCCCGAGTCCATCAAGGTAGAGCTCGGGACCCTAATACCATGCTTGCGTCCCTGACACCTAGGCTTAGATCCATCGCCATGCCTAAGACCTTGATGCTTGTGCTTGAGACCCTGATGCCTATGCCTGAGTCCCCAGTGCCCGAATCCATTGAAGTCGAGCTTGAGACCTTAGTGCTCGAGCCCGGGTCCATTGTGGCCGGACCTGGGTCCATTGAGGCCGACCCTGAGACCACGGTGCCAATGCTCGAGTCCTCAGCCCGCGCCTGAGTTCTTCGAAGTCGGGCTCGAGAGTCCGGTTCCGGGGACCGAGTCATCGACTCTTGTGCTTGGGTCCATCGTGGCCGAACACGAGCCTGCCAGTGCCTAGGTCCATCAAGGTCAGGCCTTGACGCCTGGGATCAATCTTTGGCACCCTCACCCAGGTCCATCATTACTAGGGCCTAGGTGTATTGAGGCTAGGCTCGAGACCATAGTGCTGGTGCCTAGGTCCCTGGCGCTCTCTCTCGAGTCGAGGTCCTCGGTGCTTGAGTGGGTCCACTAATGTCGACCCGAGGACCCCATCACCCGGACTCAGGTCCATCGGGCTTGGCTTGGGATCCCAATGCCTAAGCCCAGGTCCACCAAGGCTGGGACTGAGACCCTAGCGCCCATGCGGGGTCTATCGAGGCCGAGCCACATATATCGACACTTGACATTGGGTCCCCAACGCTTAGGCCCCGAACTGGGTCCCTGGCACTTAGGCCAGGGTCCATTGAGGCCGAGCTTGGGTTTATCAAGGCCGGGCTCAGGCGGTTGGGCCCGGGTCCATTGAGGCCAGCCTTGAGCACTGGGATCCATAGCTTGGCCTCAATGGATCCGAGGTATGCGTGGGGGCAAGAGCTCAGCGTTGTTGGACCTGGCCTAGCCACCAGGGCCTGGGCCTGACCTTGATGGACACATGGGCACAAGCACTAGGGTCTCGGGCACCAGACCAAGGCCCGGGCCCAAGCATTGGGGTCTAGGGCATTGGGCCGAGGCTCGGGCCCAAGCCTTGGGGTC
The DNA here is from genome assembly GCA_031216185.1 of Syzygium aqueum. Taxonomy (NCBI): domain Eukaryota; kingdom Viridiplantae; phylum Streptophyta; class Magnoliopsida; order Myrtales; family Myrtaceae; genus Syzygium; species Syzygium aqueum. The sequence continues at coordinate 2,625,167 of CM062231.1, forward strand.
TCGGGCATTGGGCCGATGCTCGGGCCTAAGCGTTGGGGGCTGGGATCCTGGGCATTGGGTTCTCGGGTCCGGCTTTCGCGGACCTCAGACTGATGCTTGTGCTCGGGAGCCAAGGATTTGGGCCCAGGACCCTTGGGCCTGTGCTCAAGAGCCAAGGATTCGGGCTCAGTGTCAAAGGGTTAATCTTCATTTCATTGCACTGGTAATATGTAATCGCGATTGATCTAATTACGCCAACTCTAGTGTCGAAGCATTAATCTCCATTTCGTGCCATTTGACTACGCATCAACGGACATAGATTTGTTCAAATTCATGCGATGGACGATGCGTCATTGCAATCGGTTTATGTTGATTTCACGCCATTAAAAGGTTGTTATAAAATTCAATTGAAGGAAAGTCAAATTTTTTTGGACGAAATGCATAATCCATTCATTCCTTAAACTGCGAAATACAAGAGAGAAGATGATTAGCATCAATACAAAAAAGAAGGGAAGTCAATTGAGGCAGGTAAGTTAGGCGGGAAACAAAAGCTGCGAGCAATGCAGATAGAATCAAAAGGCTACAAGTCGATCGAAATTGGCAAAGATAGTTGATAATATGAAATTTGGAGCCAAACTCGAACTTGTATGATTACGATAATCATTGTCAAGGTCAGTTATATGAACCGAAGAAGATTTGAAAGAGAGCACTTTGTCTATGGTTATTTGACGAAGATTCCATCTAAAACAGCTTCGAACTATCGCTTTAATTCTGTTGTAAAGTTCGAAAGTTTAATAATCCGACGGGAAGTAGTATGAAAAAATGAATGATGCACTTAACTTTTCTCAAATTACAAGGACAGCCATCTAGAGAGGGACCACCATGCACTTCATTTGGCTAATGATCATCCATCAATCAATTCAACCATCGACCAACAGATTTGATTAGAAAAACAAATTGAAAAAGTTGAAACCAAGGGATATAATAATAAAAGGGGAAATTCATCTGTACGATTAAGCACGTCGAAATAAAAAAAAATAAATCAGACTATTGCTGCGCACAAATCCTTCCATTTAAATCAGACTTATCAAACCGTCATGAGGGAAAAAGCACAGCGGATCAACGCACCACCTTAAAAGTGGTCGGCAAAACACCGCTAAAGTCCGCCTAATAAGTATGAATTTGACCGCCAAAGTGACTTTGACATTTCTTGCCAAATCGGTACACCTATCAATTATCACGTGTTATCAAACTTAGAAATTTAATGATAAAATTTAACGGAAACTAATAGAGGATAAATTTATTACAGGTGTATCAATTTAGGGTTTTTGGTGGTCAAAAAATTAGTTCAGGGTAAAATTATCACCGATGTACCAGCGTGGGGTTTTTAATATTTCAAAAATAGTTTGGGGTAAATTTATCACAGATATACCAGTTTGGGATTTTTCGTGGTATTAAGCCATCCTTTTTTGACTTCTATACATGTTAGCTACCTTGTCTAGTGGAGAGAGCTTCATAATTTTCATTTCGTCAAGCAAATTTCTCGATCAATTTTCATGTATAAATCCAAAAAAACATATCTACAAACAATTTTTTTAAAAATAAAAACTATGCCTAAAGCAAAAGAAATATTTTTCATGAAAGTCTAATTTCATTCACTTTGGATTGACAAAGAAAATGTTGATTTTTTGTTTTCTAAACAACAATGGGTTTAAATTTGAAGGGAGCCCACAATAGACAAGAACTAAAATGAGGGAAAATGCATAATTGTGGAATCCATCAAGGTGATTTTGTCCATCTTGTATAAACGGAGTGTATTTAGTCATACAGGGGGCGAAAATCTTGTCACCAAAATAATACAGGAATGATTAATGACGCAATATTTGACCACATTATAGTTGCAAAGTAAGTTGAATGATGATTAATCATAACATGAGATGCCTGTCAATTATCAATCTTTGTTTTTGTTTTTTTTATAACCCAGGGAACCCCCGCACGGCCGACAGCCGGGAGGTAAACCCTGGGGGCGACACGTGCTAGCCACCACACACGTGCACCGGTTAAGTCACCCTGCGGCGCCCGGAATTCGAATACTTAACCTTTTGCGAGAGGAAGAGTGCCCTCCCCAGCAGCGCCACCCAGGCGAGTGGTGTCAATTATCAATCTTTCTACATATATATTCAAAGAAAACCAATTAACAATCTAAAGACAAAGCTTAGTCAATCTGAAGTCTTCTTCACGCTCAACCTTTTTAAAGGGGTCAGGTGACTATGTAATATTAACCAATCAATCGAATCCTACACTTCCATCCAGAGAAACCCTCTGGAAGCACTCGAATATTTCCGAGCAGACAAGAATTGCGTGTCGGGCCAAAGCAGGCCGTACCCGTTGGATTGCACCCAGAAAATGGGTGTAATTGATAAGTCAAAAAGTCACCAACGATGCAATTTATGCCCATCTTCCAACCCACCACCAATCACTAGGATTGGTGAATTTTCTCTCGAATTAGGACTTTGTTAGTCGATAAATTCTCCTTTTGAGCAATGTGCGATGCCATAGAGATGAATGTACCACCAGCGACATTAAAAAATTACGGAAACTTGTGGTGGCCATAGAGATGAATGTACCACCATCTAAAATCGCTTCGAACAGTCATATATTTGATTATAAATTTCAAAAGTTTAGTAATGCGATGAGAAGTAGGACGGAAATTGGACGATGCACTTAATTTTTGTCAAATTATAAGGATAGGCCATCTAGAGGGGACACAAGGCACCGCCATGCACTTCATTTGGCTAGCGATCATCCATCAATTCAACCATCAACAAACATAATCGTACAGAAAAAAAAAACAAATTGAAAAAGTTGAAATCAAGGATATAATAGAAAAAGGGGAAATTCATTTGTACGATTAATGACATGAGTTCAAGTTGATTCAAAGCGTTAGAGAAGTTGGAAATCTGGGAGACTACTTCATCTGGTGAGGAATTCTTCACTACCAGTGCAATGGAGATTTTCTAAGTCATCCTTTTTGTACATCGACCGGTGCACACGCCAACACCCACTCTTTCTCATTCATTGCAAGCTAAGTTAAACAAAACCAAAAAAAGAAGAAGAGACGGAAGAATGTCATTTTGATTTTGCACTATCCCTTAAAATTTTATTTCTGAAGACTCGATGGCTTCGCTGATAGTCATCGAGCCTAATGGCATGGACAAGTAAGCTCGAGCGCGTGCGGATAATTCTCTCACGACGAAATGCATGGTGGGTCGCGAATCGGGACTCGTCCGCGTGCACGCTAGTGCCACCGCGACGATGCATACCACTTTCTTGGCTAGCTGGCCAGTCGGAGGAGGAATACGTGGGTCGAGCACGTCTTTCAGCAGCAAATTTAGGGTCTCCCAGAATGTCATTGATAGAGAAGAGAGAAGATCCCCCGGATGCTTCCCCATTGTAATCTCTAGCGCCACTACTCCAAAGCTATACACGTCGCATTTGTCCGTCACCCGCATCGTAACTGCTAACTCTGTTATTCCAAGAAAGAAGAGCGAAACAATATTTGGATCGTAATGTAAAGTGGTAAACAAATTCTAAACTTCCAATTAAGGTAGCCTGACACGAATCAATTTTCAAAATCTATAGTTGCTCTTCCGAAAGTCGTTAGAATTATTCAATATATCGAATTTCAAAATGTTAATTAAAGCTATTTGATCAATCCGAGACAATATGTACCTGTGAAATGTATGGTTAGATTTGATCATGTAGCTTACCAGGAGCCATGTAGCCATAAGATCCAGCCACTGCAGTCCAATTCGACGAGTCTGGATCCAAGAGTCTCGCTGTCCCGAAATCCGAGTGCCACTGTGACTATGAATACCACTGTCCTGGCTAGTTGGCCGGTCGGAGGAGGAAGATCTGCGTCGAGCACATCCTTTAGTAGCAAATTTGGGTTCTCCGTTGATGTCGACATTTGCGTCATTGATGGGGAAGAGAGAAGATCCCCCGGATGCTTCCTCATCATAATCTCTAGCGCCACTACTCCGAAGCTATACACATCGCATTTGTCCGTCACCTGCATTGTAACTGCTAACTCTGTTATTCCAGGAAAGAAGAATGATTCGATGTTTTGATCATAACGTAAAGTTGTAAACAAATTCCAAATTTCTATGATGCGCTGACCCAAACCACTTTTCAAAATCCATACTTGCTATTCCGAAATTCTTGTTAGAATTAGTTGACGAAATTCTCACCTGTACATAGGGAATGTAGGGTTTCTCAAGTGCTAAAAACGCAACGGAATCTATAAATTGAAACCTTAGACAAGATTCATGCGTATATTGAAATCTAAATAGCAGTTCGACACATACCTTTTACAGATCGAAGGTGAATTGACAATCGATTGTGTCTGGATTAGCGCCCCAAGTGTTGCACCTGTACCGGTATCCACACACACGAACGGAAGTCTCCAACGATCCAAGTATTAGCTAAAGATCTTGGATTTCTCTTTCCTGATCGCCTTTGATCTTCAAGACTCTCTCAAAGATCTCTGAATAGAGAACGATTATCTTCTTATTCTCTTGGAGGTGTTTTTTTCTTAGGGTTCTTTTTTTACGCACACACCACATATATATATCCTCATTATCTACGCGAATTAAAAAAAGTGCGGCCGGACGATTGGGGCCTGTCAAACTGTCCACTTTCAATCGTACATTTAATCGTTATCTCATAACGTGCACGATCGCGTAGATAGGTTGAATAGGAGAATAAATTAAAATCTACTTCTTATTTTAAGTAGATTCCAGCACACAGAAAATATTAATTCAGTTCGCTATTGTGTGCGACATTGTAGGTTCACTAAACATTAACAGTGTGCTCAAAACTCTTTTTGGCTCACAAGTCATAAGCAATTTTTAGCAAGACATTATAACTACCTAAGTATAGTGAATGTCGATTTTCCAACACAACCTAATCCACAACTAATATTAGAGTATCAAACTTGATTGATTCTTAGGACAGATCACTAACAGGGAATGCAAGTCAAAAGAGAAAGTTGGCAATTTTTTAAATTAGTCCTAACAAACCTCTCTGTTTTTGGAAGGGCAAACAAGCCAATGTAAACATAGAGTCAAGTAGAAAATCTTTGCTCGCTAATCTCGTAACTAACCAAGACCAATAATACGTATGCGTATAGTTATTTCGCAGAATATTAATTATCAAGAAAATATTTTTTTCTAAAATAAGAGGCCTATGGGGAGGAGCATCGGGAGCCACATGGCATATCATGATTGATAGGTCTAAATCGATCAATTTTAGAATAAGACCAATATATATTCTTCACAATTACAAATAGGGCAAAGCTATTTCCATACCTTATAAAAATAGCTCCACCCCATTTTCGTTAAAGAGACAGAATCGCCCTCTATTTTCATTTCATCAAGCAAATTTCTCAATCAATTTTCATGGTGAAATCTAGAAAAATCTATATACAAACAAATTTTGGAAAATGAAAACTATGCCTAAAGCAAGAGAAATATTTTTCATGAAAGTCTAATTTCATTGATTTTGGATTGACAAAGAAAATATTGATTTTTATTTTCCAAACAACAACGGGTTTAAATTTGAAGGGAACCCACAATAGAAAAGAACTAAATTAAGGGGAAAATGCATAAATGTGGAATCCATCAAGGGTGATTTTGTCAATCTTGTATAAACGAAGTGTATTTAGTCATTTATTGGGCGGAAATTATGTTGCCAAAATAATATAGTAATGGTTAATGATGCAACATTTGACCAAATCATAATTGTAAAGTAAGTTGAATGATGATTAATCATAACATGAGATGGCTGTCAATTATCAATCTTTCTACATATATATATTCAAAGAAAACCAATTAACAATCTAAAGACAAAGCTCAGTCTATCTGAAGTCTTCTTCACGCTCAACCTTTTTAAAGGGGTCACTATTTAATATTAACCAATCAATCAAACCGGTACACACATAATAAATATACCCTAAACTAATTTTTTTGCCACAAAAACTTCCAGACTGGTACAATTATGACAAATTTACACCAAACTAAATTTTTGACCACCAAAACCCTAAATTGGTACAATTGTAATAAATTTACCTTCCGATATATTGGATTAATAGCACGAAAAATCACAAATTTATAAACCTTTGAATAAACAGTTGCTTGATAATATTGTTGTAGTAGGTGATAGTAACTCGGATAGTGATGATTATATTGTCTGTTACCGAGGATTCGTTGTTTGACGAATGAGTTATGGAATCAGGTTATTCATTCACGCTACAACAAAAAGGAATTGGTTTACTACTAATAAGTGCATTGATAGTGGTAAAGTGCCTTTAAGGAACAATGATGACTACGATGTCATGGGTCTTGATGATGCTAGAATCAAAACGCATGATAGTATCTTATTAGAGTGAGGCATGTTCTAGAGTTGAAGAAAAACCTAATTTCCTTAAGTCCCCTGAATTCATATGGGTGTCACTATTTTTTAGAAGGTAGAGTTCCAAAGGTTGTTCAAGATGCCCTAATCATATTGAGAGGAATTAAGTACAATGGCCTTTATGAGTTTCAAGAGGAGACAATGATCCATTTAGCTGTGGAGACGTCTCATGCATCTATTCCAAAGTATAAATTATGGCAAATGCGTTTGGTGTACATTGGCGACAGAAGCCTAAAGGTTTTGAGTGAAAGGAATTCGTTATATGGCTTTTCGGTTAAGGAACTAAATGTATGCATGTGCTATGACTTGAGTAAATGGCGAAAAGTGTAGTGCAATATGACTATCGAAGAAACTAGGGAAAATTTCAATGAAGGACCCCAAGTGGGGTCCTTTTCTCAAAAGATGATCCAAAGTGAAAAAAGTGTCAAATAAGAGCCTAAAGTGCCCAATCAGTCCCAAATAGGGGCCCAAAGTGCCTAAAAAGTTTTAAATAAGGGCTTGGGTCGCCGGCCGGCCAAAATACCCGTCGGCCGGCGAGAATGTTACTATTCCGGCCGGGAACAGTAATTTTTTTAAAATTTTTTATTATTTTTTCCTTTCTGTTTTTTTTCTTTTCCTTTTCCTTTACTTTTTTTTTTCTTCTCTTCCTCCGTCGGCCATAACTAGGGCCGGCGGAGGTCGCCGGCGAGGCCGCCCTCTCCGACGTCGGGCGAGACCGGCCTCGCCAGATCTGGCGAGGGCTCGACCTCGCCGGCGTCGGGCGAGGCCGAGCCCTCGCCAGAACGGGCGAGGCTCGACCTCGCCGACGTCGGGCGAGGCCGGTCTCGCCTGCAACGGCGAGGCCGACCTCGCCCGACGCCGGCAGGGCCAAGCCCTCGCCAGATCTGGCGAGGGCTCGACCTCGCCGGCGTTGGGCGAGGCCGACCTCGCCGTTGCTGGGCGAGGCCGAGCCCTCGCCAGAACGGGTGAGGCTCGACCTCGCCGACGTCAGGCGAAAGCCGGTCTCGCCTACAACGGCAAGGCCGGCCTCGCCCGACGCCGGCGAGGTCGAGCCCTCGCTAGATCTGGTGAGGCTCGACCTCGCCGGCGTCGGGCGAGGCCGGTCTCGCCTGCAACGGCAAGGCCAGCCTCGCCCGACGACGGCGAGGGCGACCTCGCCAGATCCTAGCCCAGGCGAGGGCGGCCCTCGCCCGACGCCGGCGAGGGCGGCCTCGCCTGAGGCCGGCGACCTCCGCCGGCCCCGGCTATGGCCGGCGGAGGGAAGAGAAGAAAAAAAAACAGAAAAAGGAAAAAAAAAAGATGGAAGGTATTGTTTCGGTCGCCGGAACAGTAACTGTGCTCGCCGGCCGGCGACGTTTGGCCGGCCGGCGACCCAGGCCCTTATTTGAAACTTTTTGCGCACTTTGGGCCCCTATTTGGGACTGATTGGGTACTTTAGGCCCTTATTTGACACATTTTTCACTTTGGGTCCTTTTTGAGAAAAGGACCCCACTTAGGGTCCTTAATTGAAATTTTCCCAAGAAACTATAGAGATTGCAAAGTTGATTGACTTGGGTGTTTGCCAGATGTCGTGGTTTTCTTTGAGGAAGAGTGGCATATCTATGATAATAGTTGTGGATGACTACTCGAGGAAGACCTAGTTGTTTGTGCAAAACATAAGTTTCATGTTGTTGTTAGAATTATGCAATTGAGAGCTTTAATTAAAGAAAAGGAAACTGGTAAGACGATCAAGTATGTGTTGACTAACAGTTATATGGAGTTTTGCTCGGAGCTGTCAAATTCAACATGAACGAAAGCATAATGAGACATCACACTAGCCATAGTGAACTACAGCAGGTTGTAGAGTTGATGGGCAAAACATTATTAAAAATAGCCCATAAATACTTTCTAATGTTAATTTCGCGCCATTAAAAGGTTGGTTGAATATACAATTTAACGAAAGTCAACTAGGGTACGTAAATCAGGCAGGAAATAAAAGCTGCGAGCAATGTAGATGGAGTTAAAAGTGTATAAGTCGATCGAAATCAGGCAAAGATAGTCGATAACATGAAGTGTAGAGCCAAACTCGGACTTTTACGATTAAGAAAAATTGTCAAGGTCGGCCTTATGAACTCTAAGAAGATCCGAAAGAAAGCACTTTTTCGATGCTTATCTGATGAAGATTCCATCTAAGACCGCTTCGAACTATCACTGATCCGATTGCATATTTCGAAGGTTTTGTAACACGGTAAGAAGCGGGACGGAAATTGAACGATCCACTAATCTTTTCTCAAGGGACCACCAAGCACTTCCTTTGGCTGATGATCGATTCAACCATCAGCTGACAGCTTTGATATAGAAAAAGCAATTGGAAAAGCTGAAACCAAGTATATAATAGAAAAGGAGGAAATTCATTTGAAGTATTAATCACGTCGGACTATAAAACCAGATTATAGCTGCACACAAGTCCTTCAAGTTAAATCAAACCTATCAAAGGATTCAAAGCCGGCGCGAGGGAAAAAGCACCGTCCATCAACGCACCAACGTAATTAAAATCGAATCCCACCTTGAAAGTGGTGGGCAAAACACCACCAAAGGCAGCTAATAAGCAATGACTGACCCCCAAAACTGGGACTTTGACATTTCTTGCGTGCTTGGAGGGTATTAGAGGTATATTACTGCTTGTTATTACTATATGGGATTAGGTTAATTGTGCCTTATAATAATTTTAAATAACTCTAATTGCGTTCTCACTTGTATATATGGAATGCAATTTAAAAGAGAAAGTTGGCAATTGTTTGAATTAGTCCTATTATTGAATTTTTTAATCACATATATATATATATATATATATATATATGTATGTATGTTGGCCAAAACAAACATCTCTCTGCTTTTTTTTTTGTCCAGCCATCTCCCGTAAAGCATTTTCTTCCTTACAACGAACTTATTACGTAATAATCTGTTTTATGATGTGTTATGTTCTTAAGAGAGCTGATTGTGTGATCGTCCCTTTGCGATCGTGAGGTCATTGAGGTAACAGTTACTTTTTTTTTCCTTCTCTTTTTCCTGTAGTTGTACCGCACGTCTAAATTGGGAGGATTTCAAGTCCATCGACCATAGGCTCAATTTCAAAGCTTGCAGATTTGGAACATGAAATGGCTATCAATTGTCAATCTTTCCACACATATGTTCAAGGAAAACCAATTAACCATCTAAAGCCAGAGTTTATTCAATCTGAAGTCTTTTTCACGCTCGACTTTGTATAGGGGACACTATATATATGTATATATATATACATATATGTGTGTGTGTTAGTTAATTGATCGAATCCAACACTTAACAAAGTGAGGGATGGGGAAAATTACCAAAAAAAAAAACCCTAAACTTATTGCACTTTTTACCAATTCAGTCCTAAATATTTTAATTGTGCTAATTGAATCCTAAACATTTTCACGTTTTTCTAATTGAGTCCATCCGGTCAATTTTGGCCAGAAATCACCGACGTGGGCGTCGACCGTCTTACGTGACACTGGCACTGCTGACGTGGACAAAATTTTTTAATATTTTTTATTTTCTTCTCTGTTCCATCTTTTCTTCTTTTTTTTTAGTGTGATCGGCAATGGTCTAGGCCCTCACCCAGTGGCCCTCGCCTGCAGCCAGCGAGGGCTTCATGGCCTTCACCCAAACCATCGAGGCCACAACGAGGCTACCTAGCCCAGACCTGGGTGAGGCTGGCCTCACTCGCGAACACAATGGCCTCGCCCAAATTTGGGCAAGGGCCTAGCGATCATTGCTAGCCACAGTTAAAAAAAAAAAAGAAGAAAAGAAGGAAGAGGAAAAAAAAGGAAGAAAGGAAAAGAATAGAAAAAAAAATTTAAATATTTTAAATTTTTCATGTCAGCGCTAACCGTGCCACGTAGGATAGCTAGCATCCACATAAGTGATTCTTGGCCAAAATTGATCAAATGGACTCAATTGGCAAAACGTGAAATGTTTAGGATTCTATTGGCACAATTAAAATGTTTACGACTAAATTGGCAAAAGTGCATAGGTTTTGGACTTGGTAATTTTCCTGTGATGAATGTTATATTTCAGTCATCATCATTACATTGTCAACATAGTCACATTAATGTTGTCGGAAATTTTGTAATTTAAAAAATTGAATCTGAAATAAAAATTGTTTTAGGAAAGGACCTAAAATGTTTTTTCCACCAAATGAAAGAACATAATAGACATATAGAAGAACCAAAATTCATTCGACCGTCTCCCGTAAATCATTTTCTTCACTACAACAAACCTAGTAATAATCCGTTTTATAATGTGTTATGCTCTTAAGAGAGTTAATTGTATGATTGGACATCTGCGCTCGTGTTCCTAATTTACTAAAACTAGAGAGCTAATTCAGGTAGCTATTACTTTTTTTTTTTCTCTTTTTCCTGTCGTTGTACAGTAGGTCTTAACTGAGAGGATTTCAAGTTCATCGTCCACAGACTCGATTTCAAAGTCTGCAGCTTTGGAACATGAAATGGTTATCAATCGTCAATCTTTATACATATACGTTCAAGGAAAACCAATGAACCATCTAAAAACAGAGCTTATTCAATCTGAAGTCTTCTTCACGCTCAACCTTTTCAAAGGGTCGCATTATTCAGTCAATCCAATCCTACACTTCCACCTGGAGAAATCTCTGGAAGCACACATATTTTTCCAAACAGACAAGAATTGCATTTTGGGCCAAAGCAAGGCCGTACCCGTCGGGTTGCGCCCTGAAAGTGGGTACAATTGATAAGTCAAAAAGTCACCAACAATGCGATTCATGCCTAACTGCCGACCCACCAATAACTAGGATTGGTATATGTTCTCTCAAATTAGGACTTTGTAAGTCAATAAATTCTCTTTTTGAGCAATGTGTGATGCCCCAGAGATGAATGTGTACCACTAGCAACGTTCCAAATTACTGAAACTTATGGTTTCCAACAAATCGCCAATCACTTCTTTTTTTTGTTGAAATCGCCAATCACTTTGAGCAATTACTTGTAAGAGGTTTCAATAGTAGGTGATTAAAGGTTATCGAGAGGGGAAAATCAGGAAAAAAGACTATTACAAATTTTTTGTTTCATCAGAATTTGACGACGCGACAGAATATCTTTTAACGAAAGTCATTTTTCGGTTTATTAGAGGAAACCAGTTCTGTGGCAATTCCGAATAGAAAATATCACAGGTAGACAATGGAATCGGTAACTCACTTCAAATGGAGTTGAACTCATGCAAATCATGCCGAAATTTAATCGACAACAAAACCTGAGAACGAATCACTTCAAATTGAACCAAACGTAAAAAACCTTTCCGGAATTTAATCGACGACGAGACACCCAAGATATACAGCAAAAATATATATCGGAATTTAATCGACGACGCGAGTTTAGAAACTATAACTATAGTGCAGGAATTAAAAGATAATTAAAATATAACATGTTCATTTGTTTATGCGCAAGGGGTCGCCAATAGATGAATGCTGGTATTTATACTGCCCATGACATAACCATCTCAGTTCTCCTGTAGTCATATTTTTTTTTTGTTAAAGTAAGAAGTATATAACTTTTCAATGCACAGATTACATCAATGGAGGCCGAACACAAAAACCTCGTACCTGAAGAGATAACAGTGTCCCAACAGGTACAAAGGTGTTACGGCAAACAAAGGAAGCACAAGAAGGGCTATACAGAGAAGGCTACCCGGCAACCAACAAAAACACCAACAAAGACTACAAAAGAGGGTTAGCCGAAAATGGACTCCAAGATACCTCAACTAGCTTGAATCCTCCTATTCCGAGGATTGTCTTGAACCGGCTTGAGAGACAGGCCTTTGTCTTTGACTACCTTGGCAAGATGGTGACGAACAGCAGGCATAAAGAAGGTGCTATTTCGGAAGAGGATATTGTTCCGCTCAACCCAAATGAGATGGGACAAGGCCCCAAGAGCAAATCGAGAGACACGGTGATGGAAGCTATCACCCCCAATGAAACGAGTACCCCAACGGAGGTTCTCTTCCCAGGACCCATCCTGCAGTTATATTCGTGCCTCCATATCTCCAAAAGCCTTGTGTCCATGCTCTCACGATGCCAAGATCTCGTTTTCAAGTGGTTGTTCCCTTAAAATCGCATTTTGATCTTTCATGTCCATCTATTGCCACATCCATTCTTACTCCACGATTTTTAGGGCTTCGTTGCTTTATTCACCGGTTTCAAATTTGAAATTCCATAATCGTATCACGACGCCCTATAGGTATCTCGTCTTCTCTTGGTGTTTCAATTGGTAATCTATTGACAATTACCAACCATACGCCGTCGTTTATCGACAGTTGATTAATGGTCATCAATGTATATCACTATGAATAACATTTCTTATGGTTGTTGATAATAGTTCATGTGTTTAACAATAACTTGTACTCTAGTCGCGTACCCATCCATATCGACAATCTGGTTAATTTTTTGTGCATACAATTTTTAAGAAGATTCAAGCCTTTACTGCGTTTCCGGAATGGCTTAGAAGTTTTACTTCTCCACTGACTAAATAACGTTGTGTGAATTGGCTAAACAAAACGAAAGAAACAAGAAAACAAAAAACGAACGAGCAGAAGATAAGACAATTATGTCAAATAATATGTGAAATCGACAATCTATGTGTATATATATACACCAAGTGCATGTTCAGAACAGCCAATTCACATAAATTAACTCACAACATCTGTAATGGATCTATGTACATTCGCTAGGTTAATTCATTATGTTGAGGTGTGGTTCATACTCTCTGTCGACAGAAAGGCATAGGGATCCGGTTCCCAGAGGATCCAGTTCCGATAACATCATCCTCGTCGAGACGATCCAAGATCTCGTCTTCACTAAAGCCAAGCTTGTGAAACGACATCGGCGTCCACTTCGACTTGTCAACAGCCCTCTTAGCATTCTTGAAGTTCTTGCGCTTCTTGTAAAACCAACCGACGCCGACAGTTAAAACCACCCCGGCAAGTACAAAGATCGATCTGAGCGACCGCACGTAACCAGAGTTCCTCTCTTCGCCTCCGCCATTGCATGGACCCTTCATCCTGCCTCCACCACACAAGCCAGGGTTGCCCAAGAAGCTGTTTCGGTACATTTGCTTAGTGAACATGGGAGGCAGAGTACCAGATAGCCTATTGTAGGACAGATTGAGCTGATCGAGCTTCAGATTCTGCAACTCGACGGGGACTTTCCCGGAGAACCGATTCCCGGAGAGATCCAGATGATCGAGCACCGATAAGCTCCCGATCTCGCCAGGAATACTCCCCGAGAGCCGATTATTTGCCAAGTTCAGCTCATTCAGCTTCTTCCACTGCTGAATGCCGCTGGGCAACTCACCAGACAGTTTATTGTGGTGGAGATCAAGCCTCCCCAGCTGCCCAAGATTCACAATACTCCCTGGCAGTGACCCCGTCAGCTTGTTCTCACTTGCGGAGAAGTCTGAAAGGCTCACTAAAGTCCCAATCCCTCTTGGTAGAGACCCAGCAAACTCATTTCTTGATAAACTCAAAACAGAGAGAGCACTAGCACTCGTTATTTCCTCTCCAATGGGGCCTGAGAACTTGTTATCAGCAAGTTCGAGCACATAAACACGAGGCAAACCCCAGAGGGAAGAGGGAACTTCACCGGATAACCCGTTATTGCCCAAGCGGACTTGGGTCAAGCTCCAGCAACCGCCAAGCGGCTCTGGGATCGGTCCCGAGAACGAGTTCTTTATCATCCAAAGCTCCTCCAACTCACCTTTAGCGCACAAACTTGTCGGAATTTCACCGGAAAAGTTATTGGTGGACACGTCTATGTATCTTAGTGGTGCATTTCGGCCGAAATTTTCTGGCAACTCGCCGGTAAGCTGGTTCTTGAACAGCCTCAGCTCATACAAGTTCGGTGAGTCAGCAATGCTTGCCGCCAGCTCGCCAGAGAACTGGTTCTTATAGAGATTGAGCGACTCGAGAGGCAACCGAGTCAGCTCGTCCGGAATAGTGCCACTCAGCCGGTTCATCGATGCGTCGAGCAACCGCAATGCGGTCAGCTTCGACAGCCCTGGTGGCAACTCCCCCGTCAGGGAGTTATTGTAGAGCTCAATCTGGATGACGCTTTCCAACTCAGTGAGCGAACTCGGTATAGGGCCCTCCAAGTAGTTGATGGCGAGGTCCAAATCGGTGAGTCTCTTGAGCCTCCCGAGCGACTCCGGAATCTCCCCGGTCAAGCTACACTCGGTCAGCCAGAGCACCTCGAGATTCGTCAAGTTCCCGAGCTCCGGCGGGATCCGACCCGGCGTGAACGGGTTGTAGGAGAGGTTCAGCATCTTCAGCGAGCTAATGTTGCCGAGAAAGCCCGGTATCGTGCCATCGAGGAGGTTGTTCACGAGGGACAGCACCTCGAGCCTCTGGAACCAGCCGAAGCTCACAGGGATGTCGCCGGAGAAGTTGTTGCCCGACAAATCAAGGTAGGCCAGGTTGGGCAGGTCGGCGAGGGAGGCAGGGAGACCGCCGACGAGGAGGTTCTGGGCGAGGTCGAGGTGGACGAGGGAGCGGCAGGCGGAGATGCCGGAGGGGAGGGAGGTGATGGAGTTGTTGTAGAGGGAGAGGAAGGTGAGGTTGGCGAGGCGGCAGAGGAGGAGGGGGAAAGGGCCGGCGAGGTTGGTGCTAGGGAGGTCGACGGAGGTGACGGAGCCGGAGGCGGGGTCGCAGCCAATCCCCGGCCAGCCGCAGGGGGAGCCGTCGCTGGCGTCCCAGGCGGCGAGGGAGGAGTCGGGGTCGGAGAGGGAGAGCCTGGCGCCGCGGAGGTGGAGGCCTTCCTGGTTGAGGGAGAGAGCGGGTGGAGCTGCAGAGAGGAGGAGGAGGAGGAAGAAGAGGAAGAGAAGCATGGTTTCTCTTCAAGCTCTCTCTCTCTATCTTTGCCGCGAGTGATGGATGGTTGGGGCGGGACTATATGGGAGCGAGGAGAGAGAATGTTGGGGCTAGTAAGTATTATTTGTCCGTGTAATCATAAAAACTAATCTTAATCTTAAACGTTTTTGTCACTATTTAACGGCCTATTTTGAGCCAAGAAACTAAACAAAGAGTAATTAGAAATTGTTATGGGGTTCACTCCTTCAAAAATTCGTGACTCATAATATGTTATTATTTTAACAACAACCCAAAGACTCTTGTGCTGGCAAAACTCGATCAAATGTTCCCACGCATTAGAAAAAATATTATTTTTATTCCCTCGACCTAATAATAATAATAATGTTCGTTTCGCTTTATGAATACCTAAAGTCCACATCACAACCCCTCTCTTGCTCTCTTCCTCCTTTCCTTTCTTTCCCCTCACATGCGGCGGCACCACAATGAACGAAGGCCACCACTAGAGCATCAAGCACCACTAGAGCATCAAGCCACCTCTCGAGCATCGCAAGAGGCTAGCCTCGAGCTTACGAGGGCCACAACCTGCCGCGAGACTTTGCAGGAGGCTCGCAAGATCTATAGCAAAGCTCGATCATGACCGTTAGTTTAGTCTACGCCGTTTTGACATTGATCCTCAAGCTCAACCTCAGATATGGGGGTCGGCAACGGCCTCCAAAGCTCCTCTCGGTGGAGAAAGGGAGATGTTTTGTGGTGGATGTATCGGACCGAGCAAGCCTCTCGAACGAGGGAGAGAGTGTGGGGTAAGAATAGTTTGGGAAATAGAATGGTAATTTGGAAAATTATGTGTTCATGAAAGGTATAGCTTGAAATCCTTTGTAAAAATGAGGATGATGACTATAGATTTCAAAATGCCAGAAGGATATCTAATGTGAGAAATAATGTTAAAGGCGATCTACATAATTTTCGCTTCACATTTTTTTTTGTTTCCGTCGACAATCTTTTCACCAAAATTTTAATTCTTCTCAATATCCACCCAATTTTTTCATTCCTCCCATTTTCCTTTCTTTGCCAAACATAGCCTTAGAGAATAGTCCAATATCGTTTTTCATTTTTTTTTCTCACCATGAAATAGGTTTTCCTATTAATTATTCAAGCATAGTACTCCTCTCATCCATGTATCAAGTGATAGACGAAACTCAAATTCATGCTTTTAAAGAGAATATCATAAAAATAGGTAAGCGTACCGATTTGAACCTAAATTTCAAGCAAAATAAAAAATAAAAAAAACGAAAATGCACGCTATTAAGCAACACGATGATTGTTATTAATATTTTGTTGGGAGAAATATTCCTCCACTTTATGTTATAAATATTTTGATTAAATATTCTAATGATTATATATCATTTGATATATCAATTTAATGGCATACTAATTTTATATGTCAATCACATCGATAAAAGCAAATTTAAGCCAAATTTTGAATTTCTGAACTTTTTATTGTGCTTATACATATAATCGAAAATTAACCTGAAGCAAATCAAGCCGTGTTTGTTTGGGGGACTTTTAATTAAATGATTTTAGTTGGAACTCATTGCATTGACATGGGGAATCGTCATTTCCTTTCTAGGGACATTAGATTTCTATTTCATTTTCGAACCAACTAAATTATGATTGAGGTTATTTCAAACCATCACATCTTTCTTATAACAAGACGTAGTTCCATTTAAAAAAAGTTCGAATGGAGTTTAAATATTAATATTTTTGTGTAAGATTTTGAGCATATTGTGTAAACAACCTCACGAATCTACTTTTTATATTTAAGGAGAAATAGAAAATACACCATAAATATAAAGAAAATTACACTCCAGCAATCTCCAACACTCTTAATTTGAGGATTATAACTAGGACTTTTATACAGTACGTTACTAGTATAAACTTTTCGTTACCACCCAAGTGGACACACATGTTTTGATCTCAAGTCTGCTTGTGCAAAGAAAAATTTATTTTAGATAAATTCTTATAATTACCCACTCTCTCCGGTCAATAGTTTAACGTATCTACTATTATTTCTCTGAATTTGAAAGTAATTAAAAACAGAAATGTCAATGGTCAAACCAGACGCCTTCATATATTATCAAGTGTTTGTAAAATATAATTTCCATCTCCGATAGCCTTTAAAATGGGAATATTTCGAATTTTGATATTAATTTCTTTTATGTTTGTGCTACTGCTTTCTCGTAGTGAAACAATGGATTTTTCTTTTTGTCGCAAGAAAATTTCATTTGGTTTGTAAAGATCAAACGTTGAGGAAATTAGAAAGCTTCCAAAAAAAGCGAATACCAAATAGCCACAAAACAAAAGAAAATAACGTGAGTACTGCCTATAGTTATAAGTATGCTCTCTTCTCAAAAGACCAGATCTATCATAGCACTCAAAAATAAAATAAAATAAAACAATCAGCAACTGATCACCGGCATCATCAATGATGGGTGCACGCCAAGATCTTCTCCTCTAGAAACTATGGCTTTCAACGCGCGCCTAGGTTCAATACCCTCAACACCATCGACATACAGAGACAATAATAACAACAACAATAACTTGTTGAATCACCATAGATCAAACGCCTCTAAGGAATTTTCAAGTTTAAATTTAAATCGGGAGAGAAAATTTCTAAATTTAGATCTAAACCTAGATTAGGAAAGGATAGCCTCCGCCGAATTTCGAAGAAGTCATAGAACTACCACCCGAGCATCTTGCTAGCTGGACTGATGATGACTTTCAAACAAAGTTTTTAGCTGCAAAATATATGAAAGTTTAGGGGGGGGGGATTGAACTACCCACTTTCTTAAAAACGTTTCTTGCATATTTACAACTTTTAAGGTACATTATGAATAATGTCATTGTTGGAATAATGGTTAGGGAACTTATTTTTGCACATTCATCTAATAAATGAATTGCTCACATTGCAACAAACTCTTGTAAGGTCTCATAAATGAACATATACCTCAAGGTCTCATAAATGAACATAAACATCATGTGATTATAAGTTGATTCGCGACATCCGCTTCACCTAGAAAAAATTTATTGTATGTTCATTTGATTCGTCTCGAAATTGGATTATGCAAGCGACGAGGATCCTATATAGTTACGTTTTCATGTTTTTAAGATTCGGTTTCGTGATAAGATTTCTATCCCAACATGAAAAACCCAATTTCAGGAATGAATCAAACCGATTTTTAGCTCTACATCTAAATTCAATAAGAAATTAAATTACAATGTTCGTGCCTCTTTTGACTACTTGAACAAATTGGGAAAATTATCCAAAAAGTCTTAAATCTGTTGCACTTTTGCCAATTCAGTCCTAAATCTTTCAATTTTGGCAATTGAGTCATAAACTTTTTCATATTTTGCCAATTAAATCCATCCAGCCAAATAGCGAAATCAAAATGTTTTTTTCGACAATTTTCCTTGGTATGTCATTTTAGCATGTTGGACAGTCTGTTTGTCTTCCCTCTTCCTCATGATGTTGTTTGTGTTGGGGTTTGATTGATACTCTGCATCAACAGAAAGGCACAGGATCCCACTCCTCGGTGAGCGAGCGAGGGGTTGTCCCAGCAGGAATCGTAATGGGTAGCACTCCGCAACACTAGAGTGATTTTATAGTTTGAACCCATAAATAGCTACTGAGTAAATGTAATCTCTTCCTCTTGTAACTAAAGGCACGTTTGTTTTGGTAAAATTATTTTTTGGGAAAGTGTTTTCTGGACTTTCATCTGTTTGATTGTCCGATTTGGTCAACTGAAAACACTTTCCGATCAAGGAAACGATTCATGTATAAATTTAGGAAAGTAAATTCCCTAGTTTAAGAAGGTAAAAACACTTTCCGAAATTGATTATCTAAAATTTGTTAACATTTTATTTTTCTTTTGTTTTTTTCTTTTTTTCCTTTTCTTTTCTTTTTATTCCTTTTTTTTCTTTTTCCTTCTTCCTCCCTCTGCCGGTTACCAGCCTTGGTGGCGGCTGATGACCGGCCACAAGCACAGGTCGGCGACGGCTAGCCTTAGGCGAGGCTGAGCTTGCCAGATCCCGGCGAGCTAGAGTCTCGCCAGCCTCAGTGCAACAAGCTTGAGTCTCGCCGGGAGCTGGCGAGCTTGAGCTCACTGGCGTCGCATAAGGCCCGACCTCGCCTGGACCTCGTTGCCTCCACCTCCCTCAACCTCGCCTGGCAAGCTTGAGGCTCGGCAAATCTAGGCAAGCTAGGCTTAGCCAAGACCAGCGAGCTCGGGCTCGCCTGGAGCTCGTGGCTTGCCAGATCCAAGCGAGCCCGAGCTCATCCATTCCTGGTGAGCTGTGAGCTCGCCAAATCTAAGCCAACTCGGGCTCAGCTGAGGCCGACAGGCTCGCAACTCGCCTAGGGCTATCGCTAGTTGGTCGCGGCGGAGGAAGGTGGAGAAAGAAAAGGAAAGAAAAGAAAAAAGAAAAGGAAAGAGAAGAAAAAAGAAAAAGAAAAGAAAAAAAGGAAACAAATAATTAAAAATTCAAATTTTTTTTAAAAGAAATTAAAATTAATTAAAAATTCGATTTTTTTTCGGTGGAAATAAACTCTTGAGATTGAAGAATTGGAAGAGACGTGCTAATTATATTGTAATCATCTGCTAGATGTGGCCCTAGTTTAAGTGTGAACCAAAATAAAATCACTTTCGCCCGGAGAGCTCATCAAGAGGGAGTCTAAAGCCCGAGCCCATCAACTTATCCAGTTAAATCAATCCTCAGTCAAAAGCTTAAATCAATGCGTTATGATCTACTTTGGATATATCAACTACTCTACGTCACATCAATTTTCCGATGTTGGACTTTTCTAACAAATTATACCGAAAATAGTTGCACTAAATCCTCTTTACCTTGGAGCTCCGGAAACCCTTCTTTGTGGGTATTTCATTTTGAGAGATTTATGATAAGAATACTATTTTGGTTGGAGAATCTAGCTAACATCATAATTTAGCGAGAAAAGCCAAATCCTAAACGTTAATGTGAGCTTCTCAAGCTGGAGCTTTTGTGGGCCAACAAAGAAACATTGCTAAGAGCTTTGGCTATACACAATGGAATCTCCATCATGCTACTCTTCGGTCTTTTACTTCGATAACAAAGTTCAAGATGGGGGATTTTTTTACGACTTGATCTTTAATAAGTTCGAGTTCATGTTCATGGTGTTGAGCTCTCAGATTATTGTCAACCCAGTTGATGCGATCGACAAAATAACTTTTATTCAGAGTTCGTTTGCAGAGAAAAAAACCTATGAGGAAGAACGCCATATTAGAGTTAGAACTTGAGCACGCAAATATCTCTACGGGGCCATCGAAAGGGCAACTTGGATACACATCCCACGTACCAATGTACATGAAAACAAAACGGGAAAGTAGTCTATTATATCATCCAAAGTGATGACCGATACTTTATATTGACTAGAATATGCGCACTTGAGATCTGTAAACATGTTTTAAAGACAACATAGACATCAAAAGCCTAGCCATAGTAAATAAGAGTACCGTGGGTGCCGAGGCACCGCTATGGCCAAAACCGCATATCAACCACATGTGTGATGACGTGAGATACCTGAGAGTTACATAACCCGATTCCATTTTTGGGTTCAAATACAGAGTTTTGTATTAAGCCTATCCATCGCATGTGGATTTCCCCTTCCCCTCATGAGAAAAATGAAAAACAGTAACAGCACCCATATGAAGCTCCAAAATCCAAGTATAGATCAACGAATTAAAACAATTTATATGATTTCACTCTCAATAGAAAAAACCCATTTCACTATATCTGTTCAACATCAACTCTTTTATCACACAGGTACATGAAACTATAACAGATCAGATTGTACAAACATTGAATAGCATAAAGCCAAAAACATCAGCCAACCATATGCCACCACACAATAAACAGATTTGAATTCACAAAAGAATGGAAAAAATTACAAACGTGAGCACACGCAAACCATCTCGAGAACCTATAGAAGAATGTGTACGCACGGATTACAGTTGATGATCTCCCCTGTTTAAAGCTCTCTCCAACCTTGTCTCAAAAGGGGTGGAGTGCCAATTCACTTTCTTATCCTGCAACATCAACGAAAGAAAAAACAACAGAAATTAGTTTCCTTCCCACTTTGACCTCATGAAACCACTTGCACATCCGTGATCACCCAATACCTCTCCGTATTTGCTGGTGGTGTTTGGTATTCCTTTGAAGGAAGCCGTTGAGCAAGAATTGCCAACCGAATCCGACTGGCTCCAGTATGTTCCGACTGTCCCAATTATGGGCATCTCATCGGGACTTCTGCTCGGTGACTTCCTTGGTGAAGACTTGGCTGAAAACTGTCTGAGTTCTTCAACAGTCAATGCACCCAAAATTGGTCTATCTTCTTGGCTCCTCGGTGAGCTCATAAATCCTTTTACCACTCTTGTCTCGACTTGGACAGAGTCCAAAGTCATTGCGCTTTTCCTTTCAATCGGTGTAGTTACTGAGGAAGGCAACCAGTTTGAAAGGCTAGCATCCACAGCTACTTCTTGGGTAGATTTCTTTGTCCCAACCGGTTTTGCCTTGAAACTGAATGATACTTCCTTCGAAGCTGGTGCAGTGTTGAATGGCATCCTAGCTTCTTGGTCGAAGCTCAAATTCTCCTTTCGGTGCTTCGGCAGCGGCGTCCCTTTCGCTTTCACGGCCTTCCATTGAGTTAGATTTTCGACGGGATTCAACACTGAATGGATGTACACACTCCTATCTCGAGCATTCACATTCAACTTAGTAGGGTTCATCTCCGCTACAGGGGATTCGCGGCGAATGTGTTCAGGATTGCAAACCTCACTAGGAGTTGGGCGAACTGCCATCGTTTCTTCGATCTCATCATCACCCTCATATATCTCACTGGAGTCCTGATCTTCATCCTCATCGTCGTCGTGGTCGTCATCATAATCATCATCAGTAAGATCACTCACATTGCAATCCAAGTCCCCATCTTCATCGTCGCTGTCTCTACAGTTCTGGTACCTGTGGTTTGGAGGGTAAGACCTGATGCTGGACGCAACCGAGCTATCCTCAGAAGCACACTGAGCTTGACTTAACTTTTCATAATTATCATCCGATTCGACCATATCTCGACTCTCCCGTAAAGTTTCTTCTCCAGCATCAGCATCATCATTGTCAGGAGGCGATGAAACATGCTCATAGGTTTTAACATTCGAATCAAATGTTACTTTCTTCCGGGTACTGCAGCTCAATGTCTCCTCAGGCTTATCACTAGACCAAATAAAACACAACTCATCTCACTACCCAGAATCACCCATACACAATTGATTCACCGAAAAGACGTGCATAAAGATCGAAGAACGTGTCTAAATTATGACAAACAAGGGAAAAGAAGAAACCACTCACAGCACATCAGTAACCGAAGCAACTGGTTTCGCCGGGATTTCTTGCCCGGACGAAACGGGAAACTGAACCGGCCGGCTACCCGAATTCCGCTGCTGACAATTAACCAGAAACATCCAGTGAGAATCAAAGAATGTCCGCAGTGACAACTCCCGATCACCCGTTCTTCCCTCATTAATGCCAAGTGAAGGGGGAAAACCAGCTCAAAGATCCAGAAAACCAAAGAGGAAAAAGGAAAAAAAAAAAAGAAACAAAAGCAAGCGAAAGGCCAGCGATGAACAAGAGAGACGGACGGAACCGCAGCTCGACGGAGCAAAGGCGCTTCACCTGGTCGCGAGGCTGGACCTTCCCCCGCTGCTTCCGCCGCCGCCTCCCGTCTTTCGACGAGCCGAAGCACGCGAGGAAGCAACCCATCGCCGGACACCTCTCCCTATCTCTCTCTCTCTCTCTGTCCCAAAAGGGCTTCAAGTCCTCCGGCGAAGGAGGAGGCGGCGACGAGACTCCTGATCAAGCAGCAGCAGCAGCAGCAGCATCCATGGCTTCCTCGCAAAAGCAACGATCGGATCGATCGGATCGATCAGACAGTGGGAAGAGCCCGGAGCGATCTTGGAAACTCTTTCGGGGGAGAGGGATTTCTAGGGTTTTTGCGTTCATCCATTACTCTAATAATCTCGAAATCTTCCTCCTTCGTCGGCTGCTATTCGTTGCGAAAAAGGCAAGTGACCGTTAGGAGAGCACTGCGGCATGACGCGCAATTGAATGTAAAAAAATAAAATAAATGAATAAATAAATAAATAATCTCCGTTTAACCGGGTCCTACGGGACCGGATTCGGACCGTTGAACCGGGTCCCACCCGATTTCGCCACAAGATAGCTGTCTCTGCTGCAAAAGCTAAGTATTTGGTTACCTTTCCTTTGCTGCTGTTACAGATCCGGGTTACCCCGACGGTGCGGCGGCCGGTGCATTGTCCGGTTGCCCCGTCGGGTAAATGAATCGAGGAGTGCTTGCCTGTTCTGTGATCGTCGGGCCTGCGCAAATGTGGCCTGGTTTCGCAATTCGAGTTCACACATGCTTTGGCATGGTCCAGAGAGACAAATGACCCTGTCGCACGCATGCAGATGAACAAGCCCGGACTTTCTGCGCCATCCATGTTTGGTACCGTTTAAAATGAACACCTGAGTGACGAAAGGAGCTTCGGCATGTTTTGAGCCTATCGGTGCCGGGTGCGACGGATATCGACTCTATGTCAGAGTGATTGACACTAATAGTTGCATTCAATCAGCACATAGACGGCAAGCAACCAAAGTAAAAAGAAAAATTAATAATCATCGACAGAAATCAATGGATACATTGGCGCGAAGCCCCAAAGAACGGGTGTCTGTATTCAGAAAAGTTGTGTACATGTAGAACCTCAAGACGACATTTAGCACTTGGAACTGTCGGAAAATTGGGCATACAGGAATGCATACAATATGTCCTTTGAAGTCGAAAACCAAGGGCCTCTCAAGCAGTAGTACCCTCAAAGTAGCTGACAATTTCACGAGATAAACAGGTACAATGCTCATCTCTACAATGGCCGACATAGGCTGGAAGAAAATTTTGTGCGCACATCTTTTGATCCGTGGCGTCGTTTCCTGCTGTTCTTCACTTATGATAGCAAAACTAAATGCCAACAAGGAGCAGTCGCCATAACTTGCTTGAACAGGTCCGACTGGGAAAGCAGACAAGAGTATATAATTCTAGGTCAGTAAGCATATAAAATTAAAAGACCTTTAGAGTGACATTGTTGAATCAGGAGGCAGTCTAGAGTCAGTAAAGCATCGGTAAATGAAGACGACATTAAGCATGACGTGGATCATGAATAGAATCAGTAAATCATCACCGCATTTATCCCACTTTCCGGATGTCCAACTACCAAAAGACTTTATCGAGGGCATGTATCGTGGCTCAAAGAGCCGGACAGTGCACAATTTTTATCAGAGGCACCTTCAGTATACAATTCCTTTTACTTTCAGTGAGTTCATAACGTGAAAGAGCTACTGCATGGAAGGCATGCACGAGTTCATGATATTTTAGCTATTGGAGAACTATCAGACACAATTTTCCTTTTGACCTTCCATCAGAAAATAGACTGAAGTACCAGCGACATATGTCTGCTCTCCTACCTATTCGCAAGAATTGAGACAGAACTTTTTCCACAGGCATTTATAATGTAAAGGTGGCTAAATCATTATCGAATCCCGTCGTCATAAAATTCCTGCCCCCAAATCGGATTTCAGATTCAGAAAACCAACTCCATATGGATCTCTTTCTTCAACATATACATATTCAAGTTATACATACACACACAGATTGCAATTTTTTCTAAAGAGTATAATTTGAAGCTTAAAATCAACTGATAAAGAAAAGTTTCCAGCTCCCAACCATCAGGGACCTATATAGAGACAATAAAAATTTTGCTGACAGGACTACCAGAGAACACACAACATACACATAACTTCAAAACTGGTCTTTTTTAAAGGTAGCTGCATGTATATCTGTTTTAAGGCTAGTTGAGTTTGATGTCCAGGAAGGATGACATCAGCTATATGGCGGTGCTTGTCATTGTTGTCAGACAGACCAGCGAGAAACTGTTGTTACTGAATTTTTCCTAGATGACCAAAATGACATGAATGTAACTAGCAAAGGAAGATCAGAAATTGGTCCTGACGTATCCGCATTTTCCACACCGTGTGCTCTAATTCACAAGATTCATCAAGCTTTTGAATAAGCTAATGATAGGACCGAAATGATTTACCTCAGAAGAGTTAAGGAGGAGAAGACCTCCAGCTTTTCCTGCAGATAACCACCTGAATTTAACATTATATCAGACAAACTCCTCATCATCCTCGTCATCATAGTCAGACTCTGATTCACCATCACTCCTAGATTTCATAAACCTATTCATATTGAATGATGGCAATGCATCCATTTCTTCCAGATCAATACTGTCATAATCCATCCTTTCCTTGAACTTCTCATCAGAACAGTTGAGAAGCCAGGCAAGAGAACATTTTAAACCCTTCTTAGCAATCCTTCTGTGCCGTGGTTTTATAGTGGATTCAAGACCATAAGTGAAAAATGATGGGAAAGCGACCAAGTCCTCCAAAGGTCGTCCCATTTCTTTACTAAAGTAATCGAAACTGAACTTCATTATATCTATGTTCAAGGCTAGCAGCTGAGGACACCCGACAACCATATCCTTAACTTGTTGCAACGAAAATCCGCAATCCTTGAGAAAGTCCACATGCTTCACCACAGCAGTATTACTGAGGCTGACAACCTGTGGCATCCTCTCGACAACTCTGCCGAACTCTTCATCACTCAACTCAGTAATTGAACCAAGCAAAGACCGCTGATTCAGAAGCTTAGGCTTCAAATCAATCCCTATGATCGCAGGATACTGCACAACAACCGAGGGAACCAATGTCCTCCTGACATGAAATTCTAACAGCGACTCCACATTGGGAATTACCGTGTCCTCTAATCCGAACCCAAGTATGTGAGGACTCTTCTCTATCAATCTAGCCACGGCTAATCTCGGAATGCCCAAGTATTCAAGATACTCCACAAAGGGCTTAATCACGCGGCCCACTCGCATCCCTAAAATCTCCGGATATCTAGTCAAAACACCCCCAATCTCTCTTCTACCGACCCCAATCCCAATCAAGTAAGCAACTGAAGTACTCATAGTCCCCTCAAGCTTAAACCCCAGAACTTCCGGGTACTTTTCGAGAACGCGAGGAACGTCGTTCGGCTTAATGTCCATACCTTGGAGGTAGTTAACCACCGGAGCCAGGTCGACCACAACACTGGCGTGAAGAACCTGGGGATACCTCCTCAGAAACTCGACCAGCGTCGACTTCCGAACGCCTAACTTGCCGAGGTAATCGAGCACCGGAATCATGTTCTTCTTCACGCTGCAACCCAGGACGAGAGGATAGTTATTGATGTCCTCGATGGTGAGCCCCAAATTGTGAAGAAAATCGATTCGCTCCCTCATGACCTCGGCGGTGACCGGAAGGTCCAGCCCGTCGAGCTCGTCGGGGACGATCCCGATCCCGCGGAGGAACTCGTAAACCCTGGCGCGGTTCTCCATCCTCTCGCTCTTCATCTCCGCCAAGCTGGGGCGGCTGTACAGGGACGACGAGGAGGAGGAGCCCCTATCCCTCCGGCCCAGCCGGACCCTGTTCGGCCCCGCCGCGGCCGGGCCGCCGTCCGACCCGGATGGCGGATTCCGCTCCGAGACGGAGGTCTGGGACCGCGAGACCTGCCAGATTCGGCGGTCGCGGCGACTCGGCAGGGGGAGGTTCGGTCGCCATGGGAGCCGGACGGGGAGGTCCTGGTGGGCGAGCAAGGAGGTGGGTTTCGCGACGCCGGAGCAGCTCCGGGAGAGCATGCCTGGAGGACACTTCCAAGAGGGTGCAAGAATCAGCAGAGCGCCATTGGAAATTGGTTCTTGAAATCCTCCACTTCGAGGTTGAAGAGAGAGAGAGAGAGACGAGGATGATTCGAGGACTACGAGGATGTGACCAGGGCTGGCCGGGGAAGTGAACCGGTCAAGTAGCGAGCCGAGGTTCAACCGGGTTCTAGTTAAGATGTTCACCTTTTTTGGATGCTTCGGAATGGCCCGGCCTATTCCCTAACCTTTGCAGCGGGCTTGGTATCGGTCCGTCTCCTTCTGACAGGCGACCATCCCATGATTACCCCGTATCCCTAGACATGTGATAGTGTGTCCGCCATCGATTCCTTAAGCTAGGATTGCCACCTAGACAATAATCTTGTGAACTTGGTTCTTATCTTTTCGATCCTCTAATTATGAATATTGTATTACTTCATTTTGGGGGCACATATTTGGATTTCTGAACTGGGACCATGCAATCAGACCAATCCGAGTACAAGTTCCCGTTGGATTAGATCCGGTTCTCGATTTCAAGTGAATAATCACTTGACAATCGAACCGATCAGACAGAATTTGGAATCGCTTTCATAAAACCTAAGAACCATAATTTTTTTTCTAGGCATCTCAATTCTTTTCTCTCCATCCTCGCTCAAACATTTCGTTACTCTCTCTCTCTCTCTCTCTCTCTCAACTCACCCTCCCTCTCGCTCGCTCATAGTTTGCCCTCACTCGTTTGAGCCTCACAACCCTCGCTCGTTTCTTACTCGCCTTTGCTCACTCACCCTCATTTATCTTTTACTTTGAACCTTTTTGTTGCCCATAATATTTTGATGTAAAAATGAAATAAAAAAAAACGAAACAAAAGAAAAACAGGTTCTTGGGTAAATCCTAAAACCAGATAAAAAAAAAAAGTGGCAAGATCCAAGGCAAATAGAGTAGGTTTCACAACAAATTCTAATTGGGTAAGTTCCAAAAAAAACCTATTCCGAAACCTAGAACCAATCACCTACATTCTGAATGTTTCGCCTTCAATTGCAATACACTAAAATTTTCACCACGAGCGGCTTGATATTACTCACCTGCTACCTATCACCCAAGTCCACTAGAATTATCTGCTTCTCGCCTCGTGCCCCCTCTACTTCATCTCATCTAACTTGTCGGTATTGTGCGACACTGACCCTTTCACAAGATTAATGAATCTCATAAACAAACCTTCCCAACACAATATTTTTGTGCGAGCTTTGTTTGGAATGCACTCTTTTGTTTGTGGTACAATAGAAATAAGTATACTTCCAGTGTTCTTTTTCGCTCGATAGATATGTGGTTAATTAACTTTCTCCATAAGCCTTGGTATCTCGATCCTGATGACCCTTACTATCAAATTAGTAACTTTTCAAATGGACTAAATAAAGCTAGGTAGTATGTAACCATGTAATGTTATCCTCGAGACTAACTTGGTAAAGTTAAAAGGAAAGTATAATTTGAATTGCGAACACGAGATTGTAACAACCTTTCTCTAGTAAATGTAAAATGCAAGTATAGATGTACCTGATTTACTATTATAAAACTTCCGTTTCTCTCACATTTGCTGAGCTTACGAATAAATGTTCATTCTTTCAATACAAAGATGATTATGCAAGTATAAAAACATGTCATTTTATACTTGGGTCAGAACACTTGAATTTTTAACTTATTTCATACCGTTTTAGTGGTTAAATAATGATATAACATGTCCACTATTATTTATATTTGAGAATTTTGGTTATAAAACATCATTTTCACAAGTAAATTCAATGCTCTTTCGGTTTTCCGTAGAACACAATGCCGATTTTTTTTCTCGTACTTTTTAAGAAAAACAATAATATATACTACCGTTTCCCGAGCGGTATAATTGTCTTCCTAGCAGAAGTAACAAGTAACAAGTGAGATACAACACAATCTCTTTACGAGACGCTCAGCAGCAATGGATATTAAAATTACAGGCCTATTACAGGTTGACTACTACAATTTTTTTTTCTGCAGTAATATCTATAACATGATCCTCCTAGGTAATAACTATTACAACATTGTTGTAATAACTATTCTCAAAGTACCCCCTTCTCATTTCTTTCATTCACGATTGAATTGATTGTCGTATAATAAGTTTAAAAAAATTTGGACAGTTTTTTTGGGAAATGTTTCACTAATCCATAATTATGCTCTGAACAATGGCGTCCTGATTGATTGCATCGATGTATACCTTGGTGAGATAACCATGGATGGTACAAAGCAATTACATCCTCATCATTTTCAGGTTTCGTCGCACCAACCGCGGTCACATCTTAAAAAAATAGTGAAGATAAGATGGAGAAAAGGACATGGTGGTCTAGAAAGTGTTTCATCTTTTTTATAGGATTAAACCTGCTTTTCACGTGATGTTAACCTAATCTAGGTTATCTTTCTTAAAATTAGGCAGGTTTTAAGACTCTTTTCCATGTCTCAAGCTAACGTACTGAACATCGATTTCGTCATCTAGAAAGGACTCGTTCAAAGCTAACGGAAACTGCGAAAGCTTGACTTAACCCCGAGACCAACAACATCCAATCCTTTTCATGGTGAAGCAATCGTAATGTGGCATTTACTGCTACTCTGTCATTGATGGTTCCGGCAGAAACAACGATGGAGACAATGAGCCTCTTGATTAGAAGACAAAGAAGGCATAATCACCTCTTAATTAATGTATTATTCCCTAGAGACACGCAGAACTTCCGTTGGTTTTTCCCCCCTAAAGGGTGGTTTTCACTAATTAAATCGAGCGTTAAAAACTTAAAAAATTTGCCTAGTGTTTGTTGCTCATTGCTATCTTCTTTCACGACGTCAATGTCATTGACAAACACTAAGAATTGGTAGATTATTTGTACCCAGATACGCCGGGGGAGATACACCTAAACGATTAGTTCAACCAAAAAAACAGAGTATCTGCTCACCTTTCGAGAAGATGAATCTTTTTCTAATGATGCGACATAATATCATCGATTCATCTTAAAAGATCGATTTAGTATCATTCGGTGTCACCTTATGCCGCAAATGGGTAAAAAGTAAAAACCAGTTAGTCGGCTTAGAGGAACCCCAGGAAACATAGTAAACGTATATTCCCTTCTGTAAGAGTTAAGAGCTGGGATCCCTTAAAGATAATTATGAAAGTGAATTAATTAATCGACCATGATTAGCCAACCTTATAAAGAACATAGCAAGTTGAATAAACACAATCTATAGAGGAAACTCTAATTGCTCTTCCTCTCTTTCCCGTCGAAGCAAGATGACCGGACCGGTTGAAGAGAAAGGAAGTGCAGATAAAGATGATTACACACAAGATGGCACTGTGGACCTCAAAGGAAGACCCATCCTGAGATCCAAGACCGGTCGATGGAACGCTTGTTCCTTCATCGTAGGTAAGGGCAAAGCCGGTGGTGCAGGCGCAGATTTTCTATCTGGAATCAAGGCTAATTTAGCGGAACGTAGTCATGTTTCGAGTTCATAAGTTTCCACTTTGATACATAATAGCCAAAGCTGCTAGCTAAGTAGTTCATTCTAGAAAAGGGCCATTTCATTTAGTTACTAGATCATATTTTGGGCAGAAAAGAGACTTTCAGATATAACACGTTGTGTCATACCCGACTCTTGCTTCTGTGATTCATGTTTCCGAGTCCTCAGACGCTGTAGTTTCGTAATTAGGAGGGGGAAAGACAAAGGAATCGGAAAGACGAAGGAATCTATCATTTGATCAATGCTAATTCATTCTGGCGTTGTGTATGTAGGATATGAGGTATTTGAGAGAATGGCGTACTATGGGATTGCATCGAACCTAGTGGTGTACTTGACAAAGAAGCTCCACGAAGGCACTGTGACATCCTCCAACAACGTCACGAACTGGGCCGGGACGGTTTGGATGACGCCCATCCTCGGTGCATATATTGCCGATGCTTATCTAGGACGTTACTGGACTTTCATTTCCGCATCTGTCGTTTATCTCATGGTATTGAACATGAATTAGAATTCATTTATGTTGGTACACATACAAAGTTGGTCTTTAACACGGTTATCGAATACACAGGGCATGTCCCTCCTAACGCTGGCGGTGTCGCTGCGGTCGCTGAGGCCTCCATCGTGTGTCCCGGGGATCAAAGAAGAGGAATGCGACAAGCATGCCTCGACCCTCCAGATAGGTATCTTCTACTGCGCCCTCTACATGATTGCGGTCGGGACAGGTGGGACCAAGCCCAACATCTCTACCATGGGCGCAGACCAGTTCGATGACTTCGAGCCCAAGGAGAGGACCCAAAAGCTCTCATTCTTCAACTGGTGGATGTTCAGCATCTTCTTTGGGACACTATTCTCAAACACAATCCTGATATATGTACAAGACAATGTGGGTTGGGGATTGGGTTATGGCATTCCCACACTAGGGCTCACATTATCAGTCCTAGTTTTCTTGGTGGGCACTCCATTTTATAGGCACAAAGTGCCCTCAGGAAGCCCTTTTACAAGGATTGCTCAAGTGATGGTAGCGTCGATCAGGAAGCGGAAGTTGCCTGTTCCGAGTGATCCGAAAGAGCTTTATGAATTGAGCCTTGAACAATACGCAGAGTTGAAGAAATTCCGGATCGATCACTCTACTTCTATGAGGTTCACACTTCCCTAATTCTGTGGATTGTAATAAGATTGTTTCCTCGAAATTAACCATGACCGTTTCGCATCGCAATTGTAGATATCTTGACAAAGCCGCAGTGCAGATTGATTCAAGCTCGCCATGGATGCTATGTCCTGTGACCCAAGTAGAGGAAACCAAGCAGATGATCAAAATGCTGCCGATCCTAGCGGTGACGTTCATCCCAAGCACCATGTATGCGCAGGTGCACACACTCTTCATCAAGCAGGGCACGACCCTGGACCGAAGCATGGGCCCCCACTTCGACATCCCTCCCGCAAGCCTCACCGCGTTTGTCACGATCTTCATGCTCATAAGCCTCATCATCTATGACCGGTTCTTCGTCCCTGCCGTCAGGCGCTATACCAAGAACCCTAGAGGCATCACGTTGCTGCAGAGAATGGGGGTAGGCCTCGTCCTCCACATAATCATAATGGTCACCGCTTGTCTGGCTGAGAGGCAGAGGCTGAGTGTCGCCAGAGAGAACGGCATTTACGGTAAGCTCCAAACAGTCCCTCTCACCATATTCATCCTCCTGCCACAATTCGCCCTCATGGGAGTCGCCGACACTTTCGTCGAAGTGGCAAAGATCGAGTTCTTCTACGACCAAGCACCAGAAGGCATGAAAAGTCTAGGAACATCTTACTTCACTAGTAGTTTAGGTATCGGGAACTTCCTAAGTAGTTTTATTCTCAAGACAGTCTCGCGAATCACCAAGGAACACGGCCACAAAGGTTGGATCTTGGACAACCTTAACATCTCCCACCTCGACTACTACTACGCATTCTTGGCGGTCCTCACGTTTCTCAATTTTCTCGTGTTCCTTGTCGTGGCCAAGTGGTTCGTCTACAACGAGGAAGTAACCTTTGACAAAGAGATGGAAGCTTTGCCTGCTAATTCAGCTAATCACGAGGCCATGACTGTCGGATGAAGACACGATAAAAC
Source organism: Syzygium aqueum (assembly GCA_031216185.1). NCBI lineage: Eukaryota > Viridiplantae > Streptophyta > Magnoliopsida > Myrtales > Myrtaceae > Syzygium > Syzygium aqueum. The sequence continues at coordinate 2,658,011 of CM062231.1, forward strand.
ATCTTATAGACATATAATGATCCGTGCTTTATTACATATAGTTGATAGACATCATCCTCTTTATTCCCCTATGATTATCAGTTCATTGAAGATCTAGTCGCGCTGTAAGAACTGAAATTCCTGGTAATTTTTCACACATGATTGTGCACTTATCTCCTGTTTGTGGCAGTGTGAAACCTTGGACAAACAGCAAAAGTAATGGAATTCCGTAGAGACATTTGAAATCATGAAAATTGAGGTTCATGGAGGATTAAAAGATGATTTAAGTCATCAAAATGCGTTGGAAAGGATTGTTGGTAATAAGGATAGAAGTAATTCATGCTTTAGTAGGGTTAAGCATATATATTTGAAACCTTATTCTGATTGAATAATATAACACAATTATCTCTTCAACTTAGTATCAGAGCCAAAAAAAAAAACCTTAGTCAGGAGGCCACTATTTCGGCATCGCACAGCCCTATTTCGACGACATCCAGCCTAGTCGCCCTTATTCTAGCCCCGCCCATATCTATCGCCCCTATTCCGGCGTAGCCCAGCATTGTCACCACTATTCCGGCGTCACCTAGCCCTATTGCCTCTATTCCAAAGTCACCCAGCCCCGCATCACCACTAGGGGTGAGCGGTTCCAGGTTCCGGGTAGGTTCCGCCCGGAACCTGGAACCTACCCTCGGGTACAGGTTCCTCAAAATGAGGAACCTGGAACCTACCCGTCAGAACATGGAACCTGGAACCTACCCTGTCACAGGTTCCAGGGTCGGTTCCAGGGTCCAACAGGTTCCTTTTTTTTTTTTCATTTTTAGTTAAACAAAATAAAAAATGAATGCAATAATACCGAATAAGAGAGAATACAAAACAAACAAAATTATCAACAGAGGAAACAAAATTGACTGCTATTTGGCAAGGAATTTCATTAGATAAAAGAGAGGAAACATAACAAAAATTACTAGACTTGTCACCAAGTTTCAGTCACTGGACTTGAACAATCAATCAAATGACACGAGAACAGAACAAGACAGCAGAAAAGAAAATGCAATTTGAATCTCAAGCAGCCATATTCCAAAGGAGTTTAGCAAGTCAATATAAATTTCCATTCCAATAGACTTGTTCAAGTAGCTCAGCAAATTGAAAAATCAACATCTTCTTATTTCATTTTGAGAACATTAGATATCCAAATGTCGGTGCCCTCAGCTCACCAAAGAAAGTGTCTCTTATATTTAACAATTCAACCAACGAAAACACTTCAGTATGTGCAGACCACAAACTGAACAAATCACATCCCAAGAGCTATACAAACCGATAATTCGGATACCCATCCACAGCAATCCACAACATTTCTTTCCAACGAGTATTTCAGACACTGTTCAGCTCAAGCAAACTACAGAACCAAACCAAACCAAACCAAACAACGATCGCCCAATGAATTAACAGAAAAAACTAAAAACCAAGAGGGCCGATTAGGAATAGAACAACACAGAGCACCGGCCATGAAGCAAAGAAGCCAAATCAAAGCCCGCATACCACAAAGATCGAATTTTTAACGAAAGAACAGGACCCCGACTCTGTAAGTACCTGTGAGAGACAGAGCTATCGAGGGGAGCACGAGGCGCGGAGGGGAGAGAGACGGCAGACCAATCCCAGAACGCCGGAACGAGTACGGTCCCAATGCGGCGGGATTGTTTCAGGGGCGTAGCTGAAAATGAAATGAGCCCACCATTGAGGGGACAAGAACAGAGTCGGGGTTTCGATGTCGGGGGGCCTTTCGAATTTGAATGGAAATTTTCCCAAATCGAATTGAATGCCAAGGCACGAAGCAGGCGCGTGTAGTTTGAAGGACAGCGTCCCCCCCGGGATCGAAGACGAAGACGACAGTGAAATCCGGCAAAGGGGGAAGTGCGTCGCACCACCAGAGACTCCAAGAAGAAGAAGCAGCAAGAAGAAGAAGCTTGAGCCCTGACCGATTTGGCCTTGGCCGAGGATTGCAGCAAGCTCCCGAAGCCGATCTTGGCGCGCGCGAGCTCACCGGGAGCGCCGAGAAGGGGCACCGCCGAGCCGAGCAGCACAACACCGGAAGCGCCGAGATCCGCCGAGAAGGGGCACCGCCGAGCAGCACAACACCGGGAAAGCCGAGATCCGTCGAGAAGTCCACCGCCGAGCAGCACAACACTGGGAGCGCCGAGAAGGGGCACCGCCGAGCAGCACAACTGTTCTGGAAAGTGGAATAAGCATTTGGGAATTAGGGTTAGAGAAATTTATGTTTTAATTTTTAGGGAACCGGTTCCCGGTCCCGGTTCTCGGTTCCGGTTCCGGTTCCCGGTTCCGGTTCTCGGTTCCGGTTCCGGTTCCGGTCCCGGTTCCGGTTCTGGTTCCGGTTCCTATAGGAACCGAGAACCGGAACCGGAACAGCCGGTTCCTAAAAATGAGGAACCGAGAACCGGACCCTCTGACCATGGAACCTGGAACCGAACCGGACCCTCCGGATCCGGTTCTTCGGTTCCCGGTTCTACCCTGGAACCGCGCTCACCCCTAATCACCACACTACTCGCCGTTGTATGTTCGCGTCTGTGGATATGACGTTCTTTGAAGACCAACCATATTTTACTTCTCCGGCAGTTCCAATGGTGTTTTGTGATGGTGACGGTTATGTCATATCGACGATTCTACTTTCTTCACTTTCTCTAGCTACATCGACATGATTTCAGTTTGCTGACTGCATCTATCATCGACACAGTACAGTCCCTACCATAACAGAACTGTCTTTACCAGCACCCGATTCATCTATTCCCCCATCAGTTAAAATATCAGCTTCTAAACCTAATCTTGATCCGTCCATTACTTTTCGGAAAGGCACACACTCTTGTGTTAGGGTTATATAGTTAAAGTTCATCCAGATGGTGCTCTCGACTGATTGAAGGTACAGTTGGTTGTGAAGGGGTGCACTCAAGCTTATGGTGTCAACTATGATGACGCTTTCTCTCCGACGGCCAAAGTTACATCTGTTTGCGTATTTATTTCATTAGTGTCACGACCCACCTCACGAGGGCCAAACTCGATAAAGTGAATTTAGAGGTAAGTGTTCATGAAATGGTCCAGATGGCACATCATAAAAGACAGCTTTACCTAAGCGTCGATCTTTTAGTCATCCATATGGTCCGTTTGGCATATCATAAAGACGACTTACCAAAGCGTCAATCTTTTGGTCATCTATACGGTCCATTTGGCACATCATAAAAGACGGCTTATCGAAGCATCGATCTTTTGATCATCCATATGATCCATTAATCATGAATGTGGATTTTTCCTAAATTTATACCTCGCATGACAATGGATCGATTTTATCTTTTTTAGGAGTCGCCACCAGCCTAGGTTGGGGGTCAGCTAGAATATCCAACCGAAACGCGGAAGTTTCATTTCGGTTTTTACGAAAACCAGAGATCATGAATTCGGGGACTAGCTTACGTTAATATTTCTATTAACGCCCTTTTAATACCGCTAAACTTATCACGGTTGTTATTTAAGTTTTCATGCATTTGTTTTTTATCATTTTTATGCATCTTATTTTTGTGTTTTCATTTAAGATTCTAAACTAATCATATCCTAGTCTAAAAAGAAAAGAAACAAACAATTGTATTGAAAAGCATTGCGCAAACTAAACACTCAAGGTATTAAAAGGACGAGCTAATTTTAAGTGTGAGAAAGTAAAACCTGCAACTCGTCAGGTCTTTATTATAATACTAATTGAAAACCCGAGACATGATCGAGAACGAATGAATTGAGTACAAATTGTGACCGGATTGGACATCGGTCTATCACCTCCATCTTTTACAATTTTGGCTCCATGGATCGCCTCTCAGTTGTAAGTGTTTACATCCATAAGATACATTCACGACAAACAATGCACAAAGGAACAACCAAAGAAAGGTAATGATGTAAACAATTCACTAATCAAACACAGGCCTCGCGATCGGCCTTTGCTTTACATGCATTTCGATTCACCCACTCACTTAATCATCTAATATTATTTGATTAATGGTTAACAATAACGAACTACCATTTGCATTTACAAAATGGCAACTTATATCGATTAACCCCTAAAGTCGGGTTTCAAGTGATCATAATGGGCTACCAACCGAACATGCACCGGGCCTAACATACATCTAACAGGCACATGCATAGCAATGAGTAAGGCATGCATTCAGGCTCATGGGCCTTGTTTCTTAATCAATCAAACAATGAGAAGTGGGCCTCATAAGAGGACCACTTAATCAATCATTAGTTACTAAATTCAAACCCATTCTGTTTGAGTATGATTAATCAACCTAATGATGTCAAAATGAAGTAAGTCGGGTGTCATTAGAAAGCTTATATCACGAGGATAAAAAGTCAAGAAGATCACTTTTTCTAGTTCCTCACCTATTTTCACGAAAAAGAGAATTCTACCCTCGGTGACAGTTTGGACCCTGTTTGAATATGAATTCACAAAAAAATTGCGGGAAAAATAATGGTCGTTATCAAAATCCCGTCAAAATTTTTAGGTAGTTAGGATTCTCCATGTGTGATAGTTTTCATGTTTTGAGTTTTTTTCTGAAAAGCCCTCCAAATTTTTATAAAATTCGGTTTTCACGAAGGATTCATTTGCAAATCAAGTTTAAGCCCAAGAGGACCTTATCTAAGACTTTTAGCAAATTGACCCCATAAAAATTGCTATTAGGCCATTAAAATTTCCAATCTACATAATAAGGTCATAATGAACAACTTTTTAGTTTTGAGTTTTCGCAAAAGAGGACTAAAAGTTTATCAAATTCAGAGAAACATATTTTGAATTTCAAAGAAAGGAAAGTCGGATCAGAACACAGATATTGACTAAATCATAAAAATTCCTTTGAAAATACAAATGAACTCCGATTTTTATAAACTTTATTTCACTAGAAATATCTCGATCTCAGTATGAACTTTCATGCAGAATATTTTTTCATATTTTGAATACACGAATTTATAAAAATCGAAGAACACATGAAGGTCACTTAGAAATTCATCTGTCACCAGAACTATGCCTAGATGATGCTGGTAATCGTACTAACCTAACATGCTTGTAATTTTATGAAGTTTTTACAGTGAACAGATCTGAATGTTCTTGACAAATTTCATGAAAGAAGTTTTCTCGAATAATGAATGCAAAAAATCATAAAAATCATCCAACCGAACAAGGTCATTCGGTATCACAGAAGAACAGAACACAGTATGATCATTCCAGATTCTGATCTCTACTTTCAAAAGAGTTTTGACCTAGCAAACGAAGTCCAATTGAGGCATGCGACATATCAAATTGAAGCTCTCGACATATCCTACGATTCTCTAGTTTATTACTTTGGGAGATTCTAACATTCTCGAAACAAGCAGACTGATCATCAGGATCCGAGAATCACAGCTTCGAACTTACCTTGTATTTTAACTCTTCGACGTACAACCGAGTGATCCGGCCTCCGTATACAACCTTAGGACACCACGGAGAAGCCATGGGAAGCTTAATGATCCTATGAGAATCAAACGTATAAACTCAAGTGAGAATCGACTCGGTTTTGCCCAAATGAACGTTTAATCAAAAAATCAAAAGAACGAGACGATCCAGTGGCTATTCAGAGGAACCACGGCCACCACAGTTTCGAGAGGATGTCGGGATGAATCGCTAAAGAGGTTGGAATTGCTGGAGGGACCGCTGGACAGCAGGTTCAATCGATTTGGAATCAACACCGGCTCGGTCACCGGTGCTGTGACCGAAGGAAAGAAGACGTCGGATGAAGCAGCTTCGGCCACCAACAAGGGCTGCCGGTCTTGTGACCAGCCTTGGGTCATCGTGGAGGATAGTGGTGAGGCGACGGCTCATCGGAAACGGTCGGCAAGAGGTCGGCGGGAGGTGAAAAAACCAACAATCGAGAGAGAGAGAGAGAGAGAGAGAGAGAGAGAGAGAGAGAGAGAATGAGGAGAGAGAATCCATATCTGAAAAATGAGAGACCCTCTCCAATTTTGCAGGGAAAAAGTTTATATACCCACCAACTTTGAATCCTAGCCCTTAAATCGATCAAATGGCCTAGAATACATCCTTAGTGATTAATAATATTTCTCAAGGGTTAAGGATAGGTGACATGGCATTATGGATGGCCATGATTAATTCTAAATAAATGGTCATGATTAATTTGCTTACCTCTAAGTAATTTACTTAATTCTTAAGGAATGGCATTTTAGTAATTTCACTTAGGGGCATTTTTGTAATTTTAATTTAGGGGCATTTTTGTCATTTTGGGCTCAAAGGGATGTGGCCGGCCTTGGCTGATCGAAATAGACCGCCGGCCACCGGATTTTCGATCGGAAAATGGCCGGTCCGATCGAACCGGTTCAATTCGAGTTAAACCGATTGGACTGGTTTAACCCGAGTTTGAAAGGGTTGAATTGGTTCAATTCTCAGCCCAATTTGTTCTAATTTTGTGCAATTTAATCCCTATCATGATTGATTGACCTAATTAATATTGAATTCGATTAAATTGAATTGAATCGATTTGAAATTCATGCACAAATTGATCCAATTTAACTTATTTAGCCCAATTGTTCTTTGATTTGAGTTAAATTGCATGGCCAAGCTAAACTAACGAATTTAATTGAAGTCTAATTAGCCAAATTGAGCCTTAATTCATTAAATTGGATGTTAGTCTAGAATGGTTCAAGTTGAATTGCACTAATTGGACCAATTACTCTTAGATTTCTCAATCATTGAATCACTAAACTGATCAAATTGATTCAAATTCATGTGAATCTTCCAAAATTGATTTCGAATTTGGATTTCATATAAGAAAAATAGGCTCATTTGTGTTTTAATTGCGCAAATCATGAAAAATTGATCAAAATCACTTATTATGGCCTAAATTGGGGGTTTTTCTGCTTGGCTTGGAATTACAAAATTGGTTTCAAAATTGAATGTAATACAACCTCTAGATCAAATGTCGTGAAGGAACTAACCTAAAAAATGATTAGAAATGAAGTAATTTCATTTTTGACCGATTTGAACCAAATTGTGCAAATTGGGGAAAAATTGATTCTAAACTGATTTTTGCATCATTTCAAATGCTAAAGTCAAATTGAATTTAAAGTAAGATGATTTTTGGATTTTTGTATTTTTAATTTTTTTGGTCAAAATGTCAAACCTTTTAGTTAACTTTTTACTATGAGTTTGATTTTATGATCAAATCTTTGAATTTTTTTTTAATTTCAACTTTTAAAGTGAAATTAAACTCAAAAGAAATCTTTTTGTATGAAAAGCCCCAATTTAACCAGAGGTTGACTTTTGGTCAAAGGGTTAACCAAAAAGTTAACACGAGAGTCAACCATTTGACTTTTCGGGTTTTTACATAAAATGAATGGAAATTTGTTTATAGAAGCTAAATCCACAAACAAAATTGAAAAACGACACTTTTTGTTCGAGAAATGGACTCCATCGTGATCGGAGACCCAAATCCCGAGTTTTCTACCTTTAATGACACGTCGGTTAAAAATTAGGTATCAACAATTAGCTGTGCAATTTGGCCGATTACTTCGTCAGCTAAATGTGATAAATGCCCTATTAACACGGTATCAAAGCCGATATATCTTTTTTCATTACAAGACATGATATATCTTTTGTCGTTAGTGTAGTAAACCTTTATTTCATTAGCTGTGCAATTTGGCTAGCTACTTTATCAGCCGAAAAGTAGAGTCAGAGAAACCTTTATGTAAGTTAAACTATCTTGCCGTCACAGGACCTGATATATTTTTTGTTGTTAGTATATTAAGTCAATTCCTGAGTTCTCCTTATACTACTCATTGGGATGTTGTTCTTCGAATCGTTAAATATTTGAAGGGAACACTAGGCAAAGGACTACTATTTAAGAATTATAGTCATCTAAACACTGCATGCTTCTCTAATGCCAATTGAACTAGATGTCCTATGGAAAGGAGATCTACTTCAGGTTATTATGTGTTTCTTGGAGGCAGTTGAGTTGCGTGGAAGAGCAGGAAACAATATGTAGTTTCCCAATCAAGCACTAAAGCTGAATATCGAGCTATGATATATGTGACGGGTAAATTATTATGGTTGAGGATGTTACTATTAGAGATTGGAATATCACCGTTAAATCCATCAGTTTTGTATTGTGATAATCAATCCTCTATTCATGTTGCATCTAGTCTTATCTTCCATGAGTGAACTAAGCATACTAAGATTGATTGTCATTTTGTGCGAGAAAAAGTTCAGAAATAGGAAATTATTCTTCGACACACAAAGACGGAGGATCAACTCACCGACATTTTTACTAAATCTCTATGGGAAGAATAGAGTGAGTTTTTTATGTAACATGTTGGGATTATTTAATACCTATATCCCAACTTGAGGGGAAGTGTTGAAAAGTATTGTTAGTAACAAGGATAGAATAGTAATTTATGTTTTAGTAGGGTTAAGCATATATATTTGTAACCTTATATTAAATAATAGAACACGATTATCTCTTCAACAAAATGGATACTTTATGGGAAGAAAAGGAGGCCATGGATAATAGTAAACTATTTACATAAGACAATTCAAGAGACTTGATCAAAGGATCAACACAAGCATTTGTGGGTAGGACTGTATAATCCTTTTGCAGACATGTATTCCTATGAGAGAAAATCCCACCATAATCTTAAAATTTTCTCCACAGTCACCGAATACTCCAAATTTATATCAGTGACCCAAAAATACCTCTCTTGTCACAGTTTCATCCATTATGGTCATTAAAGACCGATGTGGCATTATGCATAGACAATGCCACGTTGGATTTTTTATGGCCATTAGGAAATGCCAGGTCGGATTTTTTACTGTCATTATAAATGGAAGTCAATATGTTTTTGTCACGGATACAATTTTGGATTATTTGTGAGACGAAGAAATCATTTGGGGTATTGGTGTCTTGCGAGGAAAAGTTTCCAAACAACGCAATCATTGTCATTGCTCTATTACCCCACAGCGTAATAATTATTTCATTACAGCCGTATTCTATTACTATAATCAGACGGGCTTATAGCATATTCTGTCGTTGGAGCCTTTCCTAACATATACCCAACATAGATTTGGGATCAAAGCCTAGAATAGCAATTCCTTTTGTGGACCTATTGTGGCCTTTTCATTTCTTTCACTAAAGAATTTACGAAAACTCTCCCAGCTCACCAATGTCGACCCGTGTAAACATCGAACCTTATACTCCTAATAATCGTTTCCAAATAGATTGCATCAACGTGTGTCTTGGTGAGACAACCATTGACGATCCAAAGCAATTACATCCCCATCATTTTCAGGTTTCTTCGTACCGTTCGTGGTCACATCTTCTGAATTATCTATATTGACCCGGTTCGGAGATTACTAATAAGAAAAAAAAAAGGGAAAATAACACTAGAAGTGCCATAACTTTCGTACGGCACTCAGGTTAGTGTCAAAAATTTTCAAGCAATCACTTCAGTTCCATATTGAAGGAAAGACGATAACTTAAGTGTCTCCGACGACATATTCCCATAAGAAATCCTACATGGCTTTTTTAATAAAACATTAATGCCTACATGGCTTTTTTATAAAAAAGAAAAGAAAAGAAATAATCTCAGCCCTTTAAATAATTGCAGAGCTTCATGCCAAGCGGACCGTGGGATCTCTCTTCTTCTCCTTCTTCTTGAAATGCCTGGATGCTACCTTCAACAACTTGTTCCAATCTTGAAAAATCCCAAAACAAATGAACCCTAAATTGGAAATTCTTAATAGAAATTTAATAATCCAAACTTATACTTCCATAATCAAGCAAAAATAATCACAAAAACATAGAAAAGAAATTGTTAAATAGAATGAATTTCTAAAAAAAAAATTAACAAGAATGGAGAGAATCGAATAGCATAGTAACTTTCTAGGGAAAATTACCAAAACAGTCATAAACTTATTGCAATTGTGACAATTCAATCCTAAACCTTTTGTATTTGTGTCAATTCAATCCATCCGATCAATTTTGGCCCGCCAGTACTGATGTAGACACCGGTCATCTAGTCAACGCTAACGTAGTAATTTTTAATATTATTTTTATTTTTAAGAATTTTTTTATTTTTTTTCTTTTCTTTTTCCCTTTCTTTTTTTTCCCTTCATCTTTAATCTTTGACTGATCGCCGGTATTGCGACCGGCCAAATGCAAGAGCTAGCGAGATTGGCCCTGCCGGCCTCTGGCAAGGCTTGACCTCGCTGTCGCTAGGCGAGGCCGACCTCGCCAGATCTAGCGTGGTGATCTCGCCCAACGATGGTGAGGTCGAGCCTTGCCAGTTGCTGCGAGGTCGAGCCCTCACCGTCGCGGGCGAGGTCGGCCATGGCCTCGCCAGATCTAGGCGAGGCTCGACGGCCATGGCCATAACCATCAAGCTCTGGTTTCACATCTGGGTCGGTGAAATTTGACTTTGGTCGACGCCTCCCGAGCCACCTCAAATCCAACTGTCCGTGGGTTTTCGTCATTTCTCTCAATGTCGTCGCGCAACCAGAACAAGCCGCCTCGCAGCCTGAATGCCGTGAGTCTCAATTCCCACCCCGACCTCTTGGGATGTTTTTTCTTTGGCATTTTTTTCTATTTGACTGACGAAAATCCGAGGACAGTCGAATTCAAGGTGGCCCGGAGGGGCATCGACCGGAGTCAGATTTCGCCGAGCCAAATGTGGAACCGAAGCTTGACAGATTTGGCCATGGCCATCAAGCCTCCGTTTGACCAGTCGAGGTTAAGCCTCGCCAAGATCTGGCAAGGTCGAGTGCCCTCGCCATGGCCGACCAGTCGAGGTCGAGCCTCGCCGTCGACTGGCAAGGTTGACCTCGCCCAACGACGGCGAGGTCGAGCCTCACCAGTGGCCGGCGGGGCCGACCTCGCCGGTCAGAGATTGAAGATGAAGGGGAAAAAAAAGAAAGGGAAAAAGAAAAGAAAAGAAAAAATAGAAAAAATAAAAATAATATTAAAAAATTGCCACGTTAGCATTGACTGGACAGCCGGCGCCGGCTGCAACCATGTCAGCACCGGCAAGCCAAAATTGACCAGATGGACTAAATTGACACAAATATAAAAGGTTTAGGACTGAATTGATAAAATTGCAATAGGTTTATGACTGTTTTGATAATTTTTCCTAACCTTCTAACAAAAGGCGCACAGGTAATGTTCATAGGAGTGAGCAATGAATCAGAGACCTTCACCGACTTCTTCGTCGTCATCATCTTCTTCTTATCTCGTCGTCTTCTGGGAATCGAATCCAAAGAGGAGCTACTCGGAGTGGCAAATCAGTCGGAGTCAATGGAGAAGTGGAAGCGAGGGAGGAGCGCAAACCGGATCGGGCCTTGCGAGTAATCAAAACCGAAAGACGAGTTGTCCGGGAATTTGTGGAGGAGGTCTCGCAACATCACTAGCTCCAGCCTCCAAATACTCCACCTTGCAGGAGACTGAGGCTTTCTTCTTCGTCGATGTTAGCTCCATTCATGGCTTCGTTCTCTATTGCGAATTGCAATTCGTTTTGCTGTTGAGCAAACATGTTTAACGACGTCATTTAGGGCTTTTATGCTAACTCAGAGTGCCAGCAAATCACGTCGATTGGAAAAAATGTTAAAATATTGCTATGCCATCATTTTTTTATCAAAGTTGCACTAAAATGATCGCTTAAAAAAATTTACACTAAAGTGAGCGTCATACAAAAGTTATAATACTTCTGATATCATTTTCTCAAGAAAAACAGGACAATGTGATCTAGAAACATTTCATCTTTTTAATAGAGTTAAATCTGCTTTTCACATGATGTTTATGTGAATCCCATCTTGTGGTTCGTTGATGTGATTGTGATGCTACAATGTCTATGGCATGAATCACCAATAATTGACCTATCCGTGTATCTCTTTAAAAAATCGAGGGGTTTTACCCGAAAAATTGATAATCGGGCAGGTGGCTTTAAGACTGCCTCTTCTCAATGTCTCAAATAAATGGAAACTGCAAAAAAACTTGACTCTACTCCAACAGCAACATCATTCTTTCCATGGTGAGAAATCTCATCATGTTATTTATCCCTGTCGTCTCGCGAAAGCTTCTAAGCAAAAACAACGATGGAGACAATGAGACTCCTTATCAAAAGACAAAAACGGTGGGGTTAATACCACGAAAAACCCCAAACTGATACACCTGTGATAAATTTACCTCAAACTATTTTTTTGACCACAAAAAACTCTAAACCGGTACACTTGTGACAATTTTACCCCGAACTATTTTTTTTAATATCAAAAACCCCACACTGGTCTACCCGTGACAATTTTACCCCCAAACTAATTTTTTAACCGCCAAAAATCCTAAACTGGTACACCTGTGATAAATTTACCCTTCGTTAGTTTCCGTTAATTTTTACTGTCAAATTGCTAAGTTTAATAAGACGTGGTAATTGACATATGTACCGATTTTGGGTTTTACCCCTTTATTTGTCACAAGTTTACCAATTTATGATTTTTTGTGATATTAATATAATTTAACGGACACTAACAGTGGGTAAATTTGTCACAAACGTACCAGTTTGGGATTTTTAGTGGTCAAAAAATTAATTCACGGGTTAAATTATCACAGGTGTACCAGTATGGGGTTTTTTGTGATCAAAGAAATAGTTCTGGATAAAATTGCTTCAAATGTACCAGTTTGAGATTTTTTGTGGCAAAAAAAATAGTTCGGGGTAAATTTGTCACAGGTGTACCAGTTTGGGGTTTTTTGTGATCAAAAAAATAGTTCGGGGTAAAATTGTCACAGATATATCAGTTTAGGGTTTTTCATGGTATTAACCCAAAACGGTGTGATCATCTCTTAATCAATTGTTATATTTTAACTAGAGACGCAGATAAAAATCCATTAAACTTCCATTCGCCCTTAAGGGTCGTCTTTCACCAATAAAACATGGGTTTTTTTTTTCTTTTTTGTCTCACTCTTCATTACTATGTACATGTGTGTGCAGTGCTTACAGAAATCGAACCCCGGACCTGATACTCTCTGGCCCTACCCCCCAATCCCTTTGCCAACAAAGCCGTATGCCTGTTGGCTAATAAAACAAGGGTTAAATGCTTACAAAATGTACCTAATCTGTTTTGCTCATTGCCAGCTTCTTTAATGACGGCAGTCATCGACAAACACTAAGACTCGGTCGATTACTTGTTTGCCCATTCGTCGAGGGAGATACGACTAAACAATTAGTACAACCAAGAGAGAGAGAGAGACAGAGAGAAAGAACATTCTCTGCTTTCGAGAAAAAGAATCTTATTTTTTTACGGTCAGTATACCTAATGATGCGATGAAACCCAGTCAATTCAATTGTGAGTGTCAATCTTGAAAGATCGATGAAGTATTGTCCAGTATCATTTTATGTCCGGAAAAGGGTGAAGAGTAAAAACCAATTCGTCGGCCCGGAGGAGCCCTAGGGAAACTTGGTAAATATATATTCCCCTCTGTAAGAGTTAAGAGTAGGGATCTTCTTGAAGAAAACTATGAAAGTGAGAGAGCGATTAATTATTCGACCATGATTAGCCAACCTTCTTATAAAGAGCATAGCAAGTTGCATAAACACAACTTATAGAGTAGGTGCTCTTCCTCTCTGTCCCTGCAAAACAAGATGACGGGAAAGGTTGAGGAGAAAGGAAGTGCAGATAAAGATGATTACACGCAAGATGGCACTGTGGACCTCAAAGGCAGACCCATCCTAAGATCCAAGACCGGTCGATGGAACACTTGTTCCTTCATCGTCGGTAAGGGCAAAGTCGGTGGCATGACCTTTCTGTATGATATCGAGGCTTGGTTAGTGGGACGTAGTAATGTTTCGGGTTCATAAGTTTTCGCTTCGATATGTATCAGCCAAAGCTGCTAGATAAATAGTACATTCTAAAAAAGTGCAATTTCATAATTTGGGCAGAAAAGTAAGAGTTAACTTTCAGATATAACAAGTTGTGTCATACTCAGATTTTGCTTCTGTAATTCTTGTTTACTGAATCCTCAAACGTACGTAATTCCGTTACCAGGTGGGAGAAAGAGGAAGGAGTCAACGATTTGATCCACGTTAATTCATTCTGGTGTTGTGTTTGTAGGATACGAGGCATTTGAGAGGATGGCGTACCATGGGATTGCATCGAACCTAGTGGTGTACTTGACGAAGAAGCTCCACGAAGGCACTGTGACATCCTCGAACAATGTCACAAACTGGGCTGGGACGGTTTGGATGACGCCCATCCTCGGCGCATATATTGCCGATGCTTATCTCGGACGTTACTGGACTTTCATTTCTGCATCCGTCATTTATCTCGTGCTATTGTGCATGCATTAGGATTCATTTATGTAGGTACACATACAAAGTCGGTCTTTAACACGCCTAACAAATGCGCAGGGCATGTCCCTCCTAACGCTGGCAGTGTCGCTGCCATCGCTGAGGCCTCCATCGTGCACCTCGGGGATCAAAGAAGAGGAATGCAACAATCATGCCTCGCCCCTCCATATAGGCATCTTCTACTTCGCCCTCTACATAATCGCGGTTCGGACGGGCAGGACCAAGCCCAACATCTCAACCATGGGCGCAGACCAGTTCGACAAATTCGAGCCCAAGGAGAGGGCCCAAAAGCTCTCATTCTTCAACTGGTGGATGTTCAGCATCTTCTTTGGGACACTATTCTCGAACAGTCTTGATCTATGTACAAGACAAGGTGGGTTGGGGATTGGGGTATGGCCCTCCCACGCTAGGGCTTGCAATATCAGTCCTGGTGATCCTGGCGGGCACTCCACTTTATTGGCACGAAGTGCCCTCAGGAAGCCCATTCACAAGGATTACTCAAGTGTTGGTAGCGTCGATCAGGAAGCGGAAGTTGCCTGTTCCGAGGCATGATTGATCCCAAGGAGCTTTATGAATTGAGCTTCAAACAATACGCGGAGTCCAAGAAATTCCAGATCGATCACTCTACTTCTATGAGGTACACACTTCCCTAATTATGTGGATTGTAATCAGATTGTTTCCTTGAAATTAACCATGACTATTTCGCGCCGCATTTGTAGATATATATCTTGACAAAGCCGCAGTGAAGATTGATTCAAGCTCGCCGTGGATGCTTTGTCCAGTGACCCAAGTAGAGGAAACCAAGCGGATGGTCAAAATGCTGCCGATCCTAGCTGTGACGTTCATCCCAAGCACCATTGTTGCGCAGGTGCACACACTCTTCATCAAGCAGGGCACGACCCTGGACCGAAGCATGGGCCCCCACTTCGACATCCCTCCCGCAAGCCTCACCGCGTTTGTCACGATCTTCATGCTCATAAGCCTCGTCATCTACGACCGGTTCTTCGTCCCTGCCGTTAGGCACTATACCAAGAACTCTAGAGGCATCACGTTGCTGCAGAGAATGGGGGTAGGCCTCGTCCTCCACATAATCATAATGGTCACATCTTGTCTGGCTGAGAGCCGGAGGCTGAGTGTCGCCAGAGAGAACGGCATTTACGGTAAGCTCCAAACAGTCCCTCTGACCATCTTCATCCTCCTGCCGCAATTCGCCCTTATGGGAGTAGCCGAAACTTTCGTCGAAGTGGCAAAGATCGAGTTCTTCTACGACCAAGCGCCAGAAGGTATGAAAAGTCTAGGAACATCTTACTTCACTAGTAGTTTAGGTATCGGGAACTTCCTAAGTAGTTTTATTCTCAAGATGGTCTCGCGGATCACCAAGGATCGCGGATCACCAAGGAACACGGCCACAAGGGTTGGATCTTGGACAACCTTAACATCTCCCACCTCGACTACTACTACGCGTTCTTGGCGGTCCTCGCGTTTCTCAATTTTCTTGTGTTCCTTGTCGTGGCCAAGCTGTTCGTCTACAAACGAAGTCACCTTTGATAAAGAGATGGAAGATTTGCCTGCTAATTCAGCTTATCATGAGGCTATGACCGCAGGGGAAGACACATATTATGATGCAGAAGATCGATACACATATAATGATACATAGGATCGATACTATGTAAGCTTTGTTATATACAGTTGATGGACATTTTCTTCTTTATCCCCCTATGACTATCAGTTCATCATTGATTGAGTCGCGCCGAAACCCGTAAAAACAGAAATTCCTGGTAATTTTTCACGCATCATTGTACACCAAGTGGCAGTATGAAACCTTGGACAAGCAGCAAAAGTTCATGGAATCCCCTGGAGACATTTGAAATCATGAAAATTGAGGTTTATGGAGGATTAAAGATGGATTAAGTCATCAAAATGGATACCGTATGGGAGGAAAAATAGGCCATGGACGATAGTAAACTATTTTCCATTATAGAAGACGATTTGAGAGTACTAATGTCTCTTATCTTCCACTCACTTTAACAATGTTAGATGATTAATTATAATTATAATTGATATTAATTATAACTAAACTTATTTATATTATTTATGAAACAACGACACTAATTATAATCATTTGCACATAATCACTATACACTAATTATAGAAAATAATGAGTAATAATTAAATAATTTACGTAAGAATAACTATGTTATCTTGATAATATAAATTATTTATTATAATAAGAATTATTCACAATATAATAATTAGCATAATAGTAGTTGCTCACTAGGTACGGTTACCAAAATTCATAATTAAATATTATCTTATCCGTGATTGATTTAATTACTAATTATATGTATAAACGCTCAAATTGTTATATACATATATCTCAATCACACTATTAATTATGTAAAAAATTAATATTTATGACTAAACATACATTATATAATTCAATTTTATATAGTAATTATTACTTCATAGATGAAAATATGTATAGTAGATTTTAAAATCTTGATAATCTATTTGGGTTATTACACTCATAAATGGCTATTAAAGTGATATTCACTATAGTATTATATTCGTGTTAATATAATCATTCGTCATGTGCTAAAATCTTAAAATTTTCATATAATAAATTATATTCCATCTAATTCTGATTTAAAGAAATAATTATTATATTCCATCTAATTCTGATTTAGGGGTATTTTGAGTATTTTGATCGTATTCCTCTTTTACTACATATATCATTCATGAAAACAAATAGCGTAATAAGTATTACAATATTTAAACCAAATAGGGATATAATAATTACAGCTTTATTTCATTACAGCATAATAATTATTGCATTACAATCTTATTCTAATACTACAACAAAAAAATGAGTTAAATTGACCCAAGGAATGGCCATTGCTAGGGGTGTGCAAAAAAGTCGGACCGAACCGGCCGGTTCTGGACGATTCCCACGAGTACTAATTCGGTTTCCGATTCCAAAAAATTAGAACCGTTGAGTATCGGTCCAATTCCCGGTTTCTGGGAGGGAACTGCCCACCCTAACCACTCGGACTGGACCATTAGATATATATATAAAAAAATTTCAATACATAATTCCCTCCCTCGTCTCACGGCTTCACTCTCCTCAGCCTCCTCACGCTCTGTCAAAAAAGAAAAAAACCTTTATTCCTCTCATCTCAGTCTCACAGCTCGCTCTCTCAGGCTCTCTGCGAGACTCTCGCAGCTCGCTCTCATGGAGTCGTAGATCGCAGCTCTCTCGTTGTAAAGCCGAAGTCTGCCAGCAAAAGACACGTCTGGCAGTCCAACTTCTCACCCTCCTTAACATTCTCTCTATCTGAGGCTTGCGGTGTTTCTCATAAAGTTTCCTAGGAACTAGAGGAAGCCAATGTACTTTACAGGCAAACTCCCCATCTTGAATCCTGTAAGCTGAGCGATTTCAGAAACTTGAGGACCAATACATAAATTGTGAAATTCCTTTTTTCCAGCAATTGATTTAGGCTTATTCATTTATTTTGTCCGCGGCATTGCGAGGGGAGCTAACTAGTATATATCAGTTTTGAGTTTAGGCGAGCTGATGATGGGCCAATTAGTCGACCTTTTCAGCATAAAATACTTCTCAAAAATCACCGAATCATCCTTGCTATCAAGTAGACCGGTTCCATCAACTCACTAGGGAACCCGACCTGACCAGTAGTCCGGTTCCTGGGTGGGTCAAGGGAACCAATGGGCCATTCTTGGTTCCCATTTTGTGGAACTAGCCCTTAGTTGGCAGTTTTCGATTCTAGAGTGGGAATCACCCACCCTAGAACAAAATCACCTCTAGATGTAAATGATATTTTTTTATCGGGGGTCAAGGTTGATCCCTAATTTTCTTATGAAATATATGATTAAATGGAATAGCCAAAATTGAGGTGTCAACAATTCGCAACATAGATTTGGGATTAAACCAACCCTAGAATAGCAATTCCTTTGTGGGACTATTATAGCCTTTTCGAATGAGTCCTTTTCACTTAAGTATTAAGTTACAAAAACTGTCCCATTTTACTTGCACGTTAGAGTGCTAATAGCATTCACTAGCTCATCAATACCGACCCGCGCAAACATCGAACCACGCTTACCAAATAGGATTCTAAAGATAACCCCCGACTGTACGACGCGACTCACGAACCTGCATATCGAACAATTTTCACTAAACCATGATTATACTCCTAACGATGGTGTCCAGATTGATGGCATCAATATATACCTAGGTGAGATAACCATGGACGATCCAAAGTAATACCAATCTCGTCATTTTCACGGTTCTTCGTACCACTCGTGATCACATCTTAAGAAATAGTTATACCAACCCGGTTCGGAGATCACAATTGATAAGAAGAAATTGGCATTGTGATCTAGAAACGTTTCATCTTTTTGTAGAATCGAACCGGCCCTTCACACGATGTTCATGTGAATCCCGTCTTGTGGTTCGTTGATGCGATGCTTACTGTGTCTATGGCGTGAATCACCAATAACTGACCTAATTTGAGTTATCTTTTTTTAAGATTAGGCAGGTTTTACCAAAAAAAACTTTAAGTATTCAGGCAGGTCGCTTTGAGGCTGTCTCTTCTCCATGTCTGAAGCTAAAGTGCTAAAAATCAATTTCGTCATTTAGAAAGGACTCGTTCAAATGGATAGAAGCTGGGAAAGCTTGACTCAAATCCAATACCAACATTCAATAATCTGTCGTGGGGAAACAATCTTTACTATGTTCTTCTGGCAAAAGGAACGATGTAGACAATGAGTCTCTTTATTAAAAGACTAGAACAACCAAATAAAACTCTTAATTTATGTTTATATTCACTAGAGACGCACACGGACATCTGTCGAACTTCCCTTGGTCTTTCCCCCTTAAGGGTCGCTTTTTGCTAATAAAACAAGGGCTAATTAGTTGGAAAAATGCGACCTAATGTTTGTCGCTCATTCCTAGCTTCTTTCATGACTTCGATGTCATTGAGAAAGACCTTGGTCGACTCTTCGGCGGCAAGTTCGCCAAGGTGGATATACCTAAACGATTAATACAACAACAAAAGAGAGAGAGAGATAGAAGTTACTCACATTCCAAGAGAAAAAATACTTTTTCCTTTACAAAATTCTGAAATGACACTACGTAATTTCACCAATCCTATGGCAAGTTTCATATTGAAAGATCGATATAATATCGTTAAGTAATCAGTGTCACCTTACGCCTAAATAGGGTAAAAAGTAAAAACCGATTAGTTGGCCTTGAGGAACCCTAAGTAACTTAGTAAATATACTTTTCACCCCGTAAGAGTTAAGAGTTAGGATCTATTCAAAGAAAATTATGAAAGTGAAACAGTAATTAGTTAGTCGACCATGATTAGCAAACCTTATAAAGGGCATAACAAGTTGAATAGACCCAATTTATAGAGGAAACTCTAGGTTGCTCTTCTTCTCTTTCCCTTCAAAACACAATGACCGGAAAGGTCGAAGAGAAAGGGGTGCAGACAAGGATGATAACACACAAGATGGCACTGTGGACCTCAAAGGAAGACCCATCCTAAGATCCAAAACTGGTCGATGGAAAGCTTGTTCCTTCATCGTCAGTAAGGGCAAAGCCGGTGGCACGGCCTTTCTATATGAAGCCAAGGCTTGGTTATCGGAACATAGTCATGTTTCGAGTTCATAAGTTTTTGCTTCGACATAAATTTGCCAAAGCTGCTAGATAAGGAGTTCATTCTGGAAAAGTTCCTTTTCATATTTTGGGCAGAAAAGAGAGAGTTAACTTTTCCTGTCATACTCAAATTTTGCTTCTGTAATTCTTGTTTACTGAGTCCTCAAACGTACGTAATTCCGTTACCAGGTGGGAGAAAGAGAAAGTAGTCTATGATTTGATCCACGTCATTTCATTCTGGCATTGTGTATGTAGGATACGAGGTATTTGAGAGAATGGCATTCTATGGGATTGCAGCGAACCTAGTGGTGTACTTGACGAAGAAGCTCCACGAAGGCACTGTGACATCCTCGAACAGCGTCACGAACTGGGTCGGGATGGTTTGGATGATGCCCATCCTCGGCGCTTACATTGCCGATGCATATCTCAGACGTTATTGAACTTTCATTTTTGTGTCCGTCATTTATCTCACAGTATTGCGGATGCATTCGGATTCATTTATGTAGGTACACATACAAATTCGATCTGTAACACAATTAGAAAATGAGCAGGGCATGTCCCTCCTAATGCTGTCAGTGCCGGTGCCATCGCTGAGGCCTCCATCGTGCAGCCTGGGGATCAAAGAAGAGGAGTGCAACAAGCATGCCTCGTCCCTCCAGATAGGCATTTTCTACTTCACCCTCTACATAGTCGCGGCCGGGACGGGCGGGACCAAGCCCAACATCTCGACCATGGGCGCAGACCAGTTCGACGACTTCGAGCCCAAGGAGAGGGCCCAAAAGCTCTCATTCTTCAACTGGTGGATGTCCAGCATCTTCTTTGGGACTCTGTTCGCAACCACAGTCTTGATCTACGTACAAGACAACGTGGGTTGGGGATTGGGGTATGGCCTTCCCACGCTAGGCCTTGCATTGTCAGTCCTAGTGTTCTTGGTGGGCGCTCCATTTTATAGGCACAAAGTGCCCTCAGGAAGCCCATTCACAAGGATTGCTCAAGTGTTGGTGGCGTCAATCAGGAAGCGGAAGTTGCCTGTTCCAAGTGAAACGAAGGAGCTTTATGAATTGAGCCTCGAAGAATACGCAGAATCAAAGAAATTCCAGATTGATCACTCTACTTCTTTGAGGTTCACACGTCCCTAACTCTACGGTTTGTCATTACATAGTTTCTGCGAAATTAATCAGGACAGCTTCATGTCACTTCTGTAGATTTCTTGACAAAGCTGCAGTGAAGATTGATTCGAGCTCGTCGTGGATGCTATGTCCGGTGACCCAAGGAGAGGAAACTGAGCAGATGGTCAAAATGCTGCCGATCCTAGCGGTAACGTTCATACCAAACACCATGTACGCGCAGATGCTAACACTCTTCATCAAGCAGGGCCCGACCCTGGACCGAAGCATGGGCCCCCACTTCGACAGCCCTCCCGTGAGCCTCACCGCGTTTGTCACGATCTTCATGCTCGTAAGCATCGTCATCTATGACCAGTTCTTCGTCCCTGCCATCAGGCGCTATACCAAGAACCCTAGAGGCATCACACTGCTGCAGAGAATGGGGGTAGGCCTCGTCCTCCACATAATCATAATGATCACAGCTTGTCTTGCCGAGAGGCAGAGGCTGAGCGTCGCCAGAGAGAATGGCATTTACGGTGAGCTCCAAACAGTCCCTCTCACCATCTTCATCCTCCTGCCGCAATTCGCCCTCGTGGGAGTCGCCGACACCTTCGTTGAAGTGGCGAAGATTGAGTTCTTCTACGACCAAGCACCTGAAGGCATGAAAAGTCTAGGATCATCTTATGGCACTAGTAGTTTAGGCATCGGGAACTTCCTAAGTAGTTTTATTCTCAAGACGGTCTCTCGAATCACCAAGGAACACGGCCATAAGGGTCGGATCTTGGACAACCTCAACATCTCCCACCTCGACTACTACCACGCATTCTTGGCAGTCCTCACGTTACTCAATTTTTTTGTATTCCTTGTCGTGGCCAAGTTTTTCGTCTACAACGAGGAAGTAACCTTTGATAAAGAGAAAGAAGCTTTGCCTGCGAATTCAGCTAATCACAAGGCCATGACCATCGATTGAAAACACGATAAAATGTCATACTCATATAATGATTTATAAGATCGATACAATGTAAACTTTATTGCATATAGTTGACGGACATTATCCTCTTTATTCCCCTATGATTATCATGTTTGTCAATGATTTAGTTGCGCCGAAACTCACAAAAACTGAGATTCTGGGTAATTTTTAACACATGATTGTACACTAATCTTCTGTTACCGGCTGTATGAAACCTCAGACAAGCAGCAAAAGTACATGAAATCCCCTAGAGACATTTGAATCTTGAAAATTAAGGCTTATGGAGGATTAATAGATGGATAAGTCATCACAATGGATACCTTAAGGGAAGAAAAAGAGGCCATGGATGACGGTAAGCTGTTTTGCCTTACCTTTTGCCAAGAGGCTTCCGTTCCATGCACAATCATGGAATCAGTATGCATTACATGAAGAAAATTTTGGACAAAAGAAAAACCAATAACTCAATTCAGATCCCCACGAAGTTTATCGGAGTTTTATTGATTTTCTGCTCTTATGTATCTTCTCGGTTTAATGATACAAGATATGACAAATTTCAAACTTATATAGGCATGGGAGTGAATTTTAGATCCATTTCTACTTCAACAAATTCAGCATATATGCAAATTCATTCTCCTGTTATATCATTGCTCCAATGGTCCGGATCCTGGGGATACATCATCCCTCTAGTTCATCTCTTCCTTCTCATCAAGCCCGTCATGTTGATCAGAGGTCTCTACCTTGAAAAGCTGACGTGGTTTAAGCTATCATCGTCCATACCCTCGAGATCCTTAGTGTTCATAGCTTTCCCAGAGCTCAATACTTCATGAGTCAACACATTAGATTCCTCATTACCCGATGCACGCTCCTCGCCTGAAGGAGCGCACTCATTAAGCTGGTCTGCGTCTGCTTCCAACTTATTAGTTGGAGCACTAATTGGAACTTCCGAGGCATCTCCGACGCTCAAACTTTCTTCCAACATTGAACTGTCATCTGCTGTGATGCATGTAGAGTCATCGAGTCCGGGGCTGCTCTTGTTCATTAATTGGTTTTCGGGAAGGTGATCATAACCCTCTTCTACAGCATCCTCACATTGTCTCATCAAATCACCATTTTTCTCCATCTCCATTAGCTTTTCAACTGCTTTACCAGCAGCCGTGATGGCCCAAGAATTGTCGGTCGGATACCTATTTAGAAGAAAACAATGGAATAAAAATGAACGAACTAATGATAACTAAGACACATGCCCTCCTGATGGATGGCTTAATGTATAGCTTAACATGAAATCAACAACTTTGCCGATGTCACTTTTAATTAGTGCCAATTGATCTCGTGATTGAGCATCACCTTTGAGGATCCAATCCAGCTGAGAGATGTGCAGACGTCAAGAGATCTATCAGATCCGAGGGATTCTGAGAAAAGCATCCACTGCGTGTCGCCATTTCGGCTACAAATTGCGCATCCAAAATAAATAGCTGCTTCAAGAAGATTACGATGGCACCAAACAGAGTTAGTATTAGAGATGAGAATAATTCATGATAGTAGAGACAAGTGACTGTTGATGAACGCTCATGCGAAGCTTCTAGTATGAAAAGCCAAACAAATCTGTATGTTCTCTCTAAGAGCTACCATATTCCTACATGAAATTGTTAAGTGTAAGGGGTTGACAAGAGAAAAATAAATATTAGTAAAAGATGAAAATTGCTCGTAAATTGTAGACCGTGAAAAAGAAGTTGGTAATTTTATAAAAATGTCGGTAAGTTACCAACAAGTTATTGGAAAATCAAGTGATCGGTAACCTTATTTACCAATAGTTTTATTGATTGATGATTGTCCAAAAAGTCCTAAACCTATTTTACAACGATCAATTCAAGCTTTTCAATATGATCAATTTATATGTTCACTTAAGTAAATACATGTTATTTTCTTGCTCTGTCAATCATACCGGACATCACAAATAGGAAATGGGATCGACTTTTACTAATAAGGGATCTCAAAAGGAGGAACAAGCATACCTGCGGCAAACTTTTTGGATATCGGATCGTTGCATTGTCGTCGTCAACATCTGAGTTCATTTCTTCATTCGACATCCAAGAAAATATCGCTTCTGTCAACTCCCTCAAAAGCTCCATTACCCAACTATGCTCGAATGTATCTTCCTGAGCAAGTTTTTCTATTTCCCTAAGCTCCAAGAACAGCATCTGGGGATTCAAAGTAAGACGACGAACATTAAACCTGTCCAATTGATGATAATCATAATTATCTCCAAAACCTTTTGAACTAAAACGGCTTTGTCGAATGATAAAATGCAGGTTAGTAAACTCTGAGCAAATTAAAAAGATTTACATATAGGATAGATATTGATTGATAAAATAACCCTAGAAGGAAAAAGGGTGGTATACCTGAAACGAAAGTGAAGGCATTATATCATCGATGGAATGGTTCTCTTCTCGGGCATCAATTTCAGAAATAGTTTGCCCATTGCTTTGCCAAGATGCGACTCTAGATATAAACACCCGACAAAAACAGGATCGAAGCCGGTTATATGCCTCTTCAGTAGATGATAAACACGCATCGTACTCATCACCTTTGCTTCGACGAGTTATCTTGCCATCGTTTCGGAAACTGCTTCTGAGTATTCTGGAGAAAAGGCCTTCCAAAGTTGAAAGACTCGCCAAAGCAGATACTTGTCCAGTCAATATCTCGGCAGAGCTTGGGCGATCTTTCTCTTTTTTTAGACTAATTGTTTCGCCAATCACAAGTTTTTCGAGCATTACAGTATAGTGTATGAATAGATCTGTGAGACCTCTAATGATTGAATTTTCCATCTGAGCTGCAACTAAAGGTGAAAGTTCTTCTGCAACAGCCTTGAAGAGAAAACAAAAACATTGTAATTAGTACAGGATATAGACTATTACCATGATCAGAAGGTACATCAATCTAACACTAAATGTCATATGGATCAACCTAAGTTCAATAAGAACATTATAATGGCTAGATTACTTTATAATTTGCCAGTGCACTTTTCCATCATTTAGAATGCAGATTAAATTACGAGCAACCAAATAAAGTCGATTTTCTGAATACAAAAATCACAACATAGTGGTATTACTGATCACTGAGAAATAAGCATACAGTAATTAACCAAAATAATCATACCTGTAGTAATGTTATGAATTTACGACCGCTGTTCGTGAGAAAACAATATTCAGGCACATGACCAACTTCCATCAACGAATATCCTTTGGCCAAAATCCCCGAAACGAGGTACTTACCGAGAATCCAAGTATCGGTAGCCGTAATTATGTCCACCACTTTCTTGAAATGATCTACATGAATTGCTAAAACCTCCTCCATGTGAGGTTCTATTTGCTCAATCAAGTATGGCCTCAATACTAACTGTTGATCCATCTCTAGCAAAGAGCAATAGGATAAAGCGAATTGCATCGATTGTATTGCGATGGACAGGCCGCCACTTGTTTCGGAAGCGGACTTTATGTACTCATCGAAATAAGCGACGAAAGCTTCGACTTCTTGATGCGCCCATCGGATGAATTCGAGACTGTATACCGATACGTCTCCTTGCAACATCGCAAAGCTCCTTGCCGCTTGAGAGATCAAAGAGAAGGCAAGCTTCGAGAGTTCTCGTATGTATACTTCATTCAACAACGATTTCGATTGTCGTAGATTTCGCATTCCGGCCACAATACGCGAGTGGTGATATTGAAGCGACAACTGGATTGCAAGATTGCTGTTGCCAAGTCTTCGAAGACCAATTAATGCCTTGTGAAGTTCCGGCGCAGTTATTCTTTGATTCTGAGCCAATTGTGTTAGCTGAAGCACGAGCTTGACTTTCCTCTCAGAGATCATAGACTTATAAGAGTGTACAATGTTCGTTGAAGAGCTTACTTGGGCGTGCAACTTCGCGAAATTCCTGTCCTCTAATTCGAGAATGTCGATAGCTTCATCGACTCTATTCTCCATCAAGAGAATGTCAAGAGTCTCTAGGACATCGACGTGAGCCTGTAGATTGTTCGATAGGATCGATTCCTCGGCTTCATGTTCAATGGGGATCGGCTCCATTGCGTCTTCTATTGCCATTTCTAGATCCAAGCCATCCATGAACTCCTCCACAAGTCTCTTTTGATTTGAAGCATGATCTTTTAATTGAACCAGTTCCCTCCCTATCCCTTCGACTTCCTCAAATACCCTGCACAATATACAAAGCTAGTTAATTGTCCCACGATTACATGAGAATAAGAGTTGAGACCACAATTATTGTAACTTGTTATTTTTAAGGTTCTTCTTTTGTGTTTAAGTCTTTACGTAATTTGAATTTGAGGCAATCTTTCAACTCTCAAATGGCATATCTGATGGTACAGAAAGTAACGTAGATTTAATGTTCACGACGGATATAAGAGATCCAACCTTGTTGAAATAACATTAAATCCTCGAAGTGATGATTCCATGTTCTCAACATGCGCAATGAAAACATTTTACATTAAGCACGACTACAATTGCGATTACAAGGCTCGAAATTAATAATGAATGATCATAATCAAGAATTATTTTAAGAGCATATCTCATGCGTATGGTATATCATGTATACATACAAAAGAAAGAAAGTTAATACTCTAGATTAATTAAATGAACTTTGTTAAAGCTTCTTTGGTTGAGTACATCCAGGCAAGTTAGTCGAAAACGAATTACCTAGCAAAGGTTGAATAATTAGAATAGATGTTCTGGTGAAACTCCTCATTGGATGCCGCCTTTAGCTCGAGAAGCTCCGAGCAGAGATGTTTTATACCCTAGCATCAAAGAAAAGTTAAGATCAACAAAAATCATTCAAACATATAACCT
Source organism: Syzygium aqueum (assembly GCA_031216185.1). Classification (NCBI taxonomy): domain Eukaryota; kingdom Viridiplantae; phylum Streptophyta; class Magnoliopsida; order Myrtales; family Myrtaceae; genus Syzygium; species Syzygium aqueum. Next base: position 2,685,012 of record CM062231.1, read on the forward strand.
ACATACAGTTTCAAACAACCCACAACGTTTTGCCACGAGATCAGAGATGCATGCGTACCTTGGCAGTCATGGACTGCAGCTGATCGTCGTCGTCGTCGTCATCACAGTGTGCGCTTGAAGAGATGCTGGTGCTCACGTCGGAGAGCATGGAACTGTCCGTGTCTTGGTGATCTCTGAATAGGAACCTGGACGTAGACTCCATTGTGATCCTTGTCAATGGATGGCTAAAAGAGCCAAGACATCTTTACATTGTCTTTATAAAAGATGAACCAGAGGATGCTTTTTTTGGGACTACTCATTTGTCATGCTGTGCCATTCTTTTCAAAGCATTGGTCTTGTCGCTAAACAATCAAGGTCTTCTGTCTTTTTTACTGATTCTGCTGTTTAAATAAGGCTCATATCCTTTGTCCTTTTGCCAATTGGTACCAACGTTGGCCTTCATACTCAACTTTGGTCTTGGCGATGCCGACTTCGATATTCTTTCTTCCTTATTACTAGGTCGTGCTTACATCTTGCAGAGAGAAGAAGAAAGGATTGTACATGCCTTCACTCTACAAATGGGTAAGTTCAGTTCATTTCTTCATCATATCGAGAGGAAAGGGCAAAAGGACACCAGAAGTGCTATAAGTTGTGTACGGAGATTTCTTTGGTGCCATAACTTTTTTTCGGATCACTTTTTTTTTGTAAGAGTAAGGAATTGTATTACTTATCATAACCACCATTTACAACCTGATATAGTTTTTTTTTTTGTAAAGGTAAGAATTGTATTACTTTTCAATACGCCAAATACAAACTAAAGCCAAAACCAACTCAGACCCAGATAGGGCAAGAATGGTTCGACACACAAAAAGTCAAAGCCCGGATGAGTACATCAAAGGTACCTAGGAAAAAGAGGACAACCAAATTACAAGAAGATAGATAGAGAAAGACCCCACTTCCTCTGAAGAATTCAGTTTCTAGGTATGTCTTGGACTCCTCCTATGGAAATAGTTTTGTCTTTCACAACTTTGATGAGGTGCTTGCACGTCCCCGGGATGGAGACCTGCTTGTTCCTGAAGAGGGCATTGTTTCTCTCCGTCCAGATAATATGGATTAGAGCCCCAAAGGAGAATCGGGAGATGTAATGTGCAAAGGAAGGGCCCCCGCATATATTCTTGGCCCACGAGATAAGTTCTACCCATGGTCGGTTGCGCCATGGAAGGCTGCATCTAGTTCCCCAGAAGGAAGCCAACCTCTTTGTATAAGTACACTCGAAGAAAAGATGGTTGACCGAGTCCAGCCTAGTACCACAGAAAGCACATAAAGCAGAGTCGATCCTTCGGTTTTGGAGGAGGAGTGTCTGAGTAGGCAGCTGGTTGAGAGTGACAATCCATAGGAGGAAGGAATGTCGAGGGGAGATGTGGCGATCCCAGATGAAAGAATGCCAAGGAACCGGGTGTCCTTTCCTTCTAATAAAGTTCCAAGCAGAGGCGATAGTAAAGGATTTGGCCGGGTGAGGAATCCAGGTCATATTGTCCATAATATTATCCACGAAGGTTGGCGGAGGGTCTGACCAGCTGAGGATGGTCGCCAGAGTTCTTGAAGGTTGCCACGTACCATCAAAGAATTGGCGAACTGTAGTATCTCGACGAATCCTCGATTGATAAATGTCAACATTGTTAAAGATAAGATGAAGGGGGCCTTTGGAGTGCCACCAATCGAACCAAAATGAGGCGGAGTGGCCATTGCCAATCTTCCATTAAAATAAGGTATGAGTAATAGCACGCATATCAAGGATTTTCTTCCAGGTGCAGGAGGAGAACGTCGGCTTGGATACAGTCCAAAAATTTGAGTTTTTTAAGAAAATGGAGTGAATCCACTTACACCATATAGATTCCTTGTCGGTAAATAGGATCCATATGTGTTTGAGGATTGTGGCTTTGTTATATTCTACAAGTCTCCGAAGACCAAGGCCCCCTTCTTCTTTGGGGAGACAAATGTTGTTCCAGGCTACCTTCGCTCCCCCGGTGCCTAGGTCAGGTCCCTTCCAAAGAAATTGTCTTAAAATGGTCTCAATTTTGTACAAGACAGATTTCGGGAGGGAGAAAATGGCAGCCCAATAAACCTGGATGGAGTAAAGTACGGATTTGATGAGCTGAAGGCTGCCTGCAAAGGATAAAAAACGTTGTGCCCAAGAGCGAGCGCGAGCCGTTATGGAATCCACAAGAATCTTGCAATCCTCTTTACGCATTCTGGACGAAATGATGGGCACTCCAAGGTAGCGAAAAGGGAGTGAACCGATTTGGAAGTCAAGACATTGTAGAAGGTTGTTGTGCAAAGCCGGAGTTCCGCCCGAGAGGAACAAGTTACTTTTGCTATTGTTGGGCTTGAGCCCAGACCAACTGGAGAATAAATCAAGAGATTCCTTGATAATTTCAACCGACTTCAGGTGAGCCTCTGAAAAAATGAGAACATCGTCCGCGAAGAAAAGATGCGATATGCTCGGTTTTTTGCATCACCAAAACCAATGAAAGTCAGAGGAATTAGTTTTTGACTTTAAAATTCCCGAAAGGACCTCCATTACTAGTATAAAGATGTAAGGTGAGAGGGGGTCCCCTTGGCGAATACCGCGGCTACTAGCAAAGTATCCATGAAGTTCCCCATTAATAGAGACAGAGAATTTAGTTGTTGATATACAAGCCATAATCAATTTGATGAAGAAATCCGGAAAATTTAAGGCTTTGAGCGTCAATTCTATGAATGTCCAGTCGACAGTGTCAAAAGCTTTTTGGAAATCCACCTTGATGGCACATTTAGGAAGATAGGCTTCATGGTGGAAGTGCACGAAAAGTTCTTGAGCGATCAAGATATTGTCACTTATTCTTCACCCCTTGACAAAGGCCGTTTGGAATGGGCTAATTAGAAGTGGTAGAATGTGTGCAATGCGCATGGCCAAGATCTTTGAGATGCATTTATATAAGGTGTTGCAACACGCAATTGGCCGGAAGTCTGACATGGCCGAAGCATTGGGAGACTTTGGCACAAGGGTTAGAATTGTACTATTAAGCTCTTTAAGCATACAACAGGATTCAAAGAAATCCTTTACAGCATTGAGAACAAAAGGCCCAGTGATCTCCCAAGAGGATTTAAAGAAATCTACGTTATAGCCGTCCGGACCTGGGGCTTTACCTTTGGCTAGTGAGAAAAGAGTAGACTGTATTTCCCCATCAGAGACTGGCTGCATTAGGTAGTTCCTTTGGTCATCATCCAGAACCCTACCTAAGTAGTTTCGAATGTCAATGATAGATGGCTGGTTAGAAGCTGAATTATCATTAAGAAGCACCTGAAAGTGGTTGACAATGTGGTTCCTGACTTCAACTGGTTCAGCTAACAGTGCATCCATCACCAGTGGAAACTGAGAGAATACGATTATGTAGCCTTCTCTTGTTGACGAAGTGATGAAAAAATTTTGTATTCTGATCACCTTCCTTCAACCAACGTATCCTAGATTTCTGCCTGAAGAATGATTCCTCTTGTAATCTCAGGGTAGAAAAAGTCCGCAAGTGTTCCGCTTCCCTATCGAACAAGAGCTGGTCAAAGGGGTGCTCCTCCAATGCAGATTGTGTAGCATAAAGTTCAGTTCTAGCCTGCTCAGCTCTATTGGAGATATCAGAGAAAGAACTCCTGTTCAATTGCTTCAACTTTGCTTTGAGAAATCTAAGTTTACAGCAAACTTTATACATAGGGGAGCCGCCTATTGAAGAATCCCAAGCTTGAGTTACAAAGTCCAAAAATGAAGGATGAGAAGCCTAGAAGTTGAAAAACTTAAAGGGTTTCTTGGAACTTTGTGGTGAAAAAATTTTTATCACCATGGGAGAGTGATCTGAAATGCCTGGCTCAAGGAAGGACGCTTCAGAGAAGGAAAAAGATTGGTTCCAAAGGTTATTAATAAGAACCCGATCAATCTTACGAAGTTTCCGGTTCTCACCAGAAGAGTGTGACCATGTAAATCTGCAGCCCACATACCTTAGATCCTCCAGACCCGCTTGGTTGAGGCATTCAGCAAATTCATCAAACACAGGAATCCAAGGGGTTGTACTACCAACACGATCTTGCGGGTCTTTGATAGCATTAAAATCACCCGCAACAATCCATGGTAGAGCACAAGAGGAGAGCCTGATGAGGTCTGCCCATAGCTGTCTTCGGAGGACAAAAGTGTGTTCCCCAAGACAATAGATAAGAGACAAGATTTGTGCCATCTTAGAAGTTTAAGTTGCAAATGCATCAATTGATCAGAAGAGTATAGTAGGCTCAGGTCCAGCTTATTAGGGTCCCAGCCAAACCAGATTCTGCCGAGGGGGGAGGAATCATAATTAGAGATCCAACGCCAACCATCATAAAGGCCTTCAGAGAGATCAGCAAAAAGGGGGGGTTTAACTTTGGTTTCAACTATACCAATACAAGAGAGCCGATTAATCCTAATAAAGGCTCGGATTTCAGCTTGTCTGAGGGGTCCGACTAGGCCCCTGATGTTCCAAATACCAAAAAACATTACAAAAAGAACAAGGATTACTGCCGAGAAGACCTTGCCTTCCTCCTCTTTGGTGTTTTAGAGGGAGAAGGACCAGAACCTTTTGCAGTGTAAAGAGGGGTTGGCGTTACCCCTTGAGAGGCCTTGGCGATTTCCTCCGAGGCAATGGAAGCAATAGTTCGAGACCTAGTGTTGGGAGGGGAAGCACTAGCAGGTTCAAGCTCCCCTGAATCTTCATTGGCACCAGAATGGTCCCTCAATACTCGAGAGTTTGAAGAGCCATCCGTAGATGACTGGGAGTTTAATGGAGAGTCCACAAGCTGCTGGTCTGGAAAGCCAGTGAAGTCTGGAGCAGGGGATGCGCTGGAACCAGCTTTAGGATCGTTGGAATGGGTCAGTCCAGGGCTAACCAATGCTGTTTCCCCGGAATTAGGTGCAGGGAGCAGGGGTTCAGCTTCAGTAGGAGCAGAGGGTAGAGGGTCAGCTTCTTCCCTGTTACGATCCAGCTGTGTATCAGAAGGGGGGATCAGCTGGTTAGGTGTTTTGGTTGGAGGAGCATTACTCTTCTTCCTGTAAACTTGACTCCAACCATCAGAATTTTGGGGGCGAGTGGACTCAGCTCCGTGTTCTGGTTGTTTAACATGACAATCAAAACCAGAAGATCCCTCTTTGTGTCCGAATAAACCACAGGAGGAGCAGACCAACGGCTTCCATTCATATTCAATACTGATTTGGTTGATCTCCCCATCCCATCTGAACTTTACCGTGTCAACTCCCAGATCAGAAGCTTTGATCTCCACACATACACACACATAAGATATCCTAGTCATCTGTTCAGTCTGTGAATCAACATAAAGAGGATTTCCAATGGCACTAGCAATGCAGCCAATTCCAATCGGGGACCATAGGAAGAAAGGGATGTCCCTCAGTCTTACCCAAACTGGAAGAGTGTCAAGCTTACCTTTCTTGAGTTTCATTTTTGGAGACCATTGTTGTAACATCATGGTGCTACTGAAGATAGAAATAGGCCCCATGTCAATGATCTTTCTGCGGAAATCAGAATTAGGGATCCGGAAGAAGTAAAAGCCATTTTCATGTAGCTTTATGTTAACTACTTGTTCAGCCCAAGCTTTCTTTATAGCTTCTTCAGTGAGTTTGAAGGGAACTTTCTTGCCCAAGTAGTGCCCTACTATGCATTCCAGCCAACGTGGGTCTGCATCAGCAGCAACCTCCGGAGTAATGTCCACCACGAATTCACCATCCTCTAGCCTAGGTGGAACATAAACAATATTATACCCTTTTGTCAAGGCCTTGGCTACATTAGCCCAGGTTTTAGTCGCCTGAGCAGAAGTGGGTTGTCTACTAGAACTCGGTCTGTCCTTATCAAAGCCGGTTGCATTTGGTCTGAGATCAGAACCACATGGAGGACTAGCAATATGGGCATGTCTATGAGAGGGATGCCGACTTTTTGATCGACCTAATATAGTTTGATGCCAACTTTTTTGAAAAACGATCACTTTAGTGCCAATGCTGACATAGTTTGGCGGAAATCCTACGTGACGCTGACATAGTTCGCCGGATAGGTCCAATCAGCATAAAAACCAAAAACGACGTCATTTAGTCCACTGACATATACTTTTTTAGAAAACTAAAATTTATATTATATTTATTTATATTTAAAAAAATGGTCTGACTTGTACACGTGAAAATTATGTGGCTTTTTTTCGAATTTTTTAATCTTTTTTTTCCTAACTTTTTCTCGGTCGCCGGTCCAGCAACCGGCCAGAGGGAGGGCCAGCGAGGCCGACCTCGCCGGCCTCTGGCGAAGTTCACCCCACCGGTGAGGCTCCTTGCCGGCCCCTGGCTAGGCGAGGGGAGACCTCGCCGTCGCAACCCAGGCAACGGCGAGGTCGGCCTTGCCAGATCTAGCGAAGCTTGCCGGTGGCCGACAGAGTGAACTTCGTTAGATCTAGCGAGGCCAACCTTGTCGTCGCCTGGGTCACCACGACAAGGTCTCGCATCGCCCAGCAAATGCGAGGCTGACCTCGCCATCGCAACCCAAGCGATGGCGAGGTCAGCCTCACCTTTGCCGGGCGAGGCGAGTTTCGCCAGAGGTTGGCCTCGCCGGCCTTCCCCTCTAGCCGATCGCCGGACCAGCAACCAAGAAAATGTTAGGAAAAAAAAGATTAAAACAATTAAAAAATTCGAAAAAAAAAAAGCCACATAATTTTTACGTGTACAAATCAGACCATTTTTTTAAATATAAATGCCACATCAGCTTTTTGGCCAGAGTCACTAAAGTGATTTATTTTTTTTCGATTTGGCACTAAAGTGATCCGAAAAAAGTTATAGCATCAAAGTAATCTCCGTACACAACTTATGGTACTTTTGATATCCTTTTGCCAAGAGGAAAGGCTCAAGCCTATGCAAAAGCCACATCCATAGTTCAGACGACCTTATCCTATCCCATTTTTAGCCGACTGCTTGATCCAGTGCAGTTCAGTACTCCAATTTCCAGGAACTAGACCAATAGCACATAGCATAGCAACAGACCTCTCTTCCGACCCGTACCCATGAAGAGAAGCTACACTCGCAAGCACAGACAATCACGAGATTTCGCAACTTTCTTATTATATGATTTTGTGGGACTACTATTAATAATTTCAAAAGTTTAAGTTGTTAGACGAAGGCGTGCTTAACACTTAAATATTCTAAAGCTTACATAGATGACTTAATGGAGAAGTCAGAGGAGGAGGTCCATCGACAAGTTCTGTCCAAAGTGGGCAACTATTCAAAAGAGCCATCAAGGAAATGAGAGCAGATTTAGGCACATTTAAAAGAACCAAACGAGACTGATGTCAATGCACTATTAACCCCTCTCTTCCTTAACTATGATGCTCACATTTTCGTCGTCGTGGTCCGCCGTCCTCGAAGCAGTGAGAATCGAGTTAGGGGTGCCCTTTTGAGGGGAGCATCGATTCTCTCCTCCTCTAGGTTGTTGGCTCCATCTCTCATGATGACGGACGAGTGCGACACCTATCGCACACAAAGATCGTGCGACGATTGAGGATTCTCCGATCACGCTTAAAGGCGGGATCGAGTGGAGATGAGTCGAGCCAATCTTTTTTCGGTCCTGAAGAAGTAGTCATAGTTACTTCTTATATGCAAATGAGTGTGGCATAATTACTAATAATTATTTATAGCTTCTTGCTTTTCTATTGGAGAGTTTATTCATCAAATTGAGAAGTTGCTTCATTATGGTCCTAGTTGCCTTTATATTCGTTTTGATATGAAAATAGTCCCTCTACTTTGTCCATTATGCAATATCTATCACGCCCCGACCCTCGAGCGCGCTAACATCCCATCACGGTCGTTAAAAATGCGACGTCCCAAGATACGTCGCCAACCCAATTGAATCATTATCCATTAAATGCATGCGAAAGCGAACTTAATTCACCCAACAACAATCAATAAACAGGATAGTAAGAAAAACATATGGATTCAGAAAATAGCGAAGCTATTTTATAAACATAACGTTAACCCAAGGAAGGGGCATATATATACAAGCCTATCATAATGCTACTTCCTGTCAAACCACGTACAACAAAAAGGAATAAGTGGTCGGGTTAACTTAACTTCTCTACAAAAAGGGGATGGTTCCAAAAAGATGAGGTATCCTAACCTATCACAATAGATCGCCAAAACTGGGAGGAAGCTCCAGCTCACTATCTACGGAGTCCGGGTTCATCACTTCCCCATCCGGGGGATCGAGGTCCATCGAATCCCAGACCACCTCTCCGATACCGCCAACCGGAGGTCCATCAAAACCACGAAATGGACCAATCAACTCGTCCCCTTCCTTGCTAAACCACACCACAAAATGATGGGCCGTCAACCCAGGTACTCCCTCATCCACCCAGACAATGGACTCATGCTTCCGATGCTCTCTGCCAGGACCTATAGGGTACGCAGAATAACCCATGTCTATCTCCATAGGTACACCGAAACGTTCAGGAGGGAGGCTCATAGTCGAGGGTCTGAAAAACAGTTTATAATAACAAATGAGATAAAATCTCAACGAGTTCACGACCTAAGCCTCGATTAGAAGGTCAACTCCTCTTAGATGTACCTAAAACACACGACGGTATAACGAAGGCAGGTATCTCAACATAATACTCACGATATTTCTCCACACAGTCACAAGCAACCTTACCTTGCCATGGGCACATGCGTACGCTCTATATGTTATAATTCACCGTATGCCATAATAATGCAATAAGCATATAATGCAATCAGAATACGTATCAACTTTGTCAATCACAATGCATTCACACGTGTCTTGATTATAAGGTGAAATCGCTTTGGCCCGTCCCATACCGTGCGTAGCAATTTCATCCCATAATCAAGTGTAATGCCACTACAATCTTTCACGCGTATTCCAATTACTACGGCCACACCAGGGGCTACGGCACAATCCGCGATATTTGCCTCAAGTTGGCAGTCTTCCGATATATTCGGGCATCTTCCCTCCCCATCGGACATGGCATCGTCTCACCAACCTCAATGACGGCATATCCCATAAATGGGTTCATTCCGAATCCGATTCGCGAATGACTACGTCTCCCCTGCTACCAGCGACGGCTTCCAATTATCAAATTGGGGACACCCATTAGGGCCACGACCAAACCCTAGGTTGCCGGTCATCCGGTATACGGTTTTCCGATATAACTGGGCACGAAAGGAACCTTTAGGTAATATCATGCACATATAGCAACACTCAGGTTCCATCATTATAATTTTCAATAGACAACACAAACATGATCCGTGCTAATACTGTTGAAATATTGCAACTTCCACACATAAAAATGCACGAAAATAATCACACGTGATCATGCACATTTTATTAAATCACCAAACTTGGCATACTTCCATATTCAATCATCCACAACATATTTATCTCATAAAACTCAGCAAATAAACCCGACACCTCAGGGTTTATTAATTAAATACCCATAATTCTATATTTCACCATAACCAAACAATTCAATTTGGCATACAAACCAATATATAAGGCAAATCCTAGCTTAGGCATCACAATTTAAGCCTAAAATAAACACAATTTAATTTCGGAATTTCCACAAAAAAATTAATAAAATAATAATATTTTTAATTTCGAAAATTAATAAAATATTATTATTTAATTCCTGAAAATTAATATAATATTCCAATAGCTTAACAACTAATTCCTAATTAATTAACACTAAACATAATTGACTTAAACTAATCCGCTCTAATCAAGTTTAACCTACTAAGGGCCCGTTTGGTTCAGCATTTGGAAAGAGCTTTTGGCCTCGAAAAGCCTTTGGCCAAATGCTGAACCGTTTGGTTCAGCTTTTCGGACTCAAAAAGCTTGGAATGCTGTGGAATGCTGTAAGTCCAAAGCTGGTCCGGTCCAGCTTTGGGCTTTCAGCATTCCACAAATGCTGAAGCCTATTTTTTCCTTCACAAATTACCCTCACTCAAATTTTAATATTCCGATTTTGCTCCTACTGTTCATCTTCTTCACCAAAGAGGGTGGTCGGCGAGGAGGCGGCGAAGGGCCGGCGAGGGGCCGGTGAGGCCAGATCTGGGCGGCGGGGGGCCGGCGAGGTCGCCCGACCTAGGCGACGGCCGCCTGGGGTCGAGCGACCTCCCAGGCGTCATCGCCTGGGTCGCGCGACCTCAGGCGACCGTCGCCTAGGTTGCGCGACCTCAAGCGGCCGTCGCCTGAGGTCGCGCGACCCAGACGACAACGCCTGGGCGGTCGCCCAACCCCAGGCAGCCGTCGCCTAGGTCGGGCAACCTCGCCGGCCCCCCGCCGCCCAGATCCGGCCTCGCCGGCCTCTCGCCGGCCTTTCGTCGCCCCCTCGCTAGCCACCCTCTCCGGTGAAGAAGATGAATAGTAGGGGCAAAATCGGAATATTAAAAATAAAAGTTGTCAAAGCCCTTTGCAAAAAAAAATTTACCAAATATTACTTAGGCCAAAATAACTTCACAAATTTTTTTTTACCAAACGCCACTTACATTTTCCCAAGTGACTTTCACCTAAAGGTATTTGCATTCCCCCAAATGGCATTTGAAAAGCCGAATCAAACGAGCCCTAAGTAAGTGATTAGGGCGATAACTCACTCGTTAGCGAATCCGACAACATGAGCGCGACGGTGGCAGCGAGGGCTACACGTTGCACGGTCCGAAAACGACACGGAACGACGACAGATGGCCGGAATAGGGCTGAACAGCAACCACAGAACCGGTTTGGCTTCGGTGAGTGGCAAAATGGACGGTGACATGGCAACGGAGGCAGCAAAACAACAGCAAGGCAGCAGCAACACAGTAGCCACGGGCTGTTCTGCTGGTTCAGCCGAGAAAAAGAAAGAAAGAGGGAGAGATGGGGGAAAATAGAGAGAGAAAGGGAGAGAGAGAGAGAAGTGGCCGTATGAGGGGGGTGAGGAGAGACAAAAGAGATACTTTTTTTTTCTCATTAAAGCCAAGCCTCCAAAGTCTTCTTCGTCATGCCAAAAGCCCCTCAAGTCTTCACCATTAAACTCCTTTGTCTCTTGATCATAAATGCAAAGAAGGGTATTTTGGTAATTTCACAAAGTATAAAAATACTTATACATGTATACGAGCTAGAATTTCGTACGGGCTCGTATAATCAAATTTGGGCTCAAACGGATTATGAATGGGCTTGAAAATGCTAATTGACTCAAACTTGGGCTTGAATTGCAATTGGGCTTGAAATTGGGTTCAATGGGCTAAATTGGGCCACTTGGTTTTTCCTTGGGCCCATGTGGCAGAATCACATTGGGCTTGAGGCCCAATGTGCCTTCATCCGGCCCACTTCCTCGTTGACTCATATTCTCGGCCCGTTAAATCATTTTCCGAGAATTTCAAGCAAACCGATAAACGAGCAAATCAATGAGGCGGTGTCCAATAATTTAGTTTTGAAATCCTCAGAGATTCGATATCCAAATTCAGATTCTAATTCATGGTAAAAATCAATCAATTGCAATTTTAGTATATCTCAAACTAACGAGCAACATTTAGGAATTATGTAAATTCGACCCGTGATTGATTCGATATCAAACCACGTTTAAATTTTCTCAAACCATTGATGATCTCGATTGTCATGTAATTGCGATGGGCCAATTACTAGTTCCAAAGTATGCGATCATCAGTCAATGGGTTTAGGATCATTTGCAATACATACAACGGTTAAGCGGAATCACCCACAATCTAATTATATGCTATTGGCGAATCGTTCTATAACCATCCATTGATCGGTCTATAATGGCTCAAAATTGTCCCTCGTCAATCCTTATGGTCGAATTGTTAATCCCTAATCGAGTTCTCAGGTCATGCGTACTTAATTCCTTAACAGCCTTTCTCTATCGGTCAGTCTCTCATGAGTGATCAATTCAGAATGAGAATCACTTAGAGTGCATCAATTAAAATCGTCATTCATTACATCCTGAATAGGGTCGAATTTGAGGATGTCACAATATCGCTCTTGGACTTTTAATTTGTGTGATGTGATCCTTCAATTTTGGCTCAATGCGATCCCTAAACTATCGGTAAATATTCAATGAAGCCCTTCTATATGTGTCATTTTCATAAATTCTAATGACTAAATTACACATTTACCAATAACTCAAGAACCATATCGAACAAATTAATGCCGGTAAATGTTCAAGAACGACAATGAACAAATTAAAAGTAAAGGGGATGTCATTACACGTCGGACCAAAATTCAGAGGAATCCAAATTTCAGGGCCCATTTATGCCATCACCGCAAGAAGAAAATACATGTATAACGGCGTCGTTTGCTTACGTCACAAAACCGGAAAGGCACCGAGCTTTCGAACCGGAAACTCGCCAATCTGAAGCGTCGGCGAACCGAAAAATTGAAAATTCGGGTCGGCGTCAAAAGGCAAGCCGCGCCTGCCAGTGATTCACGGTGAAAACCAACCAACCACTCCAACTCCGACGACTCCTCTCCCCGCCCCCCCTCTCTCTCTCTCTCTCCGGCGACGGCGGCGGCGGCGAGCGGAGAGCGAGAGCAACCTCGGCCTCCGCGCACGATCTCCGGCGGCGCGGTTCAGCTTAGGAAGGCGAGGGGATGAGAGCGGCGGCGGCGGCGGCGGCTGCGGCTCGGGTCCGCTTCCTCACCTCGGTCCTGCTGCTGGCGATGGTCGTCGCCGCCGCCGCGGGCGCGTCGACGGAGGAGGAGGAGATACGGTCGAAGCAGAGGCAGAGGCTCTCCGGGATCATCATCCCGGGGTTCGCCTCCGCTCAGCTCCGGGCCTGGTCCATCCTCGACTGCCCTTACTCGCCGCTCGATTTCAACCCCCTCGACTTAGTCTGGCTCGACACCACCAAGGTCACGTGTGCCCGGATTCTGCTGTGTAGTTTCGTTGTTTCGTGAGTTTTTGTGTGCATGTGCTGACTTCAAGCGGTTTTGTTCTGAGTGTGTAACTTTCGACTTTTTGGTGTCGCTCTATCCGTTCGTTGATTGTTCTTTCGCTCACGGTTTCCTAGTGTTGTTTTAGTGCGTGTCGGTGTTGTTGTGACAAGTTTGGCTGGGACGACTGTTTTATTGGCTTAGACTATTGATCTCGTGCTCCTCGTTAGAGTCGCCAGAGCCGGTATGAGTGAGGTTCGGCTTCTATTATGTGTCAATCGAGCACTCGTGTTTTGTTCAGTACGTGACGGCATTCTTTAGAAAAGCCTGTGAATCATCTTCCGTGGATTGATAGGCATTGGAAGCCGAAGAGAAAACAGTGGACACAATTTAGGAGTGATTGGAATGAGAACAATAGATGTAATTACTCATCTGATTAATGGGTGATGTCTTGTCTTCTTTGCTTCATAGACTAACAAACTCTGTTGAGTCACCTGCCAAGCTAGCCAAATTTGCTTCCCTGTCTGTGCCTCTTTTCCCCTCACCCATGCAGTCATTCGCAAATTGCTGCGACGAGCATCCAAGGATATTCCAAGCAGCTAACATGAGGCTTGGTGTAATGCTTTGTGGGTCCTGCATAGTTATCAGGTTAAAAGAATCGTTGTAATGAGTTTCCTGTTAAGGCTTTATCCAGTTGGATTGTGATGCTTCCTCTCTTTCCTTATGAAATCTGACTCTTTTCTCCTCTAGGATCAATGTAAATCGATTAGCTCTAAGATCAATGTGCACATTCATAGTTATAGTCCAAGCTTAGTGTTGACTGACTCAGAGCTCTTTGTCAAACTTTGGTCGTGTGTGAGTGGCGTCGGGCAATTCTATTTTTCTGACACCTGTTCTCTTAAATTTATACGTTAGTTTATTCTAATGGTCTTGCTTGGTGCTGTTCCATCATGAATTTATGGTTGGACACAAAACTAAATCCTGTACCGAAGTTCTTGACCTCTTAACCCTTATAATTTGGATATTCTCCATATGCTAGTGAGGAAAGGCTGGTAAACTGAAAGTTAATTGGACCCGTTTTTTGCAGCTTCTTTCTGCTGTAAACTGTTGGCTTAAATGCATGCTTCTAGACCCTTATAATCAAACGGATCATCCTGAATGTAAATCACGGCCGGATAGTGGTCTTTCAGCAATTACAGAACTTGATCCTGGTTATATCACAGGTACTGTCCTGGACCTTTCATTTTGTGCTTTGGCAACATGCCTTGTCCTTGTGTCTATTTACTTTCTCATTATGTTAGTTGCATGCTTTTGGTAGTAAAGAATGCTTTTGCGAAAGGTTTTTTTTTTTATAGGTCCTCTTTCGTCGGTTTGGAAGGACTGGGTAAAGTGGTGCATTGAATTTGGTATTGAGGCGAATGCTATCATTGCTGTTCCATATGATTGGAGATTGTCACCATCAATGCTTGAGGAGAGAGATCTCTACTTTCACAAGCTGAAGTATGTACAGTTATAATGATATCACGAAAGACTATTTTGACTAGCTTTAGCAAACTCTTCGTTTTCCTTTTTCTTTTTAGGTAAATACTAAATTACTCCAATGCTATTATGTATAAATGCTGTTTTAAATGCAAATACAACACGGAAGAAATGCTCTTGGATGGCGTTTAGTATAGGTGTTGCACAGCTGCTACAGCTTTTGCAAAGGGTGTTGCTGCTTTTGCTTTGTTTTCTTCAAATGCGTCGCAGCAGCACCTCCAAAACTGCACAGCTCAGAGCTGTTTCTATCATGCTGCTTTACCCAACTTTGAGTTGTTGCCTATTTAAAATGGGTTGTCAACACATGGACAATGGCACATCCAGCACAGCTATGGCTACGCTAGACAGATACCTACAGACATAAAAATGCCTTAAATAATGTTTTGTTGCTCTGACAGGCTGACGTTTGAGACTGCACTAAAACTTCGTGGAGGTCCCTCGTTAGTGTTTGGACATTCCTTGGGTAATAATGTTTTCCGCTACTTCCTGGAATGGTTAAAGCTAGAAATTGCTCCAAAACAGTATCTTCAGTGGCTTGATGAACACATACATGCCTATTTCGCTGTCGGTATGGTCAACTTGCAGAAAGCTAATTATCAGTCTAAATAGCAGTCTGAAAGCAGAGAAGAATTCATCTTTGGCTTTCTTTTATGCTCCATTGCAGGGGCTCCGCTTCTTGGATCAACTCAGACAATTGAGGCAACACTTTCTGGATATACATTCGGCCTACCTATTTCTGAGGTCAGCCTTCATTTTTCTTTAAGTCAGCAGGACTGTTATACAAACTACGTGTTTCTGTATTCATATAAAAGTTCCTGCTAGCTTTTTCTTTATATGTTTCTCTCTTTCCTAATTATTGTGTGCTTGACACCTTTTTAATTTGGTTCAGCCTATAATGATAGAATGCCAGGTCATTAAGCATTGATTCCTTTCCATGATGCAGGTTTAACAGAAATATACTCATATTTATTTGAGTTCCCAGATGTTCTTTTCTACATGTCTGTAGATTAGATCTTTGTTCCCGTCAATTGTAGAGTGCTTCATGATTTGGATTTTTACTTCTCAAAAAAGAACCCTGCTGCTTCTCATTCATTTTCTCTGCACTTTGTATCATGACATCTTAGGTAGATTTCTTGCCCTTCTCTGGTTCTTTTTACTTTGTGGTTACATGCTAATGCATATGTGTTGAATCTAATCCAATTATCTTGTAATAATTCATGAAGTTTAAATAGGAAGTTTTAAGTCATGATAATGCTTGTATTGCATTGGTAGTTCTTATTAATTTCCGTGCTTCTTAAACCTTCCAAAATTGAAATGTCTATAAGATATATACTGTCATCATATTATACAAAGTTGCTCATATGACGAAACTTAAAACAAGAACAATTGGATGTATTTGTATCGTGTTAGCTTTTGTTATAGATCTTAAATTTTTATTATGTTATTCTCATGCAAGGCATCAGGGGACGGCCAGATTGTTGTTCAATTCATTTGCTTCTTCTCTGTGGATGATGCCATTTTCAAAGTATTGTCAGACGGATAAGGTCTACTGGAAGCATTTTTCTATGGGAAGCAGCAGAGGTCATCATGTCTATCAATGTGATGAGCAAGAATATCGATCAAACTATTCTGGATGGCCAACAAATATAATAAACATTGAAATTCCCTCTAACCGTGGTACGAGCTGAAAGTCTCATTTTAATGGTATGGTGAAAATGCACAGGCTCTTATGCTCTTTTTCTTCTTTGGCAGGAGTTGATGCCTACCCATCAGTTACAGACATTGCCAATGTCAATTTGTCAAATATGGAATGTGGCCTTCCTACTCAGCTATCCTTTTCAGCCAGGGAAATATCAGATGGGACCTTCTTCAAAGCAATTGAGGATTATGATCCAGATAGCAAGAGACTTTTGCACCAATTGCAAAAGTAAGTATCCTATTATTCTCCAATGAAGACGAATTTTTAGACTCAATGAGGATAAATTTTCGTTTATGTTAGATTCATTGAAAGAAAAGTTTGACATGTTTATGCATCTGCCACACTCCTATCTAATTGGCATTTACCTTTTGCTTTTTGCTTAATTTAAATCTTGTAACTTATGCACTTCTTTTTTAAAGCTGAAACTTCTGAAATTTTCATGACACTTGAATGTCGACACGTAATTCGTATATAATTTGTTCATAATTTTCTGAGATTTGAATAATATTTTGGAATTTGGAGAGAAAATGAAAAAAGTAGTTTTTACTTTTGCTTAAGTGTAAACAAACATTCTATTGTGGCTTTAATATAATAAAAGTGACTGAGTTCCCTCGATCTATTCCAATATACACATCCCCTTTATGATTAAATTTAGAAGCAACGACCTATCTGTTCCTTTGTCTTGTTGCTCACCTTATAACATTACTTTCTCAAGGTTGCCCCTCAAATGCTTCATAGTCATGTATGCAGTAAGCATCTTGGTCATCCCATGTTATATTCTAGAACCTGAAATGTTCCTTAGTGTACTCAGAGGAATGCCCTTTCCACTTTGAGAAGACTTTTTACCTTTCAAGGTGTAAATGCCGCTATACATTCAATCGTTGCAGCTTCTGTATAGGCCGTACATTGCTATCCTGACATACGACGCTTGCCCTATACAACCCCTGGTCTTGTTGTGATCCTTGACAGAGACTCAACTTCGACATAAGAGCATGCAACTTTCACGGCGTAAATTTGTTAATTAGTTGCTTCAGCCTTCATGTTCCACCTTTCTGGGTTGTTTTCATTCCCCTGTAAGTGCATATGGACTTCTTAGCTATCACTTTATTGATCTATTGTGGGATACGGTTCATCATAACCAACATAAAAACTTTAGGTTGAAAATGAATCTCTTAACTGGTTGCTTTGTTAAAAGTTTAGTGACTGAACAACTTCTATAATTTTTTTGTCCCTTAGATAAAATTTCAGATGCTCGCTGTTTCAGGTCATATCATGGTGATCCTGTTTTAAATCCATTTACACCTTGGGAGAGGCCACCTATAAAGAATGTCTTTTGTATCTATGGGATAGATTCCAAGACTGAGGTATGAAGCATTCTCAACATAAGGATTTATGATGCATCGGATTAAACAGTGTTTATGGGTTTCATACATGCCGACAATTTTTATTTGGTTAATTGGCTTCCTAATATACTAATTTGGATTTTGTGCAAACGCATATCTTGATAATGGTACTCAGGTTGGTTACTATTTTGCACCAAGTGGAAAACCTTACCCTGATAACTGGATCATCACTGATGTCATTTATGAATTTGAAGGATCGTTGTTGTCGCGGTGAGTGTTACTATTCTGACTAGTGATGATTCTACTCAAGAGCATCTATTGGCTGTGTTCCAATTCTCACAGGAATCTTCTATTGGTTTTCCTTTCAAATTTTATCCTGGCCCCTGCTAACAGTATAAATTCTGATACTTGATAGAAAGTTCACTTCTCATAGATCTATAACTCTGGAAGAAAGTCACCTAGTCTAACCAGAAGACACTTGTCAAGATATAAGTACTTGCTGTTAAAAAAGAATATAAGCGCTTGAGTTAGATCTAAACATCATATCCAAGTTTAGCATGTCCTCTATAGGTAGCAGAACTATTACCACAAAATGAGAACAGGGATTTACATGAAGCCTTGAAGGGCCTAAATTGAACTAGTGTTATTTGTGGACGATTAAGGATTTTCCCAATCAAATCTTAGAGTACAACACTAGATCTTATAACACTATTTTCATCCATACCTTTTGCATTCCTGTGTTGGAGACATTTCACTATTTTATGCTGACACACCAGTCACATCCAAAATCTAGGATAATAATTTGTACCATTCGCATGATGTGCCCAACTCTATTACACCTGAATTCATTAGTAATGCTTTTATTTGTGCTTTTGATACACTTTTTACCATTTGAATAGGTCGGGGAATCAGGTCGAGGGGAATCCAGGAGCTGCTAGTGGTGATGAGACGGTAAGCCTTTTTCTTAGTTTTCATCAAGTAAAAAAAACATTTTTTAATGCAAATGATCTAGCGATTCATTTGCAGGTATCATACCATTCTCTCTCTTGGTGCAAGAATTGGCTTGGTCACAGAATAAACATTACAAGGGCACCTCAGGTACCAGCGACAGTGACTGGTGTATTTACTTCTGTTTTTAGTTTCTTTCATACATAAATCCACAGGCCTAATGCCTTTAAAAAACCCTCTACTTTAGGTACAGTCCCAATTCTACCCTGAACTTTTTTGTTTAAAAAAACCCAACTTTAGGTCCAGTCCCAATTCTGCCCCGTTCGAACAAAAAATTAAAAATAAATTCCGCCTTGAACTTTTCTTTTTGTCTAAAAAAAATCTTAAAATTTAGATTCGGTTCCAAATCTGCCTCAAACTTTTCCTTGTCTAAAAAAAAATCACCAACTTTTACTCTAATCCCAAAACTGCCCCAAACGTTTTTTATCTAAAAAAATTCACCAAATTTCAATCTAGTCTCTAATATGCCCCATTAACTCTCCATCCAAAAATTGCCATTAGTTGCTTGACGTGGTATTTTCACATCTGTGACAAATCCACATTAGCAATGTGATGTGGAAAATTACCTCTAAAACGAAACTGTTCTTTGATATGAAAATTAGGAATATTAGGGAAACTTCTTTTGTCTAAAAAAATCACCAACTTTCAATTAGTCTCAAATCTGCCCTCATTAACCCTCCGTCGTAAAATCGCCATTAGTTGTTTGATGTGGCATTTCCACGTCGATAACAAATCCACATCAATAAGGTGACATAAAAAATTATCTCAAAAACAAAACCGTTCTTGGGTGTGAAAATTAAGGAAATTAGGGATGACTAATGATGATTTTTGGATGGAGGGCTAGCAAGGGCAGATTTAGGATTGGACATAAAGTTGAGGTTTTTTTTAAACAAAAAAAAAAAGCTTGGGACAGATTTGGGACTGAATCTAAATTTTACTGTGTTTTTTTAGACAAAGAAAGAGGTTCAAAACAGATTTTGAACTGTACCTAAAGTTTGAGATTTGTTAGGGAATTAGGCCTAAATTCACGTTTGTAGTTTTCAAGTTTCCATATGAAATTGGTAATTTTATTAGATGATCCTACTTTTGGTGCATATTGAGGATTAGAATGAAAATAACCTAATTATTTATTTGAACAAGGAATATTGAACAATTTGACAGATGGTAGTGATATTCATTGTTTACAACTGCATTGGATTGTTCCAAATTCTGTAAGCATGAACCTGATGGGCATTGAAGTAAAATATTGAGTTTGTGGTCCATTTTTCTGGAGTTTGATATATTTCATGGACTCAACAGTCTACACTCACAATGTTGAATTTCACAGGAATAGTCATCATGTAGCATGGCTAGACTAATATACATTGGAGCTTCTCATACCTCACATGCTAGAGCATGATAAAGTAGTTACCAAAGAGCTAATTTTATGTGCCTCACTGAATTTTTAGCTCTGATTCTGAATTTGCAGTCTGAGCATGATGGTTCAGATGTCCAAGTGGAATTGAATGTGGAGCATCATTATGATGAAGATATTGTTCCAAACATGACAAGATCTCCTAGGGTCAAATACATAACCTATTATGAAGATGGTGAAAGCATTCCAGGAAGGACAACAGCAGTCTGGGAGCTTGATAAAGGTGATCCACATACTGATATGACCTTTTTAGTTTGGCTGATAGATGAGTTGACTAAGAACATCTGGCTTCAGAATGGGTTTTTCAATTCCTAGCGCACTGCACCAACTAGTACTTTGTTAATGGCCGGTCACCAGCTACCACCTGAAGAATGTATAATTGGTACTTTTTCATGAAAAAGATAATGAATAAAAACTCAAATGATATTAATCATTATTTCTAGTAAATTTATCATTATAGTTTTTAAGAAGAACCACTGTAGAAAAAAGAATATTCCTTTCCTTTAGAAATTGGGATTTAAATTACACACACACTTAGTTTAGTTGCAGCTGAAGTAGAGCACATGCCCATACCAATTAGATTCCACTTTTTATGATAATTTTGATGTTTCTCTTTCCTTGAAGATAGATGAGCTCTAGTTAAGTTTGGATGACACTTGACTGATAAGTTATGAACTTCATGAAAGAGGTTCCTACACCTTGCGCAGTGGCTGGCACAACTGGCAAATCATCCTTCTCAAAGCTTTAGACTTGGATTTTGGTCTCACTGATTCATTCACTCTGTTTTCTGTTACCTAGCTAAATAAGATGCCGTCGAGTTTCATGTAATCATTAAATCATGGGGGGTTAGCCTTTGATTTACTTTCTATTCGGAATATTTTAAAGTACGTGCAGCGCTGCTGTAGTATGATCTTATTCATTTGTCAGTGAAATATTCTATTTCATGCATAAATATAGCATAAGAGTTGAAGCATGACATATGTACAATAAATCAGCACAAGTCATTTTATGTCAACTGTGTATGCCATCTCATCTGGGCAATTCAGTTATAGTAAATTGACGCTATATTAGTGTAGCAAATCACAGGAATATCGTGAGGTCCCCAGTATTAATGAGGGAAGTTTGGCTTCAGATGTGGCATGATATCCATCCTGAAGCAAAAACAAAATTTGTTACAAAAGGTATTTTCTCTCCCTCGACCAGTTTTGAATGCATGTCTTATTAATTACTGTTCACGCTCAAGGCTGCATATTAGAATGTCCACTTACCCAAAAAAATTTTGGCAGCTAAGCGTGGACCTTTGAGGGACAATGACTGTTACTGGGACTATGGGAAAGCTCGGTGCGCGTGGTCCGAATATTGCGAATACAGGTGTCTTTTTTATTAAACCGCTATGCCTTATTGAGCATGCCTTTCTTCTTTTGTCCTTGCAAATATTCATCGTCTCAGGTTCATGGTGATGCAGGTATGTTTTTGGGGACGTTCATCTTGGACAGAGCTGTAGACTAAAGAATTCCTCCTCGGATCTTCTATTGCATTATGTGTAGATAAGAGGTACCATCTCCATATCCTCACTTACCACTTTAAATCGAGAGAATTGGTGTTCCTATGGTTATTGCATGCTAGTAGACATGTGTGGCAGTCAGGCTTAAAGTAACAATCTATTTGGTGGCGGATAATTGTCCAGCTTTATTGATTTCAAATTAGCTTCTTCTATTCCCCATCCCACTTCTTTCAGAAGTCTCAGAAATGTTTTGCTTTCTTGGTTTATCTCTGTTTCTTCATCTTGAAAAACCTGACATTAGTAAGTTGGTAGCATTAAAGATTGAAAGGTTTTCACTTCAATTATGTTGTCCTAGTGTCGGTTCTTTCAAGGATCTTCCATTTGTCGTGAGCTCGGGTGCTGTTGTCTTTGTCAATCTTTTGCATCCTCAGGTTTTTGTCAGTTGATATACTCGCCAGCTCATACCATCCTGTATGCTCTGGATGGATTCTTTCCAATTGCTTCTTTCATATGCTGCACGAGGAGGGCCGCGTTTGCGACTTGGATATAATCCCATTTGTTCATCCAAGTGATCCCTAGATCTTCTCTTCGGCAATGGCTACCATATATCGTACTAGTGTTTTCAAAAGCCGATTGGCGCTTGGCAGTGTGCCAATGTACCTTACAATGGGGTCTAGGTAATAGGCATTAAACCCCGATTAGCATAGCTGCATAAGGCCCGAGGGCCAGGCGTGGGAAGATCTCTATAACCGTGAGCTAATGTCTGTCAGCTTAGCTTTTTGTAATGAATAAAAAGGGAGATCTCTCCAATTCTGTACTCAGTTTTAGCTATTACTTTGTTCAATATAATTCATAATTGACATTGATCGTGCAATCTCCTCCCTTCTTTTTCTTTTGGTGTGTACTTGTAAAATTGAAATTTTGATTTTGCACTGGATTCTTTGTATCAAAGTAACTCGTCTCTCCTATGTTTCAGCCCGAAACGTAAATCTCCTTTTCTTTCAATGATAACAAATGTAAATTGATGTGGGGGGAAGCCATTCTCATTCACAAATCTTGGTAATTAACATTATTTTTGCACCAGTGAAAAATACAATACTCCGACAAGTAAAATTGCTAAAAAAATTTCCATCAGAATATGTACATTCTTAACTTATGATTCCAACCCTTTTCACCGTATCGATTCCACGAACCGCACTTCATTCCAGATCCGGCATCATAGTCTATGGCCATGAGTCGGAACATTCAATATGTTGATCACATTGGCTTGCGGCACAAAGTATCCTCCGAAAGAATGAATTAATCGTAGATCTTTTTCCTCTGCCACTTTGCACCCGGGAAGGCTCGACTTCTGTCTGCATAAGATAGATATTTCTCCGGGCAATTGCTATCGACGAGTTTTCCATTTCTTCACTGGAACTATAGTCACCTGTTTCCCTGAATCTTTGGCTCTTCTTTCCTTTGACCGTAGAATCGGAATGGTAGCCTGATGCTGATTCTTATTCACCTTGTTGTCATTGCCGAATGGCTTCACTTCAAATTCACCCCGGGTGAAACCTCTAGCAACCTGAGCCATTTGATTAGCGTAAAAATTATAAAAAAGAAAGAAAGAAAGAAAGAAAGAAAGAAGAGATAATGACCAGGAAACTCTTTTCATGTATCTTTCATAAGCTTCCATGATCATATCAAATATTTTTCGGGAGATGCAAGTGCTCTGTTCACAACCTACAATAGATGGAATCTGTATCTAACATGTGGCAAGGTGTCATAATAGTAAGACATAATGTTTCTTTTGCAGTCTTAGGATTAATGTTATCACGTTGACCCACGGAATTTTCTACCCGACCTTGCATGATTTGGACACTCTTAATGACGGACTCCGCGCACTCCTTAGAATGTGACTTTTTGGTAGTGATTAAAGTCAAAAGGCCTCCGCGAATTTTTTCTTTTTTTGGATGATAAAGGTGAACGATCTTGAATACATGGATAAAACTGAAATTATGAATATCAAAGACAGAGATATGGCCATGTCAAAGTAGCCAACATCATGTTGAAGGGTTAGATTATTGTTTCTTGTACTTTTATAGCATCACAAGACAATTAAAGGCCACGTATATAAAAGGCAAAAGACATGGTCGTAAAAGCATTTAAATCTCTACAGCAATAAAAGGCATACGTTAATCTTCAATCTTCTCCTTTTCCCCCATTTCATTGACAACTTTTCGTTGCCAAAACGACTACTCAGCGAACCATATGACAAGTTCTTGCTTTTAATGGAAGTCCAAGCAGATGTGATTTATCGTTCCAGCTAAAAGAAATTTAGAGAAGTTATGCCACGACAATCTTCTCGACCTTTGACTCGGGATTGCATTATGGTTGAAAGAACACTTAAAGACAGGGCATACCTTCAGAAGAATCCAAACTTTAAGAGAACTGCTCAAAAATGCAAGCCGGGTCTTCTTTCCAGAGGTCAAGTAGTTGCACATGTAATTGTCAACCCTTAGCACAAGTCTTGGCCAGGACTTAGGGTCCTCAGGATCAGCTTTTGGCTCCGTGGCAGCCTGTACCAATAAAAATCAAAATGCAACGATCACCAGTCAAAAATCTGATGCAGTCACAAATCATGATACAGGTCGAATATACTCAAATAGTTCCATCCCTGAAACATATCGAAGCCCTGGAAGCACTTAACTTGGTAAGTTCCTTTTCTTTTTCCAGGCAACAGAGTCTTACAACATATATCTAGTTTATCATGCTTCAAAAGTATATAGAAATGAACATGAGGCATGACATGTTACTCACCAGCAAACGGCAAATTTCCTGCTCAATCTTTGAGAATGAAGTCTCTAGAGCTTCTACTCTCCCAGTAGCATGACAAGAAGTACATGGCTCACTTATCATAAAAGTGACACTAGGTCGAACCTGCCCACATTATGCACACATCAGCAAGACAAATTTGTGGACGCCGAACCCCAACAACATATGCAACCATAAAAGTGTGGCGTTTGTTTGGATGATCAACTAATGGATGTTGTAGGATAGCAACGCACAAAAACCAAATGATAAATATCACCCCGTGACCAAGAGGACCGTACCAAAGATACTCAAAGCACTTCTTTCCAAAAGCATGTTAGTAAAATTGCAAGCATAAGAGAGCCACCTACCCTCTGTCTGGTTATTTCCATGAGTCCATGCTTGGACAATTCAGATACTTTCACCAAAGAACGGTCTCTCTCCACAGCCTTCTTCACTTCTTCATATACTAACCTTTTATTTGCTGAAGGAAGTAATTGTTCTCAATAAGAAACAATGAGAAGAGCCATTAACAATAAAATACTATTACTCTTTCAACAGAAACAGCAGACTGAATGCACCTTAAACATGACCCAATCTTCACACCTGATAATACACAGGCGCACTGAGTCGGCAATTGAAAATTAGCTTGTTTTTAATCTGGTATTCAGTCCCATACATAAATGAGTACTTTCATCTGTGGCAACATCAATATTTTTTTTCTCTGGAGAATTTTGTACTGTCCTCTCAATATATCACCTTACCAAAAAGCATCTTTCAGTAATTAAATCATTAATATGACTTGAATAGTTTCAATGGTAACATGTACTATAATATACTACGCAGTAAACTATAGCTAGGCACAGTATTCCTAGAGCTAACTTCTTCAGGAAAAAATGCAAATCAAGTTCTGCTAGTTTCAGCATATGGAGCTAAATTTAAATAAAGAATGGACTATCAGAAACATCATTGGGGGCATGATTGAGTGAGCATGAGAGAGAGAGAGAGAGAGAGATCGCTTACATTCATCTGCCATATCAATGAAGTCTACCACAATAATGCCGCCGATATCCCTAAGTCTTAACTCCCTAGCAATCTGAAACGTACCAAGAACAGCTACGGCATTAGCTTTTGCCAAATAGAACACATTCCCTTTATTATGCCTAGATAATCACCCATGACTTCGGTAGTTGATTCAGGAACCAGGACAAAGAAAAATATTATTAGACTAACCATGCTTATGCCTCTAAGATATCAGAGCTGGGAATAAAGCTTAGATATGCATGACCATAGTAACAAAACTATCTTACTGTGCTGATGATGATAAAAAGATGACGACGATGATGATCACAAAGATGACGACAGTAGGAAGACGATAATAATTGTTATTATAGTACTAAACAGATCAGACGCTAATGACAACTCAGATGAAAAGATGAGTCGTGTTAAGAGAACTACATGTGAACAATAACAGGAATGCCAAATAATTTTAGTTTGTATCTACTTGGCAGTGTCATACTTATGAGCAGGATCCATGAGGCATGTCCTGGTGTGTAACATGTACTTTGGTAAAATCCAATCTAGAGCGATCTTGAATAAATTTGTCTTGACCAAAACCACTATCCTTGACATCTAACATACTTTGGCCTCTAAATAAAGATTGCATAAATGGAGACTAACTACTCAGAATAACTAGTATCTAGATGAAAAGCAAACTTATAGATGGAAAAAACATCATATGCTTATTAACTCTAGCATTACATCTACTCCTATATCAGTCTCACTCTCTAGTAATTTTATTTGCTCTATATTGGAGAGATACCATTCTGATCCTTGTGGCTTCCTATTGATGTATGACGAGACATTGCTTTGCATTCAAGTCAAGCATCAAAGGTTTGTGCTATCTCTAGATAAAATCGAAACCGTGAATCTTGAATACAGAAGCTCCTGATGGTCAACATAGGACTGA
The DNA here is from genome assembly GCA_031216185.1 of Syzygium aqueum. Lineage (NCBI taxonomy): Eukaryota > Viridiplantae > Streptophyta > Magnoliopsida > Myrtales > Myrtaceae > Syzygium > Syzygium aqueum. The sequence continues at coordinate 2,711,231 of CM062231.1, forward strand.
ATACAAGCCAACCAACTTTACATCGTGTTTTATACTCTCTATCCTTCTCTATAGTCATACTATGTTTAAGTAGATAGAACTCGGGTGAAATTGCATGTTCTTTAAGCGTTTTAACTACATTAGAAAAAGACGTTTCAAAGCACCCCATCTTTCCTCTTCATTTTCTTTAAGGATACTATATAAGAAGTTTGTTTTGCTTTTGGATAAAAAAGATACTACGCAAGAACTGTAATGAAGAATAGGCAAAAGAAAACTGAAAACATTTCATTTTACAATATGTACACGAAAACTTGCAATAAGAGTTTAGTATCCAGAGCACCTGTCTAGCTGCTGCAAGGTTTACATCAAGAATTGCCTTTTCTTGTGAGTTTCCCTGTCCAAACATCCCATGACCACCATTCACATCAATAGAGACTAAAGCCTCAGTTTGTTCAATCACCAGGGAACCCCCATTAGCAAGTGGAACCCTGAGATTGTACGAAAGTGAAGCAAGTTTAACCAAACATGAGTATGAGATTATTATCTTTCAGGCTGCAAATAATATACAGAAATGAATACATAAAAGAGGAAGATTATCACGAGTAATTTTTTCTTCCACGATCCAATAGATTGCTCGTCGTATAAATGCATTTGATGAGAAATAATTACCCTATGAGCATCCATCTTTGGACTTTCTTTCCTATCCTTCAACTCTGCCAGTGGATTTTCAATATACAATTATCGTTGGCTTTCCTAATACTTTAAGCTTCTATTTTCAATGGACCCTCCAACATCTTATTTGAGTTTGAAATCTAGTCCGCTACCAATTCCTAGTTTTTCCCCTCAATAGTCAACTGATGGGAAAATGACACTGACAGTGCCATAACTTTCATTTGAAGCTCACTTTGGTGCCATTACTTTTCAAGTGATTATTTGAGCATCATAACTTCAATAAATTGATCACTTAAATTATATTGGCACTTTTCTTTGGCTATCCTATGTGGCATTTATCTAATATTAAATCATCTGATGTGGCCCACCGAACATTAATGCCTCGTAGGATTTTGGGAAGAAACCTGCCAATGTAACTTAATTGATCTGCTTTTAACAGTCATGACGCTTAAATAATCACTTGAAAAATTTATGAAGCCAAAGTGAGTGTTGTACGAAAGTGACGGCACTACAAGTGTCCTTATACCTAAGCTGATCAATGACTCTTTAAGAAGAAATATTATGCAGTGGCCATGCAAGATGTGGTTGACGAAGGACGCTGCATCTACAGTGCAAATCAGCCAGAGCTCAACTCATTGACACTGAAAATCTGAGTTTGACTCAATTTCTCATTAAGATCAAAGTGCCTCTAGTACCAAACCAAGCTTGAGCTCACATATTGACAATACTTGACTCAAGCAGCTCCTGAGTCCAATGGAGTAGTTGGATTTTATATTTTTGAGAATATATATATTGTAAAAGGTAATGCACAAAGATAATATTGCATCCAATTTTAATTGCACTTGAAAACTCAAATTCTTGATTCTCAAAGCCCTAGATTTCCCTCCCTCCAATTATCGCATAAAAACGTAATAGGGATAGCTGATAGCATCTTCCTCTTTTCCAACACTTTACCAAATTGCAATCCTCTAAATCATCCAAAAATGCAATTGACTCTCACCTACCAAATAGTTGGAGAAAACTCTATCTGCAGAAGCTCAACTCATGCAACAAATTTGTACTGCCTTACAACACATCTTTGGTTATACTAGTGTATATCAACCACTTAACTTATAGTAATAATTCTAAAAAAAAAGGTATAGCATATTTGAGTTCTTCATTTAAAATCCTAAACCAGGTAATATCGGGATGGAACTCACCTTTTATTCAGGATATTATCAATCTCCCCTTCAATGTTGAATTCATCAAAAAGAGGAATTCTTTTATCATGCAACTCAACTCGGTCACAAAGATATGGAGCTACTTCTTGAAGATAGTTGGCAACCTGAAAGTACAAGAGACAGCTTATACTTTTTAGGCTAGAGAAAGTCCATACTCCTTATTGGTTAGCAAAGACTATCCTCATCATGAGAACCAACTAATAAAATTAGTTCCAACCAGATAAACAAAGTACTATGAAGCAACTTAGACAAAATCACCGCTGCATATTGCTTTTTGACCATCATCTCAGTTCCACATAAAACAGCAGTACAGAAACAGTGTTTTGCTCAGTAAATCATCATAAGAAATCTCATAGCGTAGAGATATCTTAACCACCAATATGTTCATAACAATATCAACATGGATCAGGTTGCTTCTAAATGATATCGGAGATGTGCTCGATCTATATATGAAGGAGCAATCGCCCACATTTTCCCCAAATCCAGAACCTCACAGAAACAGGGAAACTACCATGCTATTCCATCCAATTAGCAGCCCAGTAAAGAAAAGCATGCGTAATTCACCAAAGACATGCTTCGCATTTACTCAGCAATACCTCATGAAAAGTCCTTGGAGAGTCGACCACCATTTTTGTCACCTAGAAGTGGATCAGAAACATTGTCTTAATTAGTATAATTTATGCAATTAGATTAAAAATGATGTCTACAAATCGTAATTTAAAATAATACAGGTGCAGAGGGCAGTGACCTTCTCGTTAAAATAGTCCTGGACCACTGAGAGTGTTTGACCCATAGCCCTATGCAAAATAGAAGGAACGGCTCCTTCAACACCTTCATCTGAAGCAAGAGCAGCAGATTTTGCGTGTTCCATTATGTTTTTCCAGGTTGAAAGCAAACCTTCCAAGTCCTTCTGCAATTCCTCTAAAGAATGACCAGCAGCAACAGTCCTCACAGTTAAACCGAAACCTTGCGGCTGCAAAGTCTTTGCTATAACTTTTAATCGAGTACGTTCCATCCCACTAATCTTTTTTGAGACTCCTATCCTATCGCATCGAGACATCAATATCTGCAAACCAATAGAGGTTGAAGCAAATTAGATATCGCAAAACAATAGCTCAACAGAATCTATTGAGACTAGATGAAATATGATGGAGAACCCACCCAGAATCTACTCCTCAGTTTAGGATATGCAGTCAACATGGGACCTTTTGTGCCTAGTCCTTCTTTGACTACTTGAACAACAATTTTGGTGCCCTTCCGGACCTTACTCCACTTATTATCCCCAGCGGATGTAAGAGTAGCGTCCTTTGCATCTTGAAGTTTAGATCTCTCAGAGTTAGTGGCAATTGCTGTTTCAGTAGGAAGAAAACCTTCGAGAGACTCACCCTGTTGATGTTTGTTGGTTCCACCAACACCATCCTCTATACCAGCAGCCACAGCAACTTCATCTATATGCAACAGACTACCATTCGAAAATCCATGCAAGGATTCTGTAGCATCAAAATCATCCTCGTATTCATTTTCCTCATAGTCATCATGCCCAGCTTTTCCTGAAGCGTTGTGGGAGAAAATCTCTGTGACATCATCAATGCTTTCAACATTATCTAGTGCATGGATATCTCCATGATTAAGTGGATGACCTTCAAAAGCTTCGTGCTCTGAGCCATTTGGTTTTGTTTTCCTTGTTTGTTGATGAAATGGAGGAAATACAAAAGGTTCTCTGTTATGCCTGATATCCATAAGGGAGTGTCTCGAGTTGCCAATGTTGACAAAAGCACCACCCATATGTGGAACAAGTTTCATGACGATACCTAGATACACACTATCACATTGTACATCAGTTTTAACAGGCTCCAGAAGTAACTCAGCTAGCTTCCCATCTTCCAGTACTGCTATTCTTTGCATTGTGCATATTGAGGAATTGATTAATATAACAGTAGAAATAGAATCCTCAACTGAAACTAGATGCTTTCCTTCTTCTGCCAACAACTCACCAGCGTCTTGATAATGCTGATTTTCAGACTCTGTTAGAGTAAACTCATCTTCCACGCTGCCACTCTCTGTAGGTACATCAAAATCCATACCCTTCGATATATGACTAGGAAGAGTTGAGATGAGCCAGGGCTCCTCAATAGCTTGCAGTCTTTCACAGATAAAAGTAGCAGAAACATAGTCCTTCTGCGTATTACTTATCATGTGTTTATTATTGGAGTAACTCTCATGGTTGACCTCTACATCTAAGGATCTTTCCGCCTCCAGCAGATCAGTTCTCAGGCGTCTGACAATTTCATCTTCATCTGATAAGCCACTGGAAGCATTTGAGTGTTCAGAAGCACCGTAAGGAAGTTTTACAGTAACAATCTATTCAAGAAAAAGATAATACCTCTTGGCACAGTTGATGTCAAAGGCTCAATTGGCAGGTAAATTTCCTCTATCAATGAGCCCCATAAATGAGCTGAGGGTATTCTACTTCCGGTTCCGAGCTCCTTCCATGAATCCCTCACGACAACATTCTTATCTTGTTCGTAATGTTGAGGGACGACAAGAGAAAATTCAGGCCCAGACCGCCAAACAGTATCATAAGGAGGCCATGATGCTCCTTTCTTGAAATAGTTATATTTAAAACTAACCCCGCAAGCAATCTGATGGAAAAAGATTTGATTGTTATTACTTAGAAAAGTCTGAGCTATTGATTTTGACAGACAGAAAGTTTGCTGTTTCATTCCAATATTCAGCAATCAAAGTATGAATAAAATGAACACACAGAAAAATTAAGCACAAGAAGAAAAGCCCCTGAAACAACTACTTCCTTAACCTTTATCAATCATCACTCTCTCAAGAGACCAATTAACTCACCAGAGGTAAATTGAAAAGTGAAGGCAGATCACTTAAGGCACTTAACAAGAGAATTACAATTCTATATTGTTAAGCAGCCAACACTTCAATTTCGATACTTGCCAACTAAATTTATTGTTTTCAATCTAGTGAGAATTACCTTGACTTCAGCCTTCCAAAAGTTGGTGTGTTGAGTTGGAGACATTGGTATGGCCATTTGGGGTTCCCAGAAGCCTAGTTCCATAAGATCACCAGCTAGATACAGAAGTTGATCATCTGCTACTTCTGCTTCAACAGTCCAAACCACCTTGCAGTAGCTCTGAGAAGTAATAGAGGACTTCCCTGGATTTTGGAACGAGATAGACCTGCCTCAGTCTCTCCAAAGTATTCATCCCAAACAGCTAAATAAAATGATCGGGAAAGGTGTATCTCTATGAATTAAAACATGAAGTCCATTTAGGCCATCTTGGGAACTATATAGCTAACAGCAACTCTTTCACCTGCAATTTTTATTGATAAGTCTTTTCTAGTAAACAAGGCTCTCGAAGAATAAATTAGTCCAATAAGTTGAACACAAGCAAACATGCCCAGGTATCCAATAACACTATCTCAGTGTGGTAGTAATTTTTTCGATATGTAAAGTAACTTAGTGCTAGAAACTTTAATTACCTAGGTAGAAACTTTTCAAGCAGACAGTAATCATCACAAGATCTACATAGACCCCAAACGTGAGATCAAGAAAATTTTGAAGTTTAGAAAGTGGTTTAATGGGACAAAGCTCCTTTAAATTGCTCAGATTGATAAACACTTTTGAGATCATAAATTATCCATGATACAGAATCAAGGACACTCACACTCGAATTTCTTCCATGTCTCTAGTGAGCAAAACTGACACCACTCGAAAAAGAACAAGAGGTCTTCCTTCCAAATGTACCGTTTATAAGGTTCTTCTCGATGGACATGGGAGAACACCAAATACTTAGCCATAAGAAACCATCTTAATGAAAAAGAGAAGAACGACAGCACTGCTATCTTATGGACTGCTAACGCTCGAACATACTATTAGTTAGATTAGATTAACAAAAATCCGGCACCAAAAGGCAAAAAAGAAAGCAAAGAATGCGAGTGGCACTTTACCTCTCCTTGTATGCATTATAGCTGATCTCATGCAGCAATTGTTAATTCCTGTGCGAATAGTATGTCCCAAAACATTTTCGTATTGTGGATGCCAGCACATAGACCTGGTTCAGCATTAATCCAACGTCAATGGCTTTCATACTGTTAACAAGTGCCTGCACATGCGCCCACAACACATGCACACATGCACAGAGAGAGAGAGAGAGAGAGAGCAATTGTCGAATAATTAAGCGCACGCAGTAAATTCACATTTTTGTGAGAAAAGGATATGTCTTTAGCAAACAAAACACTTTCCAGTGTTCTCCAACTACCATCTCATACAAATCCCAAGCTTATTCGATTGTTAAAATCCAAAGAAAATATGATCTCGAGGATGTTTCCCATGAAAGCGTCCCAAAGTCATCTTCTGAAGGGAACCATCGCTGGCTCTTCAAAATGCACTTCTTACAAATGAACTGCCACCCTCAATTTGTTATTACTGTTACGTGCAATTGCAATTTCAGTCAAAGCCGTAGAAGTATACAGCGACAACCATGCACAGAACACTAAGGGCTCCTCATATCAGAAGCTTGAGCGGAAAAATTGCTCATTCGACGAACTCCATAATCATTCAAGCAAAACGAGAAAGAAAAGGTCGCTATGCGCTCGCTGTGCGGCTTCGTAAATATCCAGAGCGGCCATAGGCATACACATTTTTAGAGAAAGAGAGCATCAGTAAAATGCTCAAACATGTGGCAGTAGAAGCTCCAATTGAATGTCCGGCTAAACGATTAACAAGCCAAAGATTTCATCCCCGGATACAGGACAGCGAGACGGACGACCTCTCGCGCCATTACACACTCCACCACCGGCGTCGGTACCGGAAAAACTCAAGACGAGCTTCGACACTTACGAGCAGAGCAGAGGAGACGGGTTGGGAGCGAAGAGATGGCGAAGGTAGGGGCGAGGCAGAGCTTCAGAGACGTCCATGGCCGCCGCCGCCGGAGGAAAGCTCACGCTTCACGGCTCACAGCAGAGCGAAGGAGGAAGCTGAAACGCCGAGCCCGCCATGACAAGTCGAAGCGTTTGGACGACTCGAGTTCGCCATTGGAAGTAGAAAAGTTTGACTCAGGTTTCCTTGTCAGTGGATAGAATGCCGCAATGGATAGAGAGAATCACAGTAAAGAGAGAAAGAGAGGAGAGAGAGAGAGTTTGATGTTGCGACAAAGCGAAGAAGATGATGGGATTTAAGGTTGTCGGAATTACATTTTCGGTCCCCTAACTTTAGGGGAATTCACTTTCGGTCCTGTACACTAGGTTTAATTACAGCTTTGCTCGTCGTATTATTCTCATGATGCAATTTAAGTCCTTTCAGCAGTTTTCCAATTCCAGATTTGCCAGAAATTGCCAAGTTGGCACCGGTTGGTGACACGTGTGCCTGCGCGTCCGAGCCTCCGCAACAGATTAGACTTTTAATCCCCTGCTAATTTCAACATTTAATAAAGTAATTAATTTCCTCTATAGTTGCTATAATGTTTATGTTATTAATCATGCAATTATTTTATAAACTAGGTAAAAAAATACCGTTCCATTCCAATCGCACCAAATGATGTCCAGGAGAACCCAAAAAAACAAGTAATACCAAATCTAATATGTGAGGTCGAGCGAATGCCCCTTCTCATCGAGATATAATCCTAAAAACGTGCATACAATGAAAGATATGATGCGCTTCGTTCGACTTGTAGTATTATTTAAGGGAGTTGCTATGACTTTGATTGACTTAAAAGGTTTTGCCTTTTGTGCCAATTAAATTGAGAAAACATCTTTTTAAATTATATTTGGCGATATATTCTCGTTACAATTTGAAAAAGAAAAGAGAAAAAATCATGAAAGCACGTTCGATGAAAATAAGCAACAAATAAGTAAAAAGTACTTTTTGATCCTGAAAAATGATGATTCCAGTTTTTGAAATTGTAATTCCTGTTATTAATTCGCATTTTCTCACTCTTCATTTACGAGATAATTATCAAAAAATTCTTAAACTTATTACGCTTATATCAATTTAGTCCGCAAAATTGCCCCAATTTAGTACTCAACATTTTCACATTTTACCAATTGAGTCAATTTGGCCAATTTTGGCCAAAAAATGCTAACGTGAATATCGACTGTCTTACGTAGCACAACCGATGCTGACATAGACAAATTTTTTTAATTTTTTAATATTTTTCTGAATTTTTTGTTAATTTTTTTCTCTTCCTCTTTATTTTCTTCTCTATTCCTTCTTTTTTTTTCTTTTCTTTATTGTGGTTGACAAGGATTATTGCAGTTCATCAACCACTCAGCGAGGGCCATCCTCACCCAGCCTCGTCATGCCCTCACCTGTGATTGCGATGGCCTCTCCCAGATCTGGACGAGAGACATGACCCTTGCCGGTGGCCGATGAGGGCTTCGTGGCTCTCACCTAATGGTTAGTGGAGCTCCAGCAGCTTTCGTCGCCCATAGTGAAAAAAAAAACATAAAAGAAATTCAATATTGAAAAACTAAACAAAGTTGTTCACGTCGACTTCAACTATGCCACGTAAGATGGTTAGCATCCTTTCCAGCAAAAACAAATTGGCCAAATAGACTCAATTGACAAAACTTGAAAAATATAGGATTAAATTGGCACAATTAAAATGTTTAAGACTGAATTGACATAAATACGATAGATTTGTGATTTTTTTTACAATTATCCCCATCATTTACTATAAGAAAAATTCCAAATAAGAGCATGAATTGCCCTCATTTTCTCAAATAAAGGCCTAAAGTGGTTATAATAGTTTTAAATAAAAGCATCCCCCACTGGCTCGTCGGGCTGCCAAATTTTCTAGGCATTTTCATCCAAAAACAAATTTAACTTAAATTTTAGTTAAATTAAATTAAAATTTAAAAAAAAAAAAAAACAAGGGGGAGGGCTCAGCCAACTCTCCCCACTTGTGGCCGCTACCCCATCACCGATGGAGTAATGACGATGCCTAGTGAAGCCACTGGCGACCCTTGCAAGAACGACCCTCTCCTAGTCCCTTGCCTCTAGTCAGCATGGGTCGCCGGCCCTCACTAATGGCCCTGGCCTTCGCTGCCACCCCATCAGCGATAGAGCGATGGCTAGAGGTCTCCCGTTATGTTTTTTTTTTTACTTTGTTTTTTCTAGGAAAAATAAAAAAGGAAAAAAATCAAAAAAAAATTATAAAACGAAAATGCCTTGATTTTCGTTAAGGTTAGATCTATTTTTTAGATTAAGATGACCACTTCATATCCTTTTCTAAGACAAGATTCACTTTAAGCGCTTATTTAAGAAAATGAGGTCACTTCAGATTTTCATTTGACATAAAGATCTACTTTGAATTCTTATTTGAGAAAATAAAAGCATTTCGAGTCCTTATTTGGAATTTTTCATTTATTGCGGATTTCATATTTCCCATTTTGCTAATTTCTCATTATTTGCCTTCCCTATAACGTGACTATGAACATCTGTCGTGAGATGGGGACGAGAGCTTAAAGGAGACGAATTCATGTCCTAACCTTTGCAGCTCTCTTCCCTCCCTCCCTCCGCTTGTTGCGATCATACGGCCCGAAACTCTCCTGCCGTCGCCGAAGAACACCCCACGTCTTCTGTGTTGAAGAGCGCAACCGAGCGCTCCCGGGCGCTTGCTCGTCTCGTGAACCAATCGTTGAGGCTTGGAAATCTTGCTCGAATTTCGCAGAATCTGCAGCTGTCTCGAGGGAGGGTGGGTATGTCCTGCTCTGGTTCTTCCAAGTTTTCAGTCCAATTTGGCTTTTCTTTTTCTTTCTTTGGTTTCTTTGATAGCAGAGGTTGTGATTGAAGTACGTGAGAGTATCCTCTGGGTGTGTGATTAATCGGAATCTCCTGGGCATGATTAAAGTTCGAAACTTTATTGGCAAATGGTGGCTGGTGATTGCCGTTTAGCTATCAGCAGCACAAAAGTGGTGGTGGGAATGGCTCTTCTAAAGCTAGAGTGCATTCAGCAATCGAATTAGTGTTCCGTGACCATTGCTGGTCGGTTAGTGATTGAGCGAGCTTAAGCGAAGGATTTATGAATTTTTCCGTTAAGTATTGTACCTGCGAATGTGAAGATGTGTTTGTTGATATGTGCCGTGAATGTTTTTGCCAAGATAAAAGAGCGTGCAAATGCAAGAAAATCATGTGTGCACGTCAAATATTTGGTTTGAAGTTCCAATAGAAAGGTGGTTTCCCGGATATAATTTCTACACTCATGATCTTTAAGACAGTGCAATAGCAGAATAGGTTGGCGTGTTGATATGCTCAAATGCTTAAAATGTGAGCAAATCGGGTGGCTTTGGGTTGGATTGGGTTGGTTTCGATAAGGCTCTGCAAGTTGTATCTGTTTGAATATGTAGATGTGAGTTAAATGGGCCATTTCAGTCAAATGCTTATAGGACCTACCCATTTGTCACCGCAGGGAACCTTCTAAGTGGGTATTAGCCTTGCATTTGCTAGAAGTTTTTTATCATGTAACTCGTATATTACCCTGTTATATCAAAACTTTTATTATGCCAATGTATGCTCTTTAGTTCATATTAAATAGTATTCAAGAAGTTGCGGCTCAGTCCAATACTGTGTGATCTCATACCCAAACCTGTGAAAACTTTTTTCAGTTGCATGTGCACTTGGGTATGAACTGAATTTTCATGTCATGCATTAAACCTATGCGTGGAAAGAAAATCATGTTTTGTGCCAGAAGGTCAACAAGTCATTCCTAATTTCCTACTATTTGGTTGTATAGATAGAATGAAATTTTCTTTTTTTCTTTCATTTCTTTATGGCAGAAGTTAGTTTTGCCTAGGCCCAAAATCAAACAATAAAGTCATTGGAAAGTAAAGGTAGAAAGCCAAGTCAAGAAGAAGATGGAGGGGTTAGTTTCTTTTCGAGCAACGGCTAGGGTTCCATTTCATGGTGTACCTTCCCTCATGCACAGGCCCACAAAGTCATCAATCTGTAAATTACTTCCAATTGCTGCAATGAACCTTCATGCCAAGGAAAGTAAGCTCTCTGTCAGCTGTATCCGAGCTCAACAGGTTGATATTCTCTCCCAACTCTGTTGTTTCTATTGTAGAATTACATAACCAGTATCTTCAAATTGGCTTTACCTGCTTAATGACTTTTGGGAATTAGCACAACTTATCTTTGGAATATGCATCAAGAACTTTTCTGCTCAATTTCTCGGATCTAGGCAGAGTCAATGTGGGCATAATTTTAGGAAATAAATGCTGTCGGTAGAGTGTTTGTGCACCATTATCTTGTCTTGGTGAATTGACATGTTATGTCTGCACTATGATACATATCAAGCATTTGATTCAGTAACAAAATGCTATGAGAAAAATTACGGCTGTTCGAGTTAAATAGCAAGCCTGATATATTTCCTTTAAAGGCATCAACCTTTTCCTTGGCTTTGTGATCATCAACTGTTTATTGAAAGTACCAAGTTTACCACCGATCTCATTTGCTAGCTTGTGTTCATGATAGAAGCAACAAAGTTTGAAGATCTTCGCTGAACTCGTGCTTCAGTTTTATGTAATTTGCAGTACTATTCAAGATAGGCATCTTGATATGGAAACTATAAGCTCGTTTCATCATCTTTCCAAAATAGTTGATCTTATTAACTTCTATGATAGCATTCATCAGCAAAGGCATATACTGTTTTTCTATGCAGTCGGAGACCAGTGATATATCTGCTACAGCTGTATCTGCTAATGAATCACTAGAAAATTCTCTTAATGCTAAGGACTGGGAATTAGGGATGTACCAAAATGAAGTAGCTGCTAGCCAAGGGATCAGGATTAGAAGAAGACCACCAACTGGACCTCCCTTGCACTATGTTGGGCCCTTTGAGTTTCGATTGCAAAATGAAGGCAACACTCCTCAAAATATTCTGGAGGAGATCATATGGCACAAGGAAAAGGAAGTCTCACAGGCAATTCATTATCATTTTTCTTGTAGTATATCAAGCAGGCGATATTGGTGATTCATTGTGATCAGTTGTTTCTTATGCTTTTAATTTCAGTTGAAGGGAAAGCGACCCCTGGGGGTGCTTAAGAAATTCCTTCAAAATGTTCCTGCGACTAGAGATTTTGTTGGAGCTCTTAAAGCTGCTCATGAGCGTACAGGACTTCCAGGTTTAATTGCTGAAGTTAAAAAGGCTTCTCCAAGTAGAGGAGTACTGAGGGAAGATTTTGATCCAGTAAGTTGCATGTTCTGTTGTATTAATGACATCCCTATCCTATTTACAGATCTGTAAGTTACCTACTTAAAGTCATATCAATGTAACAATGCATGCTAGGTGACAATGGATATGTCCTCATCTCTTTATAGGAGAATGTCACATTTCCAGTTACAGATATCTATCACCTATTTAGGCTTTGGGGAGCCTTGGTTTGTATCCACTATTCATAGCCAAGCCACTATAGGTTTAATTCCATCGTTTTTCATGAGAATTTTCCCTAGAATACTCGACATCAGCTGTGCAACAGAGGATTTGGCACAGACATACCTTGATTAGAAAAGAATCAATGCGACCAATCCCACTTAATGGGAAAGTACTTAATTGTTGTTGATGTTACTGGTGTATGGTAAGCTGTGGCAGCGATCTGGCTCTGAAATTTGACGAATAGTAGTGGCTGTTAGTATCTCTTGAAACGATTCATTGTTGGCAAATGTTTCTTTCAGGTTGAAATCGCTCAGGCTTATGAAAAAGGAGGGGCAGCATGTCTAAGTGTTTTGACTGATGAGAAGTATTTTCAGGTAAGCATGTTCGTGAACTGTCTTTGAGTGTAGCATTTTAATGTTCATAAGTATTAGCAATATGAATAGCAAATAATAGATATGTCAACTGACGGCAGTGGCTGATATATGCCTGTTCATTTTAATTTGGCCAATCCAGGGGAGCTTTGATAATTTAGAAGCAATAAGGAGTGCAGGAATAAAGGTTTGCCCCTGGAGATAAGCTATCTTCTTGAATAGGTACATCAGTAGGAAGTTCCTTTTTGGTTATCGTCTTAATGAAATGAAATTTATGCAGTGCCCTCTCCTGTGCAAAGAGTTTATAGTAGATGCATGGCAGATCTACTATGCTCGAGTAAAAGGTGCAGACGCCATTCTTTTGATTGCAGCTGTACTGCCTGACCTTGACATCGGATACATGGTTAAGATTTGTAAGATGCTTGGCTTGGCTGCTCTTGTTGAGGTTTGAATCTCTCTTTGTATTTTTCCTAGTTTCAGGCTTGTTTTGCTGTTCTGGTTGAGAGTTGGCTTATCTCATTTCAAGCTGGTTTTGCTCTTCAGGTTCAGAGTCAGCTTATCTAGTTTGAAACTAGTTTTGCTCTCCTGGTTGCAAGTTAGCTTAGGAAAACTCATGATGCCTTCTAAAATTAAATTTTTGCCTCTTGTCATACCATATCCTTCAAAAGTTTGCGACACTTATATGCAAATCTGTAAGGTATAATCTAGCCAGAAGGCCTATACCTTGTTCTAGTCATCTCATTTTATTGGTGATTGGAACTTCTGTGATGTTCTCTTTTATTAGTCCTTTGTGATCTATGTCCCATACCTAGTAACACAGGTATTAGTCGGATCATCGCCTTGGACTTGTAATTCAGGTGGTTCAGTTCAGCTCCGGTGTGGTCAAATTATTTCCTGACAAGAATTGCAATTATTTATAGGTGCATGATGAGCGGGAAATGGATCGTGTCCTTGGAATCGAGGGAGTCGAGCTTATTGGTATCAACAACCGCAATCTGGGTAGGCTTTTCTTATATATGGTGACATAGCTTTTAAGCTAGTTAGTCATTCTATGTGATGTGAGTATCAGGGGAGATCAATTTTGTACTAGTTAGTTTCAGTTTATTATTTCTAACTGAATCATTCATGGTAAAACCAATGAATAAGCTTGGAATTTTAAGGACAGCCACTGCCACAAAAGAGAAAAATACATAGTAAATGATTCTAGCAAGGAGAAAGAAGAAAGGAGGCAGTAACACGTTCAGAGAGTGATGTCCTTGAGCTGTATTTTTATATCTCCTCTCAAATGCAATATATATTCTCCATGAGAAGTGAATCAGGATTTAGACATTACTCCAGAGATTGGATGGTGTTAAATTTGATGATATCATATTGGAGGGGTGTAGAATTCGATGAGACCACCTGCACATTCTAGTATTTATGATTGATTTGACCTCTTTGTTTGCAGAAACATTTGAGGTGGATATTAGCAACACAAAGAAGCTTCTTCTTGGAGAGCGTGGTCAATTAATCCGTCAGAAGGATATAATTGTAAGGCATCCCCCTACTATATTTCCTTTCATGCTGCAAAGCAGAAAGAGGAAATCCCCTCTGGTCTCCTTTCATATTGGTGGAAGTATTGTATGTCATAACGGTTGCTTGCCTGATCTTAAATCTCTCTATCTTCTTTCTCAATAATTATGAACCTTAAGGTTGTTGGGGAGTCTGGACTGTTTACTCCTGATGACATTGCCTATGTACAAGAAGCCGGTGTTAAGGCGGTAAGCACTGCATCTGCTCTGCATTTCCTTCATTCCCGCCCAAAATACATGTTTTGCTGTTTAAGCAAGAACTTTTTCATGGTCAAGTCAGTCTATCATTTGTAGCCCCAATCCCAAGTGATAATTTTCTCCTGTTTTTTTTTCCATTTTTGTCTACCATCTCATTTGGGTTGTAGTTTTGATGGATCTGATGGTACTTGAAGGGAGGATGATGAGACTAACTCCATCATTGGGGAACGGGTCAACCTATAAATGTACCAAACTGTGTTCAAAGAAATTATTTGTGATATAAGAATTATGAACGTTACAAATTTACACTTCCACACTTTCAGACATGATTCTCAGATGAGCTGCAGGTGATTTGATGGACTTTCATATTACTTTTGCAGGTCCTAGTTGGGGAGTCAATTGTGAAGCAAAGTGATCCCGGGAAGGGAATTGCAGGACTTTTTGGGAAGGACATCTCCTTGTGAGCTCAGAGCAAAGTCAAAATGGAGCTAGCATGCCGTGGATGCGCTAAGCGAACTGTTGTTTGACGTATCTGCAGGTCATTGTTAAGCTTCATCATTTGCAAAGAAATGGAGGAGAGCATTGTATTCAAATATCTGCTGGTAGGAGATGACATCTTAGGTCCGAGTTCACCGCAAAAAACATTCTGTATAATTATTTACATTTGATAGACTGGGAACCTCTCCTGAGCGTTTTGCGCAATTTTGCCAATAATCTACCATTTCTATGGTAGCCTTTGCTCCATCTCGAGTATCATGTTCACGAGTACATGAGCATGGTATTATCGCATTCTGTGAACGCATCTCTCTCTCTCTCTCTCTCTCTCTCTCTCTCTCTCTCTCCCAAACTTCCTTAAAAAATTTGTCTAGGCTGTCTACCGTTGAGAAATAGGAATCACACCGGCTCCACCCTCCGTATGGAGAATTTATGATGTAAAGATGCTTCTAACGTATATTATCATAAGTCATCAACTGCTGAATCACCAATTATACAGACGCTTCAACGATGAAGCAAAGACCAAAGATTGCAAATGTAACCACTCATTTTATTCCGGGGGAAGAACAGGAGAAGTGCCAAAAGTTATGTACGGAGCTCATTTTAGTGCCAAAAGTTTCATTTGAATCACTTAAGTGCCAAATCGGAGGAAAAATGATTATTTTGATGCCAACGGCAAGAGATTCCGGCCAGATTAATACGTGGCATTTATATTAAAGCAAAATAAGTCAATGTGGCAAATATTTTAAATCGCAGTCCACATGGAATGGCATAAACGACGTCGTTTTCCATCCTCCACAAGAAACGACGTCGCTTCATTTTCCTACGTGGACTGCATTCAAAAAACGACATCACTGAAGAAGGGGAACTAAAATTAGGGCTGGGATCTTGAGTTCTCACGTCACTCCCTCACTCGTCGTAGCTCCCTCAATCGCCTTCCGTCGCTCGCCCGCCGTCGCTCACCCGCCGTCGCTCAGCCGTCGTCGTAGCTGCGCCATTGTTTGCTGGCCCACCGACGCTCACCTACCATTAGTTGGCTGTCGTCATAGCTGCGCCATTGTTTGCTGGCCCATTGTCACTCAACCACTTCACTCAGGTTTATCATGTTCTCGCCATGGGTCAATTGGGTGGAGAATTTAGGGTTCCGACAGGCAAATTGGGGCACGGAGGGTAAAATGAGGGCTCGGCTTAGACTGCTTTTATGGGGAGGGAAAAATAGTGGGGATCTCACTTTTGTTTAATCACTTTTGCGGGGAGGGCAAAATTGTGGTGATCGAATGTGGCTAAATTGAAAAATAGGGCGTGGAGGGAAAAATGAGGGCTCGGCGCAAAGGAAAACTAGTTGAAGTGCTGGGGACAGTGGTGGGCACTCCACTTTATTTAGTTAGTTAGTATTTCTATAGGGACCAAATGGGGTCGAATTGAAAAATGGGTGTTGGGGACCTCACTTTGTTTAATCAATTGAATAAATTGGCTTCATTTGTTTTTTTCGATAATTGTTTAATCAATTAAATGTAAAGTTGTTAATGATTCTGTTATGTGGTCCCAATGAATAACTTTTTTATTTTTATTCTTTGGGTGTAGCATCAAAATGGCAGGGAATCATGTAAGCATCACTGTTTGCTATAGTGGAGAGTTTGTTATTGGCGCTGACGACTGGAAATATTGTAGTGGGAACGAAGGTACTATTTACGTCAATGTTGGAAAGCCATCATATATTGATTTTGTGAGGGATTTGATGTATTTCTGTAGATGCAAAGTGCAAAAATTGCACTATTGTGTTCCTGAGAAGGAATTGAAGGGTGGTTTGAGATTTTTTAGTGACAATAGTAATATTAAGGATATCATTTACCATTATCTTTACAGCGATGAAGCTAAGGTCTATGTTGAATATTATAGTGACGATGAGGCTGATAAGGATGATGGAAATGATGATCATATTCAAGTGAATAGTCAGGTTGGAGATGAGTCAACGTTAGATGGAGGGCAACATGAGAGCCAAGTGAGGGACAAGAGGGAAACAGATTTTGATAGAAATGTGAGTGAAGTCTCAGTTGAAGACGTAGTTGATGAAGACTTAGTTAGATTAGAATGAGAAGTTGCTTAATATAGTGTGTCAGAAGATGAAGCTTTGCCAATTGTCAATTTCCTAAGTGATGAAAACGATGATGAACTCCAACAATCAAGACAAAACCAAAAGGACTTTTTCAGAAAAAAAAACTCCCAGCTTTAAGAGAAAGGCTTGAGTTGGATGGAGTTCCAGCTGAAGGTAATAGAATTGAAGATACAAAAAGTTGTGACAATGAAACTACTGGTTTAGAGAATGATAATGAAGAACCTGTTTGTCGAAGGAAAAGTAAGTACTCTTACTATGATCCAAATGTCGATAAACATGTTTTGTGTGTCGGCATGAAATTTGATGATGCAAAACAATTAAAAGAAGCTATTGTGAATAGTTCTATTGTTGAACAGAAGAGCGTAGAATTCATTAGAAATACTAAGGAATTTGTGAGAGCTAAGTGCTCACAACTCAATTGTCCTTAGAAATTGTACGGCGCTGTGAGTAGGAAGGGTCATTTCAGATTAGGTCATTTCGGGAAGAACATACTTGTTCAATTCATTTTGATAACAAAAGGGTAACAAGTGTGTAGTTGTCGAAACATTTTTTCAATAAAATCAAAGCAATGCCCAAAATCAAATGCCCTCAGTTTAAGCAGTTAGTGAGGGAGCGGGTAGGAGCTAATGAGTCAAGGAATTAGTGTAAGAGAGCTAAGTAGAGGCTGATGCAAATTTTAATGAGTCGGTACAAGGAAGAATATGCGTAAGTATGGTATTATGCCCGCGAATACGTGGTTCAAAACCCATCTTGTAGGGTATATGCTAAGGTTGTAGAGAGGTTATTGCCTGATTGTGGGTCTAGGTTTGCTAGATTTATGTTTGTTTTGATGCATACAAACGAAGATTTTTGGCTGGTTGTAGAAGAGTTGTAGGATTGGATGAATGTTTCCTTAAGGGTTTATGCAGAGGGGAGTTGTTGGCTGTTGTAAGGAGAGATACCAACAATCAAATGTTTCCGATAGATTGGGCAGTTGTCAAGATTAAGAACAAGGATACTTGGTCCTGGTTCCTCAAGAATTTAACGGTTGACCTTGACATAAACGATAGGGGAGGATGGGCATTCATGAGCGATCAACAGAAGGTAATACCATTGTCAATTAATTCTCTTTTAATATTAATTACTTGAGTATTTTCTTACTTGTATTTGTTGATTTGAATTTTTGTAGGGACTTGTTCCTGCATTGGCTGAGTTGATGCCATATGCTGAGCATAGAATGTGCGCGAGGCACATATATGCAAAGAACTTCAATGGAGATATGCTGCAGAAAGAGTTTTGGCAAATAGCAAAGAGTACCAATATGGCTGACTTTAGATAAGCCAAACAAGAGTTGTTGTAGTTGACAAAGGAAAGCTTTGATGCACTATTTTGGACAGAAGCTAAGCACTGGTGTTGGGCCTTCTTCAGCGAAGAATTTAAATGTGATATAATTGATAACAACCTTAGTGAAGCTTTCAATGGCAGAATTTTAGCAACCAGGTGTAAGCCAATCATCAGCATGTTTGATGATATTCGTGTTATAATCATGACTAGACTGCACATGCAAAGAGACGAGACTACCAAGTGGAGCAGAGAATGCGGTGCTAGAATTGTAAAGAAATTGGATGCGAACGTTGTTGCTAGTAGGTTCTGCCATCCGGTTTGGAATGGAGAAAATGAATATGAGATTATTCACAATAATGATAAGTATGTGGTCAACCTAGATAGAAAAAAGTGTTCATACCGAGCTTGGGAACTAAGTGGAATTCCTTGTCCCCATGCTATTTATGCCATTTTGATGAAGCAAGAAAGGCCAAAGGATTACCTACATGATTGGTACAAAAAAAACTCATACCTTAATTTGTACCAATTCATGATGCAGTCTATCTGAAGTAGCAAATTTTGGGAGCTAACAAATCGTGAAGGCCCTCGACCTTTGCCACTAAAGAAGCAAATAGAAAAGCCAAATAAAAAATGAAAAATACATGAGGGAAAGGCATCAAGTCAGAGGATGAGTAAGACCAGGGTGAAGATGAAATGCTCTTATTGCCACAAGGAAGGGCACAATAAAAAAGGTTGTCAGTTGAAAAGGCAACGTGAACAAAAAGTTATTGCAAGAGCTGATCGTGGGCCAGGAACAACACCTACTGAAGAGGTTACTGTTGGGCCTACTGAAGTGCCAACAAAAAGCCATGTTCTAGGCCCAAGTGCAGGGACAAGTACAGGTAGAACAGCAACAACAATAACTGAGTCCACTGTTGAACAAACAAGGAAAAAATATCCAGTAAGCTATACATTGTTGTATTTGTCTTTTATGTGTTTCTCAGGTGAAAAGACGACCAATTGCACAAGTTGCACAAGGACAGGGAGCCTCACAGGTTGCTCCCCCCATAAGTTGCACAAATTGCTTCCCCACAAGTTACTCAAAGTGATGCACCACAGCGAACAAGAGTGGTTCTTGAAAAAAAGATAACGCAATATGGTTATGGGATTTACACATATGAACATACTAGAATGACTATTTGCAATCTAAGATTTGTAGGACTCATGTATTTAATTTATAGTATTTCAATTCATTTGGTTAACAATATAATTACGTTCTTGTAGCCTGAAAGAAGTTCAGAGGTACTAATCTCTCAAGGTAGGCCAACTCAAGGGCCAAGGTCACAACCAAAGAAGAGTACAAAGAAGAAGAAAAAGATAGCGAGTACAGCTTCGAAACAACTACCAACAAATAAAGTTGCACCAGTTCCATCTCAACCAACAGAATCAGTACTAATTCGATCTCATCATGGGACCAATGTTCCTACGGAAAGTTCCCTACACATGATACGTGTTACAAAAAAATGTTGATGCTAAGAAGAATAAGACAGAAATGCCAGTTAACAAACCTACGTATCTAATTTGAAAGAGTGTCCGAATTATGAATCAATTCAAAAGTCCAAAAGGAAAAGGAGCCGGGGGTGTTGTGCATATTAATTAATGGGAGGGTGCTTGACATGGTATCTTCACTGATGGGGATTGCTGCCATTGTCTTTATGTGTTTGCTTTGACATATTAAGTGAGAGAGGATCATTGACTGATTGGGAGACTAATATTTTTTTATGGACAAGTTTATTTTTGTAAAGAGCCAATCAATGTCAATGGCAATAATGTTTTTGTTATTTTCTTGTCTTGCACCTTATTATGAGGCTGATGTTGTTTTTGGAAGTGGTTGGTTGACTATTGTTGCTGGTTGAAGTTGTGGGTGTTGGATGTACGTGCTGATTGAAGTTGTGGGTGTTACATCTTCCTGCACTAGCAAATATAAGTACTGGTGTAAGAACAAGATGCACTAGCACAGCACTAGTGCAATTGTGGCTGTTGGTGCATCCTGCTGCACCAACACAGCCCTCGGTACAACTCTGGGTGCTGGTGCATCTTCTTGCACCAAGACTTGTATGAGCTGGTGCAAGAACAATATGCACTAGCAACTCAATCGGTGCACCAACATGCACCACGACCAGTGCAAACTAATGGAAACATAGTTGAAACTGACTTGTTCTTATTTTTAAACTCGTGCAACAGGGGTGGTCACTTTTTCATCGCGATTGACACTAAAATGATCATTTTCAAAAAAAAAAAACTTGGCATTGAAACGATCGCTATTTACAACTTATGGCACTAAAATAGTCACTCGTGAATTGTTACCACCCATGGTTTGCAATAATGGTTGCAGCAAACCATTACATCTGATGCAAAAACCAAGCAAACCGATATATACAATACAGAACCAAGCAAAAAAAATTTGAAGTGCTCACAAACAATGAATTTCAACTCCAACCTTCCATTTCCACTATAGATTGGAACAAAATCTTTTGTTCCATACAATTTGCAACAAATTAGTAACACACTTTACTTACAAATGACCCAATATAAGTAAATATTCCACATCTTCGATTATGGTAGACATACAAACTGCTTCTCATTGCTCACTTCAAATTTGAATATACTACACGAGAATAATAACACAATCAATGCTCGATAAAAGTTTCTTTCAACTTTCAGCCTTGAAACTTTCATCTTCAAATGGTCGACTAAAGATGTTAAATCCTTCATTTGAGCTTGTATTGAGTCGACATCATCTAACTCGTCTATTAATGTAAGTGGAGGTTAATGTCGTCTTTCAAATAGCTGCAAGATCACTTCTGTAGCTCGATCGGAGAATTTGGCATCAACCCATTTGAAATATTTGCACTTTGAGCTTTCTCTATACTTGCTGCATCCATGGAATCTTCTCCCGGGATTTAACTGAGTCCAAGATGTTCTTTTCGGACTCGGTAACCCACAAAAATAGTAACACTCACTATTTAATTCGCTTTTTTTAATCGAATGTGAGCCGCTGTTGAAGCTTCCGCCCTCCATCTGCAAGCGCAAGCTGATAATTGGAGATTTAAGGTTATGATTTTCATGGGTTAGGTATCCCGAATGTGAGCCGTTGCTAAGCTTTCGCTCTCCATCTTTCAATTTGGGGATTAGGTTTCTTATTTTGGGGAGAAGAAGCTAAATAAAACGACACCGTGCAGGTATCGTGAATAAAACGGCATCGTTTTATTGTTTGCACGCTGATTGTACTCTTCAGCGAGCCACGTTGGCTTCAAATACTAATAAAAAATTACCACGTCAGATTTCCGACCAATCATATCAGAGTTGGCACTTAAAAATCGTTTTTCAAATTTTTTGGTATTTAAGTGATCCAAATGGAACTTTTGGCACCAAAATAAGCTCCGTACACAATTTTAGCACTTTTATTATTCTTCTCCCTTTTATGTCCAAATGAGAAGGCCCTCCAATTTTTTCAGATGCATTCTCTTGAGTTGGCAGACACTGATTTTGGAGTGTTAACATCCAGTCCAAACACGTACACGGTAGTAAAATAAGTGATGGGTAAAGAACAGAAAGTGGCCATATAGATGCACTCAACTTGTAATGTTTTTTGTGCCTGGCTCAATTTGTCGCATAGATATACAAGAGCTGATGATTTGCTATCTTCATCTAAAGTTTTACCCTCCACACCTTTCCAAAGAAATTATTCACTCCTTTGGAAGTTGGTAGTTATTCACAAAAGGGTAAAAGGTCATATATAGTTTACAGAATGTTAACTATACGTAACATCAGAAACATTTATGTGATCTCTGTTGCTCCTGCTAGTATATTGGATATGTTCCTCTTCTCTATGAATAAATTAAATAAGAAATTGCGGTGCTCACACTCATTTTGATTAAAAAAAAAGCGGAAAAGAAAACAGTTCTGTCAAAGATACAACAAACATGGTCACCTATTTAACATCATTGTGGACTCCACTTTCCAGATTTGAACACTTGATAGAAGCTAGACCTTCTGGAAACGACGAAGAACACTGCACAGTCACCACCACATTCAATCAGGAAGAGATAACAATGAAAGATTTCGCTAGGGAGGTGAAGTGCAGATGATGGTAGAAATAGTCATGGCCACGGTTCAGAACCGGCCAGTTCCAGTTCCGGTCCGGCCGGTTCCGGTTTGTAATTTAAAAATTTTAAAAATATTTTATGAAATAAAAAATTAATAATTATAAAAATATGAAATAATAAATTATTCAATATAAATTATAATCAAAATGAAAATTGTAGGGGTGATCGGTTACCGATCGAAACCGGGAACCGAACCGGTAAGACCGGTCTTTTAATTTTAGAATAGGAACCGGACCGGCAAATCATAAAACCGAGAACTGGACCATTGATCCGGTCCGGTTCTAGGCGATCCAATAGAACCCTTTGCTCTTAACTAGCAAAGGATCGTAGCCACAAAAGACATACAACTTCACATGCTCATGGCTTGACTTGGATTTTATAAACAACTCCTTTGATGGTCTCTTCATTCTCATTCGATGTGGGACTCTTGGCATTTGAACGAAGACAAGCCAAGAGTCTCATATTGAAGGCATTCAAGGCAAACCGAGAGTCCCACATCGGATGGGAATTAGAGATGTTTATAAAACCCAAGCCAAACCTTGTAATTAGAGTTCAATACACCCAAGCCAAGCATTGTAATTGGAGATCAATGCACTTACAATGCATGACAATTAGAGTTCAATTTGTTTTATAAAAAATTTAAATAATGAAATTTTTTTAAAAAAAATTTCATTATTATTTTTTTTTAAATAATTTGGAACCGGTTCCGGTTCCAAAATTGTGGAACCTGAACCGGGCCCGTAGGCCACGGGCTGGTTCCGGTTCCGAACCGTGGGCCCGGTCAACGGGCCGGGCCCAGCTTTGACCGGGTCGGTTTCGGGCCAAAACCAGCCCATGGCCATGACTAGGTAGAAATATTACAATCATTGCAAGTCATTTTAGGTCATCTAGATTCTTTTCATGTTTTATTCCGTTTCTGTCAGAAAACCAAAGTACATTTCACTCCTCGAAACAAACAGGTCATAAATACGCACCTGGAATTCCCGGAATAATGAATCTAGACTCTCTCAAAACATCATGGAGTGTTCTCTTCTCGTTAACTCTGATCCACTTATTGCCAGAGTCATCACCTGAAAATATGCCCAGAGATTAGATGGGAATTAAGCATTACATAAAATGCATAGACTAGCTCTACTTCTTTCAACTGAGATTTTCTCAACAGAGGGAACATATGAACTATCTAAAGCTGCGTTTCCATAAAATAAGATGAACTTGAGACTACATTCCTAAATAGCACTAAACAAATCATGAGAAAAGATCACTTCAAATATGAGTGATAGCCACCAACATCAGATAATCAGATACTATACTTCTGGTAACAGACTATTACCATTAACTCCATAAAGGTTCAAAAGCAAAGATAACTTCAATAGTAAGAGTAAATGACCCAAACGAGTTCTGTTAAAGTCAGTTGGTCTGAATACACATGCTTCACCCTTCAATGAACCAACAAGCATGGAAATAATGAGATCTAACCACTTTCAACTATCACCAAACAAAGTCCAATATGATAACTAACGCAAGTTGTCCACCCGTTTTCTGTTTGCTTCAGTGGCACCCAAAAACTCCCTCTAGCCTCTCCAACAAACCCCCATTAAGTGCATTCCTCCATCTCTCCTGATAAATCCCAAAAGCAGCCATTGAAGGTTTATTTCACTTTACTGGCTTCTTTAAGGCTCCTTACTGCTAATTGTCTCCTATCAGATGTTTTCCCAGCTTATAAAAATATGCTTCATGATGACTCTCGATCTCACATTAAGCTTCAAACTTATCTCCCCATATTTTAGATAATCACAGGTGTCTTTCAAATCATTCTCCCAAAGATCATGAAGGACTTCATGTTCATCTCAAAACCACATATCAATCTAAGTTAGTTACATTCTACTTAATAATCAGGAGCCAATTAAGAATCTCTTAAAATAAGAAAATTTAGTACATACCAAAGGAGCTTGTAAGTATGTCTTCATCTTCGCAAGTTGTCCTAAACTATTAATGATTGATGTTCATAAACAGCATAACCAATGAAGAGGCCCACACAATCAGTTGACCTACCCTTCTAGATGTTTAGAGGAAATCCCTCGAATCAATCTTTGATGAAAACCTTTCATGCTGGCCAAGCATCTGAAAACCTCATTTGAGGTTGCTTTATTATTTTGTACCTAATATTTCTATAGGGAAAACAATTACACTTAAAAGACTCTTAAAGTCCAATGGTAAGAGACCTGTTCAAGTCAAGTGTTGCAAAGCAACTAATCTAATAGGAAAAATAAGAGTACCACTACAGGAAAGTTTCAGCAAAGAGAAGCTCTACCGGCAGAGAGTGTGGTACTAGAAGAACTGCCTGTAGCGTTTTCATCTTCATATGGAAGTTCCACATTAGCACCCGCAGTACCTTCTAAAAAATATTGGAGGAGTTTTGCAGTTGACAGATAAGTTCCAGAACTAGCCTGCAGACCAAAGTTAGTCTCTTGTATTAATCTTCCACATAAAGTTAGAGGCAGCATGTCGTTTCTCAAGGAAAAGATATTGATGGAAGAATCTCCTCCAATATATCTGCAGTATACTATTGCCAACACTTCTGCCCAAGGGTGTAGATACAGTATAGTGGAAATTTTTCTGTCTCCCGGCATCTTCCTAAGATCAAACCTCTAGTATGGAATATTGCGTTGTGCTCAGAAGTAATCCATCGATAACATGACCAACAAAAAGTAACAGAGATGTAGAGAATCGATCTATGTAAACAATGAAAAAGCATTTTGACCTAGATGGCAAGATTACTCATGAGAGACACAAGATGAACAAGTATCAACCTTAACCATAGAATCTTCAGCGGCTCACCTCATAGTACAACTCAATAGCATCACGGGTGTACTTATTTTCTGTATCCCACGGCAATGGAGGAGAATCCTCTGAGAAGATGTTCAAATGTTAAGGAAACATTCAATGAAGGAAGTGCTCGCATCACAAAGTTCTGATTGTCAAACAGGGGTGATAAGGGGAAAAAGAACCCTCTGATTGTAAGAGGACGGTTGCACCACTAAAATCTCCCACGTTGCAATCTCATTATGTTAGTTGTACATTAACAACCAGTTATAGATCAGTCACAACAAAGAAATTTGTCACGGAGGTGACTTGATTCAGACTACTGTCCAATCCATGACAAATTCTCCAGTTTTCTCTTCAAATTTGATGGAATTCTTGGTAAGAAGGTAAAGTACTTTTTCTAAAGTAAAAGGGCTGAGAGCAGCCTTCTCTCTTCCATCTTTCGCTACCCTCTTCCCTGATCAGTATTCAGCAAAGACCAATTAATCACAAGGGACACTGACTCGGGAGAAAATAATGTGAAGGGCACTGAAGAGGTTCCTAGTCTCACAAGACTTCAAGACAAGTTTAGCTAGGAAAGGTGTCTGACCTCAAAACACTGTGAGCTATATCCTAAGGTTTATGAGATCAATAATACCCTTAAGCATTTGATGCCTGTATCAACTACTGACCATTTTAAATTGCTATTTCTAAGAATCGAGTGTAATTGTACATCCTTGTCTACTCCATTTAAAGTGCTATCCCAAAGTAAATTCACCACAACAGTAGTATGACTGCCTTCTGCAAAGTCTTTTCTCCATCTCATAACAGACTCTTATCAACTTTTTATCTGTTTTAAACAATACCGTTCCGTAATCAAGAGTCAATGGAGATATTCTAACTCATTAATCCTATGTGAAAAATCTATTTGAGGACCCATTACCGAAAATGGTCCAGAAGACCATAAACACAGATGGCAGGAGGAGGTTGCACGTGTTAGCATCAGAATCCAAATGAGAAATCACGTGATGGGAATAAAACGCAGTTATCTCAAACATGCAACTAATCATGGATATAGACTTTGCCATGTGATGGCAAATCGAGTTAACAAAATGTCAAGTAAAAAAGCATGTAAAAGAAAAGGATATTAAATCAAGATGAGCTGAGAACATGTCAATCTCGCAGAAGTCCTCAATGAAGTCACTGGACATGACCTCTGCATACAGAAGGAGAACTGGCCAGTGAAGAATGTTATCTTTATCTAGTACAGGCTTTTTCAGGCCAGTAAGCTCTTGATACATTGCCTTCCCCATGTTCAATTTGCGTGCCTCAATTGCAGAAACAAGGCCCTAAGAATTTCTCCAAGACCAAGGCATAGAGGTTAAAAACATAACGTAAAACACTCAGTAAAAAAATGAAGATTTTCCTGGAACAAGTACAGATGAAGAAATTTGAGATGCCTACCTTAGCTACTGTCACCACATTGGAAACTTTGGCTTCATGGCTTTGGCGCTCCATTATGTTGGACTCGACTTTCCTTGCAAGTTTTTTTAGTTCTTCATTACTTGGGTCCTTCTCGAGCCCATTTTCACAATACAATTTGGCTTCATTCAACAGATTCAGTGACAAAGATGCTTTGGCAGCTCGATAAAAAGCCTATAGCATGCACATCATGTCTTAAGATCCACAAAGTCAACATTACTGGACTATAACTGTAGATGACTTACCTTAACATTTGTTTGGCACAGATTAATTGCCTCCTCAGCATCTGTTAAAGCACGCCTATAATTTCCAAGAAGCAGATTGACGTGTGCTCTATTTGCAAAAAGAACTGAATTCTCAGAGTCGCTTAGAGCTTTCTGATTAATGGCCCTCGTGTAACAATCAATAGCATCCAAATAGTGTTTCTTGCCCAACTTGACAAATTCATTACCTTTCTCCTGCAAAGCAAATGGACAAGTGGAACAGACACGAAGAAACTGCTTTTCAAAAGCATTAGTAGCAACAGTGTCTGAACTATGGATGAAGGCATCAATCTAATAACAATGTTTTGGCAGTCCCAAGGTGCCACTAACCTATCAGTAAAACAGTTCCTGTCAACATCTACTCAATGAACTTACCCCTAAAAAGCGCACTTACGTCTTAAACTCCTGCATCTTGACAGCCAAACGTACATAAATAGAGAAGTCGCTCTACATCAATATAAAGAATCCAGTCCTTACAAACTGAATAGGCACACCAACATAGCACAACATTCGTGTACTGATGACCTGATAAGGGATGTAGCACCAGTTCCTGTTCCTAACACTTAGTAGCTCGACCAATACTATCCGTTGATTACAGTACATCATGTCAACGAATCCAACTAGCATTCCAATCAAGAAGGTGGTAATATCACAGACAATTTAACTCAATGTAAAAGAAATTCACATGATTACCAACTGACAGAGCAATTTATGTTGCCACAGCGTACAGTCTCCTACCCCACAAGCAGGCCCACAATAGAAAAAAAAAAAAGAAAAGTCAGCCAAGTTTCGAACTTTCGTTCGAATTGACGACTGAAATCACACCATTCGCGCTCCAACCAAGCCACTTCACCAAAAGCATCCGCCAAAGACTCGCGCGGAGCCAAATTGTTGCACGATACGGCACGTCTCGACGGCGCCAAAGAGGCGTCGAAGTCGAGTGATGGGTGCGAAACAAGACGCGAACTTGCAAAGGGGCAACCGCTACACGCATCAAAAAAACCGCGAATTCCGCTGAGGGAAGCGATGATCTCACCTTCAGCTCGAAAGCGGCGGATTCTTTGAGAGCGGCAATGGCGTCGAGGTCGGCGGCCTCGCGCTCGGTTTGGGGCCGCGACCCCTTCTCCATCCAAAGAGCCATATCGATTCAGCGCCCGGGTTTCGCTTCGCTCGAAGTGGGCTTGGACGAGAATCCTCGTACTCGGGTCGTTGTAACTCCTCGGTACTTTGGTCGGACTAGGAGTCGCTTCACTTGAGACTTCCCAGTTTTCGAGCGTTGCTTTGGCGGCAGTTTTATTAGGTTTCTTCCGTTTGTCGGCTCCCCCCTCCCTTGAAACTTTCCTTTTGCAAGTCTCTAGAGAAATCCTAACATATTATATTTATTTATGGCAATTCAATCTTAAATATTTTTTTAATCAAAAAAAGGTTTGAAACTTATTAATTGGATACGAAACATTTCGATGATTTTTCGATACAGTTCATTTGACCAATATTTATTTGAGTCCACATAACAATATTTTTTTTGTCAAAAAATAATTCGATAATTTACCAATATTTATTTGTTAAATTTATTGATGCAATAAAATTTACTAAATTACTTGATTTAGAAAACCATGAGCCTTAATTTGGGTGATTATCAAATTTTCGCATGTTAATATACCAATTAGTTTCAACTTTACTAGCTCTTATTTGAATGTATTATCGACATTTATGTGCAAGCTTACCAGCATGGCAAATTAACCGACTGTTATTTAAGTCTTTTCGCTAATGTTTATTTGATTATTTGAAATTGCCAACCATTTCAATTTATTAGTTAAAGTCACCAAGAAGTTAAATTTATTTGCACAATTTGCCAACTTGTTCATGCAACTAACTCTTCTTAATATTTGCCAATTGTTATTTGAGTCCACTTACTAACGTACATTAGATTGTTTGGACAACATCATCCGTCCCCATAATTTATCAACATTCATTTGTTAAAGTTAGAGGCATGTTACAGTTACCAACTCTTGCACGAATTTACTAATTATTTCAAAATTGCTAAGTACGTTAATAATTTTTCAACATTTATTTGCAGAGCTTTCATTTGCCGGCTCTTACATGAAACTAAGTCGGTGAGCTATTGGATGTTGCAAGTGACTTATTGGAATAGTCGGTGAGGAAACAATCAAATGAACATTAGTAACTGACTCAAATTTCTAACCGTTTCAATAATTTATAAATGTTAACTTTGGAAGCTTTACCTACAAAGTTACCTATCAATTTCATCAATTACGCACGCCTCGATGCTGCGTGGCCTTATATGTTTATCGGGATGGAATCATGGGGAGCTCATAGTTCATTTCAGAACACTCTGCTCAACCAGTTTTCGACCTCAAAAGTGGAGATTTGCTAGATTTAATAACAACAAAAATTAAAGATGTATCCTCCTATCTTCCTCATTGAACCAAATAAGAGTCTTAGATATTCAAGATCAAAGTACTCTAAATAGGTGTTGGATGACAATCTCTTCAGAAACAAAACAAAACAAAACATAAAATGACAGATCGTGCGTTTCCCTGTCTGATCTAGAATTTCAAAAGCAAAAGATATTTAGAAACAGCGCGGGCAACATCAGTTGCAATATGACATTCTGAGACACCTGATCTGCTATCCTCTCCATACTTCGCAATCTAAAAGTACAATCAAAGTTTATAGGGTGACAGGAAGATGATTGTATCCCTGCTTGACCTCAGTTGATGCCGAAGTCCTCATATCTCCATTGACGCCGAAGTCAGATTTTGATCTGAGGTCACATTGAGATCTCAACAAGTCTGAGAGTTCACCTTTTGAAGTATCACCATTTTTTCTCACATACTCATTTGAAGAGCTTTCTGAACCCATTAAATATTGTCAAAGCTCGCAGCTCGCCGCTCCTTAGATCTCTCAATCTTCTTCTCAGAATCTGAAACGAATAGCCACACTGGGTAAGCACGGAAAGCAATATTTATGGATATACGTATGCCATATCACACTTATGTTATCTGTACAGAACAGTGACCGAGATGACCGTTGACAAATCAGACAAATCAGACATTGCTGCCATAAGAGTATATCACACAGCATAGATGCAACTATTCGGCAAATGATGCACATTAGACTCCTTACATATTGAGCTCGGAAAAGTATCCTCCTCTCGCTAGTGCATAAGTCTACTGCCAACTGTTTTAGAAACAATCTTCGGTTGAGTTGTTTCGGAGAAGTCACGTCTAAATCCATCAACCCACTCTCCTGAAACATTAGATTAAGAAAGAAGTAACAAGGTCGATAGTCACGTTATCACTTCTGATCAAGGTGGGATTTAACTATTCCAAGACGAGGAAACTATAGATTGGCACAGTTTAAAAATTGATGCAAGTTATAACAAACTGCACACATTCAGTCCCAAAGGCAGAATGTTCACCTGCAAGAATTTGGAGTACTTAGATATACTCAATTCACAGCTGTCTAGCATGTATTGCAATGCTTGTTCCTCTATTTCAGGGAATCTCATGTCCTTCTTTGTTGTTGTTTTGTTTGAAGCTGCAGCTGCCAACTGCAAACAGATACTAGCTGTATAGGGAAAATTTAACAATATGAAAATTATATTTCTCGAAGCAAAACTTAACTACCTCCTCAAATTGACTGCTCATGCTGGGCGGGCTAACAGCTAGATAAGCATATGCCATCAACTCTACCGGCCAGCCAGTTATTTGTACGGGAAAACACTGGGAGCTGCCAAGACAGATAACTTGCTTCTCAAAACATGGTGTAAGATAAATATCAAGGACCAAGATTTGTATAGCATGATGCTGAAGGACATAGATGCGCAATTACATCGAAACTAATGGTAAATCAACCTTAATGCCTCAATCGCATGTTGATGTTAGTACATAAATCTCATATAACAGGATGCTAACAAAATATTAGTCGCAGATGATTCAGGGGTTGCAACCAGATGTCGATGTCGAGCAAATTAAATTGTTGTAGCAAAATTAGATTACTTACGCAGATAAGCCATGCTTCCTTAGAGCTTCTAGCTTTTTGCTGTAACTTTTGTCGGATTTCTTGAGTGACAGTAATACCTCTACTGAATCACTTGGGTTCGTGCCCTCTTTAGGAACAAACCCATAAGACAGTAGGAGTTCTCCATTAGACTTCCTGCCATATGATATGAAAACCTGCAAAAGCCAATCCAAGAAATCAGAAGACTTCCACGTCTCATTCTTAAAACAGTTCGAGTTGTAGAAAGTTACCTGCTCGCCTGGTTGATAGGACCGGTCAGTTGTGAAGACAACTGCCTGTGATGCACTGTCATAGTCCAGAAAAGTTTCGACCTAGGCCAGTCAGAGGTTGCCATTTAAGCATCAACCACTAAACAAAACATATAGCTTGACATGAGAATGATCAACACACCTCACAACTGTGATTCAACATATCTGCCCATGGAACCAATGCAACCCTTCCATCCATCGAGGGTAGACGGACCTGTTTGAAAGCAATGTTAAAATCAAATGTCATTGTTTTAACCACCTCATCCCAGAAACAGTTAAAAACACTCACTAGCCAAATATGCACTCGGACAGATTATGTAATGATGGCTTGATTACTTCTTGTTTTTTTTTTTAAACATCCATTGGAACATAGATGATAGACCATTTCTTTATATAGGACGTTACTACTTTCCACCATCCTTCTGTCATGTCCTCTTCCTACAGCAATGTAACTGCAGTTCTTCATTAACAGTTGGTATGAACAATCCATCAGCATTAGGAATCACGGGCACACATAATTCTTGAAAGGCAAAAGTCATTTCGGTGATACATGTCTTAGAGCTGTTGAGAGTTCCTTACCAAGCGCGAGAAAAGAATGCCAAATGACCACTTGAATGTCTCCAAATTATATACCTGTAATTCAATGACTATAGGGTAAGAGAAGAACCTGTTTATAGCAAGTACGGAATCTCTACAAAAGAGAATCCGGGACCAGATAAATAACTTGAGAAACAGAATTTACATGCTAGTTACAATTTTGAATGTCAACAAATTCCGACATTACATATGGAAGTCTACAAGTCTTGGCAAAAAATTACTAATTGCAGGTTTACCGCTACCAAATATTTCTAAAATAATCTCCAGCATTCTAGGATATCAACACTTATTTAGGGTAAATACCTCTTCAGGAAATAATTCAGGATGCTTGGAAAATATCCTGGACCTTAAGTCGTTATATCTGCACAGAAGATCGATATCAGCATCCACCCTTTGAAAATCATGATCTCAGAAATCAAGTAGAACAACATCATAGTGAAATATGGCAATGTTAATGGCAAAGCAAAGGGCAAGCTTACGTTCCAATGACATTAGTAATCCTTTCAATTGCTCGTTGTCTAATTTGTGATGCTTCTAGGTATCTGTCCAGTTCTGCACGTGTCCTGAAATTAAAAACTGAGAGTAGATCCTTAATCAAATAAATTGAAACGAGAAAATAGAAACAACAGCTATTGACCTTGTAAGTAAGTTGGTAAAACAGCGCAGGAACTACCAGTATAAAAGTGAATACGGCTGTCTGGGGAGGGCCGAGATATAATTGCTCCACCTAGAAGACCCCATCAAACTTGCTTCACTAATCAAGTATGTAGCAAGCAACGGCCAATCCGGCACTGAATTTTTCTTTAAAACTTGGCCAGCCTCTGCGCAACTCCACTCCTACCGTCATCGAAGCAAACAGGTAGAGAGACAAAATTTCTTGATTAATGAATCTAGCAAGTAATGAATAAGCAACGCAAACTTCCAAACAAGAATTTGTGAACAGCCTCTGCCAAATCGGTGCCCAATTCATTACTCTAGAACGACATGACTGTTAAATAAATCGGATCCAACACCTAACCTGATCTAATACCATGTAAAAGAGCACCCGACAAATCGCTTTCCAGACAGAGCAAATTCTCTACCTTCTTCCTTCTGTTTCACGTACCCCATTATTATATTCATCTCTCAGACGCATGAAAGGCAAGCCATTCATGCCAAAACTACGTAATTCGCGAGAAATCACTCAGCTCGTGACCTGCTCACTTTACCTTCACTGTATATCAAATTCTAAAGCTTCCGACGCTCTCCTAGAGATCACACAGTAAATAGGGATGATCTTGTTCTTCTCAATACCGAAGCAACGGCGACAGTAACCTTACCGAGTCCGCGGTGATCACGAGCGAAGGAGGCACGAACAGCAACTTCTCGCCCTTCCTTACATTCTTCGACGCGACGAGCCCCCTCTCCCCGACGTCGACCCGCTGGATCGCCATCTTCTGCGGCGGCAGGCCGGAGTCCGACAGCCACCCCCGCAGCGCCGACGCGTTCTCCAGGGAGTCGGCGTCGCACCCCCAGGGGATCCGCTGCGCCTCCGACGCCCTGGCGGCGGCGGAGGAGGAGGCGGAGTTGGTGGCGGGCGCCGAGCAGACCACCGTCGCCGCCGCCGGGAGCGAGGGGCGGGGCGGGGAGCGGCGGCGGAAGCGAGGGCGGCGAGGCTTGTAGGCCTTGCTGTTGAGCGGAGAGGAGAAGGGCGGGAGGAGCGAAGTCTGGAAGATTCTAGAAGCAGCAGCAGCTTCCGCCATGGCCGATCAGGTGTAGAGAGAGAGAGAGAGAGAGAGAGAGAGAGCTTATCTGAGAGAGGGGAGGAGAAGAGGAAATGAGCGGTTGCTGGTGACTCGCGGGAAAGCGTTCGTATCGCCGAAGCACCGTCCAATAGGAAAATGGGAAAAAAATACATTTATTTCAATTAAAAACATTGGATTTTTTATTTTTATTTTTTCTTGTTTAGTCCGTGCCCATTTTTACATCTAACGATAAATGCGTGGAAAAATAAATTACGTCGGCAGTGGATATAATAATAATCCATAATTATTCTCGTATGGCAAAATAATAAAAAAAAATGTTGCTTGACGCGAGTTATGGCCAAAAAAAAATTCAAAGGGAAAAAAAAAAGTGATTCGAACCGAACGAAATCTGCATTCTATATCGAGTCCGAAACCTATTCTCATATTTTCATTTCTAATAAAATGTCCTTTTTCGAGCTATTGATGTGTACTATATATATATATAGTTTGAACGAGCGAGCTAAATCGATGATTCGGAAAGCATTTTGTTATTAACAATAACTTATATTGGTTTGACATCATCCTATTATGTCCACTGACGCTACAAAAACGGTTTTTACGCCTTCATCGTTGGACGGGTTTAATTGCAGAATTATCCACGAGTACATGTGTCCGGACGGGTTTAATTACAGAATTATTAATGAGTACATGTGTCGCACATCCAAAGGTAAACAGAACCTGTTAAAAGTCCAATGTTTAATAAACTTTTGTGAAGCCTCTGTAGAGCTACTTTCCTTTTGTGAAGCCTACAGAGCCAAACGGTTGTTGTGACTGTTGATATTGATAGGCTATGTATTCAATCTCTTAACAGATATAAATGCTACGATAATTTTGCTTTATTTGTGATGGATGAAGTTGTGTTGAAAAATCCTTGAGAAGTAGTTACACCCTTAAAGGTACATGAGAAGTTAGTGTTTTGATGAGGTCGATGGTCAACTTTTTATTTCCTTTTTCTTTCGTTACTAAGGACCCGATCTCGCAAAAGTCTTTTCCGGCTTCTATTTTTTTCTTTTCAGTTGAAGTAAAATCGAAAATCGGTCTTTCGGTTCGTTTTTCCCTGTTTTATAAGAAAAGCATTTAGTTTGTCAAAACAAAAGAGAGAACGTCCTCAATCCCAATTTTCCGACCCATGATACAGTAATTTCAG
The DNA here is from genome assembly GCA_031216185.1 of Syzygium aqueum. Classification (NCBI taxonomy): domain Eukaryota; kingdom Viridiplantae; phylum Streptophyta; class Magnoliopsida; order Myrtales; family Myrtaceae; genus Syzygium; species Syzygium aqueum. The sequence goes on from CM062231.1 coordinate 2,746,088, forward strand.
CTGAAAAAGCATCTTCTATTGCACACTCGTTGTCAGAAGAAGTTGCAAGAACATGAGACTCAGTGGGAGTCCATGGATAAAAAATGTCGTATGACGTCCATCATCAAAAGACACAAAAAGCAGGTACAAGAATCCGACTCGAGAACAGACAACCACGATACTTTCCATTCCTCGCGAAGCTACTGCCGCCGCGAGGTCTCCACATAGTACACAGTGGCTGTCCAATGGCAACACAATCCAACACATGAACTCGACTCTTTTGCATCCACAGCCCAAGTCGACAATGGATACAGTCGAGCGAGTTTCATTCAAGAACCTGCACCTCGAACATTCTCAGACTGCACCCACCTACCACCAAGAGCTTGCCGTGCTATGAGTTCCACGTCAGTTCGAAAAAAGGAAGGCAAATCTCTGCTCATTTAACAAATGTTAAGTAAAGAGACTAATTTCTTTGTTCCGCATAAAAACAAAATGTAGATCTAAGTTTCTAAATGCAGTAAAACTACTATTTTGCATCCGCAGCCCAAGTGGACAATGGATACAGTCGAGCGAGTTTCATTCAAGAACATGCACCTCAAACATTCTCAGACTGCACCCACCTGCCACCAAGAGCTTGCCGTGCTATGAGTTCCACGTTGGTTAGAAAAAAGGAAGGCAAATCTCTGCTCATTTAACAAATGTTAAGTAAAGAGACTAATTTCTTTGTTCCTGATAAAAACAAAATGTAGATCTAAGTTTCTAAATGCGGTAAAACTACTATTTTCTGTGGAAACTTAAGATAATCGGTTGATCCTACATTGCGAAGCTCTTGAAAAATTTGCAACCACGTTCAATGTTTTCAACACTGAAAACCTACACCACAATGCTAACCTAGAACAGAACTCAATATGCCGGAAACCTATGACAATAACAGAACTCAATATCTCAGTAGCCTAAACCAAGAGGCTCAGCAGGAAATAGCCTCCACGAGAAGTTCCATGTCACATCGGCCACCTCACTCGAGCCATCAATCGATAATTTAAATCCCATAGAAGAAGTGACAGCTAGTATGGCGACAAGTTTTACACGAGAAATTACACTGCACTCACAGCGTTCATATACAAAAATGAATCTCACATGAAATAAGTACAGATTATTCCCAGCAAGAACGTACAGGAGATCCCTGTGCTACACAGAAATGTGTACTGAATGAAACGCTACAATAACTTCGCTGACCATAGCCAGATTTGGTCCTTCACTATCTCACATATATTTATATCCTGCCTATACATGAAAGTGTGATTTTCTTTTCCCAGCTGTCTTATACATGAATTGCAATAGAAACAATAAAAGCACTAACCTGAGCTTCAGTAGAAACTGTAAATTTGACCAATCACAGAGTCGAGCAGCCAAATGCAGGAAGAGCTTCAGAGAAAGAGGTAGACAAAAGCCTACCCCATATTATCATTTATGACGTGCCTAACTTTGTCTAGCTGGCACCAATTACGATTTCCCCCTTATAGCACAGTGAAGAGGCCCAGAGGATGGCAAGGCAACAGAAACTGCCAAGCAAATGATATTTGTACAATTTCGTGGGAGGAATTTCGCGATTAGTTAATTCTTTATGGCTACGAGGACTACGATCAGCTCCCACATTGCAGTAATGCCATCCCACCATCCCTTTCATATTCAGCTCTCTTGGCTATAACTGAGGCTCCAGTGTCACCATCATGCAGATAGTCAAGGCAATCAATAGAATTGCACCTGCTCCATCCACTTCCCATCGAACCAACTATTTGCAAATAGAAGGTGACGGTTTTTTCCCTCTGGGAATATATACGTCAACTCAGTAGCTTCTGGTTTGGCTCAATGGGTCATAGTCATAAGCATCACCAGCCTTGACAAAGCGGCCCTTCACTCGCCTTCGCACATCAGCTCTAGCTTTACGAGAGGCATATCTCACCTTCTTCTCAAACCTACGCATAAATCCAAGATACTAATGGAGATTAATAAAAAATAATCAAGGTACAAAACAAACAACTCCCTCCCGCTTTGTGGTGGTGGTTGGTTGTGAGGGTTGGTAATCAAACAAAACTACCCAGCAAATGCAGACGCATGAAACACATTTCTGCATTAAGCAGTTGTTGATTACAAGGCTCTAGAAAATGCGCATAAATGCTTAATTTTCCTGGAGATTGCAGACCAAGCAGGGGAAAGGTAGTTGGATAGGCAATGAAGCGTATGTACAGCACTTTACATGTGAAGCTTCCACTACTATAAATGCACATAACAAGCGAACAGACTTGTAGATCTATGTAAAAGATGATTATATCAACCTACTGTACTCTGAAATGATTGAATACGAGTTACTGAGTTGGTAACTTTGCTTAGGGTGTCAAAGGGAGCCATCATTACCCGTTTCTAGACTCTAGTATCTTTGGCCACGAAAACGGAACCATATCTGCTAATGTACTGTCACAGTAAATTCACGCATTAACTGTTGATCAATTTACTTTGCTTAAACAAAAAGTTCCTCAACTAGTTATCCATCTATTTCTCAGCAACCAAAGACACATACCAGCACACTATAAATGTCAAGCAATCATGCACCGAAGATTTTGCACCATCAACTGCCACTGCCCAATGACAAAAGTTGGGGTGCTTGACTGTTGATAATTGATCTTGGCAGCTCTGAACAGAGACAAATATTGAAAGAAAATAACTATAAAATCAATAGCACAGGCTTCAATCCCTCAGATCACAAGCAAGTGCATCAAAGAGCAAGAAGGACAAAATGGTCATAGAGTGAACAGAAGCTTGTTTGCCGGCATGAAACTAGGACACAGGCCCAAACTCTTATATTGATATGATAACCCACCAAAAATTGTTCAACTCATGTATACACACAGACAGAGGGAGGGAGGGAGGGAGGGAGGGAGAAGGAAGACATGGGACCACTGGATAGCTTATAGGAGCAGGCATTGATTAAGAAAACAAAATGAATGGTTAGCTATTAAGGTGGACAGAACGTGTAAGTTGGCCGAAGAGGTGAGGCTCATATACAGTTGCATCACAATCAAATAGAACTACAAGCCCACGCAAATATGACAAATGCTTATCTTATTTTCCACCTCAACCAATAGTTAGTGGCACTTCAAAAAAAGAATAATTCACGTCACTAATAGTGAATGAGAGAAACAATTAACACACATTGCCCCCGACTCAACTCTCTTAAACTGGAGAACCAAAGTTATGCCAGCGGGCTCGGACCAGAACTGAAATCCCACTCCCAACTATTTTATTCAATTTCTAATAAAGCTCAGGAAACATGTCACAACACAGCAGATCAACGTACAGGATCTATTTATCATGCCTACTGTGACTTGAAGTAAAGGAATTAAACTTATGCTTACTTGCGTGTCTTCTTCTTTTCCTTGTAACGCATCACAGCATTGCTCCTGCTTGCTGATGTGAATGAATTTTCAGGACCAGGGGTAGACCATGGAGGCTCTCCCATAAGAAGCATTGATGAAGCCCCACAATCTTGATAATCACCAGCGCTATTCTCTCCAATAGGACCAGAGAATGAGAGATTGGAATGGGGTTGTCTTGTCGAAAAACAAATAACAGGCTCGGTTTTAGAGCTCATCATAGACTCAGCCGAGGCAACACTGCATGCAGGCTGTATTGCGTGTCCAGAAGATGATTCCTGTGAAAGAAATCATGAACTATCTTTGTTCAGTCATATGTCTACATACAAGCCTACTATGCCAGCAATACCCAAACTAAGACAGAATAAGAATGCAAGAGAAGTTCCACGAGCCCTGCAGTGAAAGCGATGCCATGAACACCTGACAGCTAGGAAGATTTAGAAACAAGAGGCAGTGGCATCATGTGGAGAGAGAAGTTCAGCGAACCTGTCACTTATATACCATGGCTGCAACAGACTATGCACCTAACCAGCCATAAACCAAACTAAGCAGGTTACACACAGCCTTAACCCAACCAGATTGCGTATGAAATTCATTAGACTCCAAGCGAATTCCAAATACCACCGAACAAACCTCTCCTGAGTTTAGAAAAAGAATGATCGTATATAACACAAATTGTTACTTCATTAGACAGAAGAAAGGAACTTCAAATACCAGCAAAAAATTCAGTATGCCTTGACCGTATAATGATGGTCACCAACAATTGAAGATGAATTAGAACAAGATTATTGATCCATGAGCAGACACAACCCAAGAGCATTCATATAGTAGAGTTAAAACAACTTGCAGATGCACATACAGTTTCCAATTAGCAGTTTCACCCATCTTTCAAAATAGGAAAGGACTAACCTCATCCTCCTAGACATTTGACTGAGAGGGAAATCTTTCCCTGCACCATGGAAAGGGAAACACAAACAACAACGACAACAAACACCAAGCCTTATCCCACAAAATTATTAGTTATTTCCTTGGAAGACAAAGGTTGTCGACTCATCAAGAAAGCAAGCCAAGAACAGTCCACCATGATTGAATCGGTACTCAACCCAGAGCTGGGATAAACAAAAGGGGACATCAAACATCAAGCTTCTATTAAATGGTAATAAAATAACACGGTGTTTGACATATTGTCCCACCCCATGTTCTCCTCTTCATTTTGCTTCAAAAGAATGCCCTCGTGTCTAAGCCTACGTGGCGCTATTCTTCATCTCCGTGTCTCTGCTAGTTCAGTCTGAAGGAAAATCATATGCCCTGCTTTTAAGGAGACAGCAACTCTTGTCAACATCCCACTACCCACCCTTCTTGTATGTATCTTCTCAAACATAGTCCACTATTTCTCAAATCAGTTTGAAGTGACAATCGATACCAGAAGTAGCTTGACTTTGATGACAATCTCACGCTGCTTTAATCTATAGCCCAAACCAAGGACATGCTGAAACTCTTGTGTTTATAGTTATATTTTATCCCTCAAAAGTGTTCTGTGTACAACAAACAAGTAATATATATTAAAACTTACACAACTATATTTACAGGGATACCCAGCCTCCAATTTTATTAACCTAGAAAACCAATACTTTACATCATTTCATCTCAATGTGAAAACTCCTAACGACTTCTCCTGATGAGAATACAATCGATCCCAAGAAACAGTGCAAACTATCATAGACCTAGTATTTATCCTTTCTGAGAAACGAACATGGAAACACATCGATAGGATTCAACAACAGCAACTACTGATATAACAACATAACCAAACTCCACTCTTCTTCCGCCAAACAGAAAACGGAAAGAAAAGAGGAAAAAACACGGAAAAACATATGATGCACAATTGAGTGGTAGAGAGATCATGTCTCTTCTATCGGATCATAGGATAGAGTTTGCAGCAAAATATTCAGAAAGCCCAAAAACGCTTCCTTTAATAACAAAATACCTCAGCAACTACTGGACCCTGACAGTTGGAATCGCCAGCAGACATTTCCTTTGTCCCAAATAAGCTGTCAATCCCACCATTCTCAAACAGCAATTCTGAGTTAGTTAGGGCAACACCAAAAAGTTCTTCATAATTTTCAAGATCCAAATCCACTTCATCCATGTTGAAATCCTCATAGAACCTATCGTCTTCAAAAAGCCCCGGACTTTTTGTAATAGGGATGCACACCTAAACGAAGATGCATAGGACGCTTCAGAATTCAGTGACGGATGCAATGCATCAATATGCACTAGTACAAAATGCATAACGGAGGAGCTTAAAGCAAACAATTTTAGAAAAGCCGATATCAATCCCAAAGACAAATAAAACGGTCGATTTTGGTGGTGTTTCAGGGCAATGTTTCCCACAACAGAACCCACATATTATGATATCTACTACCCTAATGGAAATGTTGCTATCAAATCATTTTCCTCCAAAATAAAGAATAGCAGGACTACTGCTAGAGCCTCAGCACCAGTATGCCCTCCAAGAATGGAATTTACAGGAGAAAAGATCAGCAGAAGAGTGGAGAACATAGACGCCTGTCCAACTTGCGTTTCACAAGAAGGCCTCTTAAAGCAAAAGGTCAACTTTATTGGAACTGAACAGCACAAACTTTGTCGATGCTCCTGTAGAAGTTTTACCTTTGATAAATCGATGACAGATTATTCGATGGTTGAAAATAAAATTCAATACCACGCCACGGTCCAGTGATTAGACAAGCATTTGCACAAACAAAGTCAAATTCATGAGATCTGTAACACAAAAGCAGAACTCACATTCACACGATACGCATATTAGAAGGATTTTACAAATGCCGTTAGATTCCTGAAAAGAAATTAACTGTTGATTTGCTTCATAGACTAACCCAATTCAGAATGATTTTTACAGGGCAAAACCAGAAATACAGCAATAGAATTATCACTTTCATGTGACTGTTGCCAGAATTTAAGTATGGTAGGACGGGTTTAAAAAGGTGAAAGCACTCTCGAAATAGCAGATGGAGCTACCCACACTATTTTAATTTTGCAGCTCAACAATATACATCCCATACGAGAAGTTGAGTGAAAACTTAGGGCTTCTTTGATAGAACTATAATTGAGAACTAAAAATATAAGAACCGAATTTTAAGTGCTGAGAACCTTTTAAGTTCTGAAAATGGAAAACAGAAATCGCTCAATAATAGCTGATATTAGTAACTTCTCAAGCACGGAACTCTGACCCTCACTGGTAGGTTTTAGTATCATATTTGCTATTATTTGTTTTGAAAATGGAAAACAGAATTCGGATGGCACTTCTTTCCCAACCTAGTAAAGCATCATTAAACTTGTATCTTCACAATCACAGGATCTAGATTGATTCTTTCAAACATGTCTCTGAACGTCAAATGGCAAAAACAAACCTCATTACTGCCACACACAACAGAATCCAGTAACACTGATTGCAAAGAGATAATAATAAGCATAATGTGTGCATGTCATTTAGCAAAAAAAATTCAGTCAAATAAAGGATATGGTTTTAATCAGTCACTAAATGGTGGCAAGAACAATCAAGGAAAAGGAGGAGCAATCAGAAAATAGTTCCGTCATTGAATAATGCTTGTCAAGCAAACAGTTCTGATTTCAGGGAATCAGATACCTTTCAACCTAAAAAATTTTCTTTTCACACCATCACGCACCAACTATGTTGCGACAATCGCAGTCTGCCTTGGAAGAGAACTCATTGGTTGCTTCGTGTTCTTCTCGATGACTTTCTTTTCTCAAAGAAGATGCAAATAAAATGAACTGGTTGTTTACCTTAGGAGTCGCTGTGCTTGCAGATGCAGCCGGTTGACCCACGTTCAGAGACACTGATTTAAGTTCCGGCAATGAAGATGACCCCACCCAAACCTTTGCCTTCCCAGCCTCAACATCAGCACAAACAGATACATCTTGGCTACTGCTATCTTTTGGCGGAATGCGAGCTGCATTTTCACCCTCCTCTGCTATGCTCATCAACCCCATTTCCTTCTCACACGTGGAATCGCGTACAGTGGGGAAGTCTAGCACAAAAGACCAGATTGAAGAAAGCTCTGCTGCTGAGGGACAACCAGAATAACAGTTTAATGTTTGCCTCTTATGTGTTGATGCAGAGGTGGATGCCCCATGACCGATCCAATCACAATTCTGACAAAGCGAGACCCTCTCTTCTGCACATCTAACAACAGCAGGTTGTGAATTACACCTCTCACATAACAGCGTTCTGGAATGGCGCCTCGAAAGGGTGTTGGCAGAATGAACATTCCGATCACATGATAAGCACAAGCATGCAGCATCAGATCGGCAATACACCATAGACCTCTGCTCTCCACAGAACTCACATATATAACCCATTTTCAAGCGGTAACTCCTAGTTGAGACCGGAACAGAATCAAGAGAATTGGGATACTTCTTCAACTCAAAACCGCAATACTGGATCTCAAAATTAAACAGCAAGAACAGCTTCTTCAATCTCTGAGATTCCACCAAGCCCCTTCTTGATCCTCAGTCACACGGTTTCTCCCTTCTGTCAACAAGATCGAATATTAGTCAGCTGGACGTAGCTTCAGGAGATCAAGCTTTGAGTCCTTGTATAGGACAAGCAAAGAAGAAATAATCTCGACGAAGAAATTCTCGTATTGCTATTTCCAAAGCAGTAGTTTGCTCGGCGAAAACACACATGAGAAATGCAACCAAAAAATATTGAGCTTTATAAAGATGATAGGAAACCCCAATTTCAAGCTTAAGAGCAACAAAAATTATAAGAAGCCTTTACTTAGAGATAATGTCAAGACGAAAAGTGAAACCTTTCAGCAGATATTAGGGAAACTTAAAGCAACTCGAGACTGATAAAAAGGGTTTACCTCAAGAAAGCACGAAAAACTTTGTCCAAAAAGGGGTTTGTGGATTAACCAAAAACTAAGCAGATTTCTAACTTCATCAGTCAGCCTATGGAGAACCAGAGAACTATTATCCTTTTTACCACTGAAATAAAAAAGCATTCAATTTCACATCAAACCGTCAGCAATAAGGACCACATAAACCTTATCCTCCCCACATCACGAGGAACGATCGATAAAAACAGACCCCGAACTACACCAGCGCCTCCAATTCACCTCGCGAATCCAACACGGAAACTCCGCGATCCAACCGTGGAACTCCACGCACCCAATCACCAACCCCAGGTCGACCCCAAAAACCGAAGCCCCTCCTCGATCACCAAGCTCGCGAAGCTGATCTCGAGCGACGCAGCACGACCCGACCGAATCGAAACAAAAACCCACGAAAAACGAGACAGCACACAGACAGACAAACAGCCGCGAAAAAACACCCCCCCCCCCACCTCGTCAGACGGCGGCGAGATCTGCAACCAGCTCCGGCGGCCACGGACGTCAGGCGAGGAAGCGCAGCAGCAGCAGCATGCAAGGAAGAGGAGGAAGGATCAGGGAAACCCTCGACCGAAGAAGAAGAGCTGCGGAGGAGCTTCGCAGAATCGCTGAGACAGAGAGAGAGAAAGAGAGAGAGAGAGAGAGATATGGCCGGTTGGGTATGTCTGCGGGAGGAGTGCATGTGCTAATGTGACGGACCGAGCACGAAGGATGACATAAGACGATGAAAAGCGCGCAGGAGAGAGAAAATATATATTAAAAAAAAACGGCATTATATTTATTGCTATCAGATTATGAAATGTTGTCTTTTTCACCTTTTGGTCGGTATATTATATTATTATTTGGACAGTGCAGTTAATGTTGTTTGGCCCATCCGGCGATAAGGAAAAGCGGGATTAAAAAATTGGAAAAATGGCAATTTGCGGGTGGGCCCCGCGTCCTTTCCGGGAGCTAAACCAAAAGAAGTTGCTTTTTTCGGTTTTTTCTTTCTTTTTTCTTCCTTTTTTTTTAATCTATGTTTGGCCTTTTTGCTGCTAAAAGTCTAGACCGTGAACATCGTTTTGACTTGTTGCCCTTTGTTTTTGGAGATGTAAATACTAGATACCCTTGACTAGTCTTTCTATTTTGTTGAGGTTGTCCAGTATTTAGGATGATCGTGTAATTTAATTTTTAGCCTTAGTGACTAATTTTGGGAGTGATTCTGGAATTTATTCTTTTGCTTTTTTTATGAAGTTAGCAACGTTCGCACTTTAATTTATATTTAACCCAAATCGCAATGTGAAATTGTATGTATTATTTATGTCTAATTCTTTTTTTCGTTCTTCGAATCTTCAGAGGGAAATCCCGTGAGTAGACATGTAATACTTATTTCATAGTCAGTTGTAATTCATCATGAAGGCTAAAATTAGACATCCCAAATTTTCAAAATACATACACAATCATCCGATTTTGTATTTTTCTGCGATTTTTAGGTTTTGGTTATACCTTTTTTACGGGATTTGTATTCGTGCTCAATATGGAGCTTTTGAAATTTCAGAAGCATACTAATATTGACTAGGAATCATTTGCTTGTCCCATCTTTCAAAGGGCCAAAAAAAAATTGAGAAATTAAATTAAGCTTTCCATTGCGTAGAAAATCAAAAATTCAGGAGGAAATCAATTAAATAGTTTTTGGCAATTCCCCAAAAAAATCGCACTTTGCAAGCCCCACGCAATCTAATGAGCACCTGTCCCTTCTTCACTCGGGCGTTCGTCGTGCGTCCACGTGCCTTTCCTAAGCTTGTGGCGGCTACTGATCACGACAATTAAAAACTTAATCACGTTCTTGGAGCTCGTAATCATAGGATCAATCGAAAACCCTAGAGATTTCTTCTTGCCTTGCTTCATGCGATGGTGGGGCAATCGACCCTACTTTGGGAATTGAGTGTTGATCAAGCCAACATTAGACTTGAGTGGAGTAGACGATAAGTGATCCTTTAATTTAATCTATTAAATGATGATCATGCCTTTTTTTCTGGGAAGTGTTGAGGAAAGATCTTCAAGGGTAAGGAAGCGCGACATTTCTTGATTGATGATCCTCACTTGGTCGCAATTGATGATGTCACTAGCTAGGCCCGTTTCTGTGAAATTTTCTCCCATGAAGTCGTATTTATTATAGTAAGTAACCGGCGTTGTTATTCGTAAGTAGAGATTAACTCCCGAATGGTCCTGACCGAAGTCATACGCTTGAGGATTTGGCCAACAAAGCACGAGCTTCTACATTATCGACCGAGGGAATTGGAGCACGGCCCTCTTTTAGCGTGGCCCTGTGATGAATCGGAATTCTAGTCAATTTGACAAGGGCTCGAGGGAAGCGATGGCTGAGACAAGAGGGCTATTGCGACGTCCAAAGGAGCAGTCACTGAGACGAGAAAGGCTTGGACGAATTTCAACTGCCAACAAGAATCTTTCGTTGCAAACCCATCAAAGAAATCACCATCCCGAAAAAAATTTCTCCAATTTTTGTTTATTAAAAAAAAACTTTCTCCAAAAACTCTATCGAGATGATAAAAAAAAGGGAAAAGCCACAAAAAATCCCAAATCGTGCCCACCGCAACATATTTATCTTGAAATTTTTTCAAGACATTACAAATCATAAGTTCACCTTGACACATTTTACCTAAACTTTTTCTCACGATACAAAAAACTCCAAACTTGTACTTACGTGACACATTTACTCTTTATCAAGATTACGTTAAATTAATTTTCATGTCAGCATCGTTTGCTTCTTGGCATTCACGGTTGCAGATTCTTAATAGTTTCCATCAACAGAAATCCGACGAATTGAGATTTTTAGTGTCGCGGAAAAAAAATTGGAGCAAATATATGACGGTGGGATTTTCCGTATAAAAAAAAGAAGAAAAAAGAGAGAAAAAAGAGAGGGATGACGATGAACTTGAAACCGGGGGAAACCCCAAATCCCCAATTGCCAAAAGGCAAGCGGGAGGCGCAAAGGAGCGAAAAAGCTCGAAAGCGACGGGCCCCGCATCAGCATCGGGTTGTGTTGGGGGTGGGGCCCACTCGAAGATCCGAAAGCCCCGTGGGGGAAAAAGCGCATCGACACGTGGCGCTCCCACAGCGCCCCTTCGTAGCACTAGAGAAGTCATTAACTTTTTGGCCCCCACCATCGGATTGGGACGATGATTCTAACTGGCCTCCTCCTCCTCCTCCTCCTTTGCCCACTTAAAAAAAGAAGAAGAGGAAGAAGAAGAGAGCTCCTTTCACATCCCAAGGGAATTTCTCACGGATCTCCCAACAAAAAATAATCTATTAAGTCGGGGGTCGAGCGGTTCGATTCTGCGTTCGAGCCGGTCCGATCTTGAAATCCAAAACCTACCCCAGTGAGGTCGGTTCTCGTGTTTTGAAATCTGGAACCGACCTCTGCGGATCCTGAAACCGACCATGCCGGTTGGTCGGATTCGAGGGTCGATCCAGAGAACCGGACGATCCTTCTTCTTCCTTTTCAGTTTCGTGTTCTTTTTTTTCCCGTATTTCTTGAAATGCCAGGCTGACTCTCTAAAGTACGTATCCTTCGACACGCAGTATCTAGAACCGTGATGCTTAGAAACAAAAGACCGGGCGAGAAGTAAAGCACCGGCAAAAGCCAAACAGAAATCTAAAGCGGCGGGGAATTATCCAACTCAACTCATCCTTTGGTCAAGCGAAACGAAAGCTAAAGCAAAAGTAAAGATCTCCACTTGCCAAAAGTAGCCATTAGCAAAAAATGAACACGTAAAATATAATAAACAATAAAAAGTTCAAAAAGGCTTAAGTATTTGTAGAGCTTCGTCTCTCATTCATCCACAAAAGATTGCTCTAAATTCTAACCACCCGAGAACAAACGCAAACGACAAATATAGTTAAAATGGGTTCGGTCTAAGGTCGGTCTGTCTGTCCGGTTCAGCACCTTGACCTTGGAACCTGATCGTACAGTGTCGGTTCCCGATTTTTAGGATCGAGCATCGGACCATTTCCCAAGGGAGCCGACCGAATCGGGCTGCATAGTGTTGGTTCGATCCTGCTCTAGGGCTAATCCCGAATCGATGCTCCCCTCTGCTATTAAGCAGGTTAATAGATATCAAGATTTCATTCGATATATCGATTTTGTTTATAATCTTCTGAAAAAAAAATTGACTGGTCTGGTCCCAACCTTGTCCATGAAAAGAGAGGATCGACTCAGTCGTCCGGAGACTTGCGGGAGAATTGATTGCCTGGGATGACTTTGTCAATGAGAATTGATTGCTTGGGATGTACACATGAACAGGTAGGCATACGAGTGCGAGGCCATTTTAGAAAGTTGGGGAATAATGTGTAATATTTGAAAGTACAGGGGCAAAATGTGTAATATACCGAAAGTTGGGATGAGTATTGTGAGATTTTTCTCTATGATATAAAAATAAACAAATAGATGTTCAAGAAACTTTTATATCGACTATTCATGGTTAGATTTTCTTTTCTAAATAAGAAAACAGACAATTTCAAATATCAAATCGAAACGATAATAAAAAAAGAGAGCGAAAATTAGCTCTTAGATCTTGTGGTACCGAGTAATTCACTTTTGGTCATTATTGTTTTGTTTGGTTACTATGATAGTCGTTTTAATATTTTATTCCGATGGTTTAAGTCATTCCATCAATATTTCGATGGAATTTTATAGGAACTCGTTGAGTCTACATTTGTTATCGATACATGGCTCCTACATAAGAAATCTCTAACTTAAAGTTAAGACTTTTAGTCCCCGTAGTTCTCAAGTTCAGCCCCCGTGCTTTGTTTTCGTGACGATTTGATTGGGAGCGCAAATTGCCCTTATCATCTTACCTTGTCTGAAAACGACATAGCTATTTCTTATGAAAATTAGATGGAGATCGAATCAAATCAAGCAACTTGTCTAGAGAAATAAATCTTGATAGTCAGAGAGGAACTACATCGAATGGAGTGATATGTTGTTAAGAGTCGTGTTACATAAATCTTACATTGAAGAACTTGTGCAATGTAAAACTGTCAATATTTCTCAGTTGGACTATAACTTTTTTGCTTAAACTTTTGAGTGAAAATGAATCTCATCGGATATTTTAACAAGCTCGGATTTGAACTCCATCTTAACGATCCCCTCAGGCAAAAAGTATCGATTCTATGATTTGATTGATATAAATACCCGAATTAAGATGGAGCAAACCTAAAACTGGAGGGAGAAATTTTTTTTGCATCTTCCCGACATTGTGAACAATTCGCTTAAAAGCATGTGATTAATGCTTGTTCACCTCCGGCGATGTTGGGGGTCATGTTGGGGCGGCGACGGCGGCAGCAACCTCCCCTCTTAGTCCATCAAATGGTAAAGAACGGTTGACTTAAATGACCCGCGAGCTTAAAACAAGATCACATCAATCAAGCAAGTTGTCTAGAGAAATAAACCTTGATAGTCAGAGGAAGACTACATCAAATGGAGTGACATATTATTAGGATGCACGTAAACGTTACGTGGTAGAAATTTTATGTTGAAAAATTGATGTGGTGTAGAGCTGTTAATATATTTCAATTGGTCCATAATTCATTGAATTAAGTTTTTAAGTGAACGTGAGTCAAACTAGATATTTTAACACACTCATCTCCCTCTTGACACAATCCCTCTAAGCGAAAAGTATTGGGTTTCTACTGCGTACTCCCAACACATATTGATCAGTTATACTAAATTTGGTTATAAAGGCTCGATACATATGGCTTGTTTGATTATTCCAATTATTATCGACAATTATTTTTTTCCGAAGTATTTAATGCAATTTTGTATGTTTGATAACTTCAAAGTGCGCACCATTTAATTGAAATTTTAAGTCAAAAGGCATTTAAAAAGTTCTAACATAAATAGTTGAACATAGCGACTCTCGTTTCTAAAAACCGAATCGATTGGTTCTGAAACTGTCAGTTCTTATCCGGACCACTTTATATTATACATAACAAATTGAATTTTTATAAAAAAATATAAAAATTACACCATTTCACTATACAATATATATGTCAGGAACCAGATTATCTGGATTGGTTACAGTATAGAACTGGCTATTCCAACCTTGTCGATGGGAATAGAACCGACTCTTAGGCCGGTTTAGCTCAGTTTCCAAGTTGAATCCAATTCAGTGTGCACATCCTTAAATAGTACAAGCTTTGCACATGCCGAGCAACGTCCCGCCTTGCCTTGCGGGGACTGGGGGGGACCGCCCGCCCCCCACCCCGCCCCTCCCCCACGGTGAGCGGGGCACCGGCAGGGCCATCCCTCGTGGTCCATATCCGCGATATCAAATTAAATAATGATAAATTTTTTAAAAAAATTCAGATTAGGGCGCCAAAAATTGACTGAATAGAAATTAGAGCGCGACCTTAAAAGCTTTTGCTCTCTCTTACACATCATCACTTTGGAGAACCTCCCCCGTCGCGCTCCTCCGGTGCCGTCAATCATCTCCGCCGTCGCCGTCGCCCCCGCCGCCGCCGTTTCTCGCCGTCTCCGAGCCGCGCCTACCCTCCCCCGTTCATCTCCATTGCCGATCGGGGAGACTCGAGGCGGACCAGTCCCGCCGGAAGCTCCGTCGCCGGCGCTCGTCTTCTTCATCGGAGACGCCGTCCAGAACCTCCTCGTGCAGGTTCGACCGGTGATCGCGGTTGGGATTTCTCCTCGGCAAGGCAAGGTTCGAAGTCTTCTGTCTCGGTGCGTCTATGGACAGGAACAAAAGAGTAATGTCACGGTGATGTCATGTGGAAACCGACTAGTGTTAGGGCTACTGTTGAGGATTTGGTCTAAATCTCTCCCGATGTGATACCGTTGAACCAAGACATTGCCCTAGCATTGCGTATAGGACTGTCATCCGAGACGTTCATCGTCCGTTCGACGAAATGTTCAAGTTAAACCGGAACATGCCACCGGTTCCATTGGCTCACTTGGGACCAGACCAGCCTCTGGTCTGGTTCCCTGTTCCTGGGTGGGAACCGGACCACCTGGGAACTGATCACCCCTACTGGAGACTGAGTGAACGAGTTTCTTGTTTGGATTAACTCGCGACTTAGCATTTCGCCCGATTCCCATCAAGTTCCCGCGTGGGGACTTTCCTTCCCGGAGCTTCATTCCCGCGAATTTAGCGCAGTATGCTTTGGTCTCTTTCGTTTTTTGTCCCCCTTGAAATTCCACGTCTGCATCAAAACTTTTTTTTTTGGTCGATTTCTTGTGTTTTATGGTTAATTCGTTAAATGGGATGCTGGTTAGAGAGTTTGATTTGTTTCTGGTTTTTGCAGCTGTAGCTTCTGTGGGGGTCTGGAGGGTATGAACCGTGCTTGCCATTTGATAGCTACTAAGTCCATGTGAGGGTCCTTGAATTAATCCCGTTTCGAGACAAATTTGAATTTAGTTGCTTGGCTGTCACTTTGGGGTTTGAGTTTCGCTCTTTGCTAATTGTTTTTGGTTTGAATTATGTGTTGGATTGTTTTCTCTTTCAATGGAAAGAACATAGTAAACGTCCTGTAAAATTTTTTTGGAACTCTAGCTTTTCAACTCCAAGGGATCTATTTATGTTGTAAGGAAAAAGTGAATTGTGGATGCATATTGATGGAGGAGTTCGCTGGAAGTATTAACTCCTGTGTGTGAAATGCAATTGGGTGTTGGCTCTTTTGATTGGTGCAATCAAGTTTTGTATTTTTTCAAAATAGTGCAATGGGATCTCTAAAGTTAGAGAATACCATGTAAGAGAAACCGGAAAAGTGATGAATGGAAGACTTTATTGCACTTTTTCAAAAACTTTCAGGACTTGATTGCAATCAGAAACAATGCTTAGAACGTCTTGTGTACTTTTCCCCGTGTTGATGTGAAGCTCTGATATGTTGCTGGAAAGATCATTGTCCTTGATAAATGTTTCAAGCCTTCCCTAAGTACATCGCTTTTGCTCTGTGGGCTTTTCTGCAGAATCTTCGGTGCTGTAGCTGCCAAGAAGTCATTCAATTTTTCTCCTAAGTTTTCTCGGCAGTCTTGGATCCGGGAGATCAGAATGGAGAAGGGTCAGAATAACTGCCTAAACGGTGGCAGCAGAGAGTCTAGAGGTGCTCTTATTGTTCTAGAAGGATTGGATCGTAGTGGTAAGAGTACGCAGTCGATGAGGCTGGTTTCTTTCTTGGAGGGACTAGGGCATTCGACTGAACTATGGCGATTTCCAGACAGAACCACAAGCATTGGTCAGATGATATCGTCCTACCTCTCCAATGAATCGCAGTTAGATGACTACACGACACATCTACTATTTAGTGCTAACAGATGGGAGAAGAGGTATGCCATCTTTCTTGTAAGCAGCTTGCACTTTCCTTGCTAAAATCTGTACACCATGGTCATCTTTTTGCACAGACGAGCTATTCACATAGATGAGCTTAGCAAATATCTAGCTGTGTTTGCCAACTAAGTGGTTCTCGCCTTTCCTTAGTGAGCTGGTGGACATGATGCCGTCTTCATTGTGCGGTACTGGGATGGCTAATGATTCTGTGGTTCTTGTTAAACTTAAGGTTGACACCTATTACTCCTTGACCATCTGTTTTAGCTGGTCATGCTTACATGCTTACCCTTGTCTTTGTATGAAGTTATCAGCAACAATGATAACATAATCGTTAGAAATTTCTGGAAGATAAGATGGTTAAAAATAATTAAATTGGTGTATGGTTCAGGCAATTGGTAGCTTGAGGATGAAAGCATCCAGGATCTCTATGAGGTCAAAAATTCTAACATATGATTTGGTTTGGTATCTTTTGCATCCATTACACAACAAGTGTGGAGAAGTCAGGCAAATCAAAAAAATGATTATGATATAATACCACATGTGAATGTTAAATGGTATAGTGGATGCATAAGATACTTTCTTGATAGGATCGTTCGCTATGATATTATCGTGATTAGTGCTTGGCATAGTCAATATCATCTGAGCAAACTATTATTGAATAATCTTTTTGACAGGGTTGTCTTATGGCATATGATTAAGTACGTTTGCTCTCAAACTAGAAAAAAATTTCTGCTGCTAATTAGCATGCCTTCTCCTTCATTTTTTTGTTCTTTTTTTTTGTCATGCTAGTCTTGCACAAAGTGTATGGTAAACAGGTACCAGGATGATTTCCCATTTTATTGGCCGATTATTTCTCTCATGTTTGCAGATCTTTGATGGAAAAAAAGCTGAAATCGGGGACCACCCTCATTGTTGACCGATATTCATACTCTGGCATTGCTTTTTCATCTGCCAAAGGACTTGATTTTGAATGGTGCAAGGTTAACACTGCTAGAGCATATTTCACCAGAAGACTCAATCTTCTTTATGTTTTAGTTTGGAGATGATATTGTTTTTCCTCTTCTCAGGCACCAGAGATTGGTTTGTTGACCCCAGATGTTGTCTTCTATTTGGACATACCACCTGAGGTAATTGGGTCATACCAAATTCGACTTTGGGAAAACTCTGGGAATTGTTATGCTGGAAGAAGTACAAATTTTAGTTTATGTTGGTTTGTCTGAAAAAATTTCTTCATTTTTGTGATGTCAAAATCTAGAGAAACTATCGTTGAAAAAGGACGAGTGTACCTGGAAACTGTTGGATCAATACAGAGAAGCATCTCTTTGATTGTCAGACGAAAAAAACAACGAGGATTTTTTAAATTGTTGAATGTATGATACTGTGCTATTGTTTTATTGTAATATACTGGAACTAGCTCTTCCTGACTCCAGCAGCAATTTCGAAATTTCAGAAAGCTGCGGAGAGAGGAGGATATGGAGATGAGAGGTATGAGAAACTTGAGTTTCAAAGGAAGGTTGGTAAAAGCTACCAGGCTCTGCGTGATGCCTCCTGGAAGGTAGGTCTCATCTACTGAATTCGGCAATATCATTCGACTGTGCGTTTGGTCATTCATGTTAATATGCCTCGTGTGTTATCATCTGGGACATTCCCTCTTGAGTTGCTGTGGTTTTGGGAATCTTTGTAGGCTACATATGCAATCCTTAAAAGATCCATCATTCTTTCTCCTCTTATCATTGGTCTTTAAAGCGCTCAAATAGAGATTTTTTTGCAGTGTACATGGTTCCACTGGTGTATTTAGTTTGCCATGGTTATCAGCTTACTACTAGAGAGGTTTTAGCTCTGATATCTAGCTTCTAAGAGACTCCTGTACATGGTTTTCCATGCTGACATTAGATTTTATAGATATGTGAATTCCTTATCTGTGCGATCTTATAAGATTTGCATGTTTGCGTTGCATTTCAATCTGCACTTAGCATGCCATGGAAGAATGCTTTGTTTCTTGTCATGATGTGGATTGATGTTGCAGTTCTATCCTTTTTCCTTTATGTTTTCTATCCTGTCTTGACCCTTTGACGACTGAAAGGGCTGAATTTTTGGAGCTGCCGATCATATGGGTTCCTTTCATTGGTTGGCAGATTGTAGATGCTCTGTTACCAATGGAAGATATATCAAAACAGATGCAGGAGATCGCAATCAATTGTGTCTTGGAATGTCAAAAAGGCAAGCGCCTTTCACATCTATGGTCATGTTGATTCTGTCTAGCAACATTGAAGACCTCACACTACTGGCTGGTTGTTTTACTCGAGAACGCGATCTACAGCTATTTATATCTCATTGTAAGAGGAAAATTGCACGCGGCGTTAGCTATGAGACTTTTTACCGTTTCAGGACCATTTTGAAGTATGATATTACTTTGCGAGTCAACAGTATTACAATGAGCTTAGTGTGTTGAGTTGCGTTTTTATTCGAATTTACTCTGTATTTCGTGTTAATATTGCCCTAAGTTGGATTGTCAAACAAATTCTCTCCTCTTAACAATTATGAAGTGATTATATTGGATTGTAGGTTCTTTAATTTTCTATCTCATAGAGGAAATATGTAATGATACGTAAACGATATGTTAGTTTTATTTTTGGCCAGTGATGAAACATATTTATTCAAAGCCGTTAAGATAAAGTGTGTGTTACGGAGTTCTCTCTTAGGTCAGGAACCAATCCCAACATTTCAAAGAAGTCCGTGGGGTTAGCCGTTTGGAGAACATGAAACCATCACGAAATCATATTCAGGCTTGTTGACTTGAGACTGTAATGTCACATGATAATCCCGGTGAAGCAATTGTCTAGACGACTTCATCAATTATATCTAAACTTCTAATATATGCTTCGAATGTTGTCTCATGGGATGAATTTCTCTCCTTTCTTAGAAGAGATATTCTCCTTTATCTGGTTACAACAAGAACCTCATACTTAGTTGAATTAATGTTTCTCATATATTGGATTTAAAGAATAAAGATCGTAAAACACATGCACATCGCTTAGTTATGAGGTTGAAATGGTTCTTTACGCAGGTGCGACCTTATAAACGACAATTCAAGCTTTTGGTTTGCAAATTCCTTATAAACGACAATTTAAGCTTTTGGTTTGCAAATTCCTTCTAATATTAGGCCCGACTTCATATCTTTCACTCTCAGTTTATTTTTTTTTACAAAGCGTCTTTTTGCACTCAATTAATCAGTGATTTCGCGTGTAAACTCTGGTTAATTATGTAATTCCACATTCTTCTAATTCACATCAAGACAATTGTTCCACTTCTTAGTGCCTTGAATCTACGCCGGTATGTCCATTCTCCCTTTAATTTTCTTGTTGTCTGACTTGTTTCCTTATGCCTTGGCGGGTCACTTGGTAAAATAATGGGATTTTATGTTTTGGTACATGGTTTCAAGCTTATTTCTTGCTAGAAGCAACCTTTTTGGGACAGGTTACAGTAGCGTTGTGCAAGATTGAATATATATGTAAGAATTAATCGAAAAAAGTAATAGAAGTTAAAAGAGAGAGAGAGATTAAACGAGGAAAGAGGAGAGTGATGACGATGACGACATCATTTTCCATTTGGGTGGGTCGGGAGCAATGATGACGACACTAATTAGAAATTCGCAAAATCCGACTATTCTTGTTTTCATCGAATGAAAAGACACCTTTTTGTCCCCCCAACCAAAAGAGAGTTTAAGAATCTTCGGGTTAAGACCAACAACGTTGGAGTGAATTGCTGCGGAAAGGACTGCGATCGCATTCAACACGGTCGACCACTACCAACTCCAAAATCAGTGCGGCATGGTCAGACCTCACAAAAAAGTGGAATTGTCAGATATTGCTCTCCTCTGATTACTCTCGCGACTGCTAGATTTGGAGGTCAATCTTCTCATGCTCGTAGGAACAGAGGGAAAAGTGCCAAAAAAAAAAAAATCTAAACCTTTTGTATTAATGTTAATTTAGTTCTAAATCTTTTATTTTGATGCAAATTCAGTCCTAAACTTTTTGTATTAATGCCAATTTAATCCTAAATATTTTTTTGATTTCAATTAAGTCCTAAACCTTTTAAATTGGTGTCAATTCAGTCTTAAAAATTTTGTTTTTGTGTCGATTTAGTCCTTCCGATCAATTTTGATCGGAATTTGTTGACGTGGGCGCCTGCCGGCCGGTGACTGGCGCTAACGTGGACAACTTAAATAATATTTTAATATTTTCTTGAATATTTATTTTTTTTCCTTTTTTTTCTGACTTTTTTTTTGGGATTCCTCTGGCCGGTTGCCGAACCGGGCCGGCGAGGGTCGGGTAAGGGCGAGGCTTGCTCTCGCCGTGGCCTCCGGCGAGGGCTTGAGCCTCACCATGGTCGGGGGATGCCCAACCTCACCGGATCTGGCGAGGTTGAGCCTCGCTCGACCAAGGCGAGGCCGGCCTTGCCAGTGGCCGGTCGCCGGATCGGCGATCGGCCAGAAGAATAAAAAAAAAAGTCGAAAAAAAAGGAAAAAATAAAAACTCAAAAAATATTAAAACATTATTTAAGTTGTCCACGTTAGCGCCATGTCGGCGTCGGTGATTGGTCGCCGGCCGACAGGCGTCCACGTTAGTAAATTCCGATCAAAATTGGCCTGAAGGACTAAATTGACACAAAAACAAACGGTTTAGGACTGAATTGGCACCAAAAAAAGGTTTAGGACTAAATTGGCACCAATGCAAAAGATTTAGGACTGAATTGACGTTAAAAAAAGGTTTAAGACTAAATTGGCATTAATGCAAAAGGTTTAGGACTTTTTTAGCACTTTTCCCTAGAAATAGAATATCCTCGTCACGATCCCGATTCCACTTCGTCGAGATATTGATGAATTCAGATCTAAGAGGCTTCTCCGCCGGCCACCGAGCAACCCCCTCTCTGAGCACCATCCTGGGGCGAAATATAGATGACCACCCTCCCTAAAACCCTACCTGCGAAACCATTGCGATATCTACACGAGATTAAAATGCGAGGACGGCGATCAGAATTCGATTCCCCAAACTAATGGACTCCAAGACAGGCCGAATGGGAATACAATCTGCTCAAAATCCTTATTCACCTCCCAAAAGATCTGTCGTCTGTTCTTTAACCACCTCAGCATGTCAATTGCGAGACATGGTCATTGGCTAACTGCATTGAATTTTACTGCAAAGATGTAGCTACTAATTGTTACTATCGTCTGTACCTTTCACCTTTCAGCTTTGTTTTTCCCAATCTTCATCACACAAACCGGTTATACCTTGCGAGACTTCTCTCCGATACAGCCATGTATTGACTGCTAACGAAATAAGAAATCATTTCCGCTTATATCATCATAGGATCCATGGCTTGTAAGCGGTTCTTCTGAAAAACACTGCCAAAATAGTCAGAACCAGATAAATGAAAAAAAATACATTTTAACATGCTTTTGCTAAATAGAATTTTCAAATCATCACAATAAAATATCGTGGCTCTTGCGGAAAATGCCCAAAGCTCGATGTGGAAGTATCCATAATATGCTCGATACTCCCAAACAATAGGGAATGGAGTGTAAAAAGTGCACAACCACAAGTACAAATATATGGAGGTAAAAGGTACAGAATCTCCCCGAGTGCTGAGAGGAAAAGCCCCTAGACTTTTGTAGATTATAAGCAATCCTCACTTTTCGCAGCATGCCGATTCCTCAACTTGTTACACAACGCCATCTCTTCATGCCGGTCGAGACATGTATGTACAATTGGCAATGCATCCTCAAGCTTACCCCCGACGCAATTCCAAACGAAAGACAACCTCGATATCCAGCACAGCACAAGCACTATAGTTGCATAGATGAAATCTAAGTTTTTAGCGCGAGACACAAGTTTCAACTACATAGGGAAAATCAAATACATTGTTGATATGCAATTTCTTCCACAAAGCCAACATGATTCTAATCCAAATGGACTTCAGCAAGATTGGTGTCAATGACTACCTAAATTTAGAATTTGTTAAAGATCACGTCCGACATGCTGAAAAGTACCTATATTGACCAGATTCAGCATGTTTGAAATCAAATATATGCATATTGATACCAACAAGCTATTGGAATCCAACTTTTCTTTTTCGTCTGATACCTTACAATATACTTTAACCTCGCAGTTCCTCGGAGACACATTGGCAGAGCCTCAAAATCCTTGAGTATCCCACTGGTAGACGCTCTATAGCGGTTGTAATCTCCTTGGAAAGTGACTGAGGCAGCGAGTGAGAAATTTTCTCCATGGAAGCTTCGACACGATATGGGAGAACCTCTGAAGGATAAAGCCCACTGTCCAATGGACATCATCACCAAGAGTTATCTTAATTTTAAGACAAAAGATCGAAATGGGTCTATAAATTGGACGCGGTATGTAAGTATGTACGAATACAGTTTCAATAGAAGCACACAATCTATAATAAGCTTAGAACTAAGAAGCCCAGAAAAAGGGCTCAATATGACTTAGTCAAAGGTCGTGTCAAAGATTGGTGCCACATAAAAAAAACTGTAATCTAAAACAGAACAGAATTTGTTTGAAAAAAATACTGGTCCAGACTGAAAAAATAGTATTCCTAAATCATAGCATTACTTAGCTAATCCAATTGACACTAATAGAAGTCCAAAATCGGAGACAGAAAAATAGAGTAGATGCTAATGTCAAACCCAATAAGCTAAGGGTGCGTTTGGTAACCATGATGTTTCCGGAAATAATTTCTAAGCATTTGAAGCCATTTGGTAATAACCCAAAATTTCCATTCCTAGAATAGAAAAAGTACAAAAACGCATTTAGTAATTGCACAAAATTTCTTTTTATTAATAATATTTTAATATTTCTTTCTCTTCTTTTTTTCTTTTTCTCCTTCTTGGCCATGGCTGGGTTGTCTGTTGGCCCACCAAAGGCCAGGGCCGGCGAGGGCCGCCCTTGCCGCTCAAGGGTCGCCCTTGCCAGATCTAGCAAGGGCGGCCCTCGCCTAGGCCGTGAGCCTTGACGGCGGCCCCCGTCGGATCTGGTGAGGGCTGGACCCTCGCCGCTCCTGGCCTAGGCAAGGCCAGCCCTCGCCTAGGCCGCGAGCCTCGACAGTGGCCCTTACCGGCTTGGGCAAGGGCTGGAAAAGGCTGGTGAGGGTCTAGCCCACCCTTGTCGACGAGGGCATCGGCCTGTGGCTGGTTGCCAGTCGCTAGCTACCGGCCATAGGCTAAGAAAGAAGAAGAACCGGCCATAGCCAAGAAGGAAAGAAGAAAAAGAAAAAAAAAATCTTTTCTATTTCTAATTTTTGTTCTTAGAATCAAGCAACTTTTTTTTTATTCTGGATTCTGTTTCAAAACTGATTCTGGGAACAAATTTATGCCTGGGAACAAAAAATTTACCAAACGAATTTCTGTTTTTTTTTTGTTTCTAGGAATAAAAGAATAAAATTAGTCACTATTTGGCAAGTTACCAAATGCACCCTAAGAAAACTCATGCATGGAGCATCGTGTTGCTCATTTAAAAAACGACAAATGTCAAATTCACATATTGGACACCAAAAGGCAAACCGAATTTGGGCAAAACAAAAGATCATCATATGGTTGGGTAATCAATTAGACAGGCCTGCAAGGAGCAAACCCAAGCAAGTACTTCACATGATTGGTCAAGTATAATATAAGAGAAGTGAATTGCAGTAATCTAACTCCCAAGTAGCATTTCTAAGTTGGGTGACCTGTCCAGAGAAGCACAAATCGAAATGTTAAATGTCAAAGAATGCTAGTTTCTCTTGTAAAGCTGTCTGCAAGTAAATGCACGACTTTTTCAAGCTGCAAAGAAGCTTGTGGAACCTTCAAATGTGAAAACTAAGAACATATTAAAAGAACTTAAAGAAATTTACCAATTCAGACATGTCACGTCAAAGCTTAATGCCACCTTCTGATCACTGCGGAAGTCAATGAAGGAAAGCAGCAGATCAAGTTGCCCATCTGTAAAATATATGAATCACAATCAGTGCACATGGTAACAATGTAGATCTATATACGGAAAGTCTTGTTTTAGTGAGAATGAAGACGTGTGCATAATCAATGCAAAAAGGTGGCCTAAGACTAAGCTATAGAGATGGAACGTACAATAGAAAAGGAGGGAACAGATTGCCATACTTGTGTCCTACAATCGAAATTGCTGACACCAAAAGAGTCAGTTAACAGTGTGACTGTTGGCAATTGTCATCTGATGCCCAAGCTAAGAATTTGATCAATTTAATGCCATTTAAGTTCGTATTCTTGTCTTTGCTTCTCCAAATTTCATCATCAAATTAAAATTCTGTTCAATTCCCGAATTTATCAACTCTTTTTTTTCAAAAGTAAGTTCTCACTCAGCAATTCTCAACCACTTGTTGCTGAGGTTATTATGTCTCTAATCAGCAAAGAACCTACTCAACAACCAAACCCACCTATATTAAAGCACCAAAACATTTGAAACTGAACTTCCCCAAAAATTGACTTCCTGTAAGTATGAACACAAAATTGACCACTTACCCCTAAAATGAAAACAAGGACCCAGAACTCCCTCCAACATGCACATCAACAAAACTGACTGAAACGTATTTAGAAATTTCTTGAAGTTCAAGAACCGACTTCGAAAAAAATTCAGCAGTGGGACTACATTGAGAAAAAGCAACAAATTCAAGGTCCAAAACAACACTCATAACTTAGTTTGATGGCTAAAGTGCAATTTGCATTTGGGTGATGATAAGAAATTATGAGTAAGGGACAAACCAACTACACAAAGAAAAGCAACTAAACACAATGCTGACTTCAAAATCAAAATAAAAGTTCATTTGCAGGCCACAATGAGTTACCAGTTAGAATCTAAAAATTATAACATCAGCCTCATTACAACAATTCTTAAGCAGGCTCTCTTGTTTCCAAAATTCATTATCAAGTTTGAACATGAGTGAAGATGAATGGATCATGAAACCAGAATTTTGTGTGGAAGGGAGCAGACCAAAAAAATTCAAAGAAACAATTAATTTGAGATACAAGGAAACAGGTCCAAGCACAATAACATTTCGTTACCTCTTGAAGAGAAAAAACTTGTGTGTGTTAGACTCTTAATTTCTAGGCGTGATAGAAGTAATTCCTCAAGTACATCCAAGAGATTTCTAAGAACCAGATGTGTCATCTGCAAAGCCATAAAAAATGAAGTAAGAAAAGTTGGCCAAGATACAGCTGAAGGGAACATGCCCTTTGCCAACAACCTCATGTCTTCCTTGACAAGATTACTGGAGAATAAAGGGATTTTAAGCATTTCATCTAGACCAATGCGTCAAAATGTTATGAGTGAAACTTACTTGCGTTTCCTTTGCCAAACATTTTGAAGTGGCATATTTCTTAATTGTCTCGTTGTTGAAAACAAAAGCAAATGCTGTGCGAGCTGCCATATTTGGATAATTCTAACAAAAGAAAAAATATCATTTAGGTCTAGTTGCAAAACACCAACAAATAAGCTACAAGATACCATGATAGACTTTTGTATTTCCTCTCCCATTTTAGTGATAATCCATTACCTGTTCTATCTTTGTATCGACCAATTTGTTGGAAACTGTTAAACTTGGAACTGGATGAGCAGTCAGTCTGAGCCTGCATTGATTCAAGGAAACGGCAAAGCTAAAAATTAAAATGCTAATATAATTTATACGCGGCTTTAGAAATGTAAAGTGGACTTTTCTATAGCGTGAATTGGAATTGAAGAAGCAACCTTTGGTAAATTAATCCAAGATAGTCAAGAGTGATATCATGATGGCCACTTTTACTCTCAAAGAAACTCACTTTCCACAGCTGAGCAAACAGTCGAGAGGTGGAACTGTCAGACAGATTGATATTCTCATTGTATGGGATGAACAAACGGTAAATTAGAAAACCTGCAAATCCAGGCGAACGAATCTGCAACACATCCTTTTCTTCATGAAGTTATTGATCAGTCCTATTGTCTCTATGCAATCTAATTCTCCCTTCATCTTGCAAAACTTGTTTAGAGATTTGATCAAGTTCTCTATTTTCTTCTCTAAGATTTCAATCTCCTGCTTCATTGATGTCATTGGGTTATGAGAAACCTGCAGAAATAGATTCTCTTTTAACAGAGTATGCACAGAAATCAATAACTCTCGCTAAGATATGCAATAACATCATGCAAGGGATTCGACATAATGTTGTTGTGACTAACTAAAAAGGTAAAGAGGTCTTGTCATATGATATGATTACGTGTGCTTTCACGAATAATAAAAAAAGATCAACCCGCATGTTACAACACTACATACTACGCTGAGAAGTAACGAAGATCTGACTGCAGGATAACATGAAGTCACAAATGTTACACATCACACATGAATTTTCACTACCATGCAGAGTCTAATGTATAATGCAGACGATGCTGACAGGAAGTAATGCATCATGTCAGAGTTGTTTGATCATGGTCCTGCGGTTTGAACCTATACATCACTTGAAAATATCAAAGCCATTGGCTGCATACCTCACCTCCAGAATTAGAAAAAAGTAAATGACAAATAAAAAATCTTTTCTTTTTAACCCCATGAAAAGGTTTAAGGGACAAGTTTTAAGACCTGTGATGTGGATTTTAATAAAAGGTCCTAATTACTTTTACCTTCAACTACACAATCTTGACCTCTCACTTTTATTCATAGTTTTTATCAATTAAGGTAATTAGTACTTGGAGTTGTACAGCTTTAGCATGCGATTGCGTGATTCATTCCATAAACTTCAAAACAGAAATGAAACATAACAGGGATTCCGATTTCACGCTTTGAACTTGGACATGTCTGCATCCCATCTTTCCACTCAGCCTGAGTGTAATAAGAATTCTTGACTTAGTTTTGACAATTTGGTCTTAAGACTTCAGAGATACAAGCTTCTATTTCTTCTTTTATTTGCAACAACCACATCATTAGTTGCATGGCAGGAAAGAAAAGCCTTCAATGAATTTCAGAGGCTTGCGGCATTTAAGGCAACAATCATTAATCAAAATATACTGCATTGTGACTACCATTCCACATCTGGACCATACATGATCACATCACAAATAACTACATACGAACAAATATTTATGTCTATACACAATTCCTCAACTCTTTAGCAGCAACAAGAATGACTCAAAAACCAGATGAGGAGGTTTTATTTGCTATTACTAATTATATGTAGAACAATGAAAGAATATGATACCGTAAGCCATTATGCCTTGGGCACTCCTGAAAGTTAAATATGGATAAAAAATTGTAATAGAAACCTGAAAAGGACTTCCCATTGCCATAACAGGAAATCCAAATTCATACAATCTTAAGTAATTTCAACAACATTAACAATAACAACCATCTTCAAACATCTGAGATTAATATTTGATAAACTTAGTCACAAGCAGGGTTACCATCTGAAATTTCAAAAAACTGTGGATTTGAGAAGGCTATGAAGTTGACATGTAACCACTGAGAACGAAGCAACAATACTTCTCCAGCGATGGAAAAGCAGATTAAATCCCATTGAACTTTATGTTGAGTGTCACATTAGTTTCGGAATATGTCAGTCATGCTCTTTCCTTCTGTTCACTTTTTTATCTTGTCATTTTCTTTCCTTTCTTTCCTTTATGTGGGTAGTTTGGAATGGAGGAGACAGGATGTGGTTGTATACACTGGATTGACACTTGCTAGGACCAAATGATAAAACAACTAAACAAGTCACCTACCTTGTATTTGTTCTCAGATTGAGTTGAACATTGATGATCATCACAGCTGCCACCCTCACCGGCAAGCAGTGAAGTCTTCTTAATTTTCAACTTTAGTGCTTGGGACTCTTGAATCGAAGACCTCAAGATTTGGTCTGTTTTCTGCTCATAACATCAGCATCAGCATGTAGACCATGAATTAAAAGCATATACGAGTGAGTTGCTACATACCTGCAGCCTCTCGCGCTTCACATAATTTAAGCGCAATCTCTCCTTTTCATGCAATGCTTTATACAGCAGAGAAATGATCTCGTATGATCTGCAACAGCTCAACAATGAAAAAAGCTCATTTTATTTACCCAACTTGCCACACATCAATGAGTCATGACTCTCACAAAGTTAAAACGGACACTACCTTTTCTCAGAAGCACTACGAGATTGATCTGCCTTCTGTAAAATTGCGAAGTGATAACCATTACATTGCTATTTCATTAAATTACCTTTATATAAAAGAAAAGGCACTAGAGGCAGGCAATTGTGAATAGCCCAGCTAACCTTAGTCTGGATGTCAGAGCTAAGCAGCTCGTAGTGTTTGACTTTCTGAAGGTATACTAACATCTCATCGAGCACACTGATCTATACATCACCAAGAAAAAAACTATGGCGATAACTATATGCAGAACATTAAGAGGATGACTGAAAATTTGCATAACCTCAAAATGGAAAGAAAGGAAAATAAATAAATACCGTTCTCATATCTAGCTTGTCAACCAGGGAAGATGGTATTTTTCTGCTATCATCCAAGAACTTTGTAAAAACCTGCAAGTTAACCTCCAAAGTCAAAGAGAGGCATCGAGTATTGGATTACTTATTGTGACGAGCACCACAAAAAGGTAAGATATGAAACTGTCAACATTACACATACATCTTTCCAATTTCTACATGGCGGTATGCTATCTCCAGTATTCTCTCTTTCCATACAAGAATGTTTGGAATGCTCAAGAGAGGAATTGACATCATAACTCCCACTTCTTTTGATTTCTGAACTCCCTGTTGTCCTGGCGACTTTACCAACAGGATCTCCATCCTCAAGAACATCTCCTTTCCTCTTCCGATTGTGACGTTCCTCAATCTCTTGTGCTGCCAAAATACTTTTGGAATGATGAGTCTCCTGCTGATTGTCATTACTAAGAATGCCCAAAGCATCAGACTTAGAAGTAGACATGCTTTCCCCAACAACAGACTGCGTGTTCTCATAATGGGGCACGTTATGGATTTCTTTGCTAACATTCCGTGCTGGTTCCTTGGAGAGGCTCTGCATAAGCAACTAAAGAATTAATAAAGACAAATAACAGTAACAGACTCATCGGTGTCAACAGAAAATCATGATGATCTTGAGGTCTTATCAGTTTCACGATATGACCTTTTTAGGCAAAGACACATCAGTACTTTTGTTTGGATATGTGGAATCAGGCATAGGAGAAGAAACTTTTCTTCCCCCAAAAGAAACTTCCTCTATCGAGCTGACTCCATCTGCTTCAGTCTGGAGGTCCTTGAGCGGCTTTAAACTCCGCAAATCCAACGTGTTTCCACTCCTTGGAGATATCCTCTCAAGGAAGTGGGACTTTATCTTGTTAACTTCTTCAATTGGATAGCCACCGGAGGCTACAGATTGTAAAGGACTTCCCCATTGGTCTGAGTCAATGACAATGGACTTTCTGTACCAATTTTGTTGCATAGAGACACCATGCGTACTTTGATCATTTCCTGATAGTAATAACTCACGATTTAACCTTTGCACTGGGGAAGTTGACAACCTATGACTTACAATAGGTTCCTCATTATCCTTTCTACGAGCAACTGCAATTTCATCCAATGAAGGATCAGCTTGCAAAGACACCAAGGCAGTGTTTTCAGAAGTCTCGGACATAGACTGTGGTTGCATCACTCCACCAACTGACGAGCTGAAGTTGTTGGGTGAGGCCATTTCTGTCGCTACTGTAGTAGGTTGAGCATTATGATTAATGTGCAAAGATGCTCGATCTGGAGATTCTCCATTCCTGGCAAGAGCGAGAGTTTTCTCAGCCTGGCTGGAATTATTATTCATCTTATTTACGATTGGGGTCTTCATTGGACTGCTATCATGAACAGCAACAGGGGACTCTGTGAGTTTGCTTACTACATCTTTGCTAGTCTGTGCCTGAATGGTACTGGAAGGAGAACTAGATAGATAACCAGATAACTTGAGTTTTAATGCATTGATTTCCTTTAAACGAGCAGAAGAAGGAGATGAATCAAGATTTCCGAACTTAGGAATGTTCTTCCAAATAGATGACAGACTCAAACCATGCTGAGTTCTTTCCTTACTTAGCAGTGATCCAGACATTTTGGCTGAAGGAGATCCAATGGAAAAGTTTGCAGGTGAACTAACTGTATCCAAAAATAATTGCCGCCTTTTAGCTGCCAAAGATGATATAGAGCCTTTCAAATGAGATGTGTGCAATCTGTTGGGGTCCTGCTCAGTAGAATCAAGATTCTGACTTCCATTCCATGGGGAATTTTCCTTGATGGATACTTCGGTCACATGTTGAAATACAGACCCAAGCTGCAAGTTGAAGAGAATTAAAAGCTTCAGTCCAAAATATGGTCCATTTATTCCCAGAAAATGTTCAGATTATTGTATAGTGAGCAAGTGTGAGAAACCAGAAGCTTAAAATTCATCTGGAAAAAGCCCAGCATACCCTTCACTGAATTTTAGGCAGAAGACCAGAATAACAAAATAAAGAAAGTCCTTACCAAAAAAAAAAAAAACAAAATAAAGAAAGGGAAGCAGATAGCCAGGTAGCCTAGCCAACACACATGAGAACCAGATGCGCAATTCACATCAACCAGTCAATTGTGGAATTATACATCATTGACATCCATCATCCACTACATGCATTTTATCATCTCATTAGCTACTCCTAAACTAGAGCATATAATACTGCATTATAGCTGGAGCAGATAACTGCTACACACGACCAAGGACACTTACATTCTACTGTTAGTTTGTGAGACCAATCAAACCCAAAAGTACCAGGGAGGTGCAAATATTCCAGATGCCCCAATAAAGCTTGAGTGGTTCTTGCTAGTCAAAATGTAAAGCTCTAAAAACAAATCTGGAAATAAACAAATAAAATATAGACAACAACGACGTTCTTACTTTTAGTGCCTGATTAGGAGTATGGATATGCTGATAAACAGGTGCATTGGGAGTGAAACTGTCGACCATATTAGATGAATCACTCCTAACATTTTGAATGCACATTCCTTCGGAAGCACTATTTGCCCTGTCTAATTCACGATAAGCTGCAACAATCATCTGATTGGTTCCATCAGTGCCCATAGAGATCATTATGTTATCTGCAGAGCCCTTAACATCCTCCTTACTGCTTCCACTCTCATCAGCATTGGAAACTTCAAAAGTAGCTGACGCATTCGCATTTTCAACATCAGAACTAGGAAGAGCTTGCACATCCTGCCTGCCTTCCGCCAGTAGGGCATCCAAGGAGGGAGAAAGTCTACCATAGTCATACCTATTTGGATTATTCCCAATAAGGCTCATTTCATTGGAATCTTTACCATCACTCTGAACATTAAGCATAGGACGAGCTGATTCAGGAGTCAGCTTCCTAGTGTTTGTTAGCATCATAAAACTTCCAGTGTTAGCTGGGGTAGTTTTTTCCAAGGGCGTTTTCTCATCAAAGATCAGATGAAGGCCTGTTGGCGTCTTCTCCATGCCAGAGTCTGATCTTGCAAGGCTGCGAAAATGCATTGAGAATGCTGTAGAGTCCATCGTTACATCGTGATTTTCATCAGAAGCAGCAGAACCAGAGAGCCTTCCAGGCCTAATAAAGCTCGCAGAGACGGGACCAAAAAAATTGTCTTCTGGGAAACAGCATCAGCAATAACACAACAGTCAGGACAACAAAAAACTTCATGGCTGACATGAGGGCCAGAAAGAGAAACTTGCAGCATAGCACTACAAGAGACGATTGACCCTTTGTTTCCTTTGTTATTTTGGCTTTCATGAAGCACATTTATCCTCACAAGGACAAAAGAAACATAGTGCCTTCATGGGTGAACAAAAAAGATATCATCAGAAATCATGCCACACCCACTTATAGCGCAGCTATTAGAGAGAAAGGTGAAATCAAATCTTAGTACAACTATGTGACTCTAGTCCAAAAATCTTAGCATTTGCTTCACAGCCTAAACATCTTTCCCACCTATTTTTCACCAAGTCTGACCGCTGTGCACCGAATTTCACCCTAACATGCTTTTGGTTAAAGCCAAAGCTCCGGTAAGCTGAAAATCGCACTAGAAATGCACACACAAATGAACTTACCGTCGTTAGAAGTTGCAGAGCCAAACGTGCTGCTCCCCGGGGACGGCGACCCAATGGGCCTGAGGAACGACTTCCTGGCGACCACGACCTCGTCGACGTGCTCCTCTCCATCCTCCTTACCGTAATCTCCGCTGGGCGTGACCTCCCTCGAGTCGTCGCTGTGGTCCCCCAGGTCCCTAAACAGCGGCCGCACCCCGGCGTCGTCCCCGGCGGACCCCCCGCCGTCGCCGGAGTCGGGCTTGGGGTCGGACGGAGGGGTGCTGTCGTAGTAGTCCTCGTCCCGCTTGAAGATGTGGACGGAGGTGATCTCCACGTCGGCGAAGCTGACGCGGCGGGACCGCTTCTTCCTGGCGGCGACGGTCTCGTCCTCCGTCTCGGTGTAGGCGGGGTCGTCGGGGAGGTCCTTCGACGCCATCGCCGGTGGGGATCCGAGCTCGATCGCCGCAGAGAGAGAGAGAGAGAGAGAGAGAGAGAGAGAGAGAGAGAGAGAGCGAGGACGAAGCACACTGGGGACTGAGCGAGAGGGAAATGACGGAGTGAGGTGTGTTTTGAAAAGGGCGGAAACCGATCGGAACTTTTCATTTTCTTTCGAAGACAATTTTTCGTCTAAAAAAATAAAATTAATTCATGTTCCGGAGTTTTCTTTTAAAAAAAAGAAACGTAATTTAGAATTGTAATTTATGAATTAAATGATATCTTGATAATTCGACGGTTGATATGAGCAATTCGTGTATATTGATGGTTACGCATTAGGTTTAGCTTGAATTTCGTAAGTTTTGATTTTTCTTGTAAATTGATACGCCCATGTCCTTTTTATTATTTATCTAGTTGAGCTATACAGAAGAGCATGACGTTTCTCTCGCGACACCCAATATTATTTTCTGAAATAATAACATGACTAACTTGTTTACTTTTTAGTTTTTATTGATCAAAATCTTGTGGCTCACGTCTTTCGACATTATAAATACCGGCACACTTTGAAGGTTTTACAAAAAATACGACTGTTATCTTTGTTTGTAATTTTTTATGATTTAAAATTTTTAAATTTTGACAAGATGGTAAAAGAAAAAACAAAGACAGTTTTTGCTTTTCCTTAAACTCAAATAAACAAAAGCTCATATCATCAGTAATGTCCATCTTATTTTTCTCTCAATCAATGTCACCACGCACTCGAGGTATTGATGGCCACATGTAGTTTGTTGACGCAGCCGAGGTTATTTTTCTCTCTATGAAAGAAAAATGATTAACCTCACATGTAAAATGGACAAAAAATTGCATAGTGTTCATACACTATATTTTTTGGATCCGTTTGTCCGAAGAAAAAGCTGTTTTCGAGAAATTATTTTCCAAGTATCTAGTGAGGGCAGATAATTTATCATTCGGGCAAACAAACGTAAACTAACAATTTTCCTTAAAATATGTTTGTTTCGTTAAACTCTTCTAGAAAACTAGCATTTCTGTTCTTAGCTCATCCGACTTCAAAGAAAGATAGGCTTGAAGAGTATCCCAGCAGCCATATGCAAATCCCCCGATCGGCCGAGAAGTCCACGTTCTGACTGCAAGCTTTTGGCCGAAGCACGAGACAAGCGACCCAAAACGTTAGCCGATGCAAATACTTCTGTACATACCTTGGCAAATCGATTTCCTGGTTCAATACAATACAGCTCCTAATCCCGTGAAACTATTAACAGTGTATGACCATCTATGTATACTAAAACCTCAATCACATGCGGTGAAAAAAATCACTAGACGATCCCATCAGGCATGCTGACTCTCTCCTCTCCACCGGCGGTTCCTGTGGAGCTATCCCTACCATATCCAGATTTCGAGATGCCACCCACTCGGTTTGCTGAGGAAGCGGCGAGGACAGCCTCTATGTACAACACCTTCACCAGATTTCTGAACCGGCACCTAAAAGTCGGCAGTCGGGACATGGAAGCTACAATCCCCTGCAACCTGCAACCTGCAACCATTAAGTAATGCACGAAAGAAACTGATTCCGTCAGCCTTTCAATTTAAGGTAGGTGAAGGAGGGACGGCAAGGGCCGAATCTAATACAACCCGGCACATTCAGTTTGATAGTGTACATTTTTGTATTACCTATTATCCTAGGGGCACATTCAGATCGAGCGCATACTAATACCTTCTAATTATGGCTTGCAATTGTGCCCTTCTCACACTGTCATCTGATGGAAAACCAGTATCGTCCCACTCCTCGGGTTTTTCAGTTTTGCACCTCATTACTAGCTTTCTAAGGCATGCCTCTTCGTCTTCAGTTAACTGGAGGCCCTTGATTTGCTCTTTGATAATCAACAAAGGCCCAGCAAACCACTCAAACATCCTGTCCCTCGGACTGTTCATCATTGTAGGCTCCACATCATCAACTGTGAATCCATTCAAAGCATCCGTGAGAATCCTTAAAATAACATGGAACTAACCAATTTTCTACAAACGAAATACTCAAATTTGATAGACATACAGATGAGCAAACCGGCAGTCTCTGACTTAGCTGAAGCTAGCAGACATTGTAAGATTGACCAAGCAGGAAGCTTGATGCCTGACTTCTTACAATTTCCTTTCAATATGCAATCCTCAACGTCTTTAACATCGATCAAACCTTCATGCAGAAGTATCCTACCATTAACCTCCCATGATTTAAAGAGCCAATCCCACACCTGCAGAGATAAGATTTTTGTTGGTGATTGAGGTGTTATGATTGATCTTACTTGCACTGGTCTATACTGTTGGATAGCCCCCTTCAATGTTCTCGACTGTTGTGAATATAGTTTTGAAATGTATGGACCTCCTTTGCCATCCCTTGATCCATTGTTGACGCTGGAATTCTTCCTCTCGAGGCTAGCTTCATGTTTCGATGATGTTTGGGCCTGGCTGTCAATTGGTGGCTCAAAGTTAAACGTCAATTTGTAGCAGAACAATTCCTCACAGATTATCAAAGCATGAACAATCAAATGAAAGAAGATTGTAAATGCACCTTGGCAGACAAGACCCTTCTTGCAGGTAAAGTAAATCATTAACATACTCATCGAACAATGAGACAACCGACACAATGTAGGCCACTCCCATTTGAAGCGAATCCTCCTGGAATTTAGTATCTCTGTTCAGATCAAACTCGAGGATAAAGAAAAGCTATGAACACATTGATGCAAAATCGTTCAACTACAAGGATGTTTCAGAAGGTGGTAGATTTTTAGTACCTGATAGACAACTACTCCACTATATAACCCCAGAAAAAAGCTAGAAAGGAAAGCTGCTGTCACAGCTCCAATAATGGCAAGAGGCCACAAAATTATGGCAAGCCCCGCAAATGGGACACACACCATCTCTAAAAACGGTCCTTCTCGGCCAATCAAGTCTTCCAGTAGTCTCTTCCACCCTCTGAACAACATATATGGACTTTTCACCAGGGCAACAGCCATGATCAAAGGAACATCTGCTACCACCTCCATCAGACTCACCATCAAAGAAGCAGGCAACTGTGATAACCTAAAGATAATATCATAATGTGAATGTGCCATAGTTGCCATACTGCATAGTTTTACACAATAAAACTAAGGTACAGTTTTACTTGATGTCCAAGGGCTTTTCATCTGGTTGTATTTTATCTCTCAATTCATCCACAAAGGAAAAGTACCAGTGGAAGCAGAAATCAGTGAAGTCCCGTACCACAGTGCAACTTCCTTCTACTGTGGACCAAAGACCATCCTGGTACCATAAAACCATATTCACAATTGAGATACAGGCGCTGCATATTGTTGTGAAAGCGAATAACTGGAAAGAAAGGACTCCCAGTTACCACACAAAGATTAAAAGAGAGAGCACTAACTATATAAGAAAAATACAACCACCGCCAAGCTTTTTCCATCTCAATGGAGTCAGTTACATTTGCCACTGCATTCTATCTAATTGCAAAACCTACTAATATCCAAGCTGTTATATGTAAATAACTCCCATATGCACCCTGTACACAAGCTATTTGGGATCATTTAACACTTCCTTATGCACAAACCGGACTATAAAAGAATGCACATGAATTTAAAGGACAGGGCTATCGGGTGGAAAGAGATTACGTGTATATAAGACCTGAACAAAAAGCGGCGCACATCCCTGGCTTACGGGTATCGTATTACTCTCACATAGAGTGGTTGCTTACTCATGATTGGAGATGTAAAAAATCATCCAATAACTATAAGGGATCTCATGAGTTTTTGCTTTCTTGTTGCTTTCAATATATTATTCAGAATGAAAGATAAACATTAACAAAGATGATCGCCTTGTTCGAGTCGATAACAGTTCACAATTAAGTTCCATCCAGCCAATAAATTTTTTTACTGTTTATGACTGCACTGTTAAAACTGAAGTCTAAAGTTGCAAAAGGTTTTTTGACTAGAGGAAGTTATGAATAAGTTAGGAGAGAACTACTAAGTGGTCCACGACGGAAGGACTTATGCAAGCTAATCTCTGAATTCTATCTTCAGCTGCCTATTCCCCGTAAAGGACTTTTTCTTAGGACAAGTGTTGTGGTCATAAGTTGATACCATGGCAACCAGAGATACCAGATCCTATCAGTAACTGGCCAGACATCTGCCACACAAAGCAAAGCAAAGCTTTCCACACAAAATTGCATGCTTTAGCTGTCAACCTTCTGTAAGGCCACTTTTCATAAACATTGCTCGGTGCGCCCCTCACACGTCTTCGACAGGTATGTATGGACAAAATCTTTATGTTCTCTGAAACAGCTCACAATTTTTCTAAATAACGTATTGGAGATACCCTATAGATAAAGAACATCTTGGTACTGGAAATCAACACAAAGACAGCGTTCCAAGTTACAACTTTCGAATTGCTGCGGTCGTTTCGGGAGGTTCATTTCCTCGAAAGAAGAAGCCCGAGAATCCAGAAGCAAACTAGACTCAGAACCCAAGTGGGGACTTACAAGAAAGCAATGATAGAGCTTGTCCGTCACATTCTCTCCGACCGCTTCAAAGGTGGCTATCAGGGGGGCGAAGACCCCATACGCTGCTCCACCCAACAGGCTCCCCATAATCCCGACTACAGGCCAAAGGACTAGAGGCACCGGCAGTATTATCAGCACCAGGATCAGCCCCAGCCTCTTGGTCCTGAGATCATCATCGCCGCAAAACACGAAGTGCAAAGCATTAAAACAGAGGAGCGCCGACCCGCGAATCCACAGAAACACCTACCTCGCCACGCAGTAGTAAGTCCAGGCAAGATGAGCAATCCACAGCCCTATGATCACGGCCGAGTTTCCCATCCCGACGATGCACACCACGACCGGACCGACCAACGCCGCTGCCGTGAAAAAAAGAAAGAAAAGAAAGAAAAAAAGCGGGAATCACCGACGGATACTGACAGGAAGCCACTAAGCACAACAAGAAGCACGCATCTCTCTGAATTTACCAGGACATCCTTTTTTTTTCTTCTCTTTTTTTATTTTTCTGGCTGAGCAATCAAAACGCGATCGGCAGACTTCGATCAAAACTCAGCTCTCCACCCGCAGTGCTCAGCGTGCTAGGATTCGCACGATGGCTCGCCGCCAACGAAGCGTCACCATCGGTCTCGCTCGACTAGGAACGGAGACGAGCCGGATCGCGACGGCACGAAGGAGGAGGAGGAGGAGGAGGAGGAGGACGGCGCGTACCTTTGAGGAGGCCGAGGAGGAAGAGGGAGGAGAAAGAAGGGGAGGAAAGTGAGGAAGCTCCACAGCTTGGCCAGGAACCCTGCGGGGACCTCCATTGCCGGCGCTCCGAAGCGCGAACAGAGAGAGAGAGTTTTTTGCGAAGAGGATGGAGATGATGAGGGAGGGAGGGAGGGAGGGAGAGGGAGAGATCGCAGGAGGTGGGAGGTGGCAGCGAGAGGGATGGCGAGAGACGCGTGTCGAGAGGGAGCGCAACGGAACGGCCATCCTCCCCCCGCGCTCCGCCTCTTCTGTTTCATTTACGCTTTTCTTTCCCTTTTTTTTTTTTCTCTTTTTTCTCACTTTTGGCGGGAACCGGCTCACAAGCCGAAAGGGAAAGGGACCTGAACAGCCCGTTCGAACTTTGGTCCGATGTACAGCGTGGTGCACGGACTTTTAGTTTATTCAATGTGATCATTAAATTCTTAATTTCTTCAATGTCTTTTCTGAATTGAGGATACATGCTCGATTTAGTTCATGAACTATATGAAAATGTTCAATTTAAGGATTACATTGAACATGCACCAAAAGTTCAAGAATTATATTAAACATTTTTTGGAAAAAGTGTTGAAAAAGTCCTAAAGCTTTTTGTATTTGTGTCAATTTTATCCTAAATCTTTTTGTTGGTGCCAATTTAATCATTCCGGATAATATTGACCGGATTTTGCTGACGTGGACGCCGGACAGCTTACGTGACGCCTCTCCGATCTTCTCTTTCATCCTCTTCGCACTTCTCGACGAAGAGACTTGCTCTCAATCCGAAGAACCGTACTTGATCGGAGAAAGCAAGCGAGTTTCTGAGAATCAAAGTGATTTTTTTGCCTATTAGTAATATGATTAACTGATGAAAATCTATATTGTTGAAACGGCTTCGTCAAGCGACGAAATATTCTTCTTTTGTATTGTAAAAAAAAAGTGAAAAATTTCAAATGATGCGAAGAGGTAATGTAAATTTGATATACTAAATGACGTGATGAAGATCGTAGCCACAAAAACTTATTAAATTTCTTCTTCTTTTGAGACAACGTCTCCTTCCACATCGATTACGGCTTTGCCATCAAGTCCACCGATGCCCTTCTTCACCATGGGCTCCTCCTTTGTAGTCGGACCACTCATTAATTTTTCGTGCTCGCCCTCGTCAGATCCGGAGAGGGCGGCCCCACCAGATTCGGTAAGGGCCCGACACCCTTGTCACCCTTGCTTGTGGCTGGTCGCCGCGTAAAGGAAAAAAAAAATAAAAAGAAGAAGAAGAAGAAGTAGCGGTGAAGAAGACAAAGAGACTGACCAACGGGTCCATTTGAACACGTGACGAGCACTGAATGGCGTGTCCATACACCTACGTGGCAAGATTGACTTACCAAATATTTGCTCCAACCCAAAGGTTGAGGATTAAATCGGAAAAATTAAAAAATTTAAAATGGAATTGTCCGTATAACACATTATTGGACAAGTTTCATATCAATTTTGCGATACAATCTTACTTATGCATTGTTCAGAACTTTTTGATTGCAAACATCTTGAGAACAGAAAGTCCAACCTACGTGGTTTCTTGCCCCCTGTTTGGGCTGCTACCAATGTGCGGTGTCCCTTTCAAACTGGTCTATCCAAAAACATGATGGTCGCAAAAATTGTTACACAACCACGAGACTAAATTCTTCCCTACTAATCAAATCTGCTCATCCTTCCCGCGCAGCAATGCTAAGACATACAAAGGACAGCCGCGATGGCCTCTCCTTCCGATCATATGCTTGACCTGCTCGCGGGTTCAAGTCGAGTCGGCGATCTGGATATTCAGGCGGCGGAGCCAAATGGAATGCACGGTCATGTGGAAGACATCATATCGCCTTGGCGGCCCATTGGCCGCGAAATGCCTCTGCACTTGCTTCACCCTCCTCTGCATCCTGAGGTACTGACGCTGTGAAATGCCCATCAGTATCTTCTTGATGTTGGGTATGTCCCTCACTTGCACTTGCACGGAGAAGGCCTTCCAGTTCAGGACATCGCTGTACGGCGGCACATAGCCGTCGGAGATCAGCACGGGCACGCAGTCGGCATATATGGCCTCCATGACCCTGGGGCTTGCCACCTCGTACCCGCTCGGGCACAGGCAATACCTGCTCTGCCTCATCATCGACTCGTAGCTCACTCCGCGAGGGAGCTCTTCGTAGACTCGCACGTCCGGGTCCTCCTTATCCTTCCACTCCTGCAGCAGCAAGTGCCTGATGTGGCCGTGCAGGTGGCCCGCGAAGAAGGCCAACATGCTGCGGCGAGATGGGGAGGGGCCGCCCAGGAGGCCGGAGATCTCCCCAGTCTTGAGGATGACCTCCGCGAGCGACACGTCCTTGAAGGGTTTGAACCCTTCCGAGGTGTTGGCGTTGCACAGGACCCTAATGGACTTGTGGAACAAGTGGGGCACGTAGGAAGACGTGCTCGGCCCCTGCGGAAAGTTGAAACGGATCGCGCAATGCGGTGTTAGTGGGATTGAAGATGCTAGTGAAACCAAGACATCGCATGCTAACATGATCATTTCTATTTTAGAAATCAAGCCTTTGAGTGCAAGGAAGGCCAAACGGGCAGTGACTTTGAGCAATGTACTAGGTTACTTCGAACTATGGGTTTGAAAAACTTTAGCATGAACAAACATTCCGTGACTTGTGATGGATTGGATAGCACCAAAGTTGATTGACCCGAAATGCTCGAAACGGCGAAAATCGATCTGCTTCTTATGTTAATTTTGCAAAAAAAATGCTCCATCAACATCAAAATCGAAATAGTATGAGTGCTTGACGAAAGATCGACACATTTTCAACCTGTCTTGAAATGTGATGTTAGCATTATACCCAATCGTGGCAAGCGAGCATGAAGTGATCGGCCCCGAGGCTCCGGTTCCAGAACGGGTGCTTAGCGGCGATGACGTTGACATAGTCGACGACGGCACGCCCGATCGCGTGCGTCTCGTGTGACCCGGGCTCGTAGAGGTACCGGACCAGCATGACCACGCTGAAGGGGAGGAAGTAGACGTGGGCCTCATCTGGGTCCATGGTCCTGTACTGGTTGTGGCGTCTCTCCATCTCATGGATGAACCTCCCCTCTGTGGAATATACGCTCTTGCATGGCCCGTCATGGAACAATGGTGGCTCCCCTTCCTGGTACACATATATCTTGAACAGCCTCTCCATCTCCAGATAACTCCTGCATATTGTCGGCAACATATGACTCTGTTTTCTTTTCTCCGGTTCACGTTGTTGAGCGACGCAGGAATGATCGGGAATTATAAGGAAGATAGGGAGGCGGCATGCAGAGAACAGCACGATACCTGTGAAAAGCGTTGGCGTTCCTATAAATCGGTCCTCGGGGGACGTAGTCCGCGTCGGCATGGACCGATGTCAGGTTCCGGACCAGAGCGGCCTCCCTGATGGCGGACCGTGCTCTGAGCAGGCGCGCCTCTAGCCTCTCTAAACTGCCAAATTATCAAATGCCCTCAAATAAGTGTGACCGATTCAATCGGGAGGTTATAAAAAGCATACAGAAGGCCCGGCTTTTTAACTCAAATCTCTCTGTAAAGGACATCAAAACAAACACTTTCCAAATCCAACACCTTTCCTCCCAACCTGCTATATCTTTTGACAACCCTCACAGGCTCTTCGATGGCGGCCGGTTCATCCGGTTCCGGTTTCTCCGTCAGCGTCTCATTCTCGGCCGCCTAATAGAAAGGACAAGCAAAAGATCCGAGGATTATTAGAGAATGGCCATTCAGGGTGTGTAAAAAGAAAAGAAAAGCAGGAAATTTTTGCAAAAAGGCACAATTCATCCTTACACTTGGAGGGGCAAAAGCTACTTGATTTTCTTCCGAATGATTCATAGGCCACAGAGACTCCGTGGCGGGGTACGAATCATTGGGCCTGAGTGCAGACAGAGCAGCGGTGGCTTTCCAGCCGACGAAACCAACTCTCAACTTCCATGGCGAGGCAAGCTTGAGCAGAGAAGACGACCTGTTACCGGCCAGAGCGAACAGATCGACCGAGATCAACGCGAGCAGCGCAATAAGACAGAGAACCAGAAGCGAACTAAACGACCGGGGCAATGAGGACAAGGTACGCGAGGAGGTGGCATTCGAAGTGCTCATGTTGCATCACTCGTCAGGGGGGCCTGCTCCTGCTTCTCCTCTCGGCTGGAAGTTATCAGGGACCAGGCGAGCACGTCCTCAAAAGGATAAGATTAATTCATTGCTTCGTGGCAAGCTATTCCATACTTGCGCGAGAAAAACCTGGTGGGTTTTGCTTCGCTTCTTCTTACTTGGCATTTGTCAGATATAAATAAGGAAGGCGAGGCACAAGGCGTTGGCAATAAAGAAGGCGGGTTGATGAGTGTTGGATGCGTTGTTCGCCATGGAAAATGCTTTCTCAGAGCTGACGTCTCCTTAGGCTCG
The DNA here is from genome assembly GCA_031216185.1 of Syzygium aqueum. Lineage (NCBI taxonomy): Eukaryota > Viridiplantae > Streptophyta > Magnoliopsida > Myrtales > Myrtaceae > Syzygium > Syzygium aqueum. The sequence continues at coordinate 2,789,044 of CM062231.1, forward strand.
CCAAGCCTTTTTTAAGCCCCAAGTTGAGCTACTTTTTCCCGGAGTACACCGTCCTTCGAGTGTCAAAAGGAAGATTTCTGCAATTAAAAATGTCAAAAAGCAAGATTCGTAGATAAAAATGAGAGTACTAGGATAAGTTGGCACCCGAAATAGGTGTTTTCTCTATAATTGATCGATTGGACTTAACTAAATTATTTTAGATGGTTGATTGTTTCTTGAGATTTGACCTCGCGATGGAGATTCCATGGGATATTTGGGGGCCCATTGAGATTTCTCCTTTGGCCTTACTTTCAGTTGGCAAGGAGTCTTATCCACGTGGAACTTGCACCGAATAGTCCCGAGAAATGATGATTGAGACGAGATTCGGCATTTCTTATCCACATAACGCTTGGTTTCCATTTCGATTGTAGGTGTAAGTGTAACCAACCTGCTCTTAATTAAGGATATGGCGGAAAGAAATAATAGAAAAATGGCTTCCGTATAAAAACCTTCATTAGTACGTAAACCAATCGTATACCGCCACTGATAAACACCGGAATCAGCTATGTTCCCTTGGCCAAGAGCACCCCCTCGTGTAAAAGCTTCCACGGCCAGTTGACCAAAATGACGATCCCAAATTGCTTGGAGCAATAGGCCTTTTCTCAACCATGTCTAATGCAAATTGTCTTAGACAATATGAACTTAACTTATAGATTATCTAGTAGCTACATTCGCTAATGTCATATGGGCAATTCAGCTTCAGGCATGCCCATGAGAAAATGGGGTTAATTAAAAAAAAATACAAACTTTAGGTCGAGGGACAATTTTGGCGTGAACTTCTTTTTGTTCCGTAAAACCATCAACTTTATGCTAAGTGACAATTTTAGCCCCAATTTTTTTTGTCTCGTAAAAAAACACCAACTTTCATTTAAATCCCAAATCTGGCCCCCATTAACTTAGAATAATTAATTATCTACCTTGACTATTCCGCCTTAGAAATAAATCCACGTGGCTTGTTGACTGGATTTAAAGCAATATTCATTGTTTTATTCTTTGAGCCACAATTTGAAAAATAACAGTGAAACTGTTCGTCTCCTTCACTTCACCGGCAAGTAAAAAATATCTCCAGATTGAATTTCTCTAGCCAGACGTAATCTGAAGTTGACCAATGCCTGTCGACAGACTCCATGGACAAGATTTGCCAAGCTCACCACCACAACCTTCTTTCTCAAACAATGGTGAAAGTCAACGGGGGGCCAAATTTGGGATCATAATGAAAATTTGTGATTTTTTATGAGACAAAAAAAAATTGAGGTCAGAATTGTCACACCTAAAGTTGGAGCTTTTTTACGGGACAAAAAAAATTTTAGGCCATAACGGGGGACAGAGTCGATGCAGTCAACCTTGTCAATAAGCTTCTAAAGAGCGAGGTTCATGTGAAGTTGGAGACGGTGGATGACGTCAAAGAGGAGAAGAAAGAAGAAAAGCCCAAGGAACGTGAGCCGCTGCCGCCACCGCCGCCGTGCATTGTGACGAAACCCGAACCACCTTGTTGTACCATCATGTAAAGCTCTCTCTCTATCTCTCTCGCTACACCATGTGATAACTTCCCAACAATTTCCCCTTTACCGTTTTCTTTTTGCCTTGTACTTAAGCCTTTGAATAATGGTAAGTGTGTTTACATCTGTCGACAAAGTTTATATCGAGTGATGTTAAAAATCGAAAGTGAAATTTGCACCATGCATGCGGGTCCAATTTCAACACGCAATTCGAATATGGGTCTTAATACACAATTTTATAGAAGGGGTCTTGATATATCAAACAATTCTTCGTAGCATTTTTAAGCAATGATATGAAATTTCGTGGCAGATCCGGAAGAGAGGCCAACTTCTGCTTCGTTCTTCCACAGTCTAGGGCATACGTCATCATTGAAATTTCTCCTTAATGCCGACCTTAGAAGTTGGAGAATATGGACAAGAAATCCTGCTTACTGTCCAAGCTTTATTGGCATTAGCCAATTTTCACTCCGATGACGAAGAAACATAGTGCATCATGAGAAACAACTAAATTTATCGGCAAAACAAAAATAGAGCGATGCTAGAAACACTAACATCGATATATTATATGGTTTTACTGAATAAGGTGGCAGATGGTGGGTCCATCAAAGCACTGAGCACTGGACAGAAATCTATCACATTGTTAGTAAAAACGTTCAATATATCAATCTTAGTCCTCTAACTTTGATACGATTTAATCATGGAGATCAATTTATTGAAATCCATGCTCAATGCCTGCTAGGTTAAATCCATTTAACGGGCGCACAACATGTTAGATGCGCCTTCTAGTCCTTATTCGGACTTCTCAAAATCCAATGAATGTGAATTGAAAGAGTTGGTTACTTTCTTAGAAAATATCTAAAATCGAACTCTATATGATCTCACATATATTAAGATGCGTATCGAGACAGTATCCTTTTCACCTTCAAAAGATGCAATCTTTTTCATGATAAATCGAAAAAAAGGATAGGACACCAATCCTATGATGTGCGAGTGTGAGGTCCTTTTTATCCTCAAAATATGCTATCTTTTTTGTGATAAATCAAAAAATGGATAGGACCCCAATCGTATGATGTGCGAGTGTGAGGTTTGCGTGTACATACGGGTGAGTTATCAATGCGATCGATTAAACGTCGTCCTCGTTTTTTCGGACCCTTCTCTCTTTCTAAAAGCTACGTGTCACGGATGGTGATGCTTGTAGTGACGTTATTATAAATGTTCTAAACAAGATATTGACGTGATGAATAGAACAAAACTCCCAAGACCAAGACCCGGGACCTTCAAGTTTCTAGCCTAGAACAGAACGCAGGGAGAGGGGCGTTTCCTTCTGGTCTCGACAAAACAAAACGAAGAAAGTCTAGTGGAAATTAATAGATTTGGTCGAGCTTCGAAAGTGAAAGTTTGGGAGTGAATGAGACCGTAGCGAAGACGTTCCTCTTTCTCTTCAACTACTGGTCTCAGCTACATGGAAAATCATGAAGAACGGAAGCTTTTAGATAAGCGAGACCAATTCTAGAAAAATTCTAAACTTAGCACACTTGTACCAATTCAGTTCTAAACCTTTCAATTTGGCTAATTTAATCTTAAACCTTTTAATGATTTGCCAAATAAGTCCTAACCTCTTAACGGTTTATTAATTTAGTAATTCCAGCTAGTTTTGATCGGAAATTGCTGGCGGTCTAATAAGTGTCGACCATCCTACGTGCTGCGGCTGGCGTTGAGGTTACCATCCATCCAGAGGGTGAGAGAGGCCATTTACTGAGACCCCATCCCCTTGCCATGGGCGAACCATGCCCCGGCAAGGATCGGGAAACCTTTGCACAATGAGGGACGAGAGATGTGACCCTTGCCGAAGAGTTGCTCGTTCGTGGTGAGGGCAAGCGATCGTCGCCACCGTAGCTAGGCTGCAGCCTTAGAGGGAGCACGACGAGAGTCGTCGGACCTTTGCTAACCTGTTGTATCTTTTGACAAGTCCCGCAGGCTCTCCGTTCCCGACTGGCTTGTCCAATTCCGGTGTTCTTAGCCAGCGTCTCATTCTCGGCTGACTAATAGAAAAATCAAGCAAAGGACCCTAGTATTATCATAGAATAGCCATTATGGGGGTGCAAACAGAAAAGGAACAAAGGAAATCTTGAGCAATGGTACACTTGAGCCTAACAGTTAGAGGGGAAAAAGCCATTTGATTTTACTTACGAATAATTCCGAGGCATGGAGATTCGATGGCGTGGTACAAATCGTCGGGTCCAAGTGCAGAGAGAGCAGTTTCAAGCCGACGAAACCGACTCTCAACTTCCTCAGCCAGGGAAGTTTGAGCCGAGAAGACGGACCCAACAATGGCCAGAGTGAATGGACCAACCGAGATCAATGCAAGCGGCACGATAAGATCGAGAACCGGAAGCGAATCGGATGACCAGGGAGTCGAAGACGAAGTCGGGGAGGGCTTCGAAGTGCTGATATCGCAAGAAACTTCAGGGCTTGTTCCTGCTTCTCTCTGTTGGAGTTATTAGTGAGCGGTGAGCCCATCCTCAAGGGATTGGAATCATTGCTTCATAGGCAAGTTATTCCATTCTTGCACCAGAGAAATCAGGTGGTACGGTCTTCTTAATCATTCGTCCATCCATAAAAATACGTTTAATCATACTTCTTCGTTTCACCTCCGTCTAACGGTTGATTCAACAATGCCACTAACGATATGCAGAAACTCCGTGGTTATGATCTCGGGCTCTTATACTTGAACGACTAGCTTTTGGCTTTGGGTGTAATTTTGTCGAGATTAATATGAGAAGGTACTGCAGTGTAAGGTTGGTGTCGCTTTTTTCTCTCCGTTGATATTATATATACACGAGCGAATTTACAAAGGAATATGATATACGGGAAGATAGTGTCTGGATCATGCAGAAATTGATTAACTTTCCTTAATTTGTCGATTAATTTTTTGTTTAACATTTTGCATTTCTTAGCAAACGTTTGGTTTTTATGCTAGCATACATATAAACAATGACAAGGCTAATCAATATACTCATTGTCTAAAAATAGCAGCCTAAATCAATTGAAAATTTTTACTCCATAGTCAAGTGCCCAGAGCCCATGACCTTCACAGGCCTATCAATCTACCAATCCACTCAATGATAGTTAGCCTAAGGGCCCATGAGCCCTTGCTTGATCCGAGGTCTTCCACCCCCCAATATCTCAATGTAATTTACGACGTTGCAAGGCAAGTTAGATGAATTCTTTTAGGTGGGGAACATTTCAATGTACATTCATTGCAGAACTTGTCTCTCTGTACTTATAAACGTGACCCGAATCATCTATTTTGATCCATAAGCCGATTCAAATGGATCCGTATATTGTCATTTCTCCTAAATTGATGATCACGATTACTCTCTTGAAGCAAATTGAAAAAAAAAAATCTCATTTCAGGGATCAGGAGTACCCCCTCCCCCCCCCCCCCCAACATGTGCCAGCTTCTTTTTACCTAGACGCGACCATTCTTCTTGATTTCCCATTGTAGTTGACCAATCGTTGAAGAGCTACGGTCTCATCAATCACTCCGATTAGAGAAACATTCACTTGTTAAGCTCGATCAAAATGTATCAATCTCCAATTGGACTTTCTTTCATGTATTGTCTTGTTCAAGACCTGAAGGAGAAGCCGCCCCTCTCCCTACGTCCTGCTCTTGGCTTGGAACTTGAAAGTTTCAGGTCTTGGTCTTGGGAGTTTGTTCTATACATAAGGTCAATGATGTCATGCTTAGATCATTTATTGCATCACTACAAGCATCACCACACGTGACACACACCTTAGAGAGAGAGAGAGAGAGAGAGAGAGAGAGAGAGAGAGAGAGAGAGAGAGAGAGAGAGTGGGAAGGGTTTGAAAACACGAGAATCACCTTTAGTCGATGGCATAGAAAACTCACATGTATGTATATGCCGACCACACAGTCGAACATGACGAGATTGGGATCCTATCCATTCAGTGGGCGATCCGCATTTTTCAATTCATTCCCAAAAAAGATATCATCTTTTGAGAGGGAAAGTACCGAAAAAGTCATAAACCTATTGTATTGATATCAATTCAGTTCTAAACCTTTCAATTGGATCAATTTAGTCCTAAACCTTTTCACATTGGTGTCAATTCAGTCCATTCGGCTAATTTAGGCCATAAATTGCTGATGTGGATAATTTCTTTTTATAATTTTTCAAATTTTTCTATTAAATTTTTTTCTTTTCTTCCTTTAGCATGTGGTCGGTACTTGGCCATGGCCAACGATTGGCCATAGGCGAGGGTCACCCTTGCTGCCTTAGTCCTTGCTAGATTCGGTGAGGATCAAAGGAAGAAAAGGAGCAAAAAGGAATTTTTTTTAAAAATAATAAAATATTCAAAATTTTATTTAAAAAAATAAAAAAAGTGTTTACATTAGCGCCAACTGTGCCATGTAGGGTAGCCAACATCTACATCAATAATTTCCAGCCTAAATGGGTTGATAAGCTCAATTAGTATCAATGTGAAAACAAACCATCAGATGTTGGTATGTCTTGTACAAAATAATAAAAAAATCAACTCTTCGGAAGTATCGTGCTACCGACTATTTGGCTTATATTTCTTGATCAATCGTATTGATTGTTAAGAAATTGGAAAACCTAATTAAGCAAACTTACTTTTAGTTTTGGTTTCGCGTTCTCTAAATTTCGCATGCTATATAATTACGTTCAAATCAATTGAAATAGATAAGTCCTCAGTGAGTCGCTTTGTCAAAATACGCGCTAATTGTCCCCTTTCGGAGAAAGTTGAACTCAAAAAGCTCAAACTCTTGCAAGAAGTAGTTTAAACTCCGATGATGCCCATTGGACCATCCACGTGGGGATGTCTTGCACAAAATAATTGAAAATCAACTCTTCGGAAGTATCGCGCTACCTATTACTTGGCTTATGGCTCTTGATCGATCATATAGATTGTTAAGAAATCGGAATATCCAATAGAGCAAACTTACTTTCTAGTTTTGATTTCGCTTTTTTTAAATTCCGCACGCTAATATAATTCACGTCCAACGTCCAAATCAATTGAAGTAGATAAAACCTTTCGATGCTACTTCACCTATTTATGTCGTCTTTTAAAAAGTCAAGAAGGCTTCTCAGTTATAAGAAACATGGAGATGCGGCACCTCGAAAACAGGTCCTAAAGTCAGGAGATGTATTTTATGTGACGGATATACTAGGAGACAGTGATTACATGGTGTAGCCGGCCGATCATCGTTGCTCGCGTACTATGAATCTCATCTCGCACCCTTGCATGCGTCTACGCATCTCATTTTTCATGGATAGATCATACGACGCATAATGTGTTTTTTTTTTTTTTTTGCATTGTAAATGAGGAAATAAAATATCCCAAGTTGGGGCTTGTCTAAGGAAGTTTATTAGGGTTTCTTTTTGACCATTTTGTCCTCAGCCCTTTTTCGGCTCCACCATAGAGAATTGAAACCGTTTCTTTTGGCTGGGCTTTGGGGAGTGCATCCCACTCCCCTTCCCAAACATCGGGCCCGTTTGGTTCAGCTTTTTAAATGCCATTTGGGAGAATACAAATACTTTAGGTGAAAGTCACTTGGAAAAATGTAAGTGGCGTTTGGTAAAAAAAAATTTGTAAAGTTACTTTGGCCTAAGTAGTGTTTGGTAAATTTTTTTTTGCAAAGGGCTTTGGCAACTTTTATTTTTAATATTCCGGTTTTGCCCCTACTGTTCATTTTCTTCACCGGAGAGGGTGGCCGGCGAGGAGGCGGCGAAGGGCCGGCGAGGGGCCGGTGAGGCCAGATCTGGGCGGCGGGGGGCCGGCGAGGGGCCGGCGAGGTCGCCCGACCCCAGGCGGCCGTCGCCTAGGTCGGGCGACCTCGCCGGCCCCCCGCCGCCCAGATCCGGCCTCGCAGGCCCCCCGCCGCCCAGATCCGACCTCGCCGGCCCCTCGCCGGCCCTTCGCCGCCCCCTCGCCGGCCACCCTCTCCGGTGAAAAAGATGAACAGTATAGGGGCAAAACCGGAATATTAAAATTTGAGTGAGGGTAATTTGGGAAGGAAAAAATAGGCTTCAGCATTCCACAGCATTTCAAATGCCAACTTTTAGCTTTTCGATATCGAAAAGCTGAACCAAACGGTTCAGCATTTGGCCAAGGGGCTTTCGAGGTCGAAAGCCCCTTCCAAATGCTGAACCAAACGGGCCCATCATAGGAGGACACACCCATCTTCTCCACTCCCCTTCCCAAACATTATGAAGAGGACACACCCATCTTTGCTTCTTGTCTACTGTTCCTGCAGGGCTGCAAGTGCCTCACCAAAAGTAGTTGCCATGAGCCTCTCCGTTCACCTTCTCATGCTCTTCCTCCTTTCGTTAACGCAGCACCAGACACCCACTTTTGCTGCCAAAAAGGTGAGCACTCAAAGCTTAAGCCCTCGCACTGTTCCATTAACAATGGAATCTCTTCATTTTTGTCTTAGTTTGAAGAGGGTCGTATCTTAAACTGATATCATCATCATCATCATCATCATCATGAATCTTTCCTTTTGTTTTGTGCACCTGTGCGTGTTTGGGATCGAAGTCGTACGTGGTTTACTTGGGATCTCACTCGCACGGGCCAGATGCTTCATTGGCCGATCTGAGTCGAGTGACAGAGTCTCACCATGAGTTTCTTGGCTCTTTCTTGGGAAGGTATTGCATTTCAATGCAGATAAAGTTTGCCGCCGCCGCCACTTCTTCTTCTCGTCGGTTTTCAGTATGCAATGATGATTATGTTTTGTATTAGCCGAGACGACGCCGAAGAGGCCATCTTCTATTCATACACCAGGCACATCAACGGCTTCGCTGCGACTCTTGAAGATGACGTAGCTGCCCTAATCACCCGTAAGCTCCCACCCTTTTTTTCCGCCTCGGTTTGGAGTTTGACCACCAAAAGCAACACAGTCCTTTATTTTGCGTCTGTCGTAAATTTGGAGTGCAACTTGCATTTACTTGATGACAAATCGCACAACCCTTGGCTACCACAATGCTAGTTGCTTCATTCCATGCCCTTTTTAAGCGCAAAACCTCCAAATAATCTCTACACATCTGCGAAACTTTGAGAGGACTAGTGCAGTAGATGATGCGATGACACGTGTATCCTGTGTCTCAATAATATTCAATTGAAAATCCAAATTTAACCCGTCGCATCACTAAATAAACCAACTTTTATTGCTCGAATTTTGTTTTTCTGCCAAGGGGGCACTTGTTGTTTTTTTTCATCTTTAATGGTTATCGTTGGTTTTCTAATCTTGGCAGAGCACCCAAAAGTGGTGTCGGTTTTTCCGAACCAGGGCAAGAAACTACACACAACAAGATCGTGGGAGTATCTAGGTCTCGAGGAAAACGGCGTGATTTCTTCCGATTCAATTTGGAAGAAGGCTCGATTCGGTGAAGATACCATCATTGGGAACCTTGACACAGGCAAGCGGCTTCCACCCACTATTTATTTACTTAACATTATGTTTTTCTCTGACAAAAATAGTATAAAGAGTGCCCCAAAATCCACGAACGTTGACTTACATTACAACCGGAGCGAGGCGGTCTTGTCATCTATCTGAGATAAAGAAATGCCAATGTTTCAAGATCTCCGACTTTCATTTACTCCATGTTCGGTTCTTGCTTTGGCCCGCGCATGTTCTCTTCACTTTATAACACGGATCATTGTTTCATCGTGTCTCAATCTGCATCACAGCTGCAACTATCGATACCCATCAAATGATTTTAAAAAATTATCGACTTTGCGTCGTCAACTCATCGTCCAACACACATAATACAGATTGGGGCATAATGAAAGAAGGTAGATAATAAAGAAATGGGTAGCGGGTTGAGCACGCTCCAATGTAAACAGATCAAAGATTGTCTTCGATCCATGCGGAAAATTTTATGTCATTGAAAATTGTTGGATGCTGTCTTTTGCTTGCTAAATAGAGAAGGACCACGCTCTGTGCAGCTGCGTGATCGAAATTCTATTAAAAATCCACGCAAAATAAGAAAATGATAATGAGAAATTGTGGAGGAGTTTGCTCTAGAGATGCTTATTATCTCCATACTCTCTATCCTCTTCTTATGGATCTCATTGCGAATGTGTGGCACATGGTTATGCATGTATATGTGATACATGTGATTAGACATTAGAGATGCACGTTTGAGAGGGTCAAATCTCGAACACTAGTCAAAGGTACTAGAAGAGAAATACATCATGTCATAAGACTAGTCTAATTTGGACGATGATTAAAAAAAAATCAGTCAGCACATTATTAGACCGTTTGTCATAATTTGAGAAAAAGAGTTACATTTTCCTTTCGGTCAAAGATTTAAAGCGAAAAGAAGTATTTTAATGTTTGAGAAAAATATGGAAAGAAATTATAAATATTAGCTCAACATGTCACAATTCGAATGTTCTTTCAAAAAACAATTGATATTCCACATTTGATAAAAGTCAAATTACAAAAGCTACATGTAAAGATAATTATTTTCAGCAACAAAGAGTAAAAGTTAATTCGAATACATCTTTGTGCGTCTGGTGAGCCATACACCTGAAACTCCTGACGTGATGCCAAGCTAGGGATTGAGACAGAGCTTGAATTGACATCTTAGTGGTCTCGGCCATCACGCGTGCTCCCTCTACTTTCGATCAGAGAGGGATGGAGAGAGACAGAGTGATAGGCAGCAAAAGGAGGCTGGTTACTACGGCCGGCTGCCGAAGCTAGTGGCATTGGTTTGGTGCGTGGGGGCGAGATTAGGTTTGGGTATAGCGTTCTTGGGGTAAAATTCTTTGAATCTAGGGCCATTTCGGTATCTGAGGTAACTAGTTGTCCCCTCAAGTTGTAGTGGATTCCTATCCTTATGCTACAAGATTATTCGGTATAGTTATCCCCCAACAATTATGACTATGAAACGGTGTAGTTTCGAAAGTGTTTGGTTAATAACTCATAATTGCAACAGATACTCTCACAAGCAAGCTCTCTCTCTATCTCTCTCTTTCTCATGAAAATTACACCATTAGCAAAGTTGATCCTGTGGGCCAAAGGAAAGGGTCAATGATCCACCTGTCATGCTAAGTGCTGTGCTCACTTCAGGAGTTAGAATTTAGTACTTTGCAAGAGCATCTATCCGTGGGCCAAAAACCACAGAACACACAAGAGAATAATAATCCCCACTGCCCCATACAAAACCTTCTTTTGGGGGAGTAGGTGAAGCACGCCCTCATGATGAAAACGCTCGAAACGCCCTCATGATGAAAACGCTCAAAAAAACAACTCTCCAATGGGAGGTGATTTCCTTTGCTGCTATGCTGGGCCAAAGAATTGAAAAGCCTTGGTGCGGCGTAGGAAAGTATGTGTAATTGATTAGGGTCTTTTGGCGCATGCAGGGGCGTGGCCAGAGTCCAAGAGCTTTAGCGACCGAGGGTTGGGACCGATTCCTCCAAAGTGGAAAGGAATCTGTCAAAACGACAAGGATGCAAGCTTTCGCTGCAACAGGTTCTTCTCTTTGCTTTGCTCCTACTCTCCCACTTTCTTATCCTCCCTCACCCGACCCCAAAAGGAAAAAACACAGAAGAAAAAGAAAGTTGCCATCTTCAAAACGCTGACTTTTCTCCCACCCATCCTTTCCAGATGATATTTTTACTCACTTCCCAATTATCTCTTTTGGTACTGTGTGGATCGTGGAAAGTGTCCAGAGTCTTTTGGGCATTTCTCTTTTTTTTGGGTCAATTTCTTCATAATAGTGTTGGGCCATGTTATGAGCTGTTATTACTACAACTAAACTAGTCCACGCTTTATGAACTCTGTCTAATAAACAAGATACTCTTCGAACAATGTATACCATATGACATGCACGCGTGACTAAAGAAGGAATAATGGCATTAGTTATTTATAAAGTTTGGCCCGACTTGCAATGTTATCTTCGAACTTTTAATACGTTCGATGTTCAATGTGATCCATGATTTATAAACTCTATCTTAGAAACAAGACACTCTTCAAATAATGTACACCATATGACACGCACCACGCAACTAAAGAAGGGGCCACGCAACTAAAGAAGGGATAATGACATCAGTCATTTATAAAGTTTGACATTTTTTCCTCCCTTCATTATTTCTCCCAAGAATTGACGTAACTATCTTCATCTCCACCTTCATTGTCATCATAATTGTTCTTGTTCTAATTTTTGTCTTCCTTCAAAACGGACAAATCTCATTTCGTTCCGCTAATTCGCTTTGACCATTTCCTGGGTCTGAACCATCTTTTCTTTCTTTGTGTTCCTTTCCCACTTCTGTTTTTGTCTGAAAAATCAAATTAGGTAGAAGGATTCAAAGACCCATAATTGTTGACTTTCGTTTTCGTTGACCATTTTTTGCACACACCATATGCGTAAATTCACATTCAAAGGTAGCTTCAACTGCTCCCGATAACTAGTGGACAATATTGTTCGGCGAAATAAGAAGAATTCTAGTCGATAGCTCATACTTACTTATGGGTTTCGTTTATTTCACGAAAAGTGAATGGTTGAAAAATATTTTCCTAAAAATGATCGCTTATGTCGATTAACATAATTAGTCAATGAAAAATATTTCTATTATTGAGAGCAATATATGTCTACACATTTTTATGTTCGAAGAAAATACTTTTTATTTATTTATTTTTATAAACGATCATTTTTAGGAAAAAGGTTTTCGAATCATTCATTTTCTATAAAACAAACAGTGCGTCAAGAAAATTATTTCTTATGATGGCGTGAGTGATCCAATTTTGATGGAACAATGTTTATACGCTTAGTTCGGTGCATGAAAATGTAATTGAGACAATACCATTCACACCGCAACGCCTATAACCCAAATTTATACACGTAGAATAGAGATCATTCTCAACGTTTTAACTTTTCATTATGTTTTTTCAATAAGTGAAATCGAAATGAATACAAAAAAGTCGGAAATTGTAAATAAAAAAATTTTCTTTTTCTAAAATCTCCTTCTCACACATTCATTTAGCAATCCTTTTTCTTTTTGTGTTTTTATCTTTTCTTTTCTTTTTATTTGTACTCATTTCCCTTTCCTCTATTAAATATTTAGAAAAAAATTGGAAATAGATTTTGAAAAAAAGAAAAAGCAAAAAAAATTAACTCCCGCCGGCGGGAACATCGGCCCGCAGGAAGCTCATCGGCGCCACATACTTCAACAAAGGCTTGGCCGCCGTGGTGGGACCCCTCGACGCCTCCTTCGACACCCCCCGCGACCAGGACGGCCATGGGTCCCACACCCTCTCCACCGCCGGCGGCAGCTTCGTCACCGGCGCCAGCGTCTTCGGCTACGGCCTCGGCACAGCCAAGGGCGGCTCCCCGAGGGCCCGGGTCGCCGCCTACAAGGTCTGCTGGCCGCACGGGTGCTTCGATGCGGACATCCTGGCCGCCTTCGATGCGGCCATACACGACGGCGCGGACGTCCTCTCCGTCTCTGTCGGTGGCCGCCCCCTCCCGCTGTTCAAAGACAGCATTGCGATCGGCTCCTTCCACGCCATGAAGAACGGCATCCCCGTGATCTGCTCGGCGGGGAACTCCGGGCCCGGCGATGGCACGGTCTCGAACATCTCGCCTTGGCTGATCACGGTGGCGGCTAGCACCATGGACCGGGATTTCTCCAACTACGTGGTGATCGGCAATCAGAGGCGATTCAAGGTCAGACTCTCGCTCGCTCAATTGGGGAAGCTGTTCTTAGGGTTTGGCATGCATTACCAATTTGAAAAACTACACGAATACAACGCAATTCAAATGATGAATGCCCGCAAGAATGATTAGCATATAACCGCTAATTCTGTAAAAATGTCTCCTTTTGCTTTCTCTTTTTGCCCTGAAGGGTGCAAGCTTGTCGCCGGATTCCTTGCCTGGAAGCAAGTTCTACAAGCTCATCAGTGCAGTGGATGCAAGATTGCCCAATGTGTCGGCCCTCGAAGCGTAAGGATCGCAACCATTCTCCGTGATATTGATATCTTGCAATTACCGTTTGCAGCTGAACCCGTTGATTTGCCGCTTTTGCTTAGCTAGATAAGTACTCTGTTGCTAACTGTGATGTGTTTATGGTTGCACAACACAGGCTACTCTGCCAGAGTGGAACGCTCGATCCGAGAAAGGTGAAGGGGAATATCTTGGTTTGCCTTCCAGGAAATAACACGACGGTTGACAAAGGAGAGCAGGCCTTCCTGGCCGGGGCGGTCGGGATGGTCCTTGCCAACGATATCCTCTCGGGCAACGAAATCGTCTCGGAGCCACATGTCCTTCCCACTTCTCACGTCACCTACACCGACGGCGCTGCCATCTTCAGTTACATCAAATCGACTAAGTAAGTACACACAGGCGCCCTTTTGCTCCCTAGGGAGAGATTCAGCTGCGAAGCAATGTCATTCTTGGTCCAGCTCATGAGGCCGGCGTAAATTGTGTCCGCATGATTTGACGTGTTTGTGCAACCTTTCATTGCGGCAGGTTACCCATTGCTCAGATCACGCGTGTAGTGACAAATATAGGCATGAAGCCGTCTCCAGTCATGGCGGCTTTTTCCTCAAAGGGACCGAACACCATCACACCCGAAATTCTAAAGGTACTCTGAAGGTTTATCGCCGATTTAGTCACACCGCTTTTGTAATGATACCTAGTTGAATTACTGAAATGATTATGACCAGCCGGATATTACTGCACCTGGAGTCAGTGTCATAGCTGCCTACACTGAAGCAGTGGGGCCGACGAATGAGGATTTCGATAAACGCCGGATTCCTTTTAATGCGGTGTCGGGCACCTCGATGTCGTGTCCTCATGTTTCTGGCGTCGCTGGTCTTCTGAAAACTCTACATCCAGAATGGAGTCCTGCTGCAATTCGATCGGCAATCATGACGAGTGGTGAGTTTGAATGAATGATATACTTCGACTACATTATGAGCTCTACTGTTATGTCTGATTGGCACACTGAATCTTAGGGGAGTGAAAATGACAAACCCGCCTCTCTTGCAATCTCCACTGAAAACAATGCAAACCGAACCTGTACATAATATGGTCATGACTAACTAGCCTGGTTTTTTATAGGCGTTTCCAAGATGCGTAACGTTTTGATAGATCTTTGCCCCCCTTCTGTTTGTTTGCAGCAACAATACAAGATAATGCAGTGGAACCGATCATCAATATCTCCTACTACAAGGCGACTCCTTTCAGCTACGGAGCTGGACACATCCAACCCAACCGTGCTATGGACCCTGGCCTGGTTTATGATCTGGGAATTAAAGATTATCTCAACTTCTTGTGTTCTCTAGGTTACAATGCAACGCAGATCTCAATGTTCTCTGCCGGTGCCTATAATTGTTCGAAACGCATTAGTCTTCTAGACTTTAACTATCCTTCGATCACGATTCCTAAGCTCTCAAGATCAATTACAGTGACTCGAACTGTGAAGAATGTTGGCTTGCCAGGGACCTACAGGGCGTCGATACTGCAACCGAATGGAGTTTCGGTTGTTGTCAAGCCTGCCTACCTGACGTTCAAGAAGAAGAACGAGGAGAAGTCTTTCAAGGTCATGCTGAAGGCGAAAGGAGCCAAGGTGACTAAGGACTACTCGTTCGGAGAGCTGATATGGTCGGACATTGAACATCATGTGAGGAGTCCTATTGCTGTGAAGGCCATCGCATGACTGTTATTATAGTGCCGAAGAATGGCCTTCTTATTAAATTGATGTCGATCCTATTCATGAATGGTGCTTCATGAATTTAAAATAATGGTTTGCAAATTATAAGGTGTTAAAAATTATCAATATAGAAATTAGGTTGAAGATTATTATTGTTATTCGTCTGAAAGCTAATCGGTCTTTATAATGAGAGCATTGTGCATTCTAGTCACGCGAGCGCGCTTTGTATCTGCAATAAGGACTCGGTTCTCTTTCTTTTTCATCTACTGCTCGAGCATCCTGCTATTCCTTCTCTTCATCCATTGTTCGGGAAACTGAAGTTTCAGAAGGTTATTCCTATGCCTAGACGACTAATTGGACGGTCAGTTTAAAGAAGACTCAGTGGACTGAGATGAATCAATTATCTCTTGACAAAGCTCCCCCTTTGATTGTCATCTGATGTAGATGACTGCCCAAATATGCGAAATAGATGCGAAATGCACTCAAGTGTTCAAATTGTGGTGACCCACAACACTTTGAGAATGATTGTCCTAAAGTTTGGAAACCAATTCGGAGAAACCGGATAAGAACAACATATAGTACTAACTCCAAAGGACCACAACAAAATTTGGATACCAAAGAAAGCTTGAATTTCTCTAATTCTTGCAGGCATCCATAAGAAAAAGGAATAAGTGATATTTGGACGGTGAATGTTCAAGACACATGACGGAAGATTCAAGCATGTTCAACAAACTCCACAAATTAAATGGAGGAAGTGTTTCATTTGGAGGAAACAACAAAGGAAAGATCATAGGCAAAGGAACTGTTAAAATCGGAAGCCTAGTAATAAATGATGTCTCCTTGGTAAAATGTCTTAATTACAATCTGATCAGCATAAGTTAATTATGTGATATAGGATTCAAGTTCAACATTCAAGAGAATACTTGTTCTGGATTAAGCAAAGATTGTTCTCAATCCTTCACCGGTCGAAGACATGGTAACATTTATCTTCTCGATGTAAAGTCTGACACTGCTTAATGTTTAGTTTTGATCAAAGAAGATACAGACTTATGGCACAGAAGGTTGGGGTATATTAGTATGAAACAAATTTCAAAGCTATCTACAAAAAGACTTGTTTGAGGTATGCCAAAACTGAAATTCAAAAAGACAGAATTATGTGTAGCTTGTACTTTGGGAAAATAGGTCAGAAGCTCTTTTAAATCTATACATCATGTTTCTACTAATCGGGCCCTGCAGCTCCTTCGTATGGATCTATTTGGTCCTACTCGGAACAAGAGTATTGGTGGTAAGAAATATTGTTTAGTAATTATTGATGATTTTATAAGATTTACATGGGTATGCTTTCTTGCTCATAAAAACGAAGTTTTCTCATATTTTTCAAAATTTGCAAAGAGAATTTAAAATGAGAAAGGTTATGCAATTTCTAGCATCAAAATTGATCGTGAGAGAGAATTTGAAAATAAGAGTTTTGCAGACTTTTGTGATGAAAATAGTTTTCAGCATAATTTTTCCAATAAAGGAAAAAAGCTGGGTAAAGAGCACTAGAAGTGCCAAAACTTGTGTATGGCGCTCACTTTAGTGCCAAAAGTTTGTTTCGAATCACTTAAGTGCCACTTTTAAAAAAAACGATCACTTAAGTACCAACTCCGATTTGGGTCGTCGGAAATCTAATGTGGCCATATTTTATTAATTTCTATGTCCTACGTGGCACGTTGATCCTGACGAGGACAATATTTAATAATAATTTTTAAAAAAAATTTCTGATTTTTTTTGTTTTTTCTTTTCTTTCTTTTTCGTTTGGCCGATGATCGGACACCGACCATGGCCAGCCGCTTAGTATCGCCCGGACGAGGTTGTCATCGCCTGCCATGGGCGAGGTGAGGCCGGCCCTCGCTGGGCGTTGCCTTCCCCCAGGCGACGCCTGGTGAGGCTGCCGTGGCCTGGGCGAGGGCTAGCCTCGCCTCGCAGGGGCTCGCCCTTACCCGGGCGAGGCAAGGTCGACCCTTGCCGGGGCTCGCTTGCCCTCGCACAGGCGAAGGTCAGCCAGGCCTCACCCATGGCGAGCAACGACGGCCTTGTCCGAGGCCAGGCGGCCGACCATGGCCTATGGCCGGTGTCCGGTCACTGGCCAAACGAAGAAGAAGAAAAAAAAAAGAAAAAAAGAAAAGAAGGAAAAAACATTAAAAAAAATTTAAAAAATTAAAAATTCGAAATTTACATGTGGAAATGCTCCGTAGGACTGAGAAATTCGTAATATACATGTGGAAATGCCACGTAGATTAAAATTTTAATTAAAAAAGCCACGTATTAATTTGGCTGGAATTTCTCGCTGTTGACATTTAAGTGATATTTTTTCTCGGATTTTGGCACTTAAGTGATCCGAAACAATTTTTGGCACTAAAGTGAGCGCCGTACACAAGTTTTGGCATTTCTAGTGTTCTTCACCCAAAAAAAGCTAGAAAGGAAAGTTGCTGTCACGGCTCTAATAACGGCAAGTGACCAAAAAATTATGGCAAGCCCCGCAAATGAGACACACACCATCTCTAAAAAAGGTTTGATGTGAATAGTTGGTGTGTGATTATCTTGAACGATGTGATCATCAGGATCGCCGGAAATCTCGATAGTTTTTTTGATCTTGGGTCAAACGACCTCGAATTGCGTTCAAAGTTGGTCGGTTGAAGCGAAACGACTGTCTGATTCAAACTCACAGCTATGTCGTGACCTACGATGAATTTTAGCATTTCGGAGTCATCTGGATAGTTTTTCAGGCAGTTTTTTATATTAGGAAATTCGTAATTGTCATTACTTTCACATATTCTATTTGAAAGATTTGGTTTATTAGATATTATCTTTAATTATTGGGTTTCTATTAGGATTAGGAGTCCTATCTCTATATATGATGTCCGTATTGTAATCGAAAATCATAGTATCATTGAATAAAAATTTCAAGTTTTTTAGAGTTGTTCCAAATTTACGCTTTCTCTCTGCGTTACGGTCCTTCTCGGCCAATCAAGTCTTGCAGTAGTCTCTTCCACCTTCTGAACAACATATATGGACTTTTCACCAGGGCAGCAGCCATGATCGAAGGAACATCTACTATCACCCCCATCAGACTCACCATCAAAGAAGCAGGCAACTCTGGTAACCTAAAGACAATATCATGATGTGAATGTGCCATAGTTGCCATACTGCATATTTTTACAAAATAAAACGAAGGTACAGTTTTACTTGATGTCCATGGGCTTTTCATCTGGTTGTACTTTATTTCTCAATTCATCCATAAAGGAAAAGTAGGAGTAGAAGCAGAAATCAGTGAAGTCCCGTACCACAGTTCAACTTCCTTCTACTGTGGACCAAGGACCATGCTGGTACCATAAAACCATATTCACAATTGAGATACAGGCGCTGCATATTGTTGTGAAAGCGAATAACTGGACATTGCATTGAACACTTACCAATTTATGATTAAATTGAATACTTATCAAAAGTCCAGGAATCACATTGAACAAATTAAAATTCAGGGATGACATCGCACATTGACCTAAAGTTCATAAAGCACATCAAATAGATTTAAAATTCATGGCCCATATTGCACATTTGACCAAAATTCAATGATCATTCATGCCATTATCTCTTTTACTTTTATCTTACCAATTTTTTGAATTTATGCGATTTTTCTAATCAAGCCGTTTGAACCTTAAATCGAATCATTAAAGGTGACGTGTTTGCGGAAGCAAGTAAGATTTTGATGTGAATAGCTTGAAGTGCCACGTTCGTGTTAAAAATATGTCGTTGCTCAAGCGTTGTTGATTCCGGACGTCTTCGAGATTTTTTAGTATCCTTTGCATTAGACTGATGTGGTTCGCCGTGGCAAACTCGAATTTTTTCGTGCCAAATTCATGCCTGCTCCGAGTACACGTCGGTCCAAATTGACCCAATTTGAAGTTTGAGAAATACTGCAAAAGTCGAGAATTCGGTTAGACAAATTAAGAGTTCAGAAACGAGAGCGAGATCCAATGATCAAGAGGCTTGTGGCAACGAAGGGCTTGGGTTCCGAGCTGGCCGCCCCGCTCGCCGCTCTGATCTTCTCTTTCATCCTCTCCGCACTTCTCGACGAAGAGACTTGCTCTCAATCCAAAGAACCGTACTTGATCGGAGAAAGCATGCGAGTTTATGAGAATCAAAGTGATTTTTTTACCTATTAGTTATATGATTAACTGATGAAATCTATATTGTTGAGACGGCTTCATCAAGCGACAAAATATTCTTCATTTGTCTTGTAAAAAAAAGTGAAAAATTCCGAATGATGCGAAGAGGTAATGTAAATTTGATATACTAAATGACATGATGAAGATAATAGTCACAAAAACTTATTAAATTTCTTCTTCTTTTAAGGCAACTTCTCCTTCCACATCGATTACGGCTTTGCCATCAACTCCACTGACGTGCTTCTTCACCATGGGCTCCTCCTTTGTTGACAGACCACTCATTGATTTTTTTCTCCCTCGCCCTTGTCAGGTCCGGAGAGGGCAGCCCCACCAGATTCGACAAGGGCCCAACGCCTTTGCCGTCCCTTGCTTGTGGTTGGTCGCCGTGGAAAGTGTTGCCACCTAAATTTTGCTCAATCATTTAGAGTTTTAACTGCATAGAAAATTGGGGATTAATTTTTAACCCCTGAACAAAAATATTTTCATTAAAACTGCATGACATATAGTTATTAGGTGCATTTGCATTAACAGGGTCTATTGGAACATTTTTTTTAATTATAAAGAATGTAAGAATTAAAATATATAGTTAAAAAAAAAACAAAGAAGAAGAAGAAGGTTCGAGCCAGTTTGACCCGGCCCGTCCTGCCTGAGCCCGTTCCCTTCCTTTCTTTCCTTGGCCTATTTCTCTTATTTTGTTTAATCTTGGCCCAGCCCATGGCTTTCTCAGCCCATAGCTCATTTTCCCTCTCTTCCCCTCTGCTCCCCGCGTGCGTTTTGATCGAGACAAAGAAGCAGAACAGAGCATCATGGACAGACTGATCAATGGCAGCTTCGGGCTGAAAATAGAAAGAAAAGGAGCTGGCTTAGTTGATTGACCCGAGGCCATTTTGGAGGGATGCCGAAGAGAGAGGACCGGCGGGAGTCTAAAAGGGGGAACATTCGAGAGTTTTGAGGGGGGAGAGAAGAGGTTTTTGGGGGGCTGGAACAGGGAGTTTTGGGGAGGTTTGAGAGAGGCACCAAGGGACAAAAAGACAAGAAAGAAAAAAGAGAAAGGGGGAGAGGAAGGGAGAGCTGGTTTTGAAGGAGAGCCAACAGAGGAGAGAGACATAGAGAGAAAGACCTGAGAGAGGCACGAAGGGGAAGAAACAGAGAGGAGAAAGGAGGAAAAAGGAGAGAGTTTGAAGAGAGAAAGAGGAGATCGTGAGCGAGCTGAGGGGAGTCAGAGAGGCCCGAGTCTCGCCCGCTCCCCGGAGGCCCGCCTGAGCCATCGCCGAACTCCCCCGATCGTTGCGCCTTGCTCCGGTTGGCCGTGAACCAGGTGGGTCTCTCTTTTTCTTCCCCTGTTTCGCTTCCCCCTCCCCTGCCTCTCTGGTGTCGGGCACACCGAGCCTATTCGGTGGTCGCCCGACACCACAAGACGAGGAAAATGTTTCTTTGCACCTCTAGGATGCGTTCTTGACCGATCTCCACCAAGAGAAACCTTTAAACTCCGCTGAAATCGACTTAGAAACTCGTAGTTTTAGTCGCATAGCACCTGCTCTGTAAAATGTCCAAGTGAGATCCGAGATGAACTCCATGAAAATCGATACTCTAGAGTGTTGATTTATGCACGATTTGCTCTGTTATTGTTATTGACTTCAAGTTTCTCGCTTTTGTTCACGTGGTTTCGTCGCGGGTCACACATCTCCGAGTCAGCCGCGTGTATACGTCGGAAGTTTCATTCTCGGTTGCCGGGTGTGCTCGCGATTTGGAGTGAAATAGTTAGCTCTCTATCTTCATTTGATGTGTGTATGTCCTTCTATGTTCAGTGTTACTGTCTATATGGGGTGGTCGAGAATTTGGGAGCCGAGAAATCGGATTTTTACACGTTAATGTCGGTTCCGTGACCGGAGGAAGTCGTCGGCATCGTCGCCGGAACGGCGGCCGGCGGTGACAGCATACGGCCAATGCCGGTTGTTGGCGTTGGCGGTCCGAGCCATCGGCCGGCGGTAGGCTTCCTCGGCGTGGTCCCGACGAGGTTCGGTGAAGGCACCATGAAGACACAGCTGAGGAAGCTCTCGGTGAAGAAGACCACGTGCATGGCAGAAGGGAAAGAAGACCAAAAGAAAGAAGAAAGAATAAAGGGGAAAGGAGAGTAAAAAAAAACAGGGAAACGAACGTGCATGGCAAGTGCATGGTAGAAAAGCACGTAGGGGAGGAAAAAGTAGTAAAAAAATAGAGAGAAAAAGAAAATTAGAAAAGAAAGCAAAAAAAAAAAGAAAAAAGAGGAATAAAAAAAGAAATCAGAAAAGAAAATAGAAAAGGGGATCCCATGCGGGTCGGAAATTCGGGTCGGGTCACGGGTCTGACCGGGTATGGTTTTATTTAGTGCGTGGGCTTGAGGGTTTTATTAGGTCTTGGGCCCTTTGCGGGTGGGCCGAAATTGGGATTTGAGCTGAGGTGTTGTTTAGGTTTTCATTTATAGTGGGCTGGGCTTTTGTTCTTTTTTATAAAAAATTCGGGCTGGGCCCCTTTTTCTTTCTTTATTTATTTTATTTGCCAGACCGGGCTCAATAAATGAACCCGGTCCGGTCGTGGACCCGGGCCGGCGTGCCCGGGTTAGTCCCGATCCGGGTCGAATATGGAGATCCGACCCGGATCCGATTTTATGTTATTCATTATTTTAATATTAAAAATTTTTTTAAAAAAATTAATTAAAAAAAATTTTAAAAAAAATTCGAAAATCTAAAATTGGAAATTGAGTTTTAAAATTGCTTTTCTCTCCCTTTTTATGTGATTAGCGTATGTTTGATTGCTCCTCGCTTGATTCATACACTTTGAATTGTGCATTTGAATTAACTTCGCATGTGGTCAATTATGCGTGTTAGGTTTAGATATTAGTTGTTGCTTCCCTTAGCTCAATTAGGAATGGAATTTTGAGACTCCCGATTAGTGTGAACATGTTAGGCGGTAATTGAACAAAATTAGGTACCGAAAGGGCACTAATTGATCAATTAGTGTAATCAAGTCCCTGTACTCATTAAGTCTCTGGTTCGTAGAAGTGAAGCATTCTCCCATGCTTTACTTAGGTATCTAATCAATTTATCAAAAATTGATTAGTGGCGACTCCTAATTGAAAATGATTTGCGTGTTAACAATTTAAATTTAAGTCGCGAATTGGTATGGGCTTGGGAGAGCTCGAGCTAGGTTTAACTTAGTAATCTATTAGTCAAACCCCTTAAGCTTTCGGGCCGGTTCGGGGAGGTCGCGACAGAAAGGAAAAAAAAAATAAGAAGAAGAAGAAGAAGAAG